>CM039675.1:207793826-208420267 GCA_022496015.1 Hordeum marinum | reverse complement strand
GTGCATTGCTCAAGAGTCCCCCTTGACGCTCGAGCGGCTCCCCAAAGAAAATTTTTGTTTCCTGCCCAAGGAGGGGTGGGACTCCCGAGGATCCAAGATGGTTCGTCGGGCCATGAATGGAGTGACCGAGTGAGTATAAAGCGCCACGTGCCTGCTAACTCATCCGAGAGTACCACGTGAGGATCCGGGCACCAAGGCCTTGGCAAGGTGCGAGCATCGTGCCCCCAGTCCCCGCTCGCGGGGTGCGAGGGGGAGGGGAGCCGGTGAGTGCTCGACCTGAAGAGAGAAAAAACAAGATGGGAAATGGTGATGAAAACAAATCCCTGACCCGTTTCTTTAAAACATGATTTGGAAAAACACCCAAGTTTTGTTCCAGGAAAGTTGGCAAATCGAAATATGAGAAGAGCAAATAATAGCTATGTTCGACACCTAGACTAGTCTTCATCTTCCCCCAGCACTGAGCATAGGGCATCCACGTTGCATGGGCATAGCCATTGATGGGCGGTGTTGACTTGTCCACCAGCGGGAGCTATGGCTTCCACATTGTGTGGGAGGAACCCCTCCGTGCCCTCAGGGGGCTCCGGGTGTATGCAGCCCACTCATTATTACGTGAGAGTGTCACGGGTAGAACTTCCGAAGGTGCTGGATGTTCCACGCATTCTGGATGGGGACTCCTTCCTAAGTCACTAGGCGCACGGCAATAGGCCTAGACACATGAGTGACCTTGAATGCGAGAGCTTGTGCAATCCATCCCTGGAGAGAACCCGCCTCGTGACGAGGTCTCCGACTTTGAGGGTCTAGGAGCGGATATTACAACAGTGATAGAGCCGTAGTGCTTACTGATACCTCGTAGCTTGGAGCGAGGATTGGTGACGCGCCTCCTCCCCAAGCAGAAGATACGTTCCTTGCTTGGCATCCTGACGCTCCTCGTCGAATGCCAAGACCCACGGGGAGCAGTGCTTGACCTCGTGCGGGAGGATGGCTTCGGCTCCGTAGATGAGGAAGAATGGGGTCTCACCAGTGGGCTTAGTGACGGTGGTGCGGATAGACCACAGTACGTACTGAAGCTCATCGACCCAGCCCGTACCGCAAGCCTCTAGTTTCTTCTTGAAGCTCCTTATCTTGAGGCCTTGCAGGACTTCTGTGACAGCGCAAGTGCTGCCCCTACCTTTTATGGCATGTAACCTATGTGGGACCTTGTGTCATGAGTTGTATGAGATGAGTTTGCTCTTTTTCCATGTCTTTGTCTCATGCATTCTTGCATCATGCATCATATCATTTCATCATCATGTCATGAATTGCAAATGTGGTGTGCTTCTTGACCTTGTTGTGATGTGAGTAGTCTTGTGGATGTGTGTGCTTGAGTGGGATCTACTACTCCCCCCTCTCTTTATGTCAAACAAATAAACCTAATAACCTTTCACTACTATTATGATTCTTCAACAGAATTAACTTGCTGATAAAAATTGTTAAATGTTCATGAGGTAGCCAACATTATTTCGAGCTCATGTGTGTTGCTCTTGTGGTGTTTTGAGCTTTGTGTTATTGGGGTTTTAAATAACAGGGTGCTGTTTTCATAATAGTTAATAAACACTTGCTTGATAAATCCACTTATTAATTTATTTAAATATCTCACATTTTATTTCTTGCAAAAGTAATTTTGTTCTTGTAAAATTTTTTTATTTCCTGTGGGGTTTTTTTGTGGCTGTTTTATTTTATAGGAAAACCTTGCTTGATAAATCCACTTATTAAATTATTTAAATAGCTCACATTTTATTTCTTGCAAAAGTAATTTTGTTCTTGTAAAAAGACTTTTATTTCCTCTGGGGTTTTTTTGTGGCTGTTTTATTTTATAGGAAAACCTTGTTGGTTTTCTTGTCTGCATGAGAGAGGTTGTTGGGCCTTTTGTTTCTCCCTTGCGGCCCAGCTAGCGAGCAGTAGCCGGCCCAGCCGCAGCGGACGGCTACCTGCTCCGTCTCCCCCCTTTTCCGTCAGGTTCAGAGTGAGAGAGAGCAGTGCGCGTTGCTGTCGTGTCCTTCCTCGTCGCGACGTCGTCAGCCTGGTCCTATTTAGGCTCCCCTCGGCTTGCATGCCTTCCCTCTAGTGTTCCTTGTGCCACCGCCAGCTTCCTTCTCCTCCTCCCTCCTCATTTTCCCCTTCTCTTCCTTCTCTATCAGGTAAGCCTCAGAGAGATTTCAGAGAGGGTCAGTGAGGTCGCCGGTCGTCATCGTTGTCCTCCTCCCGTCTTCGGTGGATCTCCTCCGCCCCTGACATGTCATGGCGATCGCGGATCGTCCCCGCGTTTCGTTCCCGCTGTTAGAGCGTCGTGGGAAGCTACAAAGCGTCGGATTCTTCCTTCCCGTCGCCGCGCTCCCGAAGCTCACTGGTGGTCTTCTTCCTCTTGGTCGCTGCCGCATCTTCGGCTCTTCGTCCTCTTCGTCGCGTCCGAGGTGCCGTCGTCTCCCCCTCGGTGAGCCGCCGCGATTTCCCCTCCTGTTGTTGTGCTTGCTTGCCGTCGCTGTAGTTTGCCTCCGCCATCCATCCAAGGCTGCGCCTTGAGAGCGTTGCCTCCGCCCCCCTTGTCGTGAGGCAAGCAGGGATGGTCTCGCAGTAGTCCCCGCAGCCGCACGGCCGTTTGTAGTCGCCGGAGATGCCTCGTAGTTGCCAGAGTCGCCGTCGCGTTTGCTGTCGCTATAGGTGACGGTTCATCAGTTTTGTCTGTTAAGGGTCAGCGCTCATAGTAGGTGTTCAGTGATCCCCTCTCTTAGTCAGACGTCGTGTAGTGGCGCAGTGGTGTTGTGCTCGGGAGACGACCGGCAGGTCGCGGGTTCGATCCTGGCTCTCCCCTTTTTTGTTTTCCTGTTTTTCGATTGGTGGATCTGGTGTGTGTGTTGTTCGGATTAGATGCGGCTATAGCCGGATCCTGTGTGGTTGTATGCTTGCTGTTTGTGTGCCAGTGTGTGTTGTGTAGGTGATTGATCTGGTGTGGCTACCAGATCCAATGTAGTGTGTGTGTGTGTGTTGTGTTGTGTGTGTGTGTAGATGAGTGTGTGTGTGTGGTGTGTGTGTGACAAGTGGGCCAGGTCGCACTTGTCATACACTATCTTATTAGTATTATTGTTTTAATTGTTATAATTAGATCATTTCCATTTCTAGTAATATTCCAAATCTGGACATGATCATTTGTGCACATGGACAATTGTAGTAAGTTTTCACTTATAGGAATGTGGGGTATTTTTTCTACGTAGTATTTTGCCATGATATTCCATGCAAGTATAGGGGTACGATACATGAATTTTGGGTAGAAAAATCTCCATAATCCATTGGTGCAATTGGTTTGGTCTTTTGAGAAAGTTTGACAAAATGCCATTTTGTTCCAAAGTGCCATTTTGTCATTTTTGTAGTATTTAATCCTTGCATGCTATTGATGTTTGTGCCAACATGAATATGGTAGTCTTTGATGAGTAGAATGCCATGGTATTTATTTTTGTCATGATAAACTTGCACAGAAGTGGGAACCATGCTCTAAATTAGCCACTAAAATGTTGCTGTTGTCAAACATGCTAAATATTTCTAAGTCTCAGAATCTGTGAATATTTTTATGCCATGAAGAGTGGAGGCTATCTTGTGATATGTTGTGAATTAGCTCAAGTGGAGTGCTAGTGATTTGATGTAGAGGTTGCCCTCTACCATCCTGTTAATTTTAATGCTATGAGGTGGTCTCTAACACCATTAGTTTATGCTGTCAACTTGCCATCAGCTTAACTCAGATTCCAGAAAACTGTTATTTTCTTTAACTCCCAGAAATATGTTTCATCATGCCAACTTGTGGGCTTCATGCTTATTGATGTGTGCCTCCATTCCAGACTATGTAGTTGGATAAGTTGATAATCATGTTATGTACTTTGTTTCAATGCCTTGTTTGTGGTTAGAGGCTTCCTGTAGCTCTAGACGTGGGCTATGTAATTTGCTATGTTGTTGTTTTCTGGTAGATTGTTTGTTTTAGTGTTTTGTGACTTGTGGGAGTTATACTCCACGGAATTGCTTGATATTTGGCTCTATTGTGGTTGGTTTTCCATTACCCAACCAGTGGATACCTTAGAATTCCAAGGAATAGCCCATGGATTTCTTTGTCTTGTGTTTTCCCTTCGTAACTTGTCGTGAGCATCGCGTGAGAACCGTAACTCCGTTTCCTACGTTCTACATATGCATTTGTAACATTTTTGCATGATGCATCCATATTTTCCATGATCATGCATGTTTAAATAACTTAACATAAGGTTCTGTCCAGATTCATAAATAACTAATCTATTGCATGTCAAACATGACTAGTTACGATTGCCATGCTAAATTCTTCACATAAACCGTGCATCATTCTTGATTATGCATTGCACCTTGGTTGTTTGTTTATTCTTGCTGCTTCTTTTGGGTAGACGCAAATGTTGAGCCTGAGTACGAAGACCAAGGAGAGTACCACTACAAGGATCCCGCTACTTGTCCCTCTGAAGAACCAAGAGGCAAGATGATCATACCCGGATCACGATACTATTTTCGCTTGCTAGTTATCTCGCTCTTATTGTTACTTTTGCGCTACCTACCACTTGAAAGTCAAGCCTCCTACATTGCCATGATAGCCTCTAACCCCTCCACATCCTACCAACCTTTGTTTGGCTAAGTTACCGCTGCTCAGCCCCTCTTACAGCATTGTTAGTTGCAGGTGTAGGTTGTTTCCATGTGATAACATGGATATCTGGCATATCAAAATATTAGTTATTATTTAATATAATGCACATATACATATGGTATTGGTGGAAGGCTTGGCCTTTTGCTAGGTGTTTTGTTCCGCTTTTACCGCCATAGTTTCTTGTTACCGGTGTTATGTGTCCATACTTTGTGCTCCAAACTTGCCTGGGGTTGTTATGAGGACCCCCTTGTTTATTCGGTTGAGATTAAAACTTGTCTGGCAAGACCCAACTTTGGTACTACATTTGCTAAACAACTTAATAAATTTGCATAGGGCTTTGCAACCCCATGGATAATTAATAAACCCTCCGATGAGTGCTCCTCATGAGTGTTCGTCCAAACTATAGTCGTGTGCGGGGCCAACCCGAGGCAACCCGAGGCCACTGTACGCTGCGCTCATCCAGTCGTGTCCTGAGAACGAGATATGTGGCTCTTATCAGGTTCATCGACACATCGGGGGGGGGGGGTCTTGCTAGACTTGTTTTTACCTTTATTGAGTGTCTTGCGTGAGGAGCTCTAACTTTTTCGGGTTATCTCGAGGTGTTGGAATTCCTTTGGAGTTGCCTAGGATGATCACGAGATCCGTGGTCGAGGCTATTCCCGTGGAGTGCAGTTAATTTATGATGGATTAGTTGCAGCACCCCTGCAGGGTTAAAACTTTCAGAAAGCCGTGCCCGCGGTTATGTGGCAACTTGGATATTTGTTTAACACCCCGTTATAGTTAACTTGAAGTAAACTCTAATAAAATGCACCAGCTGTGTGAGTAACCGTGATCGTCTTTGCTCATGAACATGAACCGAGAGAAAACACGGTGGGGTTATGATTGACGTAAGTAAGTGTTAAGTGTCTCATAGAGGTCATTCTAGATTCGATCGCTTATCGTAGACCACATATTTAATTTCATGTTTTGTAAGATTAGCCACCAAAAATGCTTAGAGCTGCTACAAAACTAAACACATACCCCTTACCAACCTATGAGCTTGAATAGTCTCGGTACCCGGATGCGAGATTGTTGAGTCCTCATGGCTCACAGATTACTACAACAATCCAGGTGCAGGTACAGATGAGGTTGTGCCAGATGATGTGACACAGCTCCGGTGGGAGTATGACGAGGAGCGTGGCAGGATGTACGTGACTTATCCAGACGAGTAGAGGACTGTGGTCATGATCTTTGAGTCTAGTTATATCGGAGAGTAGGATTCTTTTTACTCCTCTTCTATGCTCTGGTGAGGTATTCGACTTAGGAATTTTGATTGTACTCCTCTTCTCGCTCAAAAAAAATTAGGATCACGCGGGTATTTTGGAGTCTATATGATAACGATGTGACGGAGTTCTATCTTGGTGCCTCCTGTCTGACTTGATTTCTTCCGGGGAGTCGAGATCCAGGGAATTTTGGCACATCGTTATTATTCAGCTTTCTTGATATCTCAGGACGGAGAGCGTTCGGAATTACTTCAATACTTGTCATGGTGAGATAAGGTCGGAGTCACCTAGTACTAGGGAGGCGTCCGGGGTACCACCATGGTTTAGTATCATTGTGCTTTCGAGGATTTGAGTTAGATGAATTTGTGAAAGCCTTTGGTTATGTGTTGAAGGATGGATACAGTTGGGGTGTAGGTTTGCTAGTTGTGTGAGATATTTCCTCCTTGTATCCCCCACACCGGATTGCATAACCATAAAGTTTTTGGAAGTTCTTAGGTGGGAACTCTTGTAGTTATCTAGGATCATCTTCCTTAGATATATGTGGGCTTATACATTTGTTCCGAGCAACATTATCT
This sequence comes from Hordeum marinum, assembly GCA_022496015.1. NCBI lineage: Eukaryota > Viridiplantae > Streptophyta > Magnoliopsida > Poales > Poaceae > Hordeum > Hordeum marinum. The sequence continues at coordinate 208,413,746 of CM039675.1, read as the reverse complement.
CAATACTTTTGTGTTATTGCAAGTGGCTTCTAATATGTGATGACGTTATCACAAACCGAAGAAAGCATTCTTACTAATTTTTCAGTAGGAAGGTTGTGATGTTATTTGTTCAAATTCTTTCAAGCATTTGATTCAGCTATTTTATTCATCTTATCAATGAGGTGTTGATGTTCTTGTCCATCTTCAGGATGGCTCCACCAACTCGCGGGAATCCGGGTCATGGTGAAGAGCAGGCTCATGTTCCACCACCCCCGCCACTGCCTCCTCCTATAGAAGCTTGGAAAGTTGTGATGGACGCCATTAATGCGAACACTCAGATGCTGCTCAGGCTGTTGCAAGAAAGAGATCAGGTTCAGCAAGGCTTTCAAGTGAATTTTTAGAATCAACCTCAGTTTGCAACGCTCAATCAATTCCTTGCCAACCAGCCCAAGTCTTTCACCTGTTGTGAGCAGCATTTTGATGCTGATGATTGGCTCTGTGACATGAGTAAGCATTTTAAGTGCAGCAATGTCAGACCAGAAGACTTTGTCAAATTTGCATCGTTCTAGCTCAAGGGTTAGGCAGCAGATTTGTGGCAGCAGTACAAGGATTCCAGGGGCGATCGGGTTGTTACTTGGGACGATTTTTGTCGTGACTTCAGGGCCCATTACATTCTAACTAGCTTTGTCGAGGAGATGCGTGAGAAGTTCAGGCACTTGAAGCAAGGGAGCAAGTCTGTCTATCAGTACAATATCGAGTTCCAAAATCTAGTCCGCTATGCTAAGCAAGATGTTCCAGATGACAAGGCGATGATCTACCAGTTCAGAGGTGGTCTCAAGGATGAGCTTCTGCCAGGTCTAGTCCTTCAAGAGCCTCGTGAGTTTGATCAGTTCTACAACATGGCTTCGAAGATCGAGGCAACTCAGCTCAAGTTGGAGAACTCAAGGAAGCGTTCAAGGGATTCATATTCTTCTTCTTCCAGCTCTCAGATGGTTCCTAAGTAGCATATGTATTGGGTGCCTAATCCTCCTCCGTTTCGTCCTCCTCAGCATAAGAAGCAATTCGATGGTCGTGGTTCTTCCCACCCACCCAACCAAGGATATCAGCAGAGACCCCAGGCATCCAAGGCAGATTTTGTTCCTCCTCCAAGCAACTTTCGTCCGCTATCTGAGGTTACTTGTCACAAGTGTGGTCAGAAGGGTCACTACTCAAACAAGTGCAACCAGCGGCGTCTTCCGCCTCCTCCTCCAGTCAGGCCTCCACGCAATGCAATGGTGAAGCATAATCCCAAGTCAGCAAGGGTGAGCATGGTGAATGCAATAGAGGCCGAGGATTCTTCTCAAGTGATCATGGGTAATCTCTCAGTTAATTCTATTCCTGCAAAGTTTTGTTTGATATGGGTGCATCGCATTGTTTCATGTCTCATCCATTCTTTGTCAAGTATGAGTTCGATTATCAAGATTTGCCTAAGTCCTTGTCTGTGGTGTCGCCCGGTAAGATGTTGAATTCCAATCACATTGTTCTGGATGTTTCTATCAAGATGGGAAATTATTCTTTTCTGGCTTCTCAAATTGTTCTCGAAAATTCCGACATTGATCTCATTTTGGGCATGGACTTCCTGGCTATGAATACAACATATGTTGATTGCCAAGCAAAAGAAGTCAAGCAGTTCGTGATGACACAATCCATCTCTTTGCTCTTAATGAGAAGGGTGAAATCTCGGCGATTTCTCAAATTCCGGTGGTTTGTGAGTATAAAGATGTCTTTCCAGAAAATTGCTAGGAATGCCTTCACACTGGCCATTCGAGTTAGTGATTGACCTCGAGCCCGGAACTAAACCAGTTTGCAAGCACCCTTATAAACATGGCCCCGAAGAGTTGAAAGAGTTGAGGAAGCAGCTAGATGAACAAGAACGTCTGGGTCTGATCAGACCAAGTTCTTCCCCATGGGGTTGTGGTGTTTTGTTTGTCAAGAAGAAGGATGGCACAAACCGGTTTTGTGTTGATTACCGTCCATTGAACAAGAAGCAATTAGAAACAAGTACCCACTTCCCAACATCAATGAGTTGTTTAAACAACTGAAAGATGCCAAGGTTTTCTCGAAGCTTGATCTTCTCATGGGCTATCATCAGATTCGCATTCGCGAAGAAGATATTCCAAAGACCTCTTTCAGGATGAGTTTTGGCTCTTATGAGTACACCGTCATGTCGTTTGGTCTTGCCAATGCTCTGCCAACCTTCTCAAGAATGATTAACTTCATTTTCTCACCTTTCAAGAATGAGTTCGTCTTGGTCTATTTGGATGATATCCTTGTGTTCTCGGAGACCGAAGAAGAGCATGCAGAGCATCTCCGCCTTGTGCTTGACAAGTTAAGGGAACATCGATTCTATGCCAAGTTTTCCAAGTGTGAGTTTTGGCTCAAGGAAGTGGTGTACCTTGGGCATGCGATCTCTGTCGAGGGCATTAAAGTGCACCCTAAGAAAGTTGAGGCAATCTTGAAGTGGGAACCTCCTCAGAATGTGAAGCAGCTTTGTAGCTTCCTCGAGCTTGCAAGCTATTGGAGAAGATTCATGGAGAACTTCTCTCAAATTGCTAAGCCTCTGTCTAATCTCCTACAGAAGAGTGTCAAGTATGTTTGGTCTCGTGAGTGTGATGTGGTGTTCAATACGCTCAAGCAGAGACTGATTTCAGCTCCAGTTCTTGTTCCTCCCGAGCAGTCAAAGCCATTCCAAGTTTTCTGTGATGCTTGTGTCCAAGGTCTTGGTGGTGTTATCATGCAAGATAAGAAGATTGTTGCTTATACCTCGCGTCAGTTGACGCCTGCCGAGAAGAACTACCACACTCATGATCTCGAGTTAGCGGCAGTTGTGCAGGCTCTAATGACTTGGAGGCATTTGTTGTTGGGTAGATCAGTTGAGGTATACACCGATCACAAGAGCTTGAAGTACATTTTCACTCAACCCAATATTAATCTTTGGAAGTCTCGTTGGATGGAAATGCTTGAGGACTTCAATCCAAGCATTGAGTATACTCCTGGAAAAGCAAATGTCATTGCAGACGCGCTCAGTTGTAAGGCATACTGCAACAGTCTCATCCTGAAGCCTCTTCAACCCGAGCTTTGTGAAGCCTTCCGCAAGCTCAACCTTCAAATGATTCCGCAAGGATTTCTTGCCAATCCTCAAGTCTCTCCGACTCTGGAAGATTAGGTTTACCAAGCGCAGCTTCTTGACGCAATGGTGAAGAAAGTGAAGAAAGGTGTGGCCAAGGGCATTCCGAAGTATAAGTGCTTTCGCGTTGATGACAAAGATACCTTGTTCTTTGAGGACCGTCTAGTGGTTCCTAAAGGTGATCTCAGGAAGGTTATCATGGGCGAAGCACAAAATTCTCTCCTATACAATCATCCAGGTAGTTCCAAGATGTATCAGGATCTCAAGCAAACCTTCTGGTGGACTCGCACGAAATGTGAAATTGCTCAGTTCGTGAATGAGTGTGATGTTTGTCATGGAGTGAATGCGGAACATCAACGTCCAGCAGGTCTTCTTCATGTGGAGATGGATTTCGTCACTGTGTTTCCCAAGTCCAAGAGAGGCAACGATGCCATATTTGTGGTTATCGACAAGCTGACCAAAGTCGCTCATTTCCTTCCCGTCAAAGAATCTATCTCGGCAGCTCAGCTAGCAGAGTTGTCTACGTCAAGGATAGTTTCTTTGCACAGGATTCCTCATCTCATCTCATCTGACCGTGGAAGCCTCTTTACTTCCAAGTTTTGGGAGTCCTTCCAGACTGCTATGGGTACCATGATCCGTTTCAACACTGCATTCCATCCCCAAACAAGTGGTCAAGTTGAGAGAGTCAATCAGATCCTTCAAGACATGCTCAGAGCCTGTGTGATTTCATTCGGCATGAAATGGGAAGACTTCCTTCCATATGTTGAATTCTCATACAACATTAGTTTTCAGGCTAGCTCAGGCAAGGTCCCTTTCGAGATTCTCTACGACGGAAAGTGTCGTACCCCGCTTAACTGGTCTGAAACCAGTGAGCGTTAAATTTTGGGCAATGACATGATCACCGAAGCAGAAGAGATGTCTCGTGTCATTCGTGAGAACCTCAAAGCAGGTCAATCCCGACAGAAGAATTATTATGATAACAAACATCGGATGTTTCCTTTCAAGTTGATGATCTAGTCTATCTCAGAGGCTCTCCCATGAAGGGCACTCAACGGTTTGGAATTAAAGGGAAGCTAGATCCTCGCTTTGTTGGTCCTTTCAGAGTTGTTGGCAAGAGAGGTGAACTTGCATATCAACTAGAGCTTCCTCCAAACTTCACAAATGTGCACGATGTCTTCCATGTCTCTCAGCTCTGGAGGTGCTTCAAGACTCCCGAGCGTACCATTGACCTCCAAGACATTGATCTCCAAGAAGACCTCTCTTATCATGAGCATCTAGTGGCTATTCTCAAAGAAATTGAGCGTAAGACTCGCAACAAATCTATCAAGTTCCTCAAAGTGAAGTGGTCTCATCATTCTCACAAAGAAGCTACTTGGGAACGTGAGGATCTTCTCCATTCCGAATATCCAGAGTTCTTTCATTCCTAGATCTCGGGTCGAGATCCTCTTGTAGTGTGGGAGAGTTGTGACGGCCCAAGTGCTTCCCCTACCTTTTATGGCATGTAAGCTATGTGGAACTTTGTGTCATGAGTTGTATGAGATGTGTTTGCTCTTTTTCCATGTCTTTGTCTCTTGCATTCTTGCATCATGCATCATATCATTTCATCATGTCATGCATTGCAAATGTGGTGTGCTTCTTGACCTTGTTGTGATGTGAATGGTCTTGTGGATGTGTGTGCTTGAGTGGGATCTACTCCTTCCCCCTTTCTTTATGTCAAACAAACCAGCCTAATAACCTTTCACCACTATTATCATTCTTCAACAGAATTAACTTGCTAATAAAAATTGTTAAAAATGTTCATGAGGTAGCCAGCATTATTTTGAGCTCATGTGTGTTGTTCTTGTGGTGTTTTGAGCCTTGTGTTATTGGGGTTTTAAATAACAAGGTGTTGTTTTAATAATAGTTAATAAACACTTGCTTGATAAATCCACCTATCAATTTATTTAAATATCTCACATTTTATTTCTTGCAAAAGTAATTTTGTTCTTGTAAAAAATCTTTTATTTCCTCTGTGGTTTTTTTGTGGCTGTTTTATTTTATAGGAAAACCATGTTATTTTTCTTGTCTGCGTGAGAGAGGTTGCTGGGTCTTTTGTTTCTCCCTTGCGGCCCAGCTAGCGCGCGGTAGCCAGCCCAGCCGCAGCGGATGGCAACCTGCTCCGTCTCCCCCCTTTTCTGTCAGGTTCAGAGTGAGAGAGAACAGGGCGCGTCGCCGCCGTGTCCTTCCCCATGGCGACGCCGTCAGCCTGGTCCTATTTAGGCTCCCCTCGGCGTGTGTGCCTTCCCTCTAGGGTTCCTCGCACCGCCGCCAACTTCCTTCTCCTCCTCCCTCCTCCTTTTCCCCTTCTCTTCCTCCTCTGTCAGGTAAGCCTCATAGAGATTTTAGAGAGGGTCAGTGAGGTCGCTGGTCATTGTCGCCATCCTCCTCGCGTCTCCGGTGGATCTCCTCCGCTCCCGACATGTCGTGGCGGCCGCGGATCGTCCCCGCGTTCCGTTCCCGCCGTTAGAGCGCCATGGGAAGTTCCAAGGCATCGGCTTGTTCCTCGCCATCACCACGCTCCCAAAGCTCACCGGTGTTCTTCTTCCTCTTCGTCGCCGCCGCGTCTTTGGCTCTTCCTCCTCTTCGTCTCCCCTTCGGTGAGCAGCCACGGTTTCCCCTCCTGCTGCCGTGCTTGCTCGCCGTCCCTGTAGTTTGCCGCCGCCATCCGTCCAAGGCAGCGCCTTTAGGGCGTTGCCTCCGCCAACCTCGTGGCGAGGCGAGCAGGGATGGACTCCCAGTAGTCCCCGCAGCCCCGCAACCGTTTGTAGTCGCCGGAGATGCCTCGTAGTCGCCGGCGTCACCGCCGCGTTTGATGTTGCTGTAGGTGTCGGTTCGTTAGTTTCGTTAGTTAAGGGTCAGCACTCATAGTAGGTGTTCAATGATCCCCTCTCTTGGTCAGACATCGTGCAGTGGCGCAGTGGTGTTGTGCTCGGGAGACGATCGGCAGGTCGCGGGTTTGATCCCGGCTCCCCCCCTTTTTTTGTTTTCCTGTTTTTCGATTGGTGGATCTGGTGTGTGTGTTGTTCGGATCAGATGCGGCTACAACCGGATCCTGTGCGGCTGTGTGCTTGTTGTTTCTGTGCTAGTGTGTGTTGTGTAGGTGATGGATGTGGTGTGGCTACCAGATCCAGCGCAGTGTGTGTGTGTGCTGTGTTGTGTGTGTGTAGATGAGTGTGTGTGTGGTGTGTGTGTGACAAGTGGGCCAGGCCCCACTTGTCATACACTATCTTATTAGTATTATTGTTTGTATTGATATAATTAGAACATTTCCATTTCTAGTAATATTCCAAATCTTGACATGATCATTTGTGCACATGGACAATTGTAGTAAGTTTTCACTTATAGGAATGTGGGGTATTTTTTCTACCTAGTATTTTGCCATGATATTCCATGCAAGTATAGGGTTATGATACATGAATTTGGGGTACAAAAATCTCAGGAATCCATTGATGCAATTGGTTTGGTCTTTTAAGCAAGTTTGACAAAATTTCATTTTGTTCCAAAGTGCCATTTTGTTTTTGCAGTATTTAATCCTTGCATGCTATTGATGTTTTGCCAAAATGAATATGGTAGTCTTTGATGAGTAGAATGCCATGGTATTTATTTTTGTCATGATAAACTTGCATATAAGTGGGAACCATGCTCCAAAGTAGCCACTAAAATGTTTTTTTTTCAAACATGCTAAATATTTCTAAGTCTGAGGATCTGTTAATATTTTTATGCCATGAAGAGTGGATGCCATCTTGTGATATGTTGTGCATTAGCCAAGCTCAGTGCTAGTGATTTGACGTAGAGGTTGCCCTCTACCATCTTGTTAATTTTCATGCCATGAGGTGGTCTCTAACACCATTAGTTTCTACTGTCAACTTGCCATCAGCTTAACTCAGATTCTAGAAAACGGTTATTTTCTCTAAGTCCCAGAAATCTGTTTCATCATGCCAACTTGTGGTCTTCATGCTTATTGATGTGAGCCTCCATTCCAGATTGTGTAGTTGGATAAATTGATAAGCATGTTATGTAATTTTTCTCAATGCCTTGTTTGTGGTTAGAGGCTTCCTATAGCTCTAGATGTGGGCTTTGTAAGTTGGTATGTTAATGTTTTGTGGCAGATTGTTTGTTTTAGTGTTTTGTGTCTTGTGGGAGTTATACTCCATGGAATTTCTTGATCTTTGGCTCTATTGTGGTTGGTTTTCCATTACCCAACCAGTGGCTACCTTGGAATGCCAAGGAATAGCCCATGGCTTTCTTTGTCTTGTGTTTTGCCTTTGTAACTTGTCGTGAGCGTAGCGTGAGAACAGTAACTCCGTTTCCTACGTTCTACATATGCATTTGTAACATTTTTGCATGATGCATCCATATTTTCCATGATCATGCATGTTTAAATAACTTAACATAAGGTTCTGTCCAGATTCATAAATAACTAATCTATTGCATGTGAAACATGACTAGTTACGATTGCCATGCTAAATTCTTCACATAAACCATGCATCATTCTTGATTGTGCATTGCACATTGGTTGTTTGTTTATTCTTGCTGTTTCTTTTGGGTAGACGTGAACGTTGAGCCTGAGTACGAAGAGCCAAGAGAGTACCACTACGAGGATCCCGCTACTTGTCCCTCTGAAGAACCAACAGGCAAGATGATCGTACCCGGATCCCGATACTATTTTCGCTTGCTAGTTATCTCGCTCTTATCGTTAATTTTGCGCTACCTACCACCGTAATGTCAAGCCTCCTACATTTCCATGATAGCCTCTAATCCCTCCACATCCTAGCAACCTTTGTTTGGCTAAGTTACCGCTACTCAGCCCCTCTTATAGCGTTGTTAGTTGCAGGTGTAGGCTGTTTCCATGTGATAACATGGATATCTGGCATATCACAATATTATCTGTTATTTAATCTAATGCACATATACATCTGGTATTGGTGGAAGGCTTGGCCTTTTGCTAGATGTTCTGTTCTGCTTTTACCGCCATAGTTTCTTGTTACCGGTGTTATGTTTCCATACTTTGCGCTCCTAACATGCTCGGGGTTGTTATGGGGACCCCCTTGTTTATTCAGTTGAGATTAAAACTTGTCTGGCAAGACCCAAGTTTGGTACTAGATTTGTTAAACAACTTAATAAATTTGCATAGGGCTTTGCAACCCCGTGGATAATTAATCAACCCCTGGGCCAGTTCTCCTCATGAGTGTTGGTCCAAACTAGAGTCATGTGCGGGGCCAACCCAGGGCAACTCGGGAGATTTCTATCAGGCCACTGTATGTTGTGCTCATCCAGACGTGTCCTGAGAATGAGATACACTGCTCTTATCGGGTTCGTCGAAACGTCGAGGGGTCTTGCTGGACTTGTTTTACCTTTATCAAGTGTCTTGCGTGAGGAGCTCTGACTTTCTTCGGGTTATCTCGAGGTGTTGGAATTCCTTTGGAGTTGCCTAGGATGATCACGAGATTCGTGGTCGAGGCTATCTCCACGAACTATGGTTAATTTATGATGGACTAGTTGGAGCACCCCTGCAGGGTGAAAATTTTCAGAAAGTCATTCTTCCAGTTATGTGGCAACTTGGATATTTGTTTAACACCCGGTTATAGTTAAATTGAAGTAAACTCTAATAAAATGCACCAGGTGTGTCAGTAACCGTGGTCGTCTCTGCTCGTGAACATGAACCGAGAGAGAACACGGTGGGTTATGATTGACGTAAGTAAGTGTTCAGGGTCTCATAGAGGTCATTCTAGATTCGATCGCTTATCATAGACCACATATTTAATTTCATGATTCGTAAGATTAGCCACCATAAATGCTTAGAGTTCCTGCAAAACTAAACACATACCCCTTCCCAACTTATGAGCTTGAATAGTCTCGGTACCCGGGCGCGAGATTGCTGAGTCCTCATGGCTCACAGATTACTACAACAATCCAGGTGTAGGTACAGATGTGGTCGTGCCAGATGATATGATGCAGCTCCAGTGGGAGTATGACGAGGAGCATGGCAGGATGTACGTGACTTATCCAGATGAGTAGAGGACCATGGTCGTGATCTTCAAGGCTAGCAAGCCAGTGTCATTGCATCTTCATTTTATCGTTTGTCTTCGTCCGTAGCCGGACCCTGTCTTGGATTGATGCTTGAACTCTTTGATGTGAAATTGTAATTTAGCATGTGGCGAGTGTAGCCAACTCATATACTCATCTCTTCCTAAATGTATGATGTAATGATGTTGTACTTGCGAATGACGAGATGCGCCTCTATCCCTCTCGAGGCCCCCATGCCTTAATATGGATAGGCGCGCATCTTGGGCCTGACAACTTCCGTGTTGGCGCACTCTGCCTAGCCGTTCCTCCTGGGGTGGGCTACCGAGGCGTGGAAAATCTACGTTCCATGGTTAGCGAAATAAGTCTTGAAGAGGTTACTTGTGAACTGCAAAGCATTGTTGGTGATGATGCAGTTGAGGACACCGAATTGGCTCACGATGCCCTTGATGAACTTGACGGTCGATCCAACCGGGATGTTGTGCACTGGCTCCACCTCCGCCCACTTGGTGAACTTGTCGATCGCGACATAGAGGTATCCGCTCGCTGCCCACGGGATGGGCCCCAGTATGTTCACCCCCCGGACCGCAAAGTGCCAGGAGAGCAGGATAGTCTGGAGGCCTTGGGCGGGCTATTGAATTTGCTTGGCATGGACATGGCAGGCCTCACATGGCCGGACCAACTCGATGGCTTTGTTAACTGCCAAGAGATAGTAGAAGGCCGATCGGAACGCCTTCCCTGCAAGGGTGCGACATGAGGAGTGGTGCCCGCAGTCCCCTCCGTGGATGTCTGCCAGCAGCTCGCACCCCTGCTGCATGGAGATACATCATAGTGCGACGTCGTTCTGGCGCCTACGGTACAAGTCGCTGTCTTGCAAGCAGTAGGTCGTGGCCTGGTGTGTTACGAGCTCCGCGTCTTCCTCCCTTTCCGGAATCATCCAGTCATCATCTTGAGGCTCAAGTGCTAGGAGCATTTGGGCTCCTGAGGCCTGGCTACAGTTCGGAGCCCCCAAGGGCGGCGCTGGGGGGAGCTCCTCACTTTGTGTTGCCAGGTCCACAGAGGGCGGTGCCGCGGAGTGTTTGAAGAGCCGCTCCTCGAAGACGCTCGACTCCTAGGGCTCACGTGGTGACGCCCTCTTGGCGCTGTCATCAACCTCCTTATTCGCGTCGCGCAGGATGTGCAGCAATTCCAAGCCCTGAAATTATTTTTCGATCTTTTGTACCTCTTCCAAGTACGCCTCCATATGCTCGTCCTTGGGTGTATACTCTTTGTTGGAGAAGTTGATGAGGAGCTGTGAGCCGCCTGTGATGATGAGGCACTGAACCCCCAAAGTTGTCGCTGCCTTGAGGCCTGCAATGTGGCCCTCATACTCCGCGATGTTGTTCGAGACCTTCTCTCCACGCTGGAAACAGAGCTGCACAGCGTACCGGAGCTTGTCTCCTATCAGGCAAGTAAGCACGACCCCAGCCCCTGCTCCCATGTGCGTGAAGGCTCCGTCAAAATGCACGATCCAACCCTCAGGTGTCTCATCGCCATGGGTGAGGGACTGGCTTCCGTCCAGCCCCCTGTTAGGGGCGTCCGTCCACTCTGCCATGAAGTCTGCCAGGACTGCCCCTTGATGACCCTAGTCGTGCTGAACTCTATGTTGAAGGCCTGAAGTTTGATGTTCCATTCACCTACTCTTCCTGCCGCGTTGGGGTTGTGCAGGACCTTCTCCAGGGGGTATGCGGAGACGACCTTGATGGGATGCCCTTGGAAGTAGTGGCACGGTTTCCTCGAAGCAACAAGGAGCGCCAGGTGAAGCTTCTATTGCATGGGGTAGCGTGAGCATGCGTCCCGTAGCACCGTACTAACGTATTACCCCGGGTGTTCGATGAGGGTGAGGTGTCTGAGGGATCACTAGAAGTTTATGTCTAGAGGGGGTGAATAGACTACAAGCAGCAATTTAAAACTACCTCAAGCATAAATCCAAGAGTTGGGAGTTTTAGCATATATAACTAGTCTATGACACCCAACACATGCAAGGCATTGATAACCCACAAGTGTAGGGGATCAATCGTATCCTTCCTCTATAAGTAAGACTGTCGAACCCAACGAGGAGCTAAAGGTGGAAAAAATATTCCCTCAAGTTCTATTGACCACCGATAGAACTCTACGCACGCTTAACGTTCGCTTTACCTAGAACACGTATGAAACTAGAAGTACTTTGTAGGTGTGATAGGATAGCTTTGCAAGATAGTAAAGAGCACGTAAATAAAAACTAGGGGATGCTAAAATAGAGAAACAACTAAGTTAGTTTAACGAGTGTGGAAAATTGGTGGTAGGAGTTGCGGAATTGTCCCTAGGCAATCGATAACTAGACGGGTAGTCATTATTGCAATTTTATATGAGGGAGAGGCATAAGCTAACATACTTTCTCTACTTGGATCATATGAACTTATGATTCAAACTCTAAAAAGAATCCACAACTAATAAAGATCATTAAGGTAAAACCCAGCCATAGCATTATAAGGTATCATGTCCTCTTTACTCTCATATGCAACAACCCACGTACTCGGGTTTATGCTTCTATCACTCAAGCAACCCACCATAGGCAAATCATGAACACATTGCAACACCCTATAGAGAGGATCCCTCATGCTTGCGCGACACGAAGAGCTTCATAGGACATCACTAATAATAAAACATGCAACTCAAACCAATCATGATCATCAATCAACCCATAGGATAACAAAAATCTACTCAGACATCATAGGATGGCAACACATCATTGGATAATAATAAGAAGCATAAAGCACCATGTTAAAGTAGAGGGTACAGCGGGTTGCGAGAGAGTGGACCGCTGTAGATAGATGGGGGAAGGTGATGAAGGTGTTGGTGAAGATGACGGAGTTGTTGGAGTAGATCGTCGTCACGACGATGGCCCCGGCGGCATTCCGGTGCCACCGGGAGAGGGGGGAGATCCCCCCTTCTTCTTCTTCCTTCTTGACCTCCCCCTAGATGGGAGGAGGGTTTCCCCTCTGGTACTTGGCCTCCATGGCGGCAGAGGGGTGAGAGCCCCTTCGAGATTGGATCTCTCTCTCTGTTTCCTTCTGTTTCTATGCTCCCAAATTCTGGCCTTTCACCGTTTCTTAAATATCCGGAGATCCATAACTCCGATAAGGCTGAAATTTTGAGGGGATCTTTATCCAAAAAATTTCTTTGTTGCGGCCAAAGGACATCTCCAACTGACCTAAGGGCTGGTCACAAGGGCCCAGGGCGTGGCAGGGGGTAGGGTATGCCCCCTGGCTTGTGGCCCCCTCGGGCACCGCCTTCTGGTTATTCCACTTCCCAAAATTCACATATATTCCGAAAAATCTCTCTAAGTTTTTATCCCATTTGGAGTTCGTTTGATATGGATTTTCTGCAAAACAAAAAACATGCAACAAACAGGAACTGGCACTATGCACTGGATCAATATGTTAGTCCCAAAAATAGTATAAAAAATTGCCAAAAGTATATGAAAGTTGTAGAATATTGGCATGAAACAATCCTAAATTATAGATACGGCGGAGACGTATCAGCATCCCCAAGCTTAATTCCTGCTCTTCCTCGAGTAGGTAAATGATAAAAAAGATATTTTTTGATGTGGAATGCTACCGAGCATAATCTTGATCATATAATCTAATCATGGCATGAATATTAAGACACGAGTGATTCAAAGCAATAGTCCATATTTACATGAAAACAGTAATACTTTGAGCAAACCAACAAGGCAATCATGTGTTTTCGAAATAACATGGCCTTAGAAAGTTATCCCTACAAAATCATATGGTCTGGCTATGCTCCATCTTCCTGACACAAAGTATCTAAATCATGCACATCCCCGATGAACAAGTCAAGCAATTGTTTCACACTTTTATGTTCTCAAACCTTTTCAACTCTCACGCAATACATGAGCATGAGCCATGGATATAGCACTATAGGTGGAATAGAATATGGTGAAGGTGATGAGGAAAAAGGAGAAGATAGTCTCCAATCCACTAGGCATATCAACGGGTTATGGAGATGCCCATCAATGGATGTCAATGTGAGTGAGTAGGGATTGCCATGCAATGGGTGCACTATAGCAATAAGTGTATGAAAGCTCAAAAAGGAAACTAAGTGGTCATGCAAATGATGAAAATTCCACTAGCTATATGAAATTGACAAAATAGGAGACTCTCTATCATGAAGATCATGGTGCTACTTTGAAGCACAAGTGTGGAAAAAGATAGTAGCATTGTCCCTTCTCTCTTTCTCTCGTTTTTTTATATTTTTTTTTGGTGGGCATCTTTGGCCTCTATTTTTTATTTGGGCTTCGCTAGCCTCTTTTATTTTTGTCTAAATTCCAGAGACTCCTCCCAACTTTTAAGGGAATCATAGCTTCCATCATCCTTTTCTCACACGGGACAATGCTCTAATAATGAAAATTATCACACTTTTATTTACTTACAACTCGATACCTAGAACAAAAATATGACTCTATATGAATTCTTTTGGTAGGATACCGGAATGTGCAATGATCTAGCCTAGCAAATGACATCAAAAAACAGACAAGCCATGAAAAAATCATGCAAGCTGTCTTACGATCATGCAAAGAAATATGAAAATGATGGTGCATGTCATACTAAACGGAACGGTACTATAGAGGCTAGCAAAGTTGTGCGGTACTATAGAGGCTAGCAAAGGTGGAAGGTTGAGAGTGCGTATAATCCATGGACTCCACATTAGTCATAAAGAACTCACATACTTATTGCAAATGTCTATTAGTTATCAAACAAAGCATTAGATGCATGCTCCCAGGGGAGAGGTTGGTAGGTGTTAACCATCACACGTTCCCGACCCTCACACAAAGGTTGACAATCATTAAACAAATCATGCTCCGACTTCGTTACATAATGGTTCACCATACGTGCATGCTACGAGAATCACAAACTTCAACAATGTATTTCTCCAATTCACAACTACTCACTAGCATGACTCTCATATTACCATATTCATATCTCAAAACTATATGCAAGGAATCAAAAATATCATATTTAGTGATCTACAAGTTTTATGTAGGATTTTATGACTAACCATGTGAATGAACAACTCTTGTTAACTCTCTAAATAGATACAAGTGAAGCATGAGAGTTTAATTATTTCTACAAAATATATGCCCACGCTCTAACAAATATAAGTAAAGCAAAAGATCATTCTACAAATGGCGGTGTTCTATGTGTGAGAAACAGGCAATCCAAACTTCAAATGATATAAGTGAAGCACATGAAGCATTCTATAAAGCCATACTCAAAAGATATAAGTGAGGTGCAAAGAGCCTTCTATAAATCAACCAAGTAATTTATCATACCAGCCTGGTGCATTATTAAAAAAATAAAAAGAAAAAGCACACGACACTCCAAGATTTACGCATATCATGTGACGAATAAAAATATAGCTCCAAGTAAAATTACCTATGGTTGTTAGAAGAAAGTGGGGATGCCTTTCGGGGCATCCCCAAGCTTAGTTTCTTGGGAGTCCTTGAGTATTACCTTGGGGTTCCTCAGGCATCCCCAAGCTTAGTCTCTTTACACTCCTTATTCCTTCATCCATCGTGATCTCTCCCAAAACTTGGAAACTTCAATCACACAAAACTTAATAAAACCCTCGTGAGATCCGTTAGTATAATAAAGCAAATTACCAGTTTAAGTACAGTTGCCAACCAATTCATATTTTATTTTTGCATTGTATCTACTGTACTATAATTTTTTCATGGCTTATACCACCGATACAATCGATAGTTTCATCAAAACAAGCAAAACAATGCATAAAAAAAATTGTCTTAAGCAGAATAGTGTGAAAAAAATCTGAACATTGACTATACTTCTGTAACTCTAAAAATTCTGAAAAATTAGGACAAAATAAAAAGTTTTCATAGAAGTACTGTGTAAAATATTCACAAACGTTTCACATTATAGTCAAAAATGTAAATTCACGCACTACAGCCAAAGTTTCTGTTTTTTGCGCTGCACACACCAAACAAGCAATCTAATCATCCTAAAGGGAAATCTTGGCATATTATTTTTATAATACAATGGATTTATACAAGGGTATAATTATTTTTGTTGAAAAGTTTCTGTAATCAAGATTTGCAATGTTTCCATGGGCATGAAAAAAGTTTAAGGAGCTCCCCCACTTCAACGGTGCTCGTCCTTCTTACTTTCACTTCTCTTTTTGAAAAAGTTTTAGGTTCCCCTCTTTATTTTTTGTTTTTAAGCCATATGAACACACAACAGAATAAAATGACTCTCTAAAACTTCTAGGTTCTCTCCCTGGCAGCGCTTTCTTTAAAGTCATTAAGCTAGG
Source organism: Hordeum marinum (assembly GCA_022496015.1). NCBI lineage: Eukaryota > Viridiplantae > Streptophyta > Magnoliopsida > Poales > Poaceae > Hordeum > Hordeum marinum. The sequence goes on along the minus strand of CM039675.1, from coordinate 208,398,169 downwards.
CATAAAGTGCTCACGTAATGGATCCACCCAGATTCCAAGGTATATCAAATCCAATTTTAATTAAAAATTATTTGTAATTTAGTATTGAGAACAAATTAACATATATCATGCAACAACGAAGTCTAACTCTCTTCCTATGCATCGGCATGTCATAAAAGAACAATTCATGCACACAAAGTAAAGGCCAATGCATAGTACAAACAGTTTCTTGCAATTTTATCGTATTGGAAACATAGAGAGGCGGAGTTGTATTTCCTATTTCATAATAATTCAAGTAGGAGCAGCAAGCACATGCATGTTATATCTAGCAAATTCATCATGTGTAGTAGTAAAAGGCAACCCATCTATATAATCCTTAATAAGAGCAAACTTCTCTGATATAGTGTAGTGGGGAGAATTCAAAAAGACAATAGGACTATCATGCGTGTATGCAATAGCAAAAATTTCATTCTTAACATAAGGAACTATAGAAAGTTCATCTCCATAAGCATCTTTCATATTGCCATCATGGCCACAAGCATAGCAAGCATCAAGTTCATCAAAAAGGGATATTTCAAACAGATCCAAGGGATCATAGGAATTATCATAGCATTCATCCTTCGGTAAGAACAAATGGAAATTAAACAATGTATGAGTTTAAGAGTTACTCTCATTATAACATGGGCACGGTTAGCTAATCCGCTCTTCCTCCTTTTGTTCTTCGCTCTCCTCTTCATGTTTTTCATCCAAGGAGCTCACAATGTCATCAATTTCTTCTTCCATAGATTCTTGCAAAATATTAGTCTCTTCTAGGGCAGAAGACATTCTCTCAATAAATGCATCGATATCCGAATTATATTCATAATTCTCATAGCAATATTTAAGTATAGCAAAATTTTCAGGTCTATAAACAGGATCATCATAATTTTCACACTTCTCAAACAAAGATTCAATTTCATAATCACCCTTAAAAGCAATGAATGTGTCTATTCGTTCCACATCATAGTAATCATAAATACATTCAGCATAAGAAGCCAAGGTTTCATTATCATTAAATTTACATGAAAAAGGAAGGTGTTGACCTTCATCCTAGAGCAACAAGTATAATCATATCTCTGGCATAGATTCCAAGCATACCATGTCAAAATATAAATATGATTCCATAATAGTTTCCATTTTTGAGTCAAGCGATAATCCCTAAAGTATTCCTTTGATCCAACGTGTATCCCATTATATAATTGAATGGGGTTTTCTCAGGATTATTAAAGTAGTGCATAATATCTTTCACATAACGAGCATCAAGGGTTTTAGGAGGTTCCCCATCTCCATGAGTAGCAAGTACACCTATTTTTTTATTTCGTGTTCCATATCCATACCTAAAGATAGAGAACAACTTAGAACATCAAATAAAATCTACTTAGTGATAAAGCAAACAAGCACACACGAGAATATTCACCTCACGCTATTGCTCCCCGGCAACAGTGCCATAAAAAGGTCTTGATAACCCACAAGTGTAGGGGATCAATTGTAGCCTTTCTCGATAAGAAAGAGTGTCGAACCCAACGAGGATCTAAAGGTAGAACAAATATTCCCTCAAGTTCTATCGACCACCGATACAACTCTATGCACGCTTAACATTTGCTTTACCTATAACACGTATGAAACTAGAAGTACTTTGTAGGTGTGATAGGATAGGTTTGAAAGATAATAAAGAGCACGTAAATAAAAACTAGGGGCTGCTAAGATAGAGAAACAACTAAGTTAGTTTAACGAGTGTGGAAAAGTGGTGGCAGGAGTTGTGAAATTGTCCCTAGGCAATCGATAACTAGACCGGTAATCGTTATTGCAATTTTATATGAGGGAGAGGCATAAGCTAAAATACTTTCTCTACTTGGATCATATGCACTTATGATTGGAACTCTAGCAAGCATCCGCAACTACTAAAGGTCATTAAGGTAAAACCCAACCATAGTGTTATAAGCTATCAAGTCCACTTTACTCCCATATGCAAACAACCCACCTACTCGGGTTTATGCTTCTGTCACTCAAGCAACCCACCATAGGCAAATCATGAACACATTGCAACACCCTACAACGAGGATCCCTCACGCTTGCGTGACACGGAGAGCACCATAGAACAGCACCAATAATAAAACATGCAACTCAAACCTATCATGATCATCAATCAACCCATAGGACAACAAAAATTTACTCACACATCATAGGATGGCAACACATCATTGGATAATAATATGAAGCATAAAGCACCATGTTCAAGTAGAGGGTACAGCGGGCTTCGGGAGAGTGGACCTCTATAGATATATGGGGGAAGGTCATGAAGGTGTTGGTGAAGATGACGGAGTTGTTGGAGTAGATCACTGTCGCGATGATGGCCCTGGTGGCGTTCCGGTGCCACCGGGAGAGAGGGTGAGAGATCCCCTCTCCTTCTTCTTCTTCCTTGACCTCCCCCTAGATGGCAGGAGGGGTTCCCCTCTGGTACTTTACCTCCATGGTGTCGGAGGGGCAAGAGCCCCTCCGAGAGTGGATCTCTCTCTCTCTCTCTCTCGGTTTCCTTCTGTTTCTGCGCTCCCAGAATCTGGCCTTTCACCATTTCTTAAATATCCGGAGATCCGTAACTCCAATCGGGCTGAAATTTTGAGGGGATCTTTATCAAAAAAATTAGTTTTCTTAAGGCCAAAGGAGAGCTCCAACCGACCTAAGTGATGGTCACAAGGGTCCAGGGTGCGGCCAGGGGCTAGGGCGTGCCCCCTAGCTTGTGGCCCCCTCGGGCACCGCCTTCTATTGATTCCACTTCCCAAAATTCACATATATTCCAAAAAAATTCTCCATAATTTTTTATACCGTTTGGACTTCATTTGATATCGATTTTCTGTGAAACAAAAAACATGCAACAAATAGGAACTGGGACTAGGCACTGGATCAATATGTTAGCCCAAAAATAGTATAAAAAGTTGCCAAAAGTATATGAAAGTTGTAGAATATTGGCATGAAATAATCTAAATTATAGATACAATGGAGACGTATCAGTAATCAAGTATAGCAGCGGAAAGTAAAGACATTGCACATGAAAGTAAGGAGTAGAGATAGAGAGATCAAATGCATGAAGGACATGAAGATTTATCTCGTGGTTCCGATAGGTGGTGCTATCGTAGGTCCACGTTTATGGAGTCTTCAACCCATGGAGGGTAACAGTCACGAGTGTCCATGAAGGGCCCTACCCACGAAGTGTTCCACAAAGAAGCAACCTTGACTATAGCATGATGGCCTACGTCCACGAAGGACTAGCCTAACTCGGGGTAGATCTTGACGAAGTAGGCGATTTCTTTGCCCTTACAAACTTCTTGGTTCACTCCACAACAGGAAGTAGGAGGCTCCCAAGCCACACCTAACCAATCTAGGAGGAACCACCCTCTAAAAGGTAATAGGCTTAATAATGTCGATGAACTCCTTGCTCTTGTGCTTAAAGATGATAGACTCCTCAACACACAATCACTCTCTCACAGATTTGGCTTGGTGGAATAGGTTGATTGGGTGGAAAGCAACTTGGGGAGGCTAGAGATCAAGATTCATATGGTTGGAATAGAATGGCATGATATCAACACATGAGTAGGTGGCTCTCTCTCTAAAAATTAGAAGGTATGAGTTGGGAACTGTTCTGAGTGCTTATCTTACGAGTGAGTGGTGGTGGAGGGGTATATATAGGCATGTCCAAAAATCCAACCATTAAACCTAATAAGTCAGACTCGGTGACACCGATGTGTAAATCTTGGTGGTACCGAGTTGCCTCAAAGGTAGAAAAATTTGAATCTCGGTGAGACCGATACATAAATTTCTATTGCACCGATAAGGTGACCAGCGGTCAGATTGCCAATCTTGGTGGCGCTGATTCACAAAACTCGGTCGGACCGATTTTGTAAACCTGTGTAACAGGAAGTTGGAAACCCAAACTCGATGGAACCAAAGCATCATCGGTTGCACCGAAAAGCTAGGGTCTGGCTGAGTCTGTCTGAGGTTGGGAATCGGTGGCAGCGAGTGGAATGTGTTGGTTGCACCGATTTTGAGTCTTTGGCTTTGGACAGACTTTTGTGGAAGAGCTTGTGGGTCTATGTGGTGGCTATCACTTGTGCACGTATGAGCATTTTGTTCACCAACAAAACCTTACCCCCCTTTTAATAGTATTGGCTTTCCTATGGATTCAAAGTGATTTTTCACAAAATATAAAATGTAGAGTCCTTTGCTTGAAGCTTTGCCAATGCTATTCCTTCTCCTTACTCTTCAAGGGGATACTCTCCACACTCGTTTTTGCCAATCCAACACTCTCTACAGACTTTATCTGAAATGCGCTAGATGAAAGTATTAGTCCAAGAGAAAATGTATGTCGTCAAGAATTATCAAAACAACCAAGGGAGCACATTGTGCTTTCAATCTCCCCCTTTTTGGTATTGATGACAACATACAATCAAAGCTTCAAATAAAGATATGCATGCATATAATGAATACTTTCAGAGAGACATGACTTAGACTTGCTCCCCCTAAATGTATGCAATCCCGTTAAAGGATAGTTGCTTTTGAGTGCGTGGACACACATGTAGTAGAAGGGATATGATAAGTCATGTGTATATTTTCTATATGCATCAAATGTATATGAATGAGGTGTATCCTTGTTCAAGACTTCACTCTTGCAAACAATATGTGCAAGAAGCAAGAGATCATCTTGCTCAAGTATATGATGCATAAAGTTACCTTGAGTTCTTGAGCATTCTAGCAGTAGAAATACATTTGAGAAAACAATATTAGGAAACACAAGAGTATTCTACCAATCCAAAGCAATATAACTCAAAAGTACCGAGATATGGAGAACATATAAAAGATAGTAGTCCTTAAGATTGATATGTCTCAAAGAGCTTCCTTTCCCCCTGAATCTTATATAGATATTGGGATTGGATAAGGTGAGAAAATTCTAACATGAGAAATCAAATGCAACAAACAGATATTTCTCCAACACTTATTTTTCTCCCCCTACTTTGGTATTCTCCCCTTGTTTATATAAGTGTAAGCATATTCTTCTCTCCCCATAAATTATATCTCCCCCTTAGCATAAGCATGTATCTCCCTCTTTAGCTTTGAAGCTTTGCATATTTATCCCCGTTTGGCATTAATTTCCAAAAAGGTCAAATATAGGATCAGATACAGGGTTCATGGATGAAGAAGGGATCCTTGAGAACAAGGGTCATTGAAAGTAGGACCCATTGAATATGAAAATCATGAGAAAAAAGAGGTAACCATTGAAAGTATTTTCTCTCCCTTTGGCTACACTGAGAATTTTGCAAAACCTTTGAGTTAGGAATCCTTGAATGTATTTCTCCCCCTTTCCAAATTTTTTTAATAATAAGGGATCATCGAAGGATTGAGAAAACACAAAAGGAACACGAATATTTATAGCATCAAACACAGACTTAATAAAACAGGAAGTTAGTGGCTCCGAGGAAATTTGGTTGGTGGTACCGATGAGGTGTTGTGCAGCTTATCTGCTAAATTGGTAGAACCGAGGCTTTTGAATCGGAGGCTCCGAGGTATAAAACAGAAACTTGGCAAATATGATAATTGTACCAATGACAAAGTTGTGAATGAAAATCAGCAAGGGGAGAAAATTAAACATACTGTACCAATTGTGAGTAATTTACACAGAGGTATCAACTAGAAAAGATTTGAATGAATCCAAGAAATTATGCAATAGAGACTGACCAACCAAGATGCTTAACTAGATGAAGGGTGGTGACTAGGTCACCTATATGAGACTATATTGACTTAGGAGCCAAGCAAGATTGCTTGATCATATGTCATACTCATAATGAAGCTCAAAATGGGGTTCCCATTTTTTGATTAAGCATTTTTAATGTCTTCTTATCACTTGAGTTGCTTTATCTCATGTCTTGGAGTAAAGCTATGTCAAGGATACGAGTACATACCTTTGAGTGATGTTGTTGATGTAGCTTGTAGGTGAACTTGATGAGGATGCTCGAAGTTGACGAAGTTCATCTTGAGTTGGGAGCAATCCTTGTTGTTTTCGTTCACTTTTCACCTACATGGGTTAGTCACGCAAGGAAGAACATGATATATCCATTTGCCTATATACCAATTGAGTTGATACCAATTGTGCAATATGTGTCAAGGATAAGTTGTGTTGTCTTCTTCCACTCATCATCAAAGCGAGGTTGTGGATACTTGGTTATTACAAGATTGCATAAGATACGAGTTGATGGCAATCTTGTGGAGTATTGCTCTTCCAAGTACCTACGAAAGGGTTAGATGCAAGACAAGGGAGCATAGAATTCAAAGATATGATATTCATGGTAAAAGCATGCAACAGACAATAAAGCTCATCCCGTTGCATGCATCCAAGTGATCTTAGCTCAAGTTTGAAGCATCAATGATGTTCAACTCACTCCTCAAATGGCAAAATACTTTTCATCAAGTGGCTTTGTAAATATATCGGCCAATTGCTTTTTAGTATGAACATGCTTAAGCTTGATATCTCCTTTGGCAACATGATCACGAATGAAATGATGTCGAACTTGAAAATGCTTGGTTCGAGAGTGTAGCACAAGATTATGACCAATCTTAATAGCACTTTCATTGTTACAAAGTAATGGCGCATTTTTAACATAGATTCCATAATCTTTAAGCATTTGTGTCATCCATAATAATTGTGCACAACATGATCCAGCAGCAATATATTGAGCTTCAGAAGTAGATAGAGATACTGAGTTTTGTTTCTTGGAGGACAAAGACACAAGAGATCTACCAAGAAATTGACATGTACCCGAGGTGGATTTTCTATCAACCTTTTCATCGGCATAGTCCGAGTCGGAGTATCCAACAAGATTAAAAGAAGATCCCTTCGGATACTGAATGCCAAAGTTTGGTGTATGAATCAAGTATCTCACAATGCGTTTCACAACTTTAAGATGACATTCTTTAGGAGCAGCTTGATATCTAGCACACATGCAAACACTAAGAATAATATCGGGACAGGAGGCACATAGATAAAGCAATGAACCAATGATTGATCGATAAACCTTTTGATCAACTGGTTCACCCTCCTTAGGGAGATCATCATGTTTGCTAGTGGGCATGGGAGTTTTCATACCTTTGCACTCTTGCATGTTGAACTTCTTTATCAAGTCCTTGGTGTACATGGTTTGAGATATCAAAGTACCTTCTCTCGTTTGCTTGATTTGTATACCAAGGAAGAATTTCAGCTCACATATCATAGACATGTCATACTTCTCCGACATCAACCTTCCAAACTTCTCACTGAAATGTGGGTTAGTAGATCCAAAGATAATATCATCAACATAAATTTGGCACACAAATAGTTCAGCATTAACTCTATTTGTGAATAAGGTTGCATCAATTTTACCAATTTCAAATTATTTTTCAATGAGAAACTTTGTTAGGGATTTATAACAAGCACGAGGAGCTTTCTTAAGACCATATAAAGCCTTGCGTAGTTTGTAAACGTGGTCAGATTTCTTAGGATTTACAAAACTAGGTGGTTGCTTAACATAGACTTATTCTTCAATCTCACCAATTAAAAATTCACTTTTAATATCCATTTGGTAGAGCGTGATTTCATGGTGATTAGCATAAGCAAGAAGAATTTGAATACCTTCTAATCCAGCAACGGGGGTGTAGGTATCACTGTAGTCCATACCTTCGACTTGCGTATATCCTTGAGCTACGAGACAAGCCTTGTTGCGTACAACTTGAACATCTTCAACTTGCTTGTTCCAAAATACCCATTTCATGTCGATGATGTTTTGCTCGTTCTTGGGTTTCTCCACGAGTGTCCACACTTCGTTCCTCTCGAAGTTGTGAAGCTCTTCATGCATACCATTCACCCAATCCGCGTCTTCAAGAGCTTGTTAAACCTTCAAGGGTTCAATGCTAGAGATGAAAGAATAATGCTCAGAAAACTTAGCTAGGCGAGTTTTAGAGCGAGTGATCCTCCCTGTTTGTATATCACCAAAGATTTGGTTTAGGAGATGGTTCTTGGTCACTTGTGCTCGAACTCAGGGTAGCTTTGGCTTGTTAGTTGGTGGGGCTTCTTTTTCATCATCATCTCCTTCATCTCCATTTTTATCGACGTGGTCATCTCCTTGAGGTGGTGGTGAAGGAGGTTGTGGTGGATCTTCATGATGTACCTCCTCTTCTTCATCTTGTCATGTACCGCTTGTGGATGCTTCCATGTCATATTGTCGGTAGCCTTGATCCGAAGTAGGAGCTTCCACTTGGGTTGATGAAGTACTTTCCTTCACCTCCATGGGACGAATCTTGCTGATGGGAAAGTATTGGATAGCTTCCGAAGGATCTTTGTCACCTACATCATTTTGAATTTTTTTGACTTGCGAACCATTAGACTCATCAAACTTCACATCTATCGTCTCTTCAAATTTTTGAGTGAAGTTGTTGTAGACACGGTAGGTGTGAGAGTTTGATCCATAACCAGTAGGAAACCTTCATGAGATTTGGGAGCAAATTTAGCACGGCAATGCTTGTCAAGAATGTAACACTTAGAGACGAATACCCTAAAGTATCCAACTTGGGTTTTTTTACCGGTGAGAAGCTTGTATGCCGTTTTATAGAGAAGCTTGTGGAAGTATAGTCGGTTTGTGGCATGCCATGTTGTTTCCACGGCTTCTGCCCAAAAGTGTCTTGGCATCTTGTACTCTTCAAGCATCGTTCTTGCCATCTCAATGAGGGTTTGGTTCTTTCTCTCAACAACTCCATTTTGGTGAGGCGTGTACGTAGCCGAGAACTCATGTGAAATACCCTCTTCGTCAAGAAAGGTATCCACATGGGTGCTCTTGAACTCCGATCCGTTATCGCTTCGAACCTTCTTGATCTTCACTTCAAATTGATTTTGTTCTTTGTGTGCGAAGTTCTTGAAGATCTTTTGTACCCGCGACTTATCATCAAGAAAGAATACCCACGTAAATCCGGAAAAATCATCAACTACAACTAGACCATAAGAGTTTCCACCGAGACTCTTGTAAGCATTGGGACCAAAGAGATCCATATGAAGTAACTCGAGTGGTCACTTAGTGGTCATGATGTTCTTGACCGGATGTCTTCCACCTACTTTCTTTCCTGCTTGACAAGCGCTGCAAAGCCTATCTTTGTCAAATATAACATCGTAAACACCAAGAATGTGATCGCCCTTAATAATCTTATCTAGATTGCGCATGCCTACATGTCCAAGCCTTCTATGCTATAGACAACCTTTAGATGATTTTGCAATGATACAAGTACGAGGTTGGGCCTGTTTAGTGAAATCAACAATGTATAGATCACCTCTATGAATACCGGTAAAGACAATTTTATGATTATCAAATCGAAACACTTGGCAATCTACTTTGGTAAATAGCACATTGAAACCGAAGTCCGCTAGTCTAGATACTGAAAGAAGATTGTAGCCAAGGGATTCAACAAGCATCACATTTTGAATGGAGCGATCATGAGATATGGCCACCTTACTAAGGCCAAGTACCTTACCCTTAGAGTTCTCTCCAAAGGACACGTACCTCCGAGGACCTCGATTTGGCATGATCTCTTGGAACATGTCTTTATCACCAGTCATGTGATCTGTGCATCCGCTGTCGAGAATCCACTCTTTTCCGCCGGACATGTAGTCCTTGATGTTTGCCATTAGACTTAGACTCATCATGGTCTTTTCATGATCGATGTCGAATAACTCATCTTCATCATAGTAGCCATGTTCTTCATTGTCATCATTTGGTGGAATCTCCTCATAATAAAAACAAAGAGATTCATTAGAATCATAACCATGACAATGTTCAAGTTTATGAGTGCGAATGGCTTCAATAATAATGTTGTTGATAGTTGTAACATCTCCTTTAGCATGCATAAGATAACGAAGCTCAAAGAGGCATTTATCTAAGTTTGGATCACTAGGCTTCATTTTATGAAAAGCAATAGTTTTTTCAAGAATTTCATCAAGATTACCTAATGAAAGATCTAGATACCATTTCTCCAAATCAGTCCACAAGTTATAAGCACATGCAAATTTCCTCAACTGACAAAGCACAAATCTTGGTAAGCCTCTAACAATAAGGTTGACAGTTTTAAAGTTACCAAGCATGTCAATTTCCTCTTCATGCGTGGGATACAATTCATCAATGGGGAGCACATGCGTATTTTTCAATATGTTTTCTCAAATGGAATTTGTCAAATAGATCAATCATGCCATTATTCCATCGACTATAGCACACTCCATCAAGAATGGGCACTCTACAATACAAACGCTCCATACTAGACACATCCATCTTCCTCCACGATGTTGAAACCGAAGCAATGGAGACCAATGCTCTGATACCAATCGAGGGATCACTAGAAGTGTATGTCTAGAGGGGGTGAATAGACTACAAGTAGGAATTTAAAACTACCTCAAGCATAAATCCAAGAGTTGGGAGTTTTAGCATATATAACTAATCTATGACACCCAACAAATGCAAGACATCAAGTATAGCAGTGGAAAGTAAAGACATTGCACATGAAAGTAAGGAGTAGAAATAGAGATTTCAAACACATGAAGGACACGAAGATTTATCCCATGGTTCCAATAGGTGGTGCTATCGTACGTCCACGTTTATGGAGTCTTCAACCCACAGAGGGTAACGGTCGCGAGAGTCCATGGAGGGATCTACCCACGAAGGGTTCCACGAAGAAGCAACCTTGACTATACCATGATGGCCTACGTCGACGGAGGACCAGCCTAACTCGCGGTAGATCTTCACGAAGTAGGCGATCTCCTTTCCCTTACAAACTTCTTGGTTCACTCCACAACATGAAGTAGGAGGCTCCCAAGCGACACCTAACCAATCTAGGAGGCACCAGCCTCTAAAAGGTAATAGGATCTATAATGTTGATGAACTCCTTGCTCTTGTGCTTCAAGATGGTAGACTCCTCAACACAAAATTACTCTCTCACAGATTTTTCTTGGTGGAAGAGGTTTATTGGGTGGAGAGCACCTTGGGGAAGCTAGAGATCAAGATTCATATGGTTGGAATAGAATGGCTTGATCTCAACACATGAGTAGGTACCTCTCTCTCTAAAAATCAGTAGGTATGAGTGGGGAACTGTTCTGAGTGCTTCTCTTACGTGTGAGTGGTGGTGGAGGGGTATATATAGGCATCTCCAAAAATCTAACCGTTACACCTAATAAGTCCGACTCGGTGACACCGATGCGTAAATCTCGGTGGTACCGAGTTGCCTCAAAGGTAGCAACTTTTGAATCTCGGTGAGACCGATACATAAATCTCGGTTGCACCGATAAGGTCACCAACAGTCAGATTGCCAATCTCGGTGATGCCGATTCACAAAACTCGGTCGGACCAATTTTGTAAACTTGCATAACAGGAAGTTAGCAACCCAAACTTGGTGGCACTGAAGCAGAATCGGTTGCACCGAAAACCTAGGGTTTGGCTGAGTCTGTCTGAGGTTGGGAATCGGTGGCACCGAGTGGAATGTGTTGGTTGCACCGATTTTGAGTATTTGGCTTTGGATAGACTTTTGTGGAAGAGCTTGCGGGTTTATGTGGTGAGTATCACTTGTGCACGTATGAGCATTTATTGACCAACCAAACCTTACCCCCTTTTAATAGTATTGGCTTTCCTACGGACTCAAAGTGATTTCTCACAAAAGATAAAACGTAGAGTCCTTTGCTTGAAGCTTTGCCAATGCTATTCCTTCTTCTTCTTCAAGGGGATAATATCCACACTCCTTTTTGCCAATCCAACACTCTCTATGGACTTTATCTGAAATGCACTAGATGAAAGTATTAGTCCAAGAGACAATATATGTTGTCATGAATTATCAAAACCACCAAGGGAGGACATTGTGCTTTCAGTCTCCCGCGGCGTCCTGTCCCATGGTGGGCTCAGGAGGCTTAGGCACCTCGGGAACCGTCGGAGCAGTCGGGGCCTCGGGAGGGTTGAGCACTTCGGGGGCCGTCAGGACAGCTATGGCCTTAGGATCCCCGACTTGGGGAGAAATGGGTTTCCTGAGGTCATGCCAGTCCCGTTGTAACATGCTTGGTGACCCACCTATGCCCGGCGATGTGGTGCGGGTGTCGGTTCGCTCCTCCCTAACCTCCACCAATGCAGCGCTGGTCGAGTGGGGGTAGCAGCCAGGTATAGTAGCAGTGGCTCCCGGGGGCGAGGCGCCACCATCACTAGCGGGCTCATGAGGTACTACTTGAGCTCCTCGAAGGTTGTGTCCGCCTCTAGGGTCCATTCGAAGGGGCCCTTTCTTTTCATGATCTTGAAGAATGGCAGGGCCCGTTCACCAAGTTTGTAGATGAAGTGCCCCAAGGAGGTCACACAACCTGCCAGTTTCTGCATTTCCTTGAGGGTCCGGGGTGCGCTCATCTTGCCTATGGCCTTGATTTTCTTCGGGTTCACCTCGATTCCCCCTGCGACACCAGGAAACCGAGAAGCTTGCCCGAGGGGACCCCGAAGACGCACTTATCAGGGCTGAGCTTCAGGTTTACTTCCCTCAGGATGGCGAATGTCTCCTCCAAGTCCTCAATCAGGGTCTTGGCCACTCTGGACTTGACCACGATGTCGTTGACATAGGCTTCTATATTCCTCCTGAGCTACAGCCTAGGGCGATGTGCATCAGCCTTTGGAAGGTTACCCCGACATTCCGCAGCCTGAAGGGCATGCTCGTGTAGCAAAACACCCCGCACGAGGTGAGGAGGGCTGTTTTCTCAATGTCCTCTGCTGCAATTTTGATTTGATGGTATCCCGAGAAAGCATCCAAGAAGCATAGGAGATCGCACTCCGCGGTGGAGTCCATAATCTGGTTGATGCGCGGCAGTGGGAATGGGTCTTGGGGGCAGGCTTTGTTGAGGCTCGTGAAGTCGACACACATATGCTCCTTCCCATGCTTCTTCGGGATGACCACCTGGTTGGCAAGCCACTCTGGGTAGCGCACCTCCCGGATGACCCGAGCCTCTTTCATCTTGCTGACCTCCTGGGCAATGAACGCTTGGTTCTCCTGAGCTTGCCTTCTCACCTTTTGCTTTACTGGATGCGCGTTCAGGCACACCATGAGGTGGTGCTCGATCACGTCCCTCGGGACCACCACTAGGTCGGAGGCGCTCCATGCGAACACGTCCTTGTTCACACGCAGGAAAGCCAGCAACGCCTCCTCTTGATCCTAGGGAAAGTCAGCGCCAATGGTGAAGGTAGGGCCAGGGTTTCCTTCGTCCACAGGCACCTGCTTTGTCTCCGCCTGACTCTGGGAGAACAGCTGCCTCTTCTTTACCGACGTGATGTCGAGGACACCTTCGAAGTCCTCCTGTCCTGCATGACGTCCTCGGCACTGGGGCGTGCTGCGACTACCGCTTTATAGGTGACTTGAGCATGCAGGACACGTCCTTGACATTTCCCACGATAGTGATGATGCCACCACTCCCGGGCATCTTGACGACGTTGTAGCTCGGGTGCGTTGTCACCATGAAATGGGAGAGGGTGGGTAGCCGAGTATCGCGTTGTACGGGAGGTGGAGGTGGGCGACGTCGAAGATGACCTGCTCGGTGCGGAAGTTGGAGCGGGTGCCGAAGGTGACGGGAAGGCGCACCCACCCCATGGCGATGACGGACCCCCCGACCACCCTAGAGAAGGGCCTTGAAGGCATGAGTCGATCGTAGGGTAACTGGAGCACATCAAAGGCCTCCACAGAGTTGACGTTGAGGCTGATGCCACCGTCTATGAGGGTCTTGGAGATAGCCACGCTGCTGATGGTGGGTGTGCACAACATGGGGAGTGTTCCGATGGCCGTCGTCGTCTTGGGGTGGTCAGCGGGGCCGAAGGTGATGTTAGTATCCAACCACGCACGGGGTGGCATGAGCTCGGGTCATGGACGAACTGCTATTAGGTGGTGGAGGAACTGCTTGACCTGGCGATTGGAGGAGGACGCATGTGACCCGCCGAGGATGCAAGCGACCGCTGGGCCGGCCCCGTGCACCCCGACGCCACCACGCACCAAGGGCCGGCTATCGCCGAGGATCTCGTCCGCCATGGGGTTGCCGAACCAGAGCTTGACTATCGCTGCGAGAGGGGAGGCTTCGACACGCCCCCTACCTGGCACGCCAAATGTTGGATTTCAGGCTCCACAAAACCCTTAAGGTTCGATGTCACACCCTGTGTCTCTTTCAGCTCGTCATGTTTGGATTTATAAAATTTGGAGCCAATTAAAACTTTTTCAATGCTTGCGCTTGTTGGAATTGTTGCTTGTTTGCTTGTTGATTGTGGTATGTGGCACTCTTAGATCCTATCCCTCTTCACATTCATCTTCCTTGACCCAAACCTCTTGCCCAAGTATCATGCCATGTGAATAGTGCCCAAAATTATTTTTATCAAATTTTACTTTGACCAAAAAGGATTTATTCAAATTAGGTTTTCAAAAATCCCTGAAATAAGGTTTGCATTGCAAGTCCTCAAATTAGGTGGATCCTTCTTTCCCAAAGGCTTTACTTCAAACCTACTATATTTATGACTTCCCAAAACCACCAAATATTAATTTTAAAGGTTATTTTTATATTTTATTTGAAGGCTTTTCTTCAGACCAGAAATGTTTTTTCATAGGGAAAAATTATTTAAATGCTTTTAAAATATTTGAGAAAATTTAGGGAAACTCAGTGAACATATATTTTCCATATATATGAGTTTCAACATATGGGCATGTTCAAATCATGGGCAAAACCCCTCAAAACCCTTTGTTTCCAAATCAAGCTTTTGGAATATTTCTATAAGAAATATTCTCAATAAATTCCAGGAAAATTCCAGCAAGTCAACACTATCATAGGTGATGATCTTGCAAAGCTTCATCCCAATCCAAGTTGATTTGGTTCATCAAACTATTCCAAACCCCTTCCTGTCCAGATTCAAATTTGAACAACTTTACATTGTGAAGTTTCCTCCCTTGACCCCAAACTTTGTGGACATGCTCTAATCACCAAATAATGATGCTACACTAAGTGGTGCATCAAGGGGATTAGCTTAGCATGATTGGATCTACAGAAACCTGATTCTGTTAGTTTCTAGGGTTCACAAAGTTTCTATTGTCAACTTTGCTCATTTGAGCTCAAACCTGGTGATCCATCTCTTTTCTACCTACCATTTGACCATGTTGAATATATCAGTAAGTAGATAAACTTATCTTCCCCAAACATCCATCAAACACCTTCTGGTGAAATGGTAAAGCTACTGTTTTCACCTCTTTGGCTACTCCTTTTGCTATGAAAATTTTACCACAACCCCTCTGGGTTACCAACTACCTCCAGTAATTCCTATGTGGCCTTAGCTCAACAATGGGTGCGGTAAAACCCCCATTTTTCACCCCTGGGCAACATTGGCAGCTACTTTTCTACCTCTCCCGTGCTCCCTTTGTTCCCCCCTGCCTATTCCCTAGCTCCTCCTACCCATGGGCATCTCCAGAAACCCCAATACACTAGAGGACACGCTGGTGGGCATATTTTATGCCATGGAACGCCATATGGGCGCTTTGGAGTGCGCTACAGTGCACCCGAGCACTATAGCCGCCCCTGCCCGGCGCCTCCCGACCACCTCGGGCCTCCCCAGTGCGCATGCCGAGGGGCCTCGGCGTTCGTAACATGCCGCCCCTTATCCTCCCTCCTCTCTCTCCCTCCTCTGCCCCCCGTCGCACGCATCGCGGCCACCCGAGCCGGCTAACCACGGGGCTCGCACGTGTGTGTGTCCCCCTCTCCCTCTCTCCTTCCCCGGCTCGTGGACCTGCCCCAGGAAGGCGGCAGACACACCCTGGCCTCCCTCCCTGGCCTCCCTTGCCCATGGCAAGAAAGCCCTACGACCGCGTCCACGGTACACCGGCACTTGGCTATAAAAGCCCCCCAAGCTCTCACTGCTCTTCTTTCACCCCCTCCTTCCCTCAGCCACTCTCCCATGCCCAGCCCCCTCGTCCCCGTTGTCGGGACCTCGAGCCCAAACCAAACCCTCGCCGTCGTGCGGGTTTTCCCCTCGCCGCCGATTGCCTCATCCCCGACGACCGCCTTGACCATCCACCGACGCGCGAGAAGCCGCTGAGCGCGACGGTGCCTTCCACTTGAGCCGCCGTGGCCTGAGCCCCCGCCGGTGAGCCCCCTCTGCTCCCTATCGCGGGGTGAGGGATGATAGGTGGTGGGGACCACCTATCATGCCCTCACCCTCCCCCTCTCTTGCTGCCAGGTTGGTCCCGCGGGCAGGTTTAAAATTAAACATGTCGCGTGCGCCGTCTCGCCCTAGGCCGGTACCCCTTTTGGGCCGGCTCAGCTGCGGTGCTTTTGGCCCGAGAGGGCACAATGCCATTTTCCTTTTTCTATTTCCCCCTCCTTCCAAAAATTGCACGTACCAGAAAATAATTCCAAATCCCATAATTTTTCCACCTAAAATCTTAGAATATTTCCTAGAATTTAATAGTTCCTTTTTTGTAAATTTTTGAAAATCTTTTATATATTGTTTTATTTTAAAACCCAAATTAGGCATCTTTTTGGCTCTGTTAAATAGTTTCAAAAATGTTTTTCATAACAAAATATTAAACAAATATTTTTAATATAGTCTTTAGTATTTATCAGAGTAGGGTAGCATTTTTAATATTAGCTTATGTGCTCTGTTTTTGTGTGATGCTTATTTTGATCGCTATTTATCGTGACAATAGATTGCGCTATTGACGAGGGAGTTGGAACCGAAGACTTTGAAGATCCCGAAGACTTTGTTGAGCCAAGCAAGCAGCCCTTTGACCATGTTAAGAAACTTTTTCATGCATGACATATAGCACTTGTTGTTTCGATGATTGACCCTGATGTGGTGCTCCCCCTTTGGTGGGTTGCCTCCGATACTTTTACCGTTGACACTTGCATCGTGCATGACCCTACCACCTTATGAGGGTTATGCGGGGGGGGGGGGGTGTAGATAGGATGCTAATAGATGATACGCAAGTGGGTTGGGATTTATGCATAGTGATGGAAAGGAAGAAATGATTTCAAAGACTTTTCGACAACCCCGTCGGTTGCCACTAATGCCGGAGGGAGATGATGATGAGTTGGGTGACCACTTGAGAAAGAAGTGGTGTACCAGAGCAAGGGAGTGTGTGTGGTTTTTCAAAAATGGATTGGTGTAATTTGTGACCGTTATTCCAACCTTACATGTACGACCATGATACCCCTTATGGGACGGGGCTTTGTTGATTACTATGAATGGTGCTAGCAGGGAGCCCGCATTACTAGTGGCGAGAGTGAAGTGGTCACTCTTGAGATGGGGTCGTCCCGGAAGTGGAAGGCCATTCGCTGTCTTTACAGGCACCGGGCACACCGGTGCGTGCCCTCATGGATGATACGTGTGATGTATATCATGAGGGATGGCACCAACGAGTGGACTCTTTGTTTAGTATCACCATGGGAAAGGCATTTTTCGGGTGCTTACCTCGGGTATGTGATGTACCGCGAGTCGTGGATGAGACAGAAGTTCCCCGAGTCTTATGGATAAAGTGTGCAACCTCTGCAGAGTGTAAAACTATTCGAATAGACATGTCTGCGGTCAAGGACAGTTGGATGACCCCTCTCGTGCTACGTCCAAATGTTTTCATAACTGATGTTTGTGTGTGTGTTGGTGACAAGGATGGTACTTGAGCTAAGTCCGATGACTTAGCATGACGATTGACTAAGTCCGATGACTTAGCATAATGAATGAACATGAGACGTTCAACTCCTACTTATGATGGTACCTGTAACTTGTTCATATGGATATCTGCCAACCGTTGATGCATGCTTACCTAGTTACTTGATCATGTCATTGCATTCAAAATTAGCTTTCCGCAAGTTACCTACTTAGTGCTATATCATGCATCATTATTACTTGTTCCACAATTTGGGTTGCTTGCAAGTACATTCAAAGTACTCATTGGCTTGATACTGGTTATTTAATTGGCCAGGCATGGAAGAACAGGAGTACGTTGAAGAGTTCGTTGGTGACGAACATGTGAACTAGGATGCTTCCCAGTCAGTATGCCTGTAGGTTTAAGGTAGATGGCATGGGTTCACACTTTCGATCAAGATTTCCGATGCTTGTTCCATTTAAGTGTTTGGCCCTTGTAGCCCTATCTATGTAAGACTAGACCTTCATGGTCGTTATTTGTGTAAGACGCTAAATGTGGATGTAAGACTCTTGTTATTCAGCTTCGGTGTGTTCGGTGAGCATTAATCTCTAGGATCACTGTACACGTGCATTCGGTGATCACGACTTATGAGTCGGGGTTCCCAACATTTGAACACAGGGGCGTGTGCGAAGATCCCCTGCAGCTTCGCCCTACCTAGCTCGCTACTCGATGGTTACTATAGCGAACTTGCACAATGACGAGGAAGAAGATGAACATGGTGGTTTTCCCAGGTTCGGGCCGTTGGGAAGCATAATACCCTACTCCTGCTTTGGTACATTCCCTCTCGGAGAGGAGTGGTGGATGAACTAGTAGAGTGGTTTCGAGCCTCACAAGGGATCTCTCATGGCGTTCTTGACTCACTGCCTTGCCTTGTGGTTCATCAAGTGGTCTCGTCGTGGATCCCCCTCTACGGTGCAGCCTAGCCTCTATATATAGCAGTGGCCCGAGTCCTCTTCCCTTATCACAATGGAGGGAAGGGATCCCACAATGGCAAAATTTAAAGGGTCCAGGAGTACATCCGCGCCCTGTCCAAAGGTGGTCTTCGCTTGCAAAGTAGCTGTCGATGATGCAGAGGTGGGATCGGCGGTGACATCTTCCCTGTTGGTCTCGTGGTCGTGGTCTTGTTGCACTAGAAGGGAAACCTTTGGTAGGCGCTTCGGGAACCCCCGTATGTCCTTGCTCCCTTTGCACGAAAGAGGAAACTACATCGCCTAGCGTTGGCGCCCGCCTGTCCTTCCCTGCATCATCTTTGACCCCTGAGGCCAGGTTCTGCATAGGGATCTCCGCTGCTCCAGAGGGGGCCTGAGGAGGTCCATCCTTACTGGTATTGGTGTCGTTCCTCCTTGCTAGCCTGGGGTCCTCGCGAAGGCCTTGTCTTGAGTGGAGCCGCGCCAGGCCGTGTTTGGTTGACGAGGTGGGTCATGCCCTAGGCTGCAGGCAGGCAGGTCTGGGTACCCCCATTCCCAGAACGCTGATAGTGATCTATGCATAATTAGACGTGAGCTAGTAATGATCACTAAGTGATCCTGAACACCTACCTACGATCAAACATAACCCCACCATGTTCTCTCTCGGTTCAGAACTCACGAGTAGAGACACGCATGGTCACACACACGATTGGTGTATTTTATTTGAGTCTACTTCAAGTTTTCTATGACCAGATGTTAAACAAATTTCCATGTTGCCACATAACCGTGGGCATGGCTTCTCGAAAAGATTTAAGCCTGTAGGGGTGCTCCAACACATCCATCACAAACTAACCACACGTTGCATAGAATAGCCTCAACCATAGAAACTCGTGGTCTCCTCGGAAATTCTGGTGGAAAACCTCAAACTCGAGATAGCCCAAAGTATCCTCCGAATCCCGTGCACAAGACATTCGAGAAAGGTAAAACAAATCTAGAAAGGCCGCCTCGCGTGTCGATGAACCCCATAGGAGCCGTGTATCTCATTCTCGGGACACGGACATATGAGCTAGTGTACAATGGCCTGATAGACATCACCCGAGTTTCCTCGGGGTGGCCCCGCACAATGCTCCATTTTGGACCAACACTCATGACGAGCACTGGCCCGGGCTTGATTAATTATCTACGGGGTCCGGAAAGTCCCGATGCAAGTTTCATTAGTTATTAAGCAAATGTAGTACCAATGTTGGGCCTTGCCAGAACAGTTTTATCCCAAAATAAAAATCAAGGGGGTCCCTATAACAACTCCAAGCATTTTAGGAGCGCTCAATATGGAACATAACACTGGTACACAAATAACTACGCAGAAAAAGCGGAACAAAACACCAAGCCAAAGGCCAAGCCTTCCACCTTTTACCAAGTATATAGGTGCATTAAATAAAATAGCAATAATATTGTGATATCGCAAAATATCCATGTTGTCATATGGGAACAATCTGCACCTGCAACTAACAACGCGATAAGAAGGGCTGAGCAACCGGTAACATAGCCAAACAATGGTTTGCTGGGATGTGGAGGGGTTGGAGGCTTTTCATGGAAATGTTGGGAGGCTTGACATATAGGTGGTAGGTAGCGAGACATAACAATAGAAGCGAGACAACTAGCATAGTAATGATAGAAGTGGTATCTAGGGAAATGTTCATCTTGCCTGAGATCCCACTTGGAAGAAGACTAAATCTGTGAAGTAGACGAACTGCATAGTTGAATGAATCCTCACACTCCGAACGGTTTCGGAACTCTATCGAGAAGAAGCAATCCGAAAAAACAATCAACACATGATAACACCATGTCATATTCATGATATGATGCACAATCAAATATGATGCATGTTATGCATGACATGGCAAATCACAACAATCAACTTCTACACATTAAGTGAAGCTCAATATGCAACGAGTTGCATATTGATGAAACTCCACATTTTAATTACTTAGTTCATTCCCATTTAGGTACACAACAATATTAAATGTTGTTAAACATGGAAAGAGGTGAAGCGTAAAAAAACTATATATTTCTAGGCATCTTAAATGAGGTTGGAAACAACATATAGTATTTCCGAAATGACCCCATATGCCAATTATAAGTTTGGTCCAGATCTTAACTAACCATATTTTATGTTTGTTAGACAGGGAAACAAAATGCACCATGTGATTCTACTCGTCATTCTAGGTGATTTACATATATAGGACGTTTAAAACGGAGCTACGGTCTAAAAGATATGACAAACCAAGATGAATATGCCATGAATGCAAAATGCATGCAAACAACAACCAAAAACATTCCAAATCAGGAATATAGCAATATATTATGAAACTACATGAGATTCTCATCAAGTTTCATATGGAACATATGTAAAACGGAGCAACGGTTCAACCACAACAAGCAACACAAGGTTTAGGTACAATCTTCCCAAAAACAGCAACATGGCATATTACAACCCACAAATCAACAAGCTACAACAAACTACAATGCATAATAGGGACATGGTGATGTAGCCTACGTGATGCACAATAATTCACCCCATGACAAAAATTGAATACAAGCATGGATCAATACCAAATGACCTCACAAGATAGCTACTTGAACACAGTTTCAGACTTAATGAAAATAGCAGTTTTTAACTGAGCAGTTTTATTCTGGAGGCATATTGGCAGCAATAAAACTATATGCTAATAGGCATATATTGGCATGAAATCTAACAACATGCTAGTAGACATGATGAACTACAAATAACTACATGGGACCAACCACAAAGGGGCTGCAGATCAATAGCAAAACACTTGGCAAGACAGGAACAAAATATAGCAGATTCTAGACTTAGAATTATTTTGGGCACATCAAAACAACAACATTTTTATAGCATGTTGGCAACAAGGAAATAACACCTAAACATGGATTATCATGGCAAACAAAAAGACCAGGGGCTAGTGCACATGTCAAAGGACATATCTCATGTTTAAAAATAATTCATATGATTCATGGTTTTAATCACACGAAAATAACAAAAGGGCATCACAGAAAAATAACATGCGCACAAATTTACCCAAATGATAAAACTAATTACAGAGATGGATTCGATGGATTTTTCTACCCCAAAAACATATATAATATGTGGGTGTTTACATTAAAAAATATGACCAACAATTTTTGCATGATTATGACATAAACTGTTTTAGCAAGTTATGTATGCAAAATACATGAAAACAACAAGTTAAATATTTTTATCATGGATGCAAGTGAGAAATAATTAATCTACACCAAATTCTACACATTTTACATATAGAACATGTTTTAATCCGATGCATGGTTTATTAATTATTAGCAATTTAAAAGCGTGATATTTCTGAATATTAAATGCCCAAGGTTAATTGGATAAATTGCAGACACAAATAGAATATATTATGCTGATGGAGTCTGAGCATACTAGGCCAACCGTTCAACAAGTGCAAAATAGATACACAGCGCACATGTTTTGGACAACAAACAAGTGCACATGACGGGGATAGCGCTGGGGCGCTCATCTTCTAGGCCATCAAGGCGGTCGGTGGAGCGGTTTACGGGGCGGTTGGGATGGCCTGGCATGAAGCCCAGGCGGAGGGCTAGAGGAGCTGGCGGGGCAGGCTGGGCTGCTTGGGTTGGCATTGCTAGGCCGCGCGCGGGCAAGCCGACCTAGGTGCGGGTGGGGCGGGCGGCCCAGGCGCATGAGTGGGTGAGGCGCTCGGTCATCTCGTCCCCTCCCAACAGGACAAACTGGTGGCGGCATGGAGCGTGACGACGTGGTCCAGGTCGTGAAGAAGTAGGCTCCGGCGAACAGATGGCCCCGCAGTGACATTGGCGCGATGTTGGGAGGTGGCGGCTTGCAGGGATCGTCAGTGCGAGGGAGGGTCGGAGGCCAACCGGATCCACGCAGATCCGGGCCAAGGCTGCGGTGAGGGGAGGTTCCTAGGGGAGATGGAAGTGGCATGCTCGAGGGAAGGTAAAGGGGCTCCGATGGCCAGCGACAGCACAGGCCTGCAACGGCGGGGTCACACGGGCGGAGCTCCGGCACAGGCATCAGTCTCCCTCAATCCAGATCGAGTGCGAGGTCAGTGGGGCTCGCGGCGGCAGGTCGCTCGGGCCCCGACGGGCTTGGTTCAAGCTTGGGGGGCCTGGTGGCGCTGGGAGGAGAGAGAAGGCACAGTGGATACTGGGCAGCTCGGTTTTCGAGGCAAGGCTAGGGTTTAGACCAAATTTGGCACGGGAAGGCTGCTATTTATAGCAAATGGGGCTGGTGTTAGCAGTTTTAGGGGTTTTCTACCCTCCAATCGCAGTCTGAGGGTCCGATCGGAGAGGTGGGTTTGGTGGGTTGTGTTGAGCTGTGTAGATGGGCTAGGTGGGGATGAGAGGGAGGTTTGCGTCCCGGCAACGGAGTTTTATAAACAGAAATTGTCCGACAATACAATCGATGACGGTGTCGCTACGGTTGACCGTTAGGGTATCAAACGACCTTCGATTGCGATGAAATTTGGCAGTTGTTCCATCTACAATATAACAAGACTGCATGCCAAGTTTTGACACAATCTGAGGATATTTATACCCACTTTTAAAAACAATATTTTATGATGTTGCGGGCGCGTGCGAGTGTGGTTGCTCTCGAAACGGTCAACGACGAAAACGGAGAGAATCGACAACTATGAAGGGATGCAAGTTTTCAGAAACAAATGACGGCAACGGAGTGTTGATGCAATGCGAATGATGTGAATGATGTGATGATGAATGCGACAACCAAACGAATCACATGACGAGAATGGAAATAAAAGGGGAATATTTTGGAGCGTCGATTCCAAGCTGTTACACATTGACCCCCTATGGCACGTGTTTGCTCCATAAATTTATATATATTCCCAAAAATCCTTCTGAAGTTTCAGGTCATTTGTTGTCCAAAGAATTTTCAGCCTTTTTCTGGGTTTTTAGGTCCTGAATTCTAGTTTTTGGCAGTTTCCCTCTTTGTGTTATACCTTGTAAATTAAGAGGGAAAATGCATTAGAATAGTATAATAAAATGGAATAGTGATGACACCGAAAACTTGCATTGAAATCACTGGAGAAGTAAACGAGAATAAGGAATGATGAACTTACAACATGAGCATCTTCACAATGAATCACCGGATAAAATATGGAAGAGAAGATAGCAAAAGCTTCACATGAATAGAAAAGGCACTTGACTCGAGATGTCTGGCTCTGGAATGAAAAGGGTGGGAGGGTGGGAAAAAACAAAGACAACTTAGGACGGATTAAAAGGACCTCGATGAGAACACAAAGATTGATCTTGCACGTATTGAAAAGGATTGAATTCACTTGAAGAGTAGCACACCAGTTGGGAAAAGACTTGTCATGACAATTTCGATGGATTAAGAGAATTAGCACTCCCATAGAAAATATGAGAACACCGCTTAGGAA
Organism: Hordeum marinum; assembly: GCA_022496015.1. Classification (NCBI taxonomy): domain Eukaryota; kingdom Viridiplantae; phylum Streptophyta; class Magnoliopsida; order Poales; family Poaceae; genus Hordeum; species Hordeum marinum. The sequence goes on along the minus strand of CM039675.1, from coordinate 208,374,009 downwards.
AGATATGAAATCAACAATTGACATCTAAGCAACCTGGATTACTATACTCCAACAAAACAAAGGAGCAACCAAATTCATGACAGCGATTTTGTTTACGGTAGCCACCATGTATAAGGTAGTGCGCATGACATACAAAGCGTCCCCGAATCGTAGCAAGCTATAACGATTATTTAAGACATAATGATAACCACTACAAGAAAGACCATCAACATGTGAACCACTAGATGTTGAGCCCCAACCTCACATCATGCATCTGTTGAAAGTATAGCCTATATAACTACTAAAGGTCCCACCAATGAACTTCCGAAATTTTCCGATTATCTAGTCTCGTCCAACGGATACAAGGAGCAAATTCATCACTCAACTCCTAGCATGATACTACTCTCCAATGTATCACATCCGTCAGCACATAACCAGAGACCTTGGAAACTCATCTACCTCAAACCCTCGTCATCACAATGATACTAAACATGGAAATACATCTGGTCGCTCTCCCCAGTACTGGGTAACGGCAGAGTCCTCTAGCCACAAATAGTATTGACGCGATTTCGAACATTTGTGTCGTGAGATGCTAAGGAAACTGAACTATAGAGGGTGTGACAAGAACCCCATGTAGCTCAACTCCCAAGACACCACCCATAGATAGGAGGCACCAAGAACAAAATTCCTGTCACACCAACATCGTAGAGGTTCTAAAATACCCGCGTGATCCTAAAAAAATGAGTGAGAATAGGGATAGAATCAAAACTCCTACGTCATGATTCCTCGCCAGAACGATGATGGGTATGATAAGTACAAAAGAATTCCTACTCTCCAATATATAACTAGATGTAAAATATAGTTTTCTTTCTAGACTCGACAACGGCCAAGTTCGATCAATCAAGGGGGATCCTAGGTCGGTACTGCTCTCATACCAACTTGTGACGCCCAAAATGTAGTACTATCCTAGTGATGTCTCAAGGGCCTCCATAAGCATAGAAGTGCATTTCAGGTCGCTTCGCAAGAATGGAAATCGTCACAATACATTTAAGGAAAAGATGAATATATTGAGTTAGCTTACACTCGCCACATGATACAACATAAATTTCTCAATACATCAACACATCACAATCAACATACATAATAGAAGGATCCGACTACTGATGAAATCAAATGAAAAAAAGACAACATCCCTCCTGCTAATCCCAGGACGCCAACCTGGAACCCATCCTATGATCAATGAAGAAGAAGAAGGAGAATTCCAAATAGAATCAAGCATCGCTCTCACATCAAAGCATCGCATTACATGTACCTGCACTTGTTTTAGGAATCTATGAGCCGCGGGGACTCAACAATCTCATTACCAAGGGTATAAAGACTAGCAAAGTTTAATGTGTGAGGTATGGTTAAGTGGTGAGGTTGCAGCTGCACTAAGCATTTTTATCTTGTGAACTTGTGAGTACAAGAGTAAGAAGATTGATCTACGCATAAACGAAAGTGAGCTAGCAGTGATCAAGATGTGATCCTGAACACCTACTTGCGGTCAAACATAACCACACTATGTTCTCGTCCCGAACTCCTTCAAAAAGAAACGACCATAGTTAGCACATAGTTGGTGTGTTTTAATTGGGTTTACTTCAATTTTTCTATAACAAGGTATTACAAAATTTCTAAGTTGCCACGTAACCGGGGGCATGTCTTTTAGAAAGATTTAACCCCGTAGGAGTCCTCCAACTCATCCTTCACAAACTAGCCATAGGTTGCGATAGAAAACCTCACCCGCGGGTTAGCCCGTAGTATCATCATAATCACGATGCACAAGACATTCATTAAAGATAAACCAAATCTAGCGAGTCCTCCTAATGTGTCAACGATCCCAATAGGAGCCATGTATCTCGTTCTCATGACACAACGGATGAGCTATGGTGACGACATCAATGCTCGAGTTGCCCCGGGGCGGCGTAAATAGGCTTCTCTAGTTTGCACCAGCACCATCACCATTTCCCCTTGTATTATCTTGATTTAAATCCATGGTTTTATGTCGCCGTGTGCTTTTAAAAAGGTGTTCAATATTATTATGTTGGCCAAATTATAGTACCAATTTTTGGCTGTGTCGGAAGAGTTTTATCCCAAAATGAATTATGAAGTGGGTCCCATAACAACCACAAGCATGTTAGGAGCGCTCAATATGAAGCATAACACCGGTAATCGGAAACTAGGGCGGCAAGGGTGGAACAAAACACCAGGCAAAAGGCTGAGCCTTCCACCCTTTACCAAGTGTATCGATGCATTAATTAAATAGCAAGAATGATGTGACATCCCAAGATATCTGTGTTTTCACCTCGAACCACCTGCACCTATAACTAGCAAAACTATAAGAGGGATTGAGAAAATGGTAACTTAGCCAAACAACGGTTTGCTAGGATGTGGAGGATTAGAGGCTTATCATGGCGTTTTGGGAGGCTTGACAAATAAATGATAGGTAGCGAGACATAGCGATAGAATGAAGATAATTAGCATAGCAATGATCGTAGTGGTATCCTGGGTTATGATCATCTTGCCTAGAATCTCTCTTGGAAGAAGATCGAATCCATGAAATAGACAATCGGGCGTAGACGAACATATCCACGCACTCCAAAACATTATCGGAACTCTAGCGAGGAGGAGCAATCCGAAAACAAACAATTAACATGGTAAACACCACAACGTATTCATGGCATGATGCACAATCTAGTATGATCCATGTTCGGTTTAAATAGGCATGGCATGGCATGGCAACTATCAAATACTACACATTAAGTGAAGCTCCATGTTAATGTTTCTTTTCACTTCTGTTTCGTTACTCGACAATATTAAATGTCGTTAAACATGGCAAGAGGTGAAATATAACGAAACAACACTCTCTATGCATTTTAAATGAGGCGGGAAACAACACATAATAATTCTAGAAAATCCCATATGCAAATTTCAAAATTGGTATTGTTCTACCCTAAACACAATTTTAGTGTGGTTAAACAGGAAATGTATTGCCACCATCTTATTCTACACATTTTTATATTCAAGTTACATATATAGTTTATTTAATTCGGAGCTATGGATATTTATTTATGAAATAAACCATTTTAGCATGGCATGCATTTATGCAAATTTTATAGAACAACATTTTTAAACATTTATGAAATTTGGATATTGTGAAACTACATAAAATTCCACCCGAGTTACATACATGGCATGTTTTATTTCGTGCATGGTTATTTAGTTATTAACATTTTAAAACAATGGCATTTGTGTAATTATTTAATGCAGTGAAAAAAATGCTAAATCCAAATAGTAGAAGAAAATAACATACATGTGCGAGAACAACTCAAGAGAGGTTGAGGTCCAACACTGAGCGTGTGTGTTTGGACAAAAGAAAAAAGAAATAGAGAGATAAAATGGGGCGAGCTGGGTTTCAAACTGAGGACCACATCCATTTGAGCGGTTGTGCTATCTAGTTGGATGGATCAGAGTTAGTGTTTGAAAGGGGCTCTACTGCATGTGAAACAGGCACGAGCTGAAACTCTGAAACGCAAAAATTATTATGTTATTAACATTTTAAAACAATGGCATTTATGTAATTATTCAATGCAGTGAAAGAAGTGCTAAATCCAAATAGCAGAAGAAAATAACATACACATGCCAGAATAACTAAAGAAGTGGTGGCTCAAGAGGGTTTGAGGCCCAACATTGAGCGTGTGTGTTTGGACAAAAGAAAAAACAAATAGAGAGGTAAAATGGGGCGAGCTGGGTTTCAAACCGAGGACCCCATCCATTTGAGCGGTTGCGCTAGCTAGTTGGATGGATCAGAGTTGGTGTTTGAAAGGAGCTCTGTTGTATGTGAAATAGGCACGAGCTTAAACTCTAAAATGCAAAAATTGTAGAACAAAAAGCAAGGCGTGGGGAGATTCGATCCCTGGTCTCCTGGGTGGCAACTAGTGGTGCTAGAGAACGAGTGTCATTTATGTTTGTGATACAAAAGGACTTTGTGAAACATGTTTGATGTCCTAGTGTTGGTATGAACAAAAATGAAAATAAACAATAGAACCTAGCAGTGTGTGCATGTGAGGTGAAACAACAAAAAATACTCCCTCTGTTTCTAAATATAAATCTTTTGAAAAGATTTCACTACAAACTACATACGGAACAAAATGAGTGAATCTACACTTAGACTTATATCTAGAAACAGGAGGACTATAAAAGAGAAAATAAAATTAAAAGAGGAGGTCGCTGGATTTGGACCCAAGACCTCGTTAGTGCAAACGAGATGGGCTAGCCAGTCGACTGGTGCTCTAATCTTGCCAAAGAAGGAGCTTTGTTCTCTTTAAATGAAGGCCAGCCTTGTTCCCATGAACGCACAGTGGTGTTCGCTGGTATCGATGCTGACGAGCAAGGCAACATCCATGGGGAATGCAGAGCTGCATCGAGGGTTCGTAAAAACGGCAGGGTGCAGCTGCGGGGCGTCTGCGTGCATGTGTAGGTATAGGGGTTGGCGTGTTGTGTATGCATGACAAGCTCCTGACTATGGCAGTGAGCACGACGAGGCATGGGAATGGTTGTGCTAGGTGATGTGGAAACGCGGGCATGTGCATGTGCAGACGTGGAGGCAACAGTGCAGCAAGGGATAGCATGAGTGCAGAGATCACGCATGCTCCTGGTCAAGATACAAGCCAAGCACAATATCGTTCATGGTTGCCAGCCTCGGGATTGAGGAAAAAGAGATGGGAGGGGTGGAGCTTCACTGTGAGGGTGTTGTTGGTGTCGTATGAGGTTGACGGTGATCGGAGGCGGTTGGAGAATGCGCTGAACATGGTGGTGGTACTCGGGTCCGTGACGGTGACGAAGCAGGGAAGAAGACCTGAAGGAGGAGCTCGCTCTGAGGCTCGATCGGACACTTCCGAGTTCATGGTATAAGAGGGAGACGCGGGTGTAGCTCACCATGAAAGAAGGCCGGGCCGAGCGGATCAAGTTGAAGAGGAGCTCGGCCTCCTCTCGACAACGGCGACGACAATGGCATGGTAGAAACTTACCATGGCGAGGCGGGTGGTGGAAAAGGAATAGGAAAAATGGAAACCCTAGGGGGCGTGAGGGTTCTTATAAAAGAGGTTGGAAGGCGCGGACGGCGTGGCTTGCCTCGGTGGCCATGTGTACCTAGTGTGCTCTATATTTCTACTGTCTGAGAGAGAGGGAACGGGAGGCCATATGCACCTATTTTGCTTTGTTTTTTTACTGTGTGAGAGAGAGAACGAGAGGGTAAGAAGAACGGCTTAAATGTACCGGTTCGATGCATTTGGGTTGCGCTTGACCGGTAGAGGTTTAAGTGAGGAAGAGAAAGAGAGAGAAAAACATAAGTTGGGCCATGCATTTGGAAAAGTTCATTTATATTTAAAAATAAATAGATCTATAGTGAAAAACATAGAGGGGTAGGAGCGTTAAATTTGGACAGAAAAAAATAGTTTTGGAGTCCTCAAAATATGCGCAATTTAAAAAATGATTTGCAATTTTTAGAGACTCAAAATTTAGACAAATTTGAAAATAATTCAAACTTGTCTATACTACCAATCCAACGAAAACAAATGCAGAGTCATGGAGAGTCGGCAGTTACAAGTTTTTCAAGGTAAGGGATAGCTAGTTGCCGGGTCATCCTGCTCTGGCTCTTCGGTGGCCCCGATCTGGAGATTGTCCAAGTCCCAGTTGCAGTTCGTTAGAGCCGCAAAAGAGCCTTCTTCAAAGTAAGGAGACAGATCAAGGTCAGGAGCGAAGAGGTCCTTACTGCGGGCAGGTGTTAAGTCCTTGCACTCATAAAGCAGGTCGCGAATTCTCTTTTGGTCAGGGCCATAAGCCGCCTGGTAGGTCGTCAGGTCAGCTTCCTCCACTAAGACAGAAGCCATCACTCTGGAATCCTTTACGCACCGGTTGTAGTCAGCATCCGTGAACTCAGAGCCGTCATCTTTCTTTGAAGGGAACCCAACCATCATCTCGGCTGAGGTCAGCTCCAGAGAGAAAGCCAAGGCCCGGCTGATGCCCGCAATCGCCCCTTGGCGGGCGGCTGATTTCTCTAACTCGGCAATTTGCTTGGGCATGGTGGACAAGAGCTCCAAGACGCCCTTGAGAGTCGCAGGAATCTTGTCTTTGTACTACACAACTTTGATGGTGCACACTGCACTGCAGTAGAGTTGCTCTGTCAGGGTGTAGACGGCTTTCAAGGGCAGCAGGCTGTCAGAGGCCAGTTGGCGGCTCCTAGGGCATGTGTAAGTCGGAGATTTCATGGTAAGTCGCTAGCACAAGTATTATATGCCAATTGAGTGAAAGTTGCCGAAAACTCATCAAAAAGGGTCGCTGTCATTTTGGTGATGTGGCGTTTCAAAGATTGGAGCTCATCTGATATGATCATCAATCGCTGGTCAGCATCATCCGCCCGCTTAGTCAATGAAGCTTTTTCAGAGCCGGATGACTCTTTGAAAGATGTGAAGTCGGCATTGATTTTAACCAACTCCTCGGACACGAGACGGCATTTCTCATCAGTGGCGCTCCGGGAAGCTTGTTGTGTAGCCAAATTGGCTTTTAGGTCGGCCAATTGTGACCCGGCTTCAGTTAAGGTTTCCTGGGACACATCAAAGCACAGAATAAACGGGCAAGTCTCAAACAGATTGCAACCAATATGCGTGACACTTGGGGGCTAATATCTATTTTTAGAAGTTCGGCATGAAAGTCCTGACTCAACTTTGAACAAGATTGAGCCGACCCTTGGGGGCTAGTATTGGCTCTTTTATTTATATTCTAAAGAAGTTTCGGTTCAAAATTATCAATCATTGAGCCGGCCCTTGGGGGTTATATACTAGTTTTTCATAACGAGGATGATCATGAAAGTCCCGGATCAACCTTTGGAAAGATTAAACCGGCACTTGGGGGCTACATAAGGATATAAGGAAAAAGGAATACCTCATATTTCTTCTTCATGAGGTTAACTAGCTGGAGCTCCAGATCCCGGCTTATGGTTAGCCGGTTCATATAGCCAGCATGAAGCTCCTCGGCTGTCATCTTCTCTAAAGCAGAGGGTTCAAACTCCAATTTCCTTGAAGCTTCAGCCGGTTAGTTATGCTTGGTCAGCACGTGAGCCAGCGGAGAGTGAAAGCCAGCGCCGATAATCACAATGTCTGGAGCGCTGGTGTCCTTGATCACCTGGCCAGGGCTCGGCGGTTTGGAAGGGTTCCTTGTTGGGCTCTTTGGAATGACATCGTCAGCAGCCGGTTCCGCAGATGTTGCTGGGAGGTCCACATCCGGCCGCGACTCATCCAGTTGGCCATGCTCCGGCTCTTGGGTAGCAGGTCCAGGGGAGGACCTGTTGGTTTTTCTATGCTTGGCTTGAGCCCTGGAAAGCACGAAGATCAGAACCCAAGGGTTACAGTCGCTAAGAGAACTGAATGCAAGATTAGAGGAAACACTTACAGCGGATAAATCTTGGGAGGTGACAGGGCGGTCACCGTAGAGTCGCCAGAGGAAGGTGACCTCTGAGAGATAATTGAGAAAAGATAATACAATATTGAAATGACAAGGTAAACCAGTCAAACAAGAGATACATACCTCTGCAGGGCGTTTCTTTGGAGCCGGAGAGTTCGGTAAACCGGACACGAGGTCTGTAGAGCCGGCACTCCGGGTCTGACGACGATCAGCCTGTTGTTGTTTTTTAAAAAGAAATTGAGGGTCCAGATAAGCAAGAGGGTGAGAGAGAGCAACTTTTCCAATACCCCGCCGCGGCTTCCGGGGGACAAAATATTCTGAGCTGGAAGAAATGTAGATTACCTCAAGGGCGTTGGCGCGGCTGGTCTCCACATCATCCTGAGAGGGAAAAAAGTGTTAGTAAAATGAGAAACAAAGTCTCAAAAACAGCTAAAATTGTACCTCTGAGCCAGATGATTGTGGCGGGTCAAACCATCCCTCTTGCGGGTCGTCAAACCATTCTAAATTTGTAGCGGTGCTTTCCTTCTAGCGACTAAAGTCAACTCTGAAAGCATATATCTATAGTTTATGGTCCTAAATGACATTGTCAATCATGGTGCATCTGAATGATGAACATTGTCAAAACTGTAGTTCACTTCCTACTCCGAACTTAACAATACAACACCTACTTCTCACTCACATTTCCAAATTACTTTTATAAGGCACGGAGAGTTGTTCCGATGAGAGAACAGACAATAAGGTTATACAATCCTGGGAGATCAACGAAACATGAGAAACATTCAAGTAAAAATGAATGACAGACCGAAATGCAAAAGAATGAATTATAATCACAATTTCAAGTCCCTAGCAACTGCAACAAACTGTAGTTCTACAAGTGCATACATCTAGCCTATTACATAAATATACATATATCCTCTTATACTGAGAAATATTTTTGGAACCTATCACTTTTTTCCTAAAACCAAGAATCAAAACAACACTCTGAGGTACTTCTAAACTGACACCATAATGTTAGCAAAGCTAGGACTACATGTGAAATCATATATCTATACTTTTAAATTATCGGCAATTATGTACAACTAATTGGAATAATTTAGGGCATTTAATTGAAAAATAAGAAATTGAATTGTTACCAAAAAAAGTATTGTCTATGTTGATCTTTAAAGATTTTTTGTTGTGGTCATGTTCTATACATTTTGAATATTACGCACAATTTGTATTATGGCGCAAAGAAAATTGAACAATAGGTTTATAGCTCATTCTTATAACATACCTGAGTGCCATACAAAATATCAGGCTACAATAAATTTTCTTAGAGAAGCTAGAAAGTAGAAATCTTACATCTTGCAAAGCTCTGGTGTTTGTTGTCTTGGAGCTCCTGAACCTACTTTTCACTTAGAGTGCAGGTGAAATCTTATCCTCTTGTTATAGTCATAGTAAGATCTCCCCGGAAATCCTCCTCTCGGACCACCATCTACAAACCTTCATGGGTCATAGAAAAAGATAATAAAATATGCCAAACTGTTTGAGTAAAGTGACATAATTAGTAGTATCTATTTTTAGTTGCAGTAGAAACATCGATCCTAGGATTATCTTTTTTTGTTGTTGTTTTGTTGTGCGTTGCATCTATTAATGCACAAAAATTGATCATTGCTTTCTTCCAAATCAAGAGTGTCCAGTCTTTGTCAATCTAGCTCGTTACAATCATCATACATGGAACCTCAACATCGAGAAAAGACAGAAGCAGAATAGAAAAAGATAAATTGAAAAAGAAGAAAACTTGCAATATTTTTGCTAGAAGATAACCCGGCTTATATGACTACATTGATCTAGGAAAATATCTATATCCAAGGTCCTTCTCTCTAATTATCAAAAAATCATGCTTGGAGTCAAAACCAAGAAAACTTGCATCTTGATCTGCCTACACTTTATGCTTACAACATCGATCGTATATTGCACATTATCAACAATGCAAACCGAAAGACATTTAGTTCTTGTTTAGAACTGCCTACATGTATTCATCCACTTTATACTTAGAACGCCGATTGTACACTTCACATTATCCACAATGCAAACTGAAAGACATGGAGTTCTTGTTTGAGAACCGAAGAGAGATGCATGCATATCATGGTACTGAAAGAAGATAGAGTTGAGATATATAATATACATAGAAAAAATCGCAACGTGGAAAATCAGAACAAAAAATAAGATTAATTTGGTGGAACAATGATACTTACACAATCTGAATTTGCTACTGCCGATACGGGTCGGGATCACTGTTGTATAAGGCGCAGCCCTGCTGAACAGGAATGGTACGCCCATCCACTACCCATTACACAGATCCCGATCATACCTTGCACCACCAGCCCTTCTTGGACTTAATTTGTGTACTGAGGACCAGGTGACGCGGACGGCGGACCAGTCGTGGTCGTAGATGTCGTCGATGACGAAGCGGAGATGAGGGTTGACGGGGCCCTTGAAGTCACCAAAGAAGGGCACCACTTGGTCCTCCCCCACCATGGGTTGCTGTCATGCCCCGATCGGGATTGGAGTTTGAGATCGAGAGGGGAAATCTAGGGTTCATCATGAGAGCAGCGTGTGGGGTATTGAACTAGCATATTCTCTATTAGCTGTAAAGTGTCTGCCAGTTCACCATAGAGAAATTGGAATAGCCTTACAACCGAGGGAGCTGGCTTATATGGCGTAGCAAGACATTGACGGCAACAGTAATGGCAAATCAAACGATATAGGGAAAATAACAGTAACGGCGAGCAAAGCGAGCCGTTCGATCATCTTGCATCCTTCCATCTTGGTCGTAGGTTAACTGAAGAGGAAGTGTAGCCTGACGATGCTGACAATACCCCACTTGAGAGCGAACTTGCCCTCAAGAAGCTGCACAGTTGAACCAGCGATCGACAATTTTCTTGAAGAAGGTTGGGAACGTCTTCTTGATGAAATCTGCGCCTTCCCAGGAAGCTTCATCTGGAGGCAAATTTTCCCATTGCACTAACCACCGAACCATGGCGACATTGTTGCGAGGTATTTGTCGCATCTCCAAGAGCGGACTATGTTCGATGCGAATCTGACCATCTGGCCCCACCAGAGGTAGATCAGCACAGGGAACAACTCGAGGACCCAAATTTTTCTTCAATTAGTTGACATGAAAAACCGGATGGATAGTCGTGCTAGAAGGCAAAAGAAGCTTATAAGCGACATTGCCCACTTTAGTGAGGGCATGCAAAGGTCCATAGAATTTGCTTTGTAGCTTGATATGGGAGTGAGCACCAAGTGCATTGAATCTATAAGGTTGCATCTTCAAGTAGACCATATCTCCAAAGGTCAATTGTCTTTTCACATGTTTGAGATCTGCATATTTCTTCATGCGAGATTCAACATTGGACTAATTGGTTTGCAGTTGCTGCCACATTATATTCCTGTCCATCAGAAAATGAGCAACCCCTTCAGTGTTTGTTGGTAGGGACACTGGAATTTGCAGGTCTGGGGGTGGGTACCCGTACATGGCTTCAAAAGGTGATTTTTGCAGGGAGGAATGGAAAGCAGTCTTGTACCAGTACTCTGCATGGACAAGTGGAAACCCCCTTCTTTGGTGCCAGAGAGGTCATGCAGCGCAGATAATTCTCAATGCATTGGTTGACCTGTTCCATTTGCCCATCTAACAGAGGATGGTAAGCCAAACTATAACGCAGCTCAATTCACATAGCTGGGAAAATTTCTTGCCAAATCTTGCTGGTGAACATACAATCTTTGCCTGAAACAATTGCTAAAGGAGGCCCATGGAGTTTCAACACATTATCTATGAATTCTTTAGCCACTATTTGAACTGTATATGGGTGTGCTAAAGGTATGAAGTGAGAAAATTTGGAAAATCTATCAACAACCACAAAAATCACTTCATGTCCATTAGATTTATGTAACACTTCAATGAAATCCATGCTGACATGGGTCCACACCATATTTGGGATATGTAGGGGGTCTAATAACGCGAGATATGGACAATTCTCCCCTTTGTTTTTCTGACAAACTAGGCAAAGCAACACAAAGTTTTCTATATATTTTTTCATTCCAGACAAATAGAAGACTTGTTTGAGTCTGTGGTAGGAAACTTTCATGCCAGAGTGTCCCTCAATGGCAGAAGAGTGCAGGGCCTGCATCAATTTGTTTCTCAATTCATTGTCTCTACCCACATAAATTTTACCTTTGTGTCTGATGATTCCATCCTCTAGGGAGTTGCTGTTAATACTACGAGGAGTGAGTAACAATTGTTACATCAATTTCTTGTAGTGAGGGTCAACTACATATGAGTTTTCCACTTTAGAAATCCATTGAGGAGTTGCGAAAGATATTGCCAAGCAGGAGTGCTTCCTGGAGAGTGCATCAGCCACAATGTTTTCTCTTCCCTTTTTATATTCCAAGTGAAAATTGAACTCTAAGAGTTTCAACATTAACTTGTGCTGGATACTGGTGGAAACCTTCTGATCTATCATGAATTGCAAACTTTGATGATCTGTCCTAATAATCAGATCATTCCCTAATAAGTAATGTCTCCATCTTTTCAATGCTTCCATGATAGCTAAAACTTCTTTCTCATATGTGGATAATGCAGAATTCTTTGGGCAGAGAACAGAACTGTAGTATGCTAAGGGTTGTCCCTGTTGCATTATCACTTCTCCTAATATAGAGCCAGATGCATTAGTCTCCAATACAAATGGTGCCGAAAAGTCTGGAAGTGCCAGTAAAGGAGCACATATCAGTGCTTGTTTCAATTCCTGAAATGCCTATGTTTGCTCAGTTGTCCAGTGAAAGCTATTCTTCTTCAGAATATTGTGTAAGGGCCTAGCAATGCTGCCAATTTTTTTGACAAATTTCATGTAGTATCCACATAAACCCAAAAATCCTCTCAATTGAGTGGGTGTGGTTGGAGTGGGCCAATCAGCTACAACTAAAATTTTAGAAGGATCAGCAGAAACTCCATCTCTTGAGATGATATGGACTAGATAAGCTACCCGAGGTACTACAAACACACACTTGGAGATATTTGCATAAAGCTGGTGTTGTTGAAGAAATTCTAGCACAATCTTCAGTGTTCCTCATGTTCTCTAGGAGATTTGCTAAATATCAGAATATCATCAAAAAATACCAGTATGAATTTTCTGAGATAAGGCCCAAATATTTTGTTCATTAAGGCTTGAAATGTACCTGGAGCATTTGTGAGGCCAAAAGGCATCACCCAAAACTCATAGTGTCCCAAATAAGTTCTGAATGATGTTTCAGGTATGCCTTTCTCACTCATTCTTATCTTATGATACCAGATCTGAGATCTAACTTAGGGAAAAAATGGCTCCATGGAGTTCATCAAGAAAATCTTCTATGATAGGAATGGGAAACTTGTTTTTAGCAGTAGCTGCATTCAACTTCTTGTAATCAATACACATTATCCAAGAACCATATTTCTTCATGATCAATATTTCTCGTGAACAGTAATGACTCTGACTTTCTCTGATCATCTTAGACTGCAGCAACTGATGAATCTGTTTTTCCATTTCATTCTTATACATGTGTAGCACTTTATAAGGTCTGCAGTTAGGAGTTGTTGCTTCTGGTTTCAAAGGAATTTCATGGTCCAAATCTCTGACAAGAGGTAATCCTTTAGGTTCTTGAAAAACATCAAGAAAGGAGTTCAGAAGTTCTTGAATTTCTGGAGGAGGGATGTGTTGTTTAGGAGCTGTCAAAGATGTATCTTCTACTAGCTGAAGCACAAAGTCAGGATCCCCACTCAAGAGCAACCTATTTAGTTCCAAAGCATCAATTTTATCAGTGGCAGAGAGGGTTTCACAAGCTAGAATTGTTACACGTCTTTCCTGATTGTAATTTCATGATCAATTGTCTGGTATCATAGTTGAATGCCACTGGACTGTGATGTGCCATCCAGTCATAACCCAACACTATATCATGTCCAAGCAAATCCAAAACTCTAAATTGATGTTGGAACTGAGTGTTGCCTATAGAAAATGTAGTGGTGGGAATGTAAGATACTGACCATAGTTTTCCACCCCCTGCAACTGTAACTGCTCCGGTATTATCCCTGACATGTTGCAAGAAGCCTGCAAAGCAAACTGTAAACTCATAAATGTAGAGTTGCTGCCTGAATCCACTAAGGCGATTGCTTGTTTGCCCTCCACATTAACAACAATTGAAATAGTGTTGACACTGTCTGCTTGCATAGCTTGCAATCAAATGCGCATACATTGTTCTTCTTCAGTAGGAGCTTCCTCTTGTTCCATTTCCTCTAACTTTGCTTGCTCCGCCAAGTTTTCAGATGTATCTTCTGCAATTAAAACATGTATTGCTGGAGCCTGTTTAAACTTATGGTCATGAAACCACTGATCACCGCAGTGCTAACTGTTAGAAATATGCCCTAGAGGCAATAATAAATTAGTTATTATCATATTTCCTTGTTCATGATAATCATTTATTATCCATGCTATAATTGTATTAATCGGAGACTTAGATGCATGTGTGGATACATAGACAAAACCATGTCCCTAGTATGCCTCTAATAGACTAGCTCGTTGATCATAGATGGTTAAGGTTTCCTAGCCATTGACATAAGATGTCGTTTGATAACGGGATCACATCATTAGGAGAATGATGGGATGGACAAGACCCAAACAACAAACGTAGCATATGATCATGTCAGTTTAATGCTACTTTTTTCTGCATCTCAAGTATCTGTTCATATGACCATGAGATCATGCAACTCACTGACACCAGAGGAGTGCCTTGTGTGTATCAAACGTTGCAACGTAACTGGGTGACTATAAAGGTACTCTACAGGTATCTCCGAGGGTGTCTGTTGGGTTGGCATGGATCAAGACTGGGATTTGTTACTCCGTGTGACGGAGAGGTATCTTAGGGCCCACTTGGTAATACAACATCACAACAAGCCTTACAAGCAATGTGACTAAGTGTTAGTCACAGGATCTTGTATTACGAAACGAGTAAAGAGACTTGCCGGTAACGAGGTTGAACTAGGTATGGAGATACCGACGATAGAATCTCGGGCAAGTAACATACCGAAGAACAAAGGGAACATCATACAGGATTAACTAAATCCTTGACATAGAGGTTCGACCAATAAAGATCTTTGTAGAATATGTAGGAACCAATATGGGAATCCAGGTCCCTATATTGGTTATTGACCGTAGAGGTGGATCAGTCATGTCTACATAGTTCTCGAACCCGCAGGGTCTGCACACTTAAGATTTGGTGACGTTTCGTTAGTATAGAGTTATGTATGGTGGTGACCGAAGGTTGTTCGGAGTCCCGGATGAGATCCTGGACATCACGAGGAGCTACGGAATGGTCCGGAGGTAAAGATTGATATATAGGAAGTCCCATTTTGGTCGTCGGAAAAGTTTCGGGCTAATCGGTAATGTACTGGGAGTGCCGGTAGTGTACCGGGAGACCACCGGGAGGGGTATTTCGAACCAAGAGGCTTCATGGGCTGTGGGATAGTAAATACCAGCCTTTTGTGGGCTGGTGGATTCCCACACAAGGCCCATGCGGCTGGGAGAAAAAGCCCAAAGGGAAAAAGGTGCAAAAAAGGCCAAAAAAAGGAGGAATCCTAGTCCTACTAGGATTGGAGGAGGAGTCCTCCTCTCCTCCCCACTTTGGCCGACCCAAGGGCTGGATTTTTGGCATCCAAGCCTCGTCGTCCTCTCCTCCTATATATACTAGAGGATTTAAGGGTTTTGGCACAGAATTTTCAGCCACGTGCTACCCGTTCCTCTAGTGCATAGTTTCTCCTCTAGATCGGTTTTCTGTAGTGCTTAGGCGAAGCCCTACGAGAATAGCTCCACCACCATCCCCATAGCACCGTCACGCTGCCGGAGAACTCTTATACCTCTTCGCTCCCTCTTGCTGGATCAATAAGGCGGAGATCGTCATCAAGCTGTATGTGTGCTGAACGTGGAGGTGTCGTCCGTTCGGCGCTAGATCGGAAGGACAGTGATCAAGATTGCCAGACAGATCGTGACGAGATCGCAGGACGGATCATGATGAGATCGCGGGACAGATTGTGATGAGATCACGAGACGGATCGTGATTGGATCACGGGACGGATCGTGATGAGATCGCGGGATGCTCGGCGATTTGGATCACGAAGACGTTCGACTACACCAACCGCGTTTCTTAACGCTTCCCGCTTAGCGATCTACAAGGGTATGTAGATCCACTCTCCCTCTTGTAGATGCTCATCACCATGGATAGATCTTACGTGTGCGTAGGAAAAATTTTGTTTCCCATGCAACATTCCCCAACAGTGGCATCATGAGCTAGGTCTATGTGTAGATGAGATCTCAAGTAGAACACGAAGAGTTTGTGGGCGTTGATGCTTAGATTGCATCCTCCCTTGGTCGAATTTTGGTTCAGCGGTATTGTGAGATGAAGCGGCCAGGACCATAATTACTCGTACGCTTACGAGAGACTGGTTCCCTCGACCGCAAGTTGTTGCATAGATGGCTTGCGGGTGCCAGTTTCTCTCACTTTAGTTGGATCGGATCCGACAAAGGCGCTCCTTGAGAAGGTTGAAAAGCAACTAGGGTATCACCATTGTGGTTTTTGCATAGATGAGAGTGGTTCTTGCTAGATACCCGTAGCAGCCACGTAAAACATGCAACAACAATTAGAGGACGTCTAACTTGTTTTTACAGGGTATGTTGTGATATGATATGGCCAATTACATGATGTGATATATGTGATGTATGAGATGATCATGTGATGTATAGATTATCATGACTTGCATGTCGATGAGTACGGCAACCGGCAGGAGCCATAGGGTTGTCTTTAATTATTGTATGACCTGCGTGTCAATCATTAAGTGCTATGTAATCCTTTACTTTATCGCTAAATGGTAGCAATAGTAGTAGAAGCATGTTGGGCGCGACAACCCCGATGGCGACACGTTGATGGAGATCAAGATGATGGAGATCATGGTGTCATGCCGGTGACGGTGGAGATCATGTCGGTGCTTTCATGATGGAGATCAAAAGCACAAGTTCATGGCCATATCATGTCACTTATGATTTGCATGTGATGTTAATCCTTTTATGCACCTTGTTTTGCTTAGGACGACAGTAGCATTATAAGGTGACCCCTCACTTAATTTCAAGATAAATTGTGTTCTCCCCGAGTGTGCACCGTTGTGAAAGTTCTTCGTGTCGAGACACCATGTGATGATCGGGTGTGATAGACTCTACGTTCACATACAATGGGTGCAAGCCAGTGTTGCACATGCAGAACACTCGGGTTAAACTTGACGAGCCTAGCATGTACAGACATGGCCTCAGAACACAAGAGACCGAAAGGTCGAACATTTGTCATATAGTAGATATGATCAACGTGATGATGTTCACCATTGAAACCACCTCAACTCACGTGATGATCGGACTTGAGTTGATGAGTTTGGATCATGTATCACTCGAATGACTAGAGGGATGTCAATTTGAGTGGGAGTTCTTAAGTAATATGATTAATTGAACTCATTATCATGAACATAGTCAATAGTGTCTGTGCAAATTATGTTGTAGATTACTTGCTCGCGCTGTAGCTCCCTTGAATTTTTATATGTTCCTATAGAAATAGAGTTGAAAGATGTTGGTAGCAATATTGCGGACTGGGTCCATGATCTGAGGATTGTCCTCATTGCTGCACAGAAGGCTTATGTCCTTAATGATCTGAGGATTGTCCTCGGTGCGCCAACTCCTCTAGCGTTGTTTGTACATGTTGTGAACATCTGACAGGCACGTTCTGATGACTACTTGATAGTTTAGTGTGTCATGCATTACGTCTTGGAATTGAGGCTCCGAAACGTTTTGAACGTCACAGAACATATGGGATGTTCTAAGAGCTGAAATTAGGATCTCAGGCTCGTGCCCATGTTGCGAGATAGGAGATCTCCAACAAGATTCTTTGCCTGCAAGATGAAGGAGAATAGCTCAATCGTTGAGCATGTGCTCAGATTGTCTGGGTGCTACAATCGCTTGAATCGAGTGGGACTTGATATTCCAGATAAGATAGTGATTGATATAGTTCTCCAAGTCACTGTCACTAAGCTACTAGAACTTGGCGATGAACTATAAAATGCTAGGGATAGAAATAATGATCCCTGAGCTGTTCGCGATGTTTGACACCGCGAAGGTAGAAATAAAGAAGGAGCGTCAAGTGTTGATGGTTAGTAAAACCACTAGTTTCGAGAAGAGCAAGGAGGTAAACTTCATGGATGGCAAGTCAGTTGCTGCTCTAGTGAAGCAACCCAGAGTTGAACTCAAACCTGAGACTAAGTGCTTCGATTATGAGGAGAGCGGTCGCTGAAGCGGAACAACCCTAGATACTTGGTAGATAAGAAGGCTGACAACGTCAACAGAAGTATATTCGATATACGTGTTATTGATGTGTACCTTGCTAGTACTCCTAGTAGCACCTGGGTATTGGATACCGGTTCGGTTGCTAAATGTTAGTAACTCGAAATAAAAGCTACGGAATAAACGGAGAACTAGCTAAGGGTGAGGTGATGATATGTGTTGGAAGTGTTTCCAAGGTTGATGTGATCGACATCGCACGCTCTCTCTACCTTCGAGATTAGTAACAAAGCTAAAAAAGTGTTATTTGGTGTTTTGCGTTGACCATGAACGTGATTAGATCGTGTTTATTGCAACACGGTTATTCATTTAAGTTAGAGAATAATGGTTATTCTGTTTACATGAATAATACCTTCAATGGTCATGCACCTAGTGAGAATGGTTTGTTGAATCTTGATCGTAGTAATACACATGTTCATAACATCGATGCCAAAAGATGCAAAATTAATAATGATAGTACCACACACTTGTGGCACTGCCGCTAAATGTCATATTGGTATAAAACGCATGAAGAAACTCCATGCTGATGGATCTTTGGAGTCTTTCGATTTCGAATCGGTTGAGACATATGAACCATGCCTCTTGGTCAAAGATGACTAAGGACCCCGTTTTCTGGTTTGACGGAGCGGGCAAGTGATTTATTGGAAATGATACATGTTGATGTATGCAATCCAATGAGTCTTGTAGCGTGCGGTGGATATCGTTATTTTCTTACCTTCACTGATGATTTGGGTAGATATAGTGTATGTTTACTTAATGAAGCACAAGTCTAAATCGTTTGAAAATTTCAAGCAAATTCAGAGTGAAGTTTAAGATCATCGTGACAAGAAGATAAAAATATCTGCGATATGATCGTGGAGGTGAATATCTGAGTTACGATTTTGGCATACAACTTTAGACAATGTGAAAGTTGTTTCACAACACACGCCACATGGAAAACCATAGTGTGATGGTATGTCCGAACGTCATAGTCGTGCTCTATTGGATATGGTGCATGTTATGATGTCTCTTATCATTTTGCTACTATAATTTTGGGGTTGTGCATTAGAGACAACTACATTCACTTTAAATAGGGCGCCATCTAAATCTGTTGAGATGACACGGTGTGAATTATGGTTCGATAGAAACCTAAGCTGTCATTTCTTGATGTTTGGGTCTGCGACGCTTGTGTGGAAAATGTTTTCACCTAATGAGCTCAAACCCAAAGCGGACAAATGCATCTTCATCGAATACCCTAAGAACAGTTGGGTGAACCTTCTATCTCAGATCCAAGCATAAAGTTTTTGTTGCTAAAACGGGTCCTTTCCCGAGAAAAAGTTTCTCTCAAAAGAATTGAGTGGGAGGAAGATAGAACTTGATGAGGTTGTTGAACCTTTGTTTCAACCAGAGAGTAGCGCAGCGCAGAAAGATGTTTCTGTGGAACCTACGTTAGTTGAAGAGGAAGTAAATGATGATGATCATGAAGCTTCGGATCAAGTTACTATCGAACCTCGTAGGTCGACAAGGATGTGTACTGCTCCTGAGCGGTACGACAACCCTGTCTTGGAGGTCATGTTGCTGGCCAACAATGAACCTACAAGCTATGGAGAAGCGATGATAGGCTCGGATTCTGAAAAATGGTTAGAGGCCATGAAATCCGAGAAAGGATCCATATATGAAAACCAAGTATAGACTTTGGTAGACTTGCTCGTTGGACGGCAGGTTGTTGAGTACAAATGCATCTTTAAAATAAAGACAGACGCTGATGGTGAATGTCACCATTTATAAAGCTCGACTTGTCGCAAAGAAGTTTCCGGCTAGTTCAAGGAGTTGACTGCGATGAGACTTTCTCTTGTAGCGATGCTAAAGTCTGTTAGAATTATGTTAGCAGTTGCTGCATTTTTCAATTATGAAATCTGGCAGATGGATGCCAAAACATCGTTTCCTTTCTTGAGGAAAGGTTGTATGTGATACAACCAGAAGGTTTTGTCAGTCCTAAGGATGCTAAAAGGTGTGCAAGCTTCAGTGATCCTTCTATGAACTGAAGCAAGCATCTCGGAGTTGGAATATACACTTTGATGAGGTGATTAAATTTGTTGAGTCTATACAAAGTTTATGAGAAAGTTGTATTTAAAATAAAGTGAGTGGGGGCACTATAGAGTTTCTGATAAGCATATGTGGTTGACATATTGTTGATCGGAAATGATATAGAATTTCTGGAAAGCATAAATGGTTGGTTGAAAAGAGTTTTTCAAAGGAAGACCTGGATAAAGCTACCTAATTGTTGAGCATCAAGATCTGTAGAGATAGATCAAGATACTTGATGAGACTTTCAATGAGTACATACCTTGACAAGATTTTGAAAAAGTTCAAAATGGATTAGTCAGAGAAAGAGTTCTCGCCTGATTTGTAAGGTATAAAGTTGAGTAAGACTCAGTGCCCAGTGACTGCAGAAGATGGAGAAAACATGAGTGTCATCCCCTATGCTTCAGCCATAGCCTCTATCATGTATGCAATGTTGTGCACAAGACCCGATGACAGCCTTGCCATAAGTATGGTCAGAAGGTTTCAAAGTGATCCTGGAATGGAGCACTGGACAACGATCAAGATTATCCTTAGTAACTAAAAGACTAAGGAGATGTTTCTCGATTATGGAGGTGATAAAGAGTTCGTCGTAAAGAGTCACGTCGATGCAAGCTTTAACACCAATCCGGATGACTCGTAGTAGCAATCTGTATACGTATAGTGGAGTAGCCATTTGGAATAGTACCAAGTGGAGTGTGGTAGCAGTGTTTACGGTTTGACATAGAAATTTTACAAAGTACACATGGATCTGAATGTCGCAGACCCGTTGACTATAAGACCTCTCTCACATGCAAAGCATGATCGAGCACCAGAACTCATTGGGTGTTAGATTCATAACAATGCAAATCACATGGTGATGTGAACTAGATTATTGACTCTAGTGCAAGTGGGAGACTGTTGGAAATATGCCCTAGAGGCAATAATAAATTATTTATTATCATATTTCCTTGTTCATGATAATCGTTTATTATCCATGCTATAATTGTATTGATTGGGGACTTAGATGCATGTGTGGATACATAGACAAAACCTTGTCCCTAGTATGCCTCTAATAGACTAGCTCGTTGATCAAAGATGGTTAAGGTTTCCTAGCCATTGACATGAGATGTCATTTGATAACGGGACCACATCATTAGGAGAATGATGGGATGGACAAGACCCAAACTACAAACGTAGCATATGATCGTGTCAGTTCAATGCTATTGTTTTCTGCATGTCAATTATCTGTTCCTATGACCATGAGATCATGCAGCTCACTGACATCGGAGGAGTGCCTTGTGTGTATCAAATGTCGCACCGTAACTGGGTGACTATAAAGGTACTCTACAGGTATCTCCGAGGGTGTCTGTTGGGTTGGCATGGATCAAGACTGGGATTTGTTACTCCGTGTGACGGAGAGGTATCTCAGGGCCCACTCGGTAATACAACATCACAACAAGCCTTGCAAGCAATGTGACTAAGTGTTAGTCATGAGATCTTGTATTATGGAACGAGTAAAGGGACTTGCTGGTAACGAGGTTGAACTAGGTATGGAGATACCGACGATCGAATATCGGGCAAGTAACATACCGAAGAACAAAGGGAACATCATACGGGATTAACTGAATCCTTGACATAGAGGTTCCACCGATAAAGATCTTCGCAGAATATGTAGGAACCAATATGGACATCCACGTCCCTCTATTGGTTATTAACCATAGAGGTGTCTCGGTCATGTCTACATAGTTCTCGAACCCGCAGGGTCTGCACACTTAAGGTTCGGTAACGTTTCGGTAGTATAGAGTTATGTATGGTGGTGACCGAAGGTTGTTCGGAGTCCCAGATGAGATCCCGTATGTCACGAGGAGCTCCGGAATGGTCTGGAGGTAAATATTGATATATAGGAAGTCCCATTTTAGTCGCCGGAAAAGTTTCGGGCTAATCGGTAATGTACCGGGAGTGCCGGTAGTGTATCGGGAGACCACCGGTAGGGGTATTTCGACCCAAGAGGCTTTATGGGCTGTGGGAGAGTAAATACCAGAATTTTGTGGGCTGGTGGAAGTCCCAAACAAGGCCCATGCGGCTGGGAGAAAAAGCCCAAAGGGAAAAAGGTGGAAAAGGCCAAAACAGGAGGAATCCTAGTCCTACTAGGATTGGAGGAGGATTCCTCCTCTCCTCCCCACTTTGGCCGACCCAAGGGCTGTCTTTTTGGCAGCCAAGCCTCCTCCTCCTCTCCTCCTATATATGCTAGAGGATTTTAGGGTTTTGGCACAGAATTTTCAGCCACATGCTACCCGTTCCTCTAGTGCATAGTTGCTCCTCTAGATTGGTTTTTTGCAGTCCTTAGGCGAAGCCCTGCCGGAATAGCTCCACCACCATCGTCGTAGCGCTGTCACGCTGCTGGAGAACTCTTCTACCTCTCCGCTCCCTTTTTCTGGATCAAGAAGGCAGAGATCGTCATCAAGTTGTACATGTGCTGAACGCGGAGGTGTCGTCCGTTCGGTGCTAGATCGGAAGGACCGTGATCAAGATTGCGAGACAAATCGTGACGAGATCGCGGGACGGATCATAATGAGATCGCGGGACGGATCGTGATGAGTTCGCAGGATGGATCGTGATGAGATCGCGGGACGGATCGTGATTGGATCGCAGGACGGATCGTGATGAGATCGCGGGACGCTCGGCAATTTGGATCGCGAAGACGTTCGACTACACCAACCGCGTTTCTTAACGCTTCCCGCTTAGCGATCTACAAGGGTATGTAGATCCACTCTCCCTCTCGTAGATGCTCATCACCATGGATAGATCTTGCGTGTGCGTAGGAAAATTTTTGTTTCCCATGCAACGTTCCCCAACACTAACATTTTCCCGGTTCTCTAGCTCGTTGAGTTACTGGAGGTGCTTTAAATTCAGCGGGTTTGTGAATGTCTAGCCAATAATCATTTGTGAGAGTAGCAGGTCGAAGAGTTCTCAACTGGAATTTGAACTACGATCAAAGACCATTAACATAGCAAGGCACAAAACATCCCTCTACAATATGTGGGTTTTCTTGTTGCACATCTGCCATTAGTTCTTCAAATTGCTCATTGTATTTAGAAACTGGCAAAGTATTCTTCTTGAGAGAGTTGAATTTGCCAATTAAGTCATAAGATCTAGTAGCCGAAAAATGATGCAAAATCTCAGTGTAAAACTGAGACAATTAGGCTTCTTGTTAAGAATACCCAAGCGCCTTAACTACACATCCGCCTTTCCTATTATATGCATTTGTGACAGATTGACTTTGTATTTACAAGGTGTGATAGCCATTTGGAAAAACTTTTCACTTTGTCTAATCCATCCTCTAGGATTGTCCCCATCAAAGTGACGAAAATCAAGTCGCAGACCCTTGGTAATAGACTTCAGAAACTGAGTGCGCCTTTCTTGTTCATATTGCCTATGGAAATACTCCCAATGTTTCCTCTCTTGTGGTGGTTAAAAATTGTGAAAAGTTGGTGTGTGATCCATTCTGTAAGCTAAAGGTGGAGTAGCATTACCCGACTGAGGGTTAGGACGGTTTCAATCCGTATAACCTAGAGGAGCTGATCTGCTACGTATGCGGACCGGAGCCAAATTAGTTGTCAGGTTCAGAGAACACTGCTTTGTTTTTTCTTGTTCCATAGCCAGACGCTTGTGTAGTTCTTCCGTAAGGGGACGAACAAATGGGTCTTGATACAGTACCTCTGTTGGTGCTTGTTGGTTAGCATTTGTTGTAGTCTTCTATGGTTGCCCTAGAGGAGCAGATGAGCAAACTCTGTCTTGACCGAACCCCTTCAACACATCCACCATGGTAGCTAGTTGCTTGTTCAGGATGGTGATAGCACCTTGTAGACGTGACATAGTTGTAGCCATGTTATCTTTCTTGAGGTGTATAGCATGCACATCTTTCCGCAGATCTACCAAATCCCTTTTTAGTTCAGTTGTGTCCTCCCTGGATTGCAATACATCTCCCTTCAGTGCGAGGAGGTCTGCAATATCGAACTCATCCAGACTAGCCTTCGAGCGCCCCATGATGAAATCCGTAAGAGCGGAATGAAATTTTACAACCGGACCAGCCAAAAAACCCGATCTGACTCAGAGATCAGCTGCCACCAACACGATTCGCCTTCCCGATGCAACACTACTCGCTGTGGACCTAGGATTTTAGCGCTGGAACAATGTGTGCCAACAACTTGTCCAATGCGACGAGCTGTCGTCGAACAAGTCTACCACCGCTTGTGCCACCAGCACTGTCGGCGTGTCGCCAACCCCACCGCCACACGCCCCATTCGCTGCTCAAAACGAAGGGAGGGAAGGGTGGAAGAAAGAGAGGCCAAATTCCCCGCACCGCCAAGGAGCACCCTGGCTTATGATACCAATTGTCATGCCCCGATCGGGATTGGAGGTTGAGATCGAGAGGGGAAAGCTAGCGTTCATCACGAGAGCTGCATGTTGGGTATCGAACTAGCATATTCCCTATTAGCTGCAAAGTGTATGATAGTTCATCATAGAGAAATTGGCATAGCCTTACAACCGAGGGAGCTGGCTATATAGTGCAGCAAGACAGTGACGGCAAGAGTAACGACAAAGGAAACAATACAGGGAAAATAATGGTAACGACGAACAGAGCGAGCCGTTGGATCATATTGCGTCCTTCCATCTTGGTTGTAGGTTAACTGACAAGGAAGTGTAGCCTCACGATGCTGACAGCTGCTAGGAAGCCAAGAACACCAGGTCCTCGCACATGCACCTCCGTGATCAGCTTCGCCAGCGATGCCGCTGCTACAAATTGGGTCGCTAGGCAAGATGCGGATGGGACTGAAAGAAGGACGGCCTATTGATCTGGCCAAGCCGATGCTGAGCCGAGCGGTTGCGTAGAGGTCCAGATAGAAGGGGGTGATGGCGGCATGGCGATCTAGGGCTAGGGGAGGCTCTCTCGGATGGGAGAGGTGACAAAGACATCTTTTGTTTTTTGAGCTAGGGGATAGAAAAAACATATTTGTTTCTTTGAAAAAACGATTCAGGATGGATTTTTTTTCAAGAGAAGGTCAATAGCGTACCATATTTTTATGAAAGGCAGAATATAATTACAAGAGAACAACCGAAGATGCTAGCATCTTACCGGATTTGGTCACAGGTAGGACACGAACACCACACCCTATTAAGATTCGGGATAGATTAAGACATATGTTTTGTTCGACGGTGCTACATGAAGACCCAATTAAACAAACATTAATTATCGTTGATTTTTCTCTTTTTTAACATAGTACAGATGCAAGCGTTTTTATACACGTGCATACACTCACCCCTATGAACACACACACACGCACACCCTACCTCTATGAGCACCTCCGAAAAACTGAGTCGGCATATCATCTTGAAATTTATGAAGTCACTATAGACGCCTCATTATCGACGGGAACGTCTCCTCCCACTAAGTGTGCATCATCAAAAAACCTTAAATAAATCCAGGAATAAATGCGAGCACCAAGACTTGAACCCTAGTGGGCTGGGGATACCAGTGTCCCTCTAACCATCTCACCACATTTTGGTTTGCTTTCCTCGTTTTATTAAGAGACGAGCATACGATGCAATGACTCTTACGTGTTGTATTGCTCCACGTTAGCGTATGTAACATCAGGTCGAGTGCCCGTGCGTGAAAACTTTTTTTGCTTATCCGTGAATGTACAAAAATCAAAGAACACAAAGAAAAAACGAAAAAACATATGAAGAACTATGAACACTTTGTTCCTTTAATATTAGGTAAAGATTATTTAACTTTGTGCTTGCGGATAATTGTATATTTGAAGCAAAGTGAGGACAGATTTAAATACGGTTTGAGTAAAATGGTGACTTGTAGCTTAATAACATAAAAGTAAATAAAAGACAAGAATGGTAAATGAAAATAAAACAAAAGAATTAAAAAGGCGTTTTCAGGGAGTCTAGAATCCCCATTCATATGTTTCTAGTACTACTATGCATAAGCATATCATTGAGCGGATACTTGAGCCATTATTGACGATTATGTTGGGCGGAGCCGGG
This sequence comes from Hordeum marinum, assembly GCA_022496015.1. Lineage (NCBI taxonomy): Eukaryota > Viridiplantae > Streptophyta > Magnoliopsida > Poales > Poaceae > Hordeum > Hordeum marinum. Next base: position 208,347,994 of record CM039675.1, on the reverse strand, counting down.
TACAGAACACATTCTACTAGAGGTAGACATTGTGTGATCCACACCACCATCATAGTCTGCCCCTGCGGGTTACAACTCATGATAATTAAGGGTTTCCCTGTGGGCGCGGCCTCACTAAGGGTACTACACAAGTCCCCGGTCACTTGTAAAGTTTAGGAGCAATAGGCTTTTACTGTCACCTCGAATTACCTCTACATCCCAAACCTATGCAAAGCCAACATAAGCAGAAATGCTGAGTGGGGATCCTTCACAATAGTCATGAAGTTATTAAACTAAGCATTCATCAGAGGACCACATTGTAACACCCAAGATGTCATTATATCCTTATTTTGACTCGAGGGCCTCAACAGGGATAGAAGCGCATCTCGTCATTTTGCAAGAATGGATATGATTACAAGTACATGTAAAGAAGAGATGAGTATATGGAATTGGCTTACATTAGCTGTTGGGGATATAACCCCACGGTGAGACCCGCCCTGGAGGGCTCCGGGTTAAACCGAACAGCTCGTAGCCAGCCCAAGGGTGAGCTGTGAGGACCGAAGGGGCCAGCAAGTGTAGCGCCTCATAGGATGGGCCGGTAGGGTGGCCCGGATGAGAAGACCCGGGCGTGTAAGCCGCCCGGGAACAACTTGGTCAGGATAGGCAAGAGAAGATAGAGGCAGACTCGGACGTGTAATGAGAGTCGGCTATGACTTGTATGACCCATGGTCTTGACCTTGGTATATGAAGGCAAGACCTGGGGCGACTTAGAGGTCAGGTTATCGAGAACTAGGTCAAGCTTGAGCTCCCTTGTAATTGATACAACAAGCAATACAAACATAAGCAGGACTTAGGCTATTACCACACCTTGAGGGGCCGAACCTGGGTAAACTCGTGTCCTTCGTCCCTGTTAACCCCTTTGAGTCCATCACGTTAGCGATGGCCTCGAATCCAAGTACGTTAACCCGGATATCTGCCATGATAAATCCATGACAGTTGGCGTCCACCGTGGGGATGACGCTTGGTGGTGTTGAGTTCTCGAAGGGCTCTCTCCCGGGGATCGAAGGATACATGGTCGGAAGGATCAGCAAGAGTCGCCATGGCCGGTTCTACATCGACGATGCCGGCTGGGGGCTTGATGATGTGTCCGTGGAGTATGGATTCCGGGTTCCATTCGGCGGGATCCACGTGTTCATCGGAAGGGTTGATGGATCTACACCCGGGCCGGACGTCTGCACCGACATCATCGAGCCGGCTCGGTGTCTGCGACCTGTGTGTAACATGCATCCTGCCCGTGCTAATCCAGGTCAGAAGCATGTCTTCATAGGCTTCACTCAAGGTACGGATCTGGAAGCTTCCGGATCACAGGAAACTCTCGTCTATTCGGAGGATGAATCTTCAAGTGGAGAAACGGAGTTGGTGCACCAGCTCCGCAATGGCAGCCTTGGGGGCTACGGTGACGTCTGCCTTGAGTCAGATCGCTCAGAGTCGGATAATCTTGAGTTTCCGGTTCATGCTGTCGTGTTCATGGTGGGGTCAGCCCTAGGCACGAGTAGTACAGCCACAGGAGCCACCACCTCGGGTGATAACCCGCCGCCGCCGGCTCAAGTTCTTGTGGAGCTGATGGACGAGCTCGCGGCTTTAATGGCCATTGAGGTCACACCAGATAATCAAGCAGCTCGGAATTTAGAGATCGCAAGGATCAAGGGCCGGATGACAGAGGAACGGCAAAGGATGGATGAGCTAAAGATCCAGATGGAGGAAGAGGCAGAATGTATCAACGCAGACGCTTTCCGTCTAGGGCTGGAGCAGATATCAGTAGCAGCAGTACATCGAAGGAGGCATCAGTCCCGTCTACCAGAGCGCTATGAAGCAAGGAACCTCTTCAATACTCTTGGCGCGAGGCGAGTAACAGACGCCCCCGAAAGCCGCCCGACGGAGCGACCAGCGATTCATCCGGCCCGGCGTAACCAGGCTTCACCCGGTGGCTTTCCAACGCCGGCGGGTCATTATTCTAACCTGGGCGAGAATATGGTGGCAGCGGCCACCCAGCTTGAGACAATTCCTATCCCAGATGAGGCACCCTTTGCAGAGGATGTGCGGAACGCCATCGGGTACCTGCAGACGGCCGTGGCCCAGCAGGAGAAATATACTCATAGCCGGAGCCATGTTCATTCAACCCCTCTTCCTAGCCGTAGATTTAGCCGGCGCTACGAGTCACCAGCAGGTTCCTGCAGCAACCGGCATAGAGAGATTCCGACTGGTCACCGGCCGGGTAGAGATACGTCAGCATTTATAAACCATGCGGGAAGCCCGCAAGAGGCGCTAGCTAGGCCGGCTCACCAGGAGCCTGTACCTTCCGTTTCGGTAGGGGTAGGAGTAAACTCCAGGACAGGAGGGCTGCCGTGTTTGTCGCCGGCTCTGGGGAGCGAACGGCTGCCAAGAGACTTCAAAGGGCCCCGCAAGGTCCCAAATTATACAGTTGATTTACCCCGGAGGCCTAGGTGGAGAGTTATGAACTGGCAATGGAGATGCTGGAGGTCAGTGAGGCGTTTTATGCCAAGTATTTCGTCATGATGCTTAAAGGCCCGGCTCACACGTGGCTAAAGGGGTTGTCGCCTAATACCATCAATTCATGGGCGGAGTTCCGGGCCAGGTTCATTAAAAACTTTCAAGGGACGTGCAAGCAACCGATGACCATTGTGGATCTTGATCACTGTGTGCAACAAGAGAACGAGTCGGCCCATCATTGGGTACGGCGGGTCTCGACAATCATCCACTCCTCGGAGCATATCACGGCGGCCCAGGCGGTACTGATCTTGGAGAAGAACTGCCATTTTGTTCCTCTGAAACAGAAACTTGGTCGGCTCAAACGTACGTGCCAGGACATGGGAGAGCTCATGACGGCACTCACGAAATATGCCGACTCTGACAGTACAAAAGATCCGGGTTCTGATGATGAGAAAGCTGGCCAAGGTAAGAAAGGCAATCAAGGCAAGGGTGCGGAAAACAATGGTAGCCAGAGCAAACGTAAGAATCCAGAGGCTGGGTCAGAGCTGGTGGCTAATACAAACACCCAGTAGAATTACCCTAAAGGCAATAGGAGCTTTAGACCGCCCTTTGGCAGGGATAGCTCTCCCTCGAACATGGAGGAGTTACTTAAGTGGCCTTGTCCAAATCACAGTCTGCCTGATAAGCCGGCAAACCACACATGGGGGAATTGCAATTTCATGCAGAAGTACAAGCGGTATTTTACACAACCTAACAATCGAGATGGTGGTCCGCCAGGCAGCTCAGGACATGACGGGTCAGGAGCTGGTTTTGGTTCTGGCGGCTCAGGGTCCGATCATCCGGACCACCGTCATCCGGGTCAAGATGGTCAAGGGGGACACCAGCCGCATTCTAGTAACAATAATCAGCAACAACAACGTAATCAGTCTGGTTTTCAGAGTAATCCGAAGCAGCTCAGCTCCGGGCAGTGCCACGTTTTCACGACCGGTCTCAACAAACAGGACCAGAAGTTGCGAAAGCGGGAAGTTAATGCGGTTACACGGGCTCTTCCGCGGTACTTAAAGTGGTGTGAATATGAAATAACGTGGAGCCAAGAAGATAACCCGCCGCATGTCGATGACCCGGGGCGGCTGGCTTTGGTTGTAGCCCCCCAGGTGGGCGGATATATGGTGAACAAGGTGCTTATGGATGGCGGCAGCAGCATAAACATCCTTTACTATGACACTTTCCGGTGGATGAAGTTGCTTGACAAGGATTTAAAACCATCATCCATCGTCTTTCATGGTGTGGTTCCGGGTAAGTCGGTGTGTCCGGTGGGCAGGATTTTGTTGGAAGTGGCTTTTGGCGATGAGTACAATTACAGGGTGGAATCCTTGTGGTTCGAAGTGGTCAAGATCAAGAGTCCTTATCATGCGATATTTGGACGGCCGGCTTATGCTAAGTTCATGGCTAGGCCCTACTATATTTACTTGCAGCTCAAGATGCCTGGCTTAAATGGTACCATTACCGTTCATGGTAACCGAAATACGGCTATTGAGTGTGAAGAAGGAGACGCGGCTTACGCAGAGTCCAGTTGTGCCCAGGAGGAACTTAAGTTCTATAAGGAGAATGTCGATCCGGAGGATATGACCCCGCTGAAAAAGCCCACCACGGAGGTTGAGCCGCCCCTCAAGTTTTCAGAGGATGATACAAAGACAGTAGATTTTAATCCGGGCAACTCATCTAAGCAGTTCATCATTGGATCTCACATGGATCCCAAATAGGAAAGCGTGCTCATCGAATTCATCCGTGAGAATCGGGACATCTTCGCATGGAAACCTTCTGACATGTTGGGTGTATCGAGAGAGTTCGCTGAGCACAACCTTAATGTGGATCCTATGTTTAAGCCGATTAAACAGTTTTTGCGGTGGTTCAATGAGGAGAGGCGCAAGGCTATTGGGGAAGAAGTTGCCCGGCTTTTGGCAGCGGGTTTTATCATTGAAGTTTTTCATCCGGAATGGTTGGCTAATCCGGTGCTCGTACTCAAAAAGAATGGCACATGGCGTATGTGTGTGGACTACACGGACCTTAACAAGGCTTGTCCGGCTGATCCATTTGCTCTCCCGCATATTGATCAGATCATTGATGCTACGGCGGGGTGTGAAAGTTTGTGCTTCCTGAATGCGTACTCAGGTTATCATCAAATCAAGATGGCAGTTAAAGACCAGGAGAAAACGGCTTTTATTACACCCTTTGGGGCATTCTACTATGTCTCTATGCCTTTCGGGCTCAAAAGTGCCCAGGCGACTTACCAGCGATGCGTGCAGAACTGCCTTCACAGTCAGATTGGCCGTAATGTTCATGCTTATGTAGATGACATCGTGATCAAATCCAGAAAGAAGGAGACTCTCTTAGAGGATTGAAAAGAAACTTTTGATAATCTCCGGATCTACAAGATGATGCTTAACCCGACCAAGTGTGTCTTTGGCATTCCGGCGGGCAAGCTTTTGGGTTTCCTGATCTCTGAGCATGGTATCGAGGCTAACCTGGACAAAATCAAGGCTATTACCTCTCTGGGAGAGCCGGCTTGCATTAATGATGTTCAGCGCTTGGCAGGGCGGATTGCTACGTTGAGTCAGTTCATAAGCCGTCTTGGAGAGAAGGCTATTCCTTTATATCAAATGATGAAGAAGACAGACAAATTTGTCTGGAGTAAAGCGGCGGGTGAAGCACTTGAGGCGCTTAAAAAACAGCTCACTGAGCCGCAAGTGCTGGCTGCTCCGGCTGAGAAAGAACTGTTACTCCTTTATGGGGTGGCTAATAACCGGGCAGTGAGTGCTGCAATCGTGGTCGAGCGCAAGGAGGCTGGAAAGGAGTATCCAGTGCAAAGGCCAGTTTATTATATCGGTGAGGTCCCGACAGAGTCTAAGCAAAGGTATCCACATTGGCAGAAACTGGTATATCGGGTCTTCATGGCTAACCGCAAGTTAAAACACAATTTCTTAGGGCACCACATAACTATGGTCAGTTCTGCTCCGCTGGGGGATATTATCTAGAATAGAGAAGCCACAGGAAGGATTGCTAAGTGGGTATTGGAGCTGGGACCTCTTAATGTAAAATATGTGCCTCGCACAGCTATCAAGTCCCAATCCCTTGTGGACTTCATAAATGATTGGATGGAGTGTCAAGCTCCCGAGGAAAAGCCGGATAACACATACTAGACTATACACTTCGATGGATCCAAGCAATTAGAGGGGTCAGGGGCAGGAGTTGTTCTGACATCCCCCAAGGGTGATAAATTTTGTTATATGCTCCGGCTGATGTTCCCCTGCACGAACAATGCAGCTGAATACGAAGCTTTGCTTCATGGTCTTCGGTTAGCCAAGGATATGAATTTGAGCCGAGTCAGGTGTTTGGGCGACTCATATCTGGTGGCTCAGCAAGTTTCTGGCACTTGGGATTCCAAGGACCCGCGGATGGCGGCTTATCGTCAGGCGGTTGATGTTATTGCAGGGCACTTCAAAGGATATCAGGTAGATCACATTGATCGTCGCAGAAATGAGGCAGCTGATGCCTTATCACGATTAGGCTCTCAACAAAAGCTGGTGCCACCCAATGTCTTTCTGGACGTCTTACACCATCCGACTGTCAAGATACCTTCAGAAGAAGATTTGGTTGTTCCTGACCTGGAGGCAGAATTAGTGGCAGCTCTGCATGCTATCCCAGATTGGACTATTCCCTATTTGGCCTATTTGACTCGGGGCGAGTTACCTGAGGATGAAGACCTAGCCAGAAAGATCACCCATCGTTCTAAGTCCATGACAATAGTCAATGGTGAGTTGCATAAATGCAGTGCGATGGGAGTTTTTCAACGTTGTGTTTCACCAGAGGAGGGCCGGCAGATCTTGAATGAAATCCATACTGGCCATTGTGGACACCACGCCGGCTCGAAATCTTTGGTGGCCAAGGCTTTCCGGCACGGGTTTTTCTGGTTGACGGCTCATAAAGATGCGGAGGACCTAGTCCGTAAGTGCGACGGCTGTCAGAAGTTTGGCCGGCGTGCTCATATCCCGACTCAGGAGTTAAGGATGATACCAATTATTTGGCCGTTTGCGGTCTGGGGGCTTGACATGGTGGGACCTTTCAAGAGATCCAAGGATAAGAAAACACACCTCCTAGTGGCGGTGGACAAGTTTACCAAGTGGGTAGAGGCAGAGCCGGTCAGCAAATGTGATGCGGCTACGGCGGTTTTATTTATCAAAAAGTTGACCTACCATTTTGGTTACCCACACAGCATCATCACTGATAATGGTACAAATCTGTCCTAGGGCGCTATGAAAAAAATTCTGCGACGAAGAGCATATCCGGCTTGATGTTTTAGCAGTGGCGCATCCACAATCCAACAGTCAGGCGGAGCGTGCCAATCAGGAAATTTTAAACCGCGGCTTATGGTTCCTTTGCAGCAAACACCTAGGTGTTGGGTAGAAGAATTACCCTTCATCTTATGGAGCATCAGGACCATCCCTAACAGATCTACGGGTTTCACGCCTTTCTTTATGGTGTATGGGGTCGAGGCAGTTTTGCCTAGTGACATCCGGCATGACTCGCCAAGGGTGGCAGCTTACGTTGAGGCGGACAATGAGACGGCACGTCAAGACGCATTGGATGCTCTGGAAGAGGCGCGAGAGTTAGCAGTGGCCTGGTTGGCAATTTATCAACAAGACTTGCATCGCTATCACAGCCACAGGGTCAAGACCCGGACGTTCCAGGAGGGCGACTTGGTGCTCCGGCTGATTCAGGACCAGAAAAATATGCATAAGCTCTCTCCTCCATGGGAAGGACCTTTTGTAGTCAGCAGAAATCTCAACAATGGGTCATATTACCTCATCAATATCCGAGATGACTCAGATACGGCGGGCCAGGAGACCCGCCGGCCATGGAACATCGCGCATCTCCGGCCTTATTTCACTTAAGGGTGTAGAGACCCCTCATCGGACACTATGATTGTACATGTCACGGTTATATCAAATAGTATCACTGCCAAAGTAAAATCCCAGCTCAGGAAAATGAGTCGCGGCACCAGGCGTTATGCTACAAAATCCTGGCTCTGGAAAATGAGTCATGGCACCAGGTGTTATGCCACAAAATCCCGGCTCAGGAAAATGAGTCGCGGCACCAGGCGTTATGCCAAAAAATCACGGCTCAGGAAAATGAGTCGCGGCACCAGGCTTTATGCCACAAAAAAACCGGCTCAAGAAAATGAGTCGTGGCGAGGGCGGCTTCTTACCTTTGGGTACAACTTCTAACGCCTATCCACCGCAGGTTACGCTGTACTGCTGAGGGGGGCTTGTTACCAACGGGTATTGCTTCTAACACCCTATCGGCCAGCTTCATGCCAAATTTCCGGCTAACACGTTTAGCGCGGTTATGAGAGGTTTTTTACCGACGGGTAGCTAACGTCTCATGACCCGCGAACGGCGACTTCGTACCTTCGGGTATAGCTTATAATGCCTATTAGCCGGCTTTAGGCCACATCAAAACGGCTAAGGTAAATTAGCTGCGGCGAACGGCGGCTTCTTACCTTCGGGTATAGCTTATAACGCCTATTAGCCGGCCTTATGGCACAAAAATCCGGCGAAGGAAAATTAGCCGCGGCGAGAGCGGCTTCTTACCTTCGGGTACAGCTTCTAACGCTTATCCGCAGGTGTTTACGCCGTATTATTACCTCTAGGTGTATCTTTTAAATGCCTTATCGGCCAGGCTTTATGCCATCTTCGGCTAACCAGATTAGCCATAATTGCCAAAAGGGAATTACCACCTCCGGGTATAGTTTACCTAATCTTGGCCGCATGTGTCTTCTATGATGACAAAGCAGTATAAATGGTTCAAGAGCATACAAAGACAATGGCAGCTAAAAATCCGGATCATCTTATAAAGCATAATGACACAAGGTTTAGGAGAAGCAAAAGTAAACATCTAGTCTATTACATACACTCCTAGAGGAGCTCAGAATTTCAGACAAGTCTTTTCAAACGCCACACGGCGGGTTAAGGAGAGTCGGTTGTTACAAGTTTTTTCAAGAAGGGACTAACTAGCTATGGGGTCATCCTGCTCCAGCTCTTGGGTGGCCCCGATCTGGAGGTTGTCCAAATCCTAGTTGCAGTTCGTTAGAGCCGCAAAAGAGCCTTCGACAAAATAAGGAGACAGGTCAAAGTCAGGAGCGAAGAAGTCCTTACTGCGGGCAGGCGTCAAGTCTTTGCACTCGTAAAGTGAGCCGCGGATTCTTTTTTGATCTGGGCCATAAGCCGCCTAGTAGGTCGTCAGATCAGCTTCCTCTGCTAAGATGGAAGCTTGTACTCGGGATTCCTTCACGCACCGGCTGTAGTCAGCATCAGTGAACTCTAAGCCGTCGTCTTTCTTTGAAGGGAAGCCATCCATCATCTTGGCTGATGTTAGACCTGGAGAAAAGGCCAAAGCCTGGCTGATGCCCGCAATGGCCCCTTGGTGGGTGGTTGACTTCTTGAGTTCAGCAATTTGCTTAGGCATGGTGGAAAAGAGCTCCAAGACGCCCTTGAGAGTCACCAGAATCTTGTATTTGTATTGCACGGCTTTAATAGTGCACACCGCGCCGCAATACAGTTGCTCAGTCAAAGTATAGATGGCCTTCAATGGGAGCAGACTATCAGAAGCCAGTTGCCGGCTCCTAGGGCCTGCATAAAACGGACATTTCAGGATGAGTCGCCAGTACAAGTGTTATATAGCCATTGAAGCACAAGTTGTCAGAAGCTTACCAAAGAGGGCGGTTGTCATCTTGGTAATGTGGCGCTTAAGGGCTTGGAGTTCATCGGATACAGCTATCAGCCGTTGATCGGCGTCATCTGCCCGTTTGGTCAAAGAGATCTTCTCAGACTCAGCTGACTCTTTAAAAGCAGCAAAGTCGGCCTTGATTGTGGCCAACTCCTCAGAGAGGAGCCGGCACTTTTCATCGGTGGCACTTCGAGCCGTTTGTCGAGACGCCAGGTTGGTCTTCAGATCCGTCAACTGCGACCCAGCCTCGTTTAAAGCTTCCTGTGGCATATCAAAAGACAGAATAAGTCACCGGGATGGAATTTTATTAGATGATGAAGATTAAGACAAAATTATGCAAGTTTCAAGCAGATTTCAAGCAATATGTTTGACACTTGGGGGCTAATGTATATTTGATCTCCAAGATTACAGTGCAGTTCCAACTCATCTTCATCAAGTTAATTGGAACTTGGGGGCTACAATTGGCTCTTCAAACTATCCACATTGAAGCTCCGACTCAACTTTATCAAAATTGAGTCGGCCCTTGGGGGCTACAATTGGCTGTTCAAACTATCTACAATGAAGCTCCGACTCAACTTTATCAAAGCTGAGCCGGCCCTTGGGGACTATGGATTTAGATTTTCTATAGAGGATCACGAAAGACCCGGTTCAACTCTTAGTTAGATTGAGCTGGCCCTTGGGGGCTAAGTAAGGTTATAGCAAGAAAAGGAGTACCTCACATTTTTTTCATCAAGTTGACCAGCCGAAGCTCCAGATCTCGGCTGGTGGAAAGCAGGTTCACATAACCGGCGTGAAGTTCTTTGGCCGTCATCTTCTCAAAGGAAGAAGAGTCAAAATCCAGCTTCTTTGAAGCCTCGGCCGGCTCTTTATGCCTGGTCAGCACGTGAGCCGGGGGAGACTGAAAGGCAGACTCGGTGATCACGACGTCCGGAGTTGCAGTGGTCTTGGTCATCTGGGCATGACTCGGTGGTTTCGAAGGACCCCTTGGAGGGCTCTCTGGGATGTTATCTTCAACAGCCGGCCCAATGGATGTGGCTGGTGGATCAACATCCGGTCGTGACTCTTCCAGTTGTTCACGCTCTGGCTCTTGGGCTGCAAGGCTAGGGGTGGACTTGTTCGTCTTGCGACGCTTCGCTTGGGCCCTGGATAACATGAAGTGTCAGAACCCAAGGATTACAGCCGCCAAAGGGAATAGAAATGCACAGCTAAAAGAAATACTTACAATGGATTGATCTTGGGAGGCGGCAGAGCGGTTGCCGAAGAGTCGCCAAAAGAGGGTGGTTTCTGAGAGACAATTTAAGAAAGATGAGACAACATCGAGGTTGCAAAGTGAGATTAATTAAAACGGAGATACATACCTCTGCGGGGCGTTTCTTTGGAGCTGGCGAGTTTGGTAAGCCGGACATAAGTTCAGTAGAACCAGCGCTCCGGGTCCCTATTGTTGCTTCTCCAAAAGAAAATCGGGAGCCAGATAAGCAATAGGATGAGAAAGAGGAACTTTTCCAATAACCCGCCGCGGCCTTCGGGGGATAAAATATTCTGAGCCGAAAGAAATATAGATTACCTCAGGGGCGTTGGCGCGGCTTGTTTCAACATCATCCTGTGAGTAAAACAAGTGTAAGTAAAATAAGGTAATAAAATGGCAGAAAGCAGCCAAGGTTTACCTCTGAGTCGGACGATTGTGGCGGGTCAAACCATCCTTCTTGTGGGGCGGTCTGCTTGGACTTCTTGGGCTTCTTCAAAGGAGGAACATACTCCTTCCTCCAGAAATCAGAGTTGGCCTGGAAAGGTTAAACCAGTTAAACTGTAATGCGTCAAAAAGGTATAAGTGACAAGGAGAAAAGTGGTGAAGAGTCGCCTTACATCTGGAGCCGGATTTTTGGCATTAAAAGGCGCCAGGCCAATGGCACTGCATGATCCGGATGCTTCATGGACAAGGCTCCGGATGACGGTGGTGATGTCATCCTCCGTTAGGGTTGATTGGCTAAAGCATAGTGAACTATCATACTTGACTTCGTATTCACACATGAGCCGGCTTCTATGACTTAAGGGCATAATCCGCCAAGAAATCCAGCAACAGATCAAATCCAGCCCGGTTAAACCATTGGCCATGAGGGCCTTGATCTTGGCGTGAGCCGGCTCGTACCTTGCACGTTCCGAAGCTGACAGCCAGCCCGGAAGCTCTGAAGTTGTCTTGAGCCGGGAGGGACAATAACCCGGCAGTGGACGCTCATTCTCATGAGAGGTATCCTTGCAGTAGAACCAAGTCTTGTTCCAGTCCTTTGGATGACTCGACATCTGCATGGCTGGAAAAGTAATATCCCTATGCCGTTGAATGGAGATCCCGCCAAGCTCTAGACTCGGACCGGCCTTCACCTCAGTCTGCCGGTTGGTGTAGGAAAACTCTCAAAACAACCCCACAGACGGCTTGGCTTGCAGATAGACTTCACAGTGCACTTGAAAATTGCATATATTGGAGACGGAGTTGGGGGCCAAGTCTTGGGGGTGAAGCTTGTAAAAGTGAAGGACGTCACAAAAGAACTTCGAGCCAGGGGGAACGAATCATTGCTCGATATGATCGGAGAAGACCACTACTTCGCCTTCTTGAGGAGTGGGCCGCGTTTCATCACCCGGCGCCGTCAATTAAGGACCTCCTTGGAAGGAAGGGTACCCGCGTGAACAAAATCCAATAAGTATTCCTCTGTGATGCAAGACCCGACCCAGTTGCATGAGTTGGAGGCGCGAGACATGCTAGCGGCTTAAAGATTGTGCAAATTAAAAAGTATGGCGAGTCAAGAGCAAAACAAATATCTACGACGGCTTACAATTTTAAGGGTTCTACAAATAATATGCCGACTGATGAGAGCCGGAGGGGCCTGGTGAGTCAACAAAGAAAAGAGGAGGAGCAAAAAACGGCTAAGTCCCAGGAAACAGATTTCGTGAAGTTCAGCTAAAATAACAGATCTACAAAAGCAGGAAAAATGCCTCTATTTTTAGACCTAAGGATGAACGGGTGAGGCGGACGAAAACCTAAAATGGCAGGCTGAGTAGGGACTGATTTATGTATTATTACTCACTGCCTATTACGCAGCGGCGCCGCGAGGTCGGGTGACTGGCCGGAGTTCATACGCTAAGCACGGCCGGCGGCAATGGAGTTCGAGTTCTAAGCGACGACGGCAGCAGAGCTTATAGAAACCCTGCCGGAGATGGTTATGGGTCTAAGGGAAGAAGATTTACTGGCGACAGGAGCGCGAGATGGACTCTGGTTCACAACAGGTTGATGCAGCGGCCAGTCGATGGCGAGACAGAGACGGCGCCGGAGCAGGAGCGGAGGTATCGAATAAGAGGGAGATGACAGCGCGAGCGGGAGAAAGGAAATGCCGCCCACAGTAGTCCTATTTAAAAGGAAAACAGGGCAGGCGCGAAAATCCAGGCGACACAAATCATCCGACCGAGGCGAACGCCTCGATTTTCGGGCTAACCATTCAATGGAAGGATTTGGCGGTGCGTGAGCGAATCTTTTTTGCAGAGTCCACATGATGTCACGGCGGGTCACTACCGGGCGACTCACTGAGGAACAGAAGAGAAGGATGAAATGAGCAAGCTCAAATCAACCTGGGGCCTAATGTTGGGGATATAACCCCACGATGAGACCCGCCCTGGAGGGCTCCGGGTTAAACCAAACGACTCGTAGCCAGCCCAAGGGTGAGCCGTGAGGACCGGAGGGCCCAACAAGCATAGCGGCTGACAGGATGGGCCGGCAGGGTGGCCCGGATGAGAAGACCCGGGCGTGTAAGCCGCCCGGGGACAACTTGATCAGGATAGGCAAGAGAAGATAGAGGCAGACTCGGACGTGTAATGAGAGTCGGCTACGACTTGTATGACCCGTGGTCTTGACCTCGGTATATGAAGGCAAGGCCCGGGGCGACATAGAGGTCAGGTTATCGAGAACTAGGTCAAGCTTTAGCTCCCTTGTAATCGATACAACAAGCAATACAAACATAAGCAGGACGTAGGCTATTACCTCACCTTGAGGGGCCGAACCTGGGTAAACTCGTGTCCTTCGTCCCTGTTAACCCCTTTGAGTCCATCACGTTAGAGATGGCCTCGAATCCAAGTCTGTTAGCCTGGACATCTGCCATGATAAATTCACGACACTAGCCATAAGCTAAATCAAAATCACATCAATACAACAACATATTCCATCATCATATATAAGAGCAGGGTCCTACTACGGACAAAATCTAACGATAAAAAAAACATCCATCCTTGCTATCCCAGGGTGACGTCCTACAACCCATCCTATGATCAATGCAGAAGAAGAAGAATAAACTCCAAATAGAACAATCATCACGCTCACGTCAAAGCATCGCACTACCTGTACCTGCAACTAATGTTATAGTAATCTGTGAGCCACGGGGACTCAGCAATCTCATTTCCAATGGTATCAAGACTAGCAAAGCTTAATAGGTGAGGTATGGATAAGTGGTAAGGCTGCAGCAAGCACTAAGCATTTATTTGAGTGGCTAACTTACGAATATAGAAAATAAGAAGGGTGGTCTACGCATAACGGACGTGAACTAGTAATGATCACTAAGTGATCCTAAACACCTACTTACGAGTCGTCAAACATAACCCCACCATGTTCTCAATCAGTTCAGAACTCATGAGTCGAGATAGTCATGGTTACGCACATGGTATGATGAGGAAATGCCTACTAATGTTACACCCACATCCCCGGTTGCTATACATATTAGACCAATTACTAGAGCTCGCGCACGTCAATTGAATTACCAGGTACTTCCGTTTCTTGGAAATCCTTCTAATGTTAATGAACATATGATGTTGTCTAAATTAGATACTTTTGTTTTCCTTATAAATGAAGGACCTAGCATGGACAACAAGGATGGCCATTGGAGTAGGATCAAGCATGGAGAAGCAGGTGCCAGCATGGTTAAGACAATTGGAGCTTCCACTGATGATTTTCGGACCTTGAAGCCATCGTAATGCGAGCAAGAAGCCTTGGACAAAATATGCATGATGACACTTTATAAAATTCGTCCATAGGCTATTATAGGTGTTGTGCCACCTTATTTTTGGGCCAGGCCCATGTAATTTTGAATATCGTATTATAGGCTATTTTTATAGTCCGTATGTATGGGGAAACTGAGTTAGGGTCAGTTTCGGACCCCTCTCCAAGGGGCCACAAAATCCCCCTCTATTCTCTCATATATACAACCCGGGCATCATTTTAGATTTGGGTTTTGTTTAGATTACAAGTAAATTCGTCCATAGGCTATTATAGGTGATGTGCCACCTTATTTTTGGGCCAGGCCCATGTAATTTCGAAATACCATATTATAGGCTATTTTTAGAGTCCGTATGTATGGGGAAACTGAGTTAGGATCAGTTTCGGACCCCTCTCCAAGGGGCCACGAAATCCCCCTCTATTCTCCCATATAGACAACCCTTAGGGCGTCATTTTAGATTTGGGTTTTGTTTAGATTACAAGTTTGCCTTAGCTGCAACTTCGCGTTCTTCGTTTGTGTTCCACGACCAGACAAAGGCGTCACAGAACCCCACTTCATCAATAAAGCTTTCCTCTTATATTCACAATATCCAGATTGCAATCTTAGTTTCTTACTTGTTCTTCGTTTGCGTGCAGGAAACATGCCCTCGTGGTTAGGTTGTTCGTGCTTCGGCGTGGTGAATAACCTCTTGGAGTTGGTTTAGTGGTTGCTAAGGCGTGACGTCCTCGCATGTTCGTAGTCAGATCGTCAAAGTTGACTCTACCATAAACGATAGCCACATCTCATCGAAAGATAGGGACAACTTCACCTTTATCAAGTGGTACCAGATTTCCAGGTTGCTCGGTGAGATTTTACTAGTTTTTCATAGTTAGATCGCATTTCTTCATACCTAAAGTCCACGAAAAAACCACAAAAAATTAGGGTTAGATCATCATATCCGAACCAATCCGAGCCTTTGCAATTTTCTGTTTGGTATTTGTTTTGTTGAATTCGTGGTTGCATTGCCGTGTCAAGTTGCTGGTCTGAGTGTCTAGTTCTTTAGAGTTTCGAGTTCTGTTCACAGTTTGTCACGCCGCCTCCGCATCATCATTACCGCTTCCATATTCCACCACCACACCAATTACATCATTGCTGCCATATATCACCAAATATCCGCCATCATGCCAATCTAAGTCCACCTCCATCACAGATTCACCACTAATCCGTATTCCACCACCCATATATACATCCACCACCAGTTTGCCTTCCAGTAGATTCATATCCACCACTACTCGAATTTGAATCCTTTACATATTAGGTTTAGTTTCGAGATCCTCTTGTTTTCGGTTTCGTGTTTCCTTACCTGAGTAGGTTTCGAAAAAAAGAGCCTGGCACACTTTTCAAAGCACTCTTTAGGCCAAAATTTTGGTGGGTGAAAATATTTTTCCCTATCCTATTTTTAGGCTTTCCAAAGCGTTTTGACATACTTGCCATCATAGTGATTTTTGTCGCAATTTTTGGTCGTCGCAGGCCCAATTCGCTCCAGGAAAAAAATGTAAGTTTTTTCGTGCCTATCCTGTTTTTAGACCTTCAGAAGAATTTTGAGACACTCGCCATTATAGTGATTTTCTGTGCAAACAAGAAAGCAAAAAAAGAGGTGCAAAAAATCGAAAAAAATCAGAATGTGCTCTTCCCTTGATTACGTGTAGTGTCGTGATTTTGTTGGTGTTTTAGGCTCGCGTCTCTAGCACGGTCTATCCTAGGACTAGCACAATACCGTCATTGAGCGTTTATTCACCTTTGCATCTCTGAATTGATTATTGCTGACCCCTTTTGCTACCATATTATAAGCCATCCCAACTCCACATACATCTACATCATGTGTTTGACACCACCTGGCAATCGCTCTATCCAAGCTTTTAGCGTTTTGACTACAACGGTTGCCGATCACGGCCTGCTTCTGGGTAAGAACTGTTAAGAATTTGAGATTCGATTGAATGATTTGTGACACCCCACCACCACCACTTCCTATTAGTCTATAGGTTTCGTATTCTGGTGTGTTTCCTATTGCTGCTAACCATGCCAGGATCATAAGACGACGCGATTGACTGGGAGAGCATGAGCAACAAAGAGCTCCATGATAAATTTCAGCAAATGATGGTTGACCAGGTACATGACTTTGTGACCAGCCTTGGAGAGGCCATGGAGAAGCTAGATGGTTTGGAGAAGACATTCCACACCAAGATGGACGTCAAGTTCAATGACGTGCTTGTCTGTCTACCACCATGAGTTGCAGCTCCTATGCATTTCCAATGATGAGCGCGACGTGTGCCTCTCGACCAAGTCCAACATTCTGGCGTCGTTGATACTGCTGCTACTTCTGTGTCTGCTGCTACTTTCATTGAGCAGATTGAGGGTTATGATGGTGATTACGATGATGAGGGAGAGGTTGCACCAGATCAGCCCCAGGGGCAACCACCACCACATGCACCAGGTCATCCACATGTCTACAATCGCAACGGTAGGGCTACACCACCCCCTCAGGTACGGGATCATGACGATCTCCCTGAACTTAAATTGAATATTCCTACATTTGAGGGTATATATGCTCCTGATACATATCTTACTTGGGAGTTAGAAACAGAGCAACATTACATGCTTGCAATTTCGTGAGGATAGATGTGTTGTTGGTGTTGTTTGTGCATTCACTAGTTTTGCTTTTGTTTGGTGGTCTAAACATTGTAGAATATATCATGATAATATCCCTACTACTTGGGCTGCTTTGAAAACTGCTATGCATAATTGTTGGGTCCCACCATATTATCAACATGAATTGCTTCAAAATTTGCAGCGTTTAAGACAAGCACTACTGGAATCAGATGCTTTGTCATTTGCCATTGCAGACGGCAAAGGGTAGGTCCACTGACGGCAAAGACCTTTATCGTTCGCAAGCAGACGCCCATAGTTTCAGCACTGTGAACTCCGGCAAAGGGGTGCTTTGCCATCTGCCTAGGCTCAGCGGACGACAAAGATTTTTTGTCGTCAGCCCGCAGATGGCAAAGCGGCTCCATGGCCTAGCACTGGAGTTAGGTCCGTTAGGGCCTAACGGTAGCCTTTGCCATTGACCACGGACGACAAAGAGCTAAAACCCTTTGTCGTATGCCCCCTGACGGCCATGCCACACGGCCCTTTGTCATGTGCACCCTAACGGCCACGCCACACAGCCCTTTGTCGTCTGCTCCCTAACGGCCATGCCACGTGGCCCTTTGTCATCTACCCCCGAACGGCAAAGAGACCAAATGGCCCAAGTCCTGCTGCTCCTAGGTTGTACAGGGGGCTGCCACGTGTCACCTTAGCCGTCGGTGGCAGACGGCAAAGAAGCAGTATTGCCCCTATTTTTTCTGTTTTTTTATATCCGCCAATTTTCACAAGCAATATATATATATTTCACAGAAACCATATTCTTGCCATACTTATGATCATCCAACAAACATACCAAATAAAAAGTGTATATATATATATTTCATAGAAACCATATTCTTGCCATACTAATGATCATCCAACAAACATACCAAATAAAAAGTATCAAATGTCACATTGTTCACCATATTACAATAGTTTCATCCATGCATAAATAGCTTCATCCATATGTAGCAAGTTTCACATTGTTCATCGATAAAAAATAAAAAAGCAAGTAACACAAGCACTCCATCAACCACAAGCACTCCATCAATGCAAGCTTCCATCTAATCTTCAAAATGGGAAATAAGAAAGTTAGATGAAGAACACTAGAAGAAGAAGAAGAAAAAGAAGAAGAAGAAGAAGAAGAAGAGGAAGACAATGAAGAAGTGGTTTTCTTCTCTTTCTCTTTATCCTCTTGTTTTCTTCTTCTTATTGCTTATTTGTATCATTTTAGAGATAACCTAGGTAATTATCCCATTTTTGACTTAACTAAGCTTATTGTGTCATTTTGCAAGAAAATAAGCTAAGTAGTACTCCCTCCGTTCCTTTATGTAAGGTGTATTATTTTTGGCACGGTGACCAAGGCACATAATTCTAGATATGTAAAGACTAAATTATCCTTGGAAAATTTGTTGGTTAGTGGAAAGTGAATCAATTAGTCCAGTATACATGCAATCGACAAAGAGATAGTTTCCTTCATTTGCTATAAAAAGAGACACAGACAATCAGAAAATAGATTCTTTCCTTTTTTTGGAGGGCTAAGAAGGGAATTATGGAGAATCAAAAGAAATGCACCTTACATTCTGAAATTTTATCAAAAAACAAATACACCTTATATAGAGGAACGGAGGGAGTATATGGCATTTATGAGGTTACCAAGTCTATTATGCATTTTTGAGTTAACTAAGCTTATTATGTCATTGTGGAGGAAACAAAGCTAAGTATAGGTCATTCTGGATCTAAGTGAGCTTATTATCTCATTTTGTAGGAAGCAAAGCTAAGTATAGGTCATTTTAGAGCCAACTTAGGTAAAATAGGTCCTTTCGGAGCTAATCAGCTAAGTAAGCTTACTATGTCATTTTGGAGAAAACAATGCTAAGTATAGGTCATTTTAGAGCTAACTTAGGTAAAATATGTCCTTTTGGAGGTAAGTAAGCTTACTATGTCATTTTAGAGGAAACAAAGCTAACTTAGGTAAAATATGACATTTATGAGCTAACCAAGGTTATTATGCCATTTGTTGAGCTTGACTTTTGGTCTTTCAAGGTTTCCGTCAAAAACTATCATTACTCATGGTGTGTATGGTGCGCACTCACTCACACTTATATGGTGGTGTATGTTGGTGGATACTACCTAACACTAATATTTCGACTGTTGGTGATGGTCGTTTCCCCTTCTCCTCTCCCGCAATATAACAAGGTATATATCGAGAGAAGGAGAAGAAGAAATGACCCCCGTGACAACAGTCGGAATTCCTCCATCAAGAAGAGACATGAAACTCTCACAAGGAGCTCCGACACACCAAAACTACGTAATTTTGTCTAAGTGCTAAGTTTGTCTTTCTTTGAGAAAATGAGCCAAGTAAGTGGCATATTAGGGCTTACCGTCCTCGTCATCACAGAGGTGAAGCACCGTGGTTGCTCGGGGCGGTTTCACCTGGAGAAGGCTGCCCTCGAGAAGGGTCGTGCGATGCGGCTCGGGATATATGTTGCACCAAAGATGATTTGCAATGTCTCGTTAGCATGATGACACTAAAAAGATCATTACATTCAAATGAAACTCACCGTTCCAGCCGTGGTAGTGACTGACATTTACGAAGGGATCTGGCCGGTCTTCTCGCACATAGACTGCACATTTGGTTTTCACAAGTCATTGATATTAGTTATTAAAAACTTTTAGTGCATGATTTGGCTAATATGAAGAAGAAACTTACCACGATGAGCTCGTACATGGCCCGGTTAGACGCATCGTTCTGTGCCCTCTCCTCCTCCAACAACCTAGCCCTCCTCTCCTTCATCTCCTTCTCCTTCGCCGCCATAAGCGCCTGTGTTGCCTCTCTCTCTTTCTGAATAGCAGCCTGAAATAGAACTCCTCATTAGCATTGTAATCGTCTTTGTTCACACACACAATGTAATGAGGAAAGATATCTGAGTCCGTATAACTAACCGCGATGGCGAGCTCGAATGGCCATGGACGAGACCTTATCTCAGGATAGGAGCTCGTTTGGCGCGCCTTGATCTATCGAAGAGTGCTAGGATAACGTATAAGGCCATCTCCAATGGCCATGGATCCTGGGGCGTCCCGCCGCTAGCTATCATCACCAGCTCTGCATCAATAGGATCCTATCTCCGGTTAAAGTCCTCCCCGTTCAATGTCTTCCCCACATCTCTGTACTTCACGAGCTTGTGGTGGGAGGAGATGTTGGTGGAGTTCTCGGGATGATTGAGGTCGGACCCAGAGAATGCCTTGACCTTCTTGTACGAGGCAGTATGGGTCATCGCATAGAAGTCGTACATCTCTGGCACTGACGTGTTATTGTGATGCGCCTAAAAGAGAGAGAGAGAGGAACAAAGTATTAGTAAACAGCTCAAGCTAGAATCAAGAATGAATTGCATGAAACATGAAGCAAACCACATACCCAGTTCCGACCAAACTGATTTAAGTTGGCACTCCCTTGATGGTTTGGCACACCAACCATTTTGGCACGCCGGCCCTTGGCATTGTTGTGGATAGTTAGCCATTGTTCTGAGGATCACCCATCCACCAACGCCTCCTGACAATCCATATTATCCGCACACCATCTTGGGGGCACCTAAGTTAGTAAAGTGATATTTGAGCGCTACGCGTACGAATCAAATGAAGGAAACTAAGTACAAGGACTTAAGAATACGTAATTACCTTCATGTAATGCTCCTTCTCCATCTTCTTTCCGCGGCACATCGACTTCTCCTTCCTAATACGTCGCAAGGCATAGTAGTCTCGAACAGCCTGTACCCAAGCCTCATGCCGTAAGTTTTGTAGTACGCTCCTCAATTGGTTATCGATAACCTTTGCCGCGGCCTCCTCGTATCCCTCCTGACACGTGTAGAAGGTCTGCAATCAAACGAGACAACACCTATTAGTATAATAACTAGCTATTGTTGATTTTTAATTGTGTAAAGGAGAAATTACCCAAAACAATCTGATCACCATGTCCGCCCTCGTGTGGCACAAAACACCGTCGATCCTCTCCTCCGGCGGGTCCGGTGCAGCCAAGTGTGCTCCCACGTCATTCCTAACTCTCGAACCTGACCCTCACCGGGCAACATGACAAGCCCCGGAAGTTTTGCCTAACAAGGACACCAAGGACACTGTTGGGCATGCGGGCATCCTTGGGGTGATTCCAACCCCTGTAGTATGACAAAGCTAACACATTAGATATTTGAAAAACGTGAAGGCAAAAGGTTAAAAAAGAGTACATGCACTTACTTGTCCCCATCAGGACTAATTGACCACCTCTGCTCGTGGGTCGCCAACACGGGCGGGAGCCATGTACTACAATGCTGGTAGACGATAGCCCCCTCAACCACCTCCTCCTCGCTATCAGAAAAATGATCCCCGCCACCATCAGCATGGACACCAAGATCCTCTGGCCAGGTATCCCATGGGGTCTGCTGGGACGTGCCCTCATCCCTCCTCTGCTCTGGAGTCTCGTGGGACGAAGCCTCTTGGACAGGATTCTCGTAGGTCGAAGGCTCGTTGACCCGAGGCTCGTGGACCGGAGTCTACATAGCCTCCTCCTCAGACGGGTCCACCCTATCAGTCATGTGCTTAGGTGAATCGGCTAGGGGTGGCGGTGAGGAAGGCGTAGCAGCCACCCTACCTCTCCCGCGGCCTCCTCTCCCACATGTAACTCTACTACCTCTCTTATTGGGTCGCTTGTTGAGCCCTAATATAGACATCGGGAACATCTAAATGGGCTCTTTGTTTGATTTCTACTAGCCCTATATATTCATGAGTCCTTCTAGCCTCCTTCGGCTGGAACTAATAACATTTGAAGACTGTGAAGTTCGGTTGGTTTTCACCATAGAATAGAAGTTCATAAATTGCTTCAACTCTTCCATAATACTCGAGACCTCCTTCGCCGATAGCAGAGACACAACAATTTGTATTCTTTAGGTCGGGCATAGATAGCTCTTTGCCAAAGGTACGAAAGATATAGCCGTTGATGTCGTATTTGTCAATTGAACGGACTTTATAGTCAAAACCATTAGCGACTTCTCTCAACTCGGCATCCATAGACTCCGAATTAGCCTACAAGTTTAATTCGAAAGGATTGTTGTATTAGCCGCAAATTAGACAAAGAAATGAAATGGTCCATTAATGGTAATTACCATTTGATTGAACCAGGAGATGAAACTGGAATAGCCGCCTCCATGCTTTGCTAGAAGCTTATACTCTGTGATGGAATCCTTTTGGATGACCGCTCCATCAAATATCCGGGAATAAGAGTAGTTCAAATGAATTACAAGTTGCAAAAAAATAATGTATCGAGAACTTACTCGATGTAAAACCGCACTTCTGTTAGGTTGTTGAAGATATACAACAAAATGGTCCACCATTCATCGATATCCAACGGTTTTGTTTTCGAAGCACTGGCTGGTGCGAGCTTCCCTTTGAATAGGCTGAGGCTGATCTATTTTTTTAGGGTCGCCATCATTGCACCGAGGCTTCGGATTATGCAAATGACGATTTTTGGCTTCGTAGTGTGCTGTCACGAAATTTGCCACCTCCGCACTAATGAATGCCTTGGCCATCGATGCTTCAATTCTACATTTATTTTTACATTTTTCTCGAAGCGCCTTCTGCAGCCTCTCGGTTGCGAAGCACCAACGATTTTGCATGGGCCCCACCAATCTTTCCTCGGTCGGGAGATGCAAAATCAAATGATGCATTGGATTAAAGAAGCCCGGTGGAAAGATCTTCTCTAACTTGCAGATCAGCTCTGACGCCAACTCTTCCATTTCATCTAGCACGTCAAGCGATAGTTCTTTCGAATAAAGAGAACGGAAGAAATAGCTCAGCTCTACCAGTACTAGCCATTCATACTCAGGGATAAAGCCACGCAACATCCCCGACATTACCCGTTCAAGCCATATGTGCCAATCATGACTCTTGAGACCAAATATTTTCAGTTTGTCAAGACTCTCTACCCTCTTTAGATTGGCTGCATAACCCTCGGGGAACATCAACTGCATTTTCACCCACAAGATCATTTCCCTCATAGGTGGCCTTCCAAGATTGAACCATGCCTTTTGTTTTGTCCAGTCCTGCTTTCCTTTCGGTCGTCGCATGTTTTGTAACGGTCTAGCACATAGAGCCTCCTGATCGATTCTAGCCTTAGGATTATCCTTTGACTTCCCCTCTATGTCTAACAATGTACCAAAAATGGCCTCAGCGATATTCTTTTCGGTGTGCATCATGTCGATGTTGTGTAGACAAAGGTGGTCTTTGAAGAAAGGTTGATCCCATAAGCATGACTTGTGAGTCCGGGCGTGTTTCGTATTATACCCTTTGAAATACCCTACATGTTGTGGTTCCATCTCGAGAGTGTTTAACTGATCCAGGATCTGTTGGCGTGTCAACACAGGTGGTGTAGAGATTTTGACAACTCTACCTGTGATGAAATTCTTCTTGTCTTTTCTGAACTTATGGCGAGGATCCAGGAACTATCTACGCATGTCGAAACAAGAAAACTTGCGACCCGCCTGTAGCCAACGGAACTGATGAGATGCCTTGCATGTGGGGCACGGGAACCTTCCATGCACACAGCAGCCAATGAATAGCGCATACGTCGGCCATGCTCAGTTTGCAAGCATGTTTTAATTACTCTTGAAGCTGGTGGTATATGTTCCTAAGATGCCCCGATGGGTTGAACCTATGCCTTCCTTAATTCGTGTGAACCCAACAGTTTTCACGAGTCATACTTTTCTAGTGTTTTGCCAGATAATCTTTCAAAACTATAATTTCACCAAAGGCAAGGTGTAAATGTAAGGTGATGCATTGATGAAGTGGGAGTCAACCTTGAACCTTGTATTCATTCCCATGGAAACGATGTTGATCTTATCATACAAGCTTCTCCTTTCATATAATCATTCATTGTATGATTTGATCTTATATCTTTGATCTTGTCCTTTGCAATCGTGGTTCTGACCAGGTTGTTCTACTTTGATTTCATGCTCAAACAGGTTAAAGTGCTTGTCTTCCATAGATCTATACACTAGTCTAACCTCTATTCTGATCTACCTCCGGGTATTATCCCTGGTATATCGATAAAATCATGGAGCTACATAGCTTCTTATGAGCTCGTCGTCAACTATGTTTTCTTTCGCTCATTCCAGTTTCCTTGTGTTCTGAGTTGTTGGACACTCAAGGACACCAATAATGGAATCGAGTCCGCTTTGCGATTAAACAACTTGTAGTAATCTTCTTTGCTTAAGATTTTGTACTCGGTCATGCCTTTGCAAGCTATTAGGCTACACCATCATCGTCTGCTAAAGCTTGAACATACTATCTATGTCCTTAATCCCTGAAGCACCATTCCGATAGTGCATTAAGCTTACATCGAGCTTTGAACGTCATGTTGGTTGTTTTGAAAGGCATTTCTGATTCTTAGCTAGCACTCTAACATGTGGTCTCGACAACTATTCACTTCACCATTTCTTTGCTTGATGTCGTCGCTGATCGATTACATCTTCAAGAGACATCTCGACAATTGTGTCATGGTCATCATCAACATTCTAAACTCTCCTAGAATATCAATTAAATTCATGATGGGAAGTAGCATTATTGCCTTCCTTTCAAACGTAGGCTTGTCTTGTTTTGGTTGAACCTTAAGTTCCTTGTTAGCCGTCTTGTGATACGTTCTGTCTTTGAGCATTACCATCTTTCATTTCTTGATATAGCGATACTTCTTGCTATCACCTTTCATTTCTTATGTTTCCGTGTTGTTTCTAACCGGACTACCGACAAATGGATTGTGATGTGTAAATTCAACACTTATGGCATAGAAAAACTGTTACCTTAGAGTTAATGAACAATAAGCCCATTCTTAGTGTGTTGGTTATTGAATCAACATTGTATCATTGGTCGTGCTACTTAGTCCGGATTTTGGGGTGCACCTTTTGATTAATGTTTAATTGTGGATGTTTCCCTTGGGCATACCTCAATATATCATTTGGTTTGAACAATGCTATCAGCTTGTTCACACAATCGTGGGAATCCATTTTTGTGGAATTCTCGACTAGCTGTTGCTGGGCCCATTAGCCACCTCCTCGTCTTCTTTGTGGCTCATGATGAACATTTATTCTAGTGTTGGAAACCATGGAAGCATTATCTTTGTGCCTAGATCATGTAGAATATGTTTGATAAAGGAAGTGTTTTTCTCTAAGTTCATGTGCATTTTGTCGTCGTGATTACGAGAATTTTTTTATTTCGCTTCCTCTGGAATCGTTCCAATTCATTCATGCATGTGCAAAGTATTCTATGGTTTGATAGGTTTGCTACCTCACTCCATAAGTATTTCCTAGCACGTCAAGCCACTGATTGATTTGATCTGGAGAAAATAAGTTCTTGTTAAGAGCTATCCGGACTTATACGTGGGACTTTGATATCCTCTATGATGGTTCCCAACTAGAACTGGATTGTGTTTCCTACAAAAAAAACTTCCACGTGGGCACGAATGTCTTGACATTGTGTTCATATGTCTTGCAATACGACTCATGATTCAAGGCCTGCTTCCGTCATTCATCCCGAGATTCTTGCAACACCATCTCATAAGTTTGTGTTGCCTCCTTTTCTTCTCAGACCGGCTAAGTCTGAAGTATCCTGACACCAACCATATCTGAATCTGAGCAGATATGATGGTTGGAACTTTTCCCAAGAATTATAACGTTGGTCTCTATGTTACACGGTAAGGTGATGTGGCTAGCACACCCGCCCGGAAGACCTATTGTTATAGTATCTTGTTCAGCAAGGTTCGCCTTTTCTCTCATGAGGAAATTCTAAGACTTATTTTATAAGTTGTTCCTGATGGATCCTTTGAGTTCTTATAGTCCGACCTTTATCTGATGACCTTGTCGATGCTTCCCCAAAGCATGGCTGTGATACTCCAATCATCAACAAGAACATTGGAAGCTCAATGCTAAATGTTTCTTGATCATTTTAGGAACCTCATTGAATGGGTAAACATCATGTTTCATCTTGCCCCTTTTATCCAAGGGGTTATGCATTTGCTGCCCTGTGATGTTTTTTGAGCTCTGCTTACCCGTGGGAAGGATATACTCGTAATACTTGGGTATAAACACATCTCCATTTCCATTGGTAGGTTTACCCCTTTCTTGTAATCTAACTTATCTGAACAGTGGTAATCCCCTGCTTAGGTAAACACCTCGATGATCAACTCTGTCAGTAAGGCCCTGTTACTATTGTTGATAACATCCCGGTAACCGCCGGTGGACGAGAACTTTGCCTATTGGTCCGCCTCGTTTCAACCAGCAGGAAAATGGTTCTATTCGTCCCCCACCCTTGGTACCGACGTTGTTGCCAACTTAACTGACAGGCTCTCCTCTCGCAGGTCTTGTTACCATGACCGTGCAAGATATCATCGCTCTTCCTGCTCCTATCCCACATGGTGGTCCCATAATCCATAGTTCCACTGGATCGAAACCTGACACTTTTGTACATCCTTGATTCATTAGTATCCCTTGCACTAGGCTTCGTATGTAATTCCCGAGCCACCGTCCAAGGGATGAGCTATTCTAGTATCAGACGCGATATTTATTCTCGTTGCTCTGAACTTCCCCCCTTTTCTTCATCTGATCAGGCATCGAATGATTGCCTACCTGTTTGAAACTTCTATACCATCGCATTTTGCTCCTAGTGATTCCTCGAGTCTTAACTCGAGAAATAAATCTTGTGTTCCTCCCTGAGTTCGCCCTCAGATGCCCAACCTTGTAGGGATACATTCTTCCAAAGTTTTCCCTCTAATCGCATCCGTTGGACGATGAATATCACGAAGAAAGGATGATGACTCCATCATATTGACCTAAATCAGAGTAATGGATACCTCTACAAGAAGGACCAACCTCTTCGGTGAGAGCAGCCAAGAAGGAGAAGACTCGTTAGAATTTTGTAACCAAGCTTTTCCCCCTTACCTCTACCTCTTAAATCTCGGGACGATATTTCTTGTAGTTGAGGAGATTTGTAACACCCCTAGTGTTATGGTACCGTGACCTCACACTAATGGTGCATTGTCATCATGATTACTATGCAAATTGCCACTTGTTAAAAATCAAAACCAAATTCAAATTTAAAATAAAGACAAGTAAATTATTTCTTCAAACTGTAAAACTAAAATCATGGTTAAGTTAAAAATTATTCACGAGGTAATTGTCAATGGTGAAACAACTTTTTATAAGGTAATTAAAAGCTCTAAAACAATTAAAGTAGAATCCAAAAGCATTTTTAAATACCCTATCAAAATTATGGAAATCCAAACTTATTCATGTTGGGGATGGGTCGGCCCCAAGGGTACCCGTGTGAGAAAGATTTGGTGGGATGCGCTGCAAGGCATCTGAAGACTTGGTGGGGTGCGCCGATAAGGCACCCGAGAGTTATTGGCGGGGTGACGGACTGGATATGGTTCGCGCTTGCCCTTCATTAATAAAATGCTAATGGGTTGGGTATTTGATCAGAGTTGGTCGTTGAACTTTTACGCACTAAACCTTCACGTGGGAGAAGTTATGGGTGCTCAGTGTCATTGTATCAGCCGAAGCTCTTCGGACGTCAGCAATGGAGAGGTGACGGGGTTATTACCCCAAGGTAGGCCAAAGCAAAGGGGTCTTCCCCCTTTCGCTTCGAAGAAAAACTACGTGGCCGACTGGCCATTGCTGGCTAGAGGACGTCCGGCGCGAGCCAGTGCCGGTTGGCCCCCTGGTCGGCTGGTCAAGGAGCCGGCTGGACCCTCGGCCGGCTAGGCGTGGCCGGCTGCCCACGGGCCAGCTCTTCCGTTGACCGTGGGACGGACATGCCTCGTCCCGTCTCTCTGTGCGCGGGTACGACGACACGACATGGCCGGCACGACAGGCAGCCATGTGGCTAGAGTGGCCGCTTATGCACTATGGCGCGTGGCTACAGTCCAACCGTCCCGGCCGCTGACCTTGGTGAGCGCGACCACGCGAAGGAATAGTGCCGGCACGCCCTCGCCACTCGATTACCTACCCCGGCGTGGCTATAGTGCCGCCGGCCGTACCGGAGACTTCGGTCGGCTGGCGCTAGACGACGCCCCCCCGGGCGACCCGTGCCGCGACAGGTGGGCGAGGGCCAATCGCAGAGCCGGCCGGCGGGCCCCAACGGGAGATGGGACCGCTCGGCTGGCGGGCCCCACCAACGACGAGACGACGTGAGCGGCGGGACCCTTTGGCCAGCCGGAGAGACTGCCAGCCGGGTTCCCCCACCTTTGTACTTATAACATATTGTAAGAGCCGGGGTGTTGGCCTATAAACCCCCCGAGCCCCCCATGCAACAGCGGGGGATATGCGCTCGCATGAACTATCATCTCCACACACACACAACCCCTACTAGCAGTGGAGGAAGAGGAGCACGCTGCCCCTTGTTCCTCCTCTAGACACAACTCTAGGAGCACCATTGTACTTATACCCATCCATCCAACCAAAACAAGCAGGACTAGGGGTATTACCTCCCTCGGAGGGCCCTGAACCTGGGTACATCGTGTGTCATCACCGCTTGTGCCCAATCTCGCACCTGGAGCCCATCGACGTCCTCCAGCCCAAACCACCTACGATAAGCCACCCCATGGCATCTGTCGTGAGAAAACAACGACAGTTGGCACCCATCGTGGGGCCGTACGTGGCGTCGGCCGGATTCATGCTCCGGGCGGGACCCCTCGCCATTCCCTGCCATCATTGCTCGTCCCGGCGAAACCGTGGGGAGCTCGTGGGGCTTGTCCTGGCACGCCCTGCGGGCAACTCCGTCGGCCTCACGGCCGACATCGATGCGCTCATCGAGCGCTTTGGCAGTCTCAGCCTCCCCGAGGCTCCGGTCGCTGACGAGTACCCCGCGAGGGTCCTCGTCTGCGCTGGCCCGTCCACGGCCGTGGGCGCACTCGCTGCAACTCACTCCAGTGGCTCCCACGATTGCGTGGGAGTGATGGCCATCACCTCCTCCACCGCCTCCGGACTGTCGCGGGTCGCGGCTACCACTGTCGCCGCCCGCGTCGGCATGTCTGACCCGCTCGGTGCGGCCCTCCCGGGCTTGAGTATTTTGATCGACCCGACGGCGAACCCCGACATCGCCGCGGCCGATCTCGAGGCAGCTCGTCGCATCTTGTTCGAGGATGCCATCGCCCTTGCGGCCATGCGGCGCCGCATGGAGGTGGCGCAGCGGGAGTATGCTTCCGCCTACAGACTCACCCCGGCTGGCACCGAGCCCAGCCGGCGTGGGGCTGTGCGCGACCGCGGTTGCATGGTCGCCGAAATCCTCGACGGCAAGATGCCCGTCTACGACAGCCCCGTAGCTAACCTGCGGGCTCTCAAGGTGGCCTACAAGGAATTGGCCACCTTGGAGGGCGAAGAGCGTGCCGCCCATGAGCGCCACATCAAGGAGCTCATCGATGCTGCTGATGCGAGCAGCATCTGCTCATGACAGGCGGCGCCGCCACTGAAGGCCCTCGGCCCAAGCGCGAGGGCACGAGAACCGCCGACCACGAGGCGGCCTAGTACTCCTGCTCCCCTTGCGTCTTCAGCCGTCGGGCCGGAGCAAACAACCCTCGGCCCTCTCAGACGCTGGGGAGCGAACAACCGGCTATCAGCAGCCGGCGCACCAATGATTCGCCTCGAAGCGGCCGCTACCACGAAGCGCCGGCGTTCGGCGGTTGGTGCAGCCACGGGCACACGCCGCCCCCGCGGCACGAGTTGGGGCAGTCGGTGCCGCCCACCATCCATCCCGAGCTCTCGGCTCGGCTCGGCTCGGACCACGCGTCCCCCGCAGCGAGAACGACGCTCGTAACCACGTCGACAAGCTCGTGCAATCCGCC
Organism: Hordeum marinum; assembly: GCA_022496015.1. Taxonomy (NCBI): domain Eukaryota; kingdom Viridiplantae; phylum Streptophyta; class Magnoliopsida; order Poales; family Poaceae; genus Hordeum; species Hordeum marinum. The sequence goes on along the minus strand of CM039675.1, from coordinate 208,318,153 downwards.
CTCCTTGAGGAGGAGGTTTGATTGGTCCAGCCTGCTTCGGCCCCCGGATCCGCACCGAGCCGTTCCCTACTGGCTTCATGCTCCCGAGGCTCACCCCCAAAATACAACGGGGCCGCCAAGCCCGAAGACTGGTCGATCGAATACACCACCGCGGTGGGCATCGCTAGGGGAACAAGTGTGTAACCGTTCGCTACGCCCCCCTCATGTTGATCGGCTCGGCCCGCACCTGGCTCAATAGCCTGGCGGCCGACAGCATCAACACCTGGACGGACTTTGAGGAGGCCTTCGTCCGCAACTTCACTGACACCTACAAGCGGCCTGGCCGCCCCCGTGAACTCGCCATGTGCGTTCAGGGGCCGGACGAATTCCTCCGCGACTACCTCACTCGATGGACCGAGCTCCGCAACTCCTACGAGGGGGTGCACGAGGTGCAAGCCGTGCAATACTTCATCGAGGGCTGCCGAGATGACACACCTCTCAAGCATAATCTCCTGTGCTCCGAGCCGGCCACGCTTGCTGAGCTCATGACCAAGGCGGACAAATACGCCACGGCCGATTCGGCCATCCGGGTCAAGACGACCCCGCCTGCCAAGGGGACGGCGACACCGGTCACGGCCCGGGCGGCTGCCGACAGCCGGCAGCCGCAGAACAACAAACGCAAGAACGACCAGCCGGATCCCCGCTACGGGAGCCGGCAGGTCAACACTGTCGAGGATCAGGTGCCGGCTGCCCAGCCTTCCGGCCAGCGCCAGCGCACCGGCAAGGCTGCCTGGCAGGCGAAGCTCACCTTCGAGCAAATGCTCGACCTCCCCTGCAAGAACTATTCAAGGGTCAAACCCTTTACACACACGCTCCGGCAGTGCAGCTTCTCACAGCAATTGGCCCGGGGGGCGGCCTTCCGGTTCCTCCCGCGCTGCCAACCTGTGCTCCGGCCCCGATCCAAGCTGCCGCCCCGGCGCCAGCTCCGACTTAGGCCCAGAACGATAGTCATCTAATCGACTAGTTTCCCAACCAGGACGGTTGTTACATCGTCTTCACTAGTGAAGAGACAGGCAAGCATGCTCAGCGCCAGCTCCACCATGAGGTGAATGCCACCATGCCGGCAACTCCCCAGTTCATGCACTGGTCGGAGAAGTCGGTCACTTGGAGTCAGGCCGACCATCCTGTCGTGATGCCGAATCCCGGCAGCTATGCTTTGGTCCTCGACCCCACCATCGCCACCAAGGAGCGAGCTTGCTGCTTCTCGCGGGTGTTGATAGATGGCGGCAGCAGCATCAACATTCTCTACCTCGACACGATGCATAAGCTGGGGCTGAATATAGAAGACCTGCAGGCGAGCCGGGCGGTCTTTCATGGCATCGTGCCTGTGAAGTCCTGCTCCCCTGTCGGCAAGATCACGCTCGACGTCCTCTTTGATGGACCTGGACACTTCTGCCGCGAGCCAGTGCTGTTCAAGGTCGTGGACCTCGCGAGCCCCTACCACGCGCTGTTGGGCCGACTGGCTCTTGTCACCTTCATGGCGGTCCCTCATTATGCCTACCTCAAGCTCAAGATGCCAGGCCGCAAGGGAATCATCACCATCAAGGGCGACTACAAGATGTCGCTCGTGTGCGCTCGAGACGGCAGCTGGCTGGCCGAGGCCCTAGAGATCGCAGAGGAGAGGCGGTAGCTCGACCGGCTCGTGGTCCTTGCTGCTGGTCAGTCGGCCGTGCCGGCTCCTCCCTCGCAATCCATCGGCGAGGCCTCCTTCCAGCCATCCAAAGATACCAAGCAAATCCCGCTCGACACGGCCAACCCGGCTCAGTGCGTCACCATCGGCTCCCGCCTCTACAGCAAATAGGAAGGCGAGCTCGTCGACTTCCTCCGTGAGAATCGGGACATCTTTGCATGGTCCCCCAAGGACATGTCGGGTGTTCCGAGGAAGTTCGCCGAGCACAAACTCCACATCTGGCCGAACGTCAAGACGGTCAAGCAACCCCCGCGCCGCTTCTTCGAGGAGAAGCGGCGTACTATAGGCAAAGAGATCGCCTGGCTGCTCGCAGCCGGGTTTATCATGGAAGTGTTCCGCCCGGACTGGCTGGCCAACCCAGTCCTGGTGCTAAAGAAAACAAGACCTGGCGCATGTGCATCGACTACACTAGCCTAAACAAGGCATGTCCCAAAAGACCCGTTTGCCCTGCCACGGATCGATCAAGTCATCAATTCCACGGCCGGCTGCGACTTGCTATCTTTCTTGGACACCTACTCCGGCTACCACCAGATCAAGCTGGAACCAGAAGACAGACTCAAAACCTCCTTCATCACGCCCTTCGGGGCCTACTTCTACATCACCATGTCCTTCGGCCTGAAAAACGCAGGTGCCACCTTCCAACGCTACATGCAGAAGTGCCTCCTATCTCAGATAGGTAGGAACGTCCACGTCTATGTCGACGACATCGTCGTCAAAACCAAGAAGCACTTCAGCCTCCTCGACGATCTTCGGGAGACCTTCGTGAACTTGCGCGAGTACAAGATCAAGCTCAACCCGGAGAAATGTGTCTTCGGCGTCCCCGCCGGCCAACTCTTGGGTTTCTTCGTGTCCGCTCGCGGCATCGGAGCTAACCCTGCGAAGATCAGCACGATCGAGCGCATGCCAAAGCCGACCCGGCTCCGCGACATCCAGAAGTTCAGCGACTGCCTCGCCTCGCTCAACAGGTTCATCGGCTGGTTGGGGGAGAAGGCCCTGCCCCTCTACGGGCTCCGTCGCAAGACGGCTCTAATCGAGCCGGGGCAAACCAAGAGGCCGGGCGTCTTCGACTGGCCTGACGAGGCGGACGAGACCTTTCGCGGCCTCAAGAAGGTCTCACCCACGCGCCCATCCTGAATGCGCCGGCTGGGAAGGAGCCGCTTCTCGCCTACATCACGGCGACCACCCGCGTCGTCAGCGTCGTCCTGGTGGTCGAACGGCCGAAGAAGGGCAAGTCCCTGCCGGTCCAACGGCCCGTCTACTACCTCAGCGAGGTCCTCTCCGCGTCCAAGCAAGACTATCCCCACTACCAAAAGATGTGTTATGGCATATACTTTGCCGCCAAGAAGGTCAAGCAGTACTTCCAGGAGCATACCATTACCGTGGTAAGCACGGCCTCGCTCGGCGAGATCATGACCGGCCAAGTGGGTCATCGCCCTCACCGATCATGAGATCCGGTACGAGCCAAGAACCGCCATCAAGTCACAGGCGTTGGTGGACTTCCTCGTCGACTGGGCGGAGACGGAGTTCGTTCCGCCTCCCCCAGACTCCACACATTGGCGCATGCACTTCGACGGCTCGAAAATGAGGACCGGCCTGGGTGCCGGCATAGTCCTCTCCTCCCCGAAAGTTGATCAGCTCAAATATGCCCTCCAGATCCACTTTGCCGCCTCCAACAACGTGGCCAAATACGAGGCCAGCGTCCATGGCCTCCGACTCGCCAAGGAAATCGGCATCAGGCGCATCCTTTGCTTTGGCGACTCCGACCTTGTGGTGTAGCAAGCCTCCGGCGAATGGGACGCCAGGGATGCCAACATGGCCAGCTACCGCTTCCTCGTACAACAGCTCATCGGCTCCTTCGAGGGATGTGAGTTTCATCACGTCCCCCGGGCGGACAACAAGGCGGCGGATGCGCTGGCAAAGATCGGCTCCACCCGACAGGCCATCCCAGCCGGCGTCTCCCTTGAACGACTGCTCAAACCGTCGATCAAGCCTTCCCCAGAATCAGAGTCAATCTTCGTGCCGGCGTGCGCCGCCAGCCCCTCAATGGCTCCGGCCTCCTCTCCGGCACCTTTGCAACCGGCCCCCGAACCGTCGGCCACCTAGCTGGCTCCAATCGAGCCGGTGGTGCCCGAGGCGGCCGGCTCCTGCAACACGGTCGTCATGATGACCATCGACCAGTCGGCCCCGAGGGTTGGCGAACCGGCCCTAGGGGCTGATCAACCAGTCCCGGGAGCTCCCGAGCTAGTCCCTCGGGCTGGCGAGCCGGTCCCGGGGACTGATCAACCATTACCGGGGGCTCCCAAGCCGGCCCCCGTCTCGGCCCCCTCGTGGGCCCAACCCATCTTGGCGTTCCTCCTACATGGCGAGCTCCCTTCGGACGAGGCCTTGGCTAGGCAAGTCCAACGCCGGGCCACGGCCTATGGCATCATCAACAACGAGCCCGTCCAACGCAGCACCATCGGCGTGTTCCAGCGATGCGTCGAGCCGAAAAAGGGTCTGGAGATCCTCCTCGACATTCACCAGGGCGATTGCGGGCATCATACCGCCTCCCGGACCCTGGTGGCCAAGGCTTTCCGCCACGGCTTATTCTGGCCGACGGCTCTCGAGGTAGCCAAGAAGCTGGTCGACGAGTGCAAGGCCTGCCAACGCTTCAGCACGCAAAGCCACCTGCCGGCAACGGCCCTCCAAACCATCCCCGTCTCGTGGCCCTTTGCCGTTTGGGGGCTGGACATGGTGGGCCCATTCAAAACTGCTCGAGGCGGCATGATGCACTTGTCGTCCGGTTCATCGACGACATCAAGGTACACTATGGCGTTCCCCACAGCATCATCACCGACATTGGCACCAACTTCGCCAAGGGCGCACCCGCGCGTTTCTGCTCCAAGCAAGGAATCCGGCTCGACCTGGCCTCCGTCGCTCATCCACAGTCGAACGGCCAGGTCGAGAGGGCGAATGGCCTCATCCTGTCCGGCATCAAGCCCCGGCTCATGATACCGCTGGTAAGGTCGGCCGACTGCTGGATCAACGAGCTGTCGGCCGTCCTTTGGAGTCTCAAGACCACCCCGAACCGGTCAACCGGCTACACTCCCTTCTTCCTTGTGTATGGCTCTGACACGATCATCCCCACCGACATCAAGTTCGATTCGCCTCGGGTTGCCCTATACACGGAGAAGAACGCAAAGGAGGCAAGAGAAGACAGCGTCGATCTACTCGAGGAAGCTCGCGAACTGGCCTTGAGCCGGACGGCGATCTACCAGCAGAAGCTCCGTCACTACCACAACAAGCGGATTCGGCCACTCTCATTCCGCGAGGGGGACCTGGTCCTCAGACGGATCCAGCGAATCGCCGGACAACACAAGTTGTCCTCCCCATGGGAGGGCTCATTCATCATCAACAAGGCGCTACACAACAACGCATACTACCTGATAGATGCCCAGAAGCCATAGAAGCACAAAAGAGATGCCTCCGGTGAAGAGAAGAAGTGCCCATGGAACGCGGCACTCCTGCGCCCGTTTTACTGCTGAAAAAAAATTCAATGTATCTATGTATCCCCACCCTTTTGGGCTTATGAATGCAATGGGCGCCCCAAGCCGGATCTTGGGGCGCGCCCCGTTTCGTTTCTCTCAAAACTGTTCCTCATTCACCGGCTCCCCGGCCTGGCTCCCGGGTCTGGGGGCTAGCCGGCTGGGCCTAGAAGCGCCTCTCTGGAAAATGGCTAAGTAATGTGAGCCAGCCAAACTTCCCCACCCTTACCAGCTACAGAATCGGCTCCCGGCTGTCTGGCTGACGGGGCCCTGGGGCGGCAACGTTTGGCTCACACGAAAGGTCGAAACAAAGGGAGACCCCTTCGGGGCCCAGCCGGACCATCGCCATGTCTCTACCGCTCTACTTATCCCGAAAAACCCTCACGATTCCTAAGTTTTGAACCAGCTCCCTTGAGGCGGACGCCCCGGCCCATCTATTGACCGGTTCCCGGCCGTCGGGCTAGCGGGGCCGAAACCAAAGGGGAAAAGGAATAGAAACGAAAAGAGTCGAGGCGGGCAAAAAAGGATAAGGACGAGGCAGCATGAGTCACAAGGCAAACACGACAAAAATATTCATGGCATAAATATTAAGGCAAAAGCGGGCCACGACCAGCATTCAGTTCATTACACAAACACCCCCAGTGGCCGCCTGGACGTCTCGCACCAGCCGGTCCCGCTCAGAGACAAGTCCGGTCTTCTCCCCCTGAAGCGTGGCCAGCTCACCTGCAAGACACAACGGGTGTCAGCCGGCTCCCGGGGGCTACGTACCCCTCCTACGAAGTGCAACTGACCTTGCACGCGGGTCAGCTCCTCCAGGCGGTAGAAGCCGTATTTGCCGCGGTCATGGATGGAGAGCGCCTCCGTGAATTGCTTCTGCCGCAGGGAGGTCCCTTTCTGCCACGAAACGGCAAAGGTCAAGACATGCTTAAACAAGATCCGGCCCGGCTGCCGGTCAGCCGGTCAGCTGGCCCGCATCTCGGGGGCTACACCCAGTGGGTGCGCTCGTGCGCCCCCACTGAAAATCCTAAGTTAAAACAGCCGCCTTACCTATGCACACTGAAGGACGGCGTCTGCCGCCTCCGCAAACTGGGCCAGCTCCTGTCGGCACCGGTCCAGGACACTCTCCAAGTCCGCAAAGGAGGGGACCGAGCCACCTGCCTAGGGGGCTGGTAGGGCCGGCGCGCTTGCCAGCGCTTCCCAGTCGCAGACCACCTCCTGCATCGACCGTAGGGTCCTCCGGGCCCGGCCGCCGCTGCCGCCCAGGCTCGCCGCGGCTCCAGCCGCCCGAGGCAGGTTGATGACGGAAAGGGGCAGGGAGTCGCTTCCCGCCGCCCTCGGCCCAGTGCCGTCGCCGCCTCCTCTCCCGGCCGCTTCGGCGCGTCCGTCGGGCCAAAAGGCACCTCCACCTCCATGGCCGCCGTCTCCAGGGCCGCCGGGATCTCCGGCACCTCGACCCGGGCCGGCCCAGCCGCGGGAGGGGTCACCTCCGGCACCTTAGGCCAGGTCGGCTCGCAAGCCGGCTCCGTCCTCGCCTCCCACGCCTGGGTCGTCTCTTGCGTGGACGAAGGCGATGGCGGGTCCATAGCCACCCCTTGCGGCTCGCTTGACGGAGGCCTCGACATGCGGGTTGGCTCCGCTGTCGAGTCCGACGCCCGCAGAGGATCCGCCGACCCCCTCCGCCTCCGGCTGCTCGAGGTCGCGGAGTGCACGACCCCTCCTCGCGTCCCGGACATGGAGGCTCGCAGCTCCATAAGCCTCCTCTTCTCCTCCCGCTGGGTGGCCGCGTGCTCGCGGGCCAGCCGGCTGGCGGCATCCGTCGGCTCCCCCGTCGGCCCCTCCTCACGAAGCTCGATGGGGTCGCTGCAACGCCCAAGGACCGGTCATTGACCGGCTCACGAGGCGAAAGCAAAACACTTACGCGAAATAAAAACTTACCCGATGACAAGGGGCAAGGCCCGCTTGGCGCGTGGCGGCGGCTTCCGCACGGCCACCTTCACCCGCTTCGGGCCGGGCGTCGGGGCCGCCGGCCCCCCTGAGCCGGCCTCTTCCCCCGGTCGTCCGCTCCGGCCACCGGGGCTTGAGCCAGCCGCTCCTCGCTCCTTTAGCCCTGGCGCGCTGAATGGGGAGGCTCGTTCAGAATCATCAAGCTGTCATCATCATCATCGTCATCCGTCTAGTCCATGATCGAGGGGGCAAGAGGGAACTCACCCGCTCCGCTAGGCTCCCCGGCCGCGCCGGATCCTCCAGCTCCACTGGGAGCGCTGGTTTGTGGGTCGACCGACTCGTTGGCTCCTCTCGAGGAGTCCACTCTTTCCTCCGGGGGGCCTCCCGTCTGGTATTCTTCGGAGTCGGAGTTTTCACGCTCCGCCTCGAAGATCTGCCAGTGCAGGCCGTCCGGCGTGTTCTGTCGCACCAGCAGCTGCGGTCAGCACATCAAAGTAAGTTCTCCAGTCGGCTGTCGGCTGGGGAATATCAAACGAAAAAGAACCGCCTCGACGGAAAACATCAGGGGACGCCGGTTGATGTGGTCGTACGACTCCATGCCGAAGGACCACGCGGCGGGCTTCAGCTTGAACGTCGTGAGAGCGTTCACCCGCTTCGCCACATGAGTCGGCGTCAGCTCGATGGTGGACAAGAGGTAGGGGTCATGCCGGCCGGACATGTCGCAAATCCAGTCTGGCCTCATCTGGAGGGGCGACACCCGGCGCGAGATAAAGGCCGCCACCAGGTCGGCGGTGACCAGCTCCTTGGAGCTCTTTAGCTGCGTGAGCTGGCCAAGCTCGTCCAGGGCCACGCCGCGCGGGGCAATTCCCAGCCAGTTTTGTTGGGAGGACTACCAGTCCTCAAACGGCGGCAGCCGGATGTAATCCATCCTCGGGTCGACGTTCTTCACGTAGAAGAACGTCCGGTGCCACCCCTTGATGGAATCGATGAGGGAAAGAGGAGGAAAGCGAGCGACACCGCAGCAGCACACCACCGTGCCCCCACATGCATCGCTTTTTAGAGGTTTGAGGTAGAAGAGAGTGTTGAAGAGGTCGATGAAAGGAAGGATACCGAGGTACCCCTCGCACAACGTCACAAAGGCGGAGAGGTAAAGGATCAAATTCGGACTGAGGTTGTGCGGCTGGAGGTCGAAAGTATCTAGAAGGAGACGAAAGAGGATACTCATCGGGAGCCCGAAGCCCCCGGAGAAGTGCCAGAGGAACACAACGTGTTCCCCTGGCTGTGGCACCGGCGCTATCTCGTCGCCCGGCGCGCATGAGGCCACCCGCTCTGGCAGCAGCATGCACGTGCGGCGTAGCTCGGCGATGTCCGCCTCTACCACAAAGGAGCCAGCCCAGTTGTCACTGCGTCCATCGGCCATCGCGGCGGCGGTGCGGCATGCGGGCGCGGGTGCGGGCTCGGGTGCGACGGCATGCGAGGAAGGAAGAGAGGCAACGAAGAAGGGCACCAAGGAGGCAAGTGGGCGTAGGTACCTCCGCCTCCTGCCCTTCCTCTCCTTTTATAGGGGAGGCCATGACTGGGGGATGTGGTATTGATTGTGCCCACTCCTCCCGGAAACTCCGTGCGTGTGGGTGGCCCCGGGCCGTAACGGTCGCCTTGGGGAGCAGAGGATCCTGCCCTGCGCCCCGAGGCCTACTGTGCTACGCCTGGGTCCTAGCGGGCTAGGCCAAGGTGACGTCCCGTCTACCCGCATGCGAGGGACCCACAGCATCATTACTCGCCGCGTGGCATGCCGCATGCCGGCGCGGGTCCCGGGGCGGAGCGCCGGTACCCGAGGCGTCGGGTCCAATGGCCGACCCGGCTGCCCCTTCGCCTTCGAGCCGGAGGCGGGTAATGCTGAGGGGAAGCCGCCAGCTCCCCACCGTTTGGCAGACATGGGCCCCCGCTGGCTTCGGGGACTACTAACGGAGTTATTACCCCTAGGTAGGTGAAAGCAACGAGGTCTTCCTCCTTTCGCTTCGAACAAAAACTATGCGGCCGGCTGGCCATGGCTGGTTGGAGGACGTCCGGCGTGAGCCAGTGCCGGCTGGCGCCCCGGCCGGTTGGTCAAGGAGCCGGCTAGACCCTCGGTCGGCTGGGTGTGGCCGGCTGGAGCCTCGAGCGGCTGGGCATGGCTGGCTGCCCACGGGCTAGCTCTTCCGTTAACCTTGGGATGGACATGCCCCGTCCCGTCCCTCTGCGCACGGGTACGACGACGCGACGTGACCGGCAGGACGGGTGGCCCTGTGGCTACGGTCTCCGCTTATGCACTACGACGCGTGGATACAGTCCAACCGTCCTAGCCGCTGACCTTGGTGAGCACAACCAGGCGGGGAACAGTGCCGGCACACCCTCGCCACTCGATTACCTGCCTCGACGTGGCTACAGTGCCGCCGGCCGTACCGGCGACTTCGGCCGGCTGGCGCTAGACGACGCCTCCCCGGGCGGCCCGTGCCGCGGCAGGTGGGCGAGGGCCAATCGCAAAGCCGGCTGGCGGGCCCCACCAACGACAAGATGACGCGAGCGGCGGGACCCTCTGGCCAGCCGGAGAGACTGCCAGCTGGGTCCCCTCACCTTTGTACTTATAACATATTGTAAGAGCCGGGGGGTTGGCCTATAAAACCCCTCGAGCCCCCATGAAACAGGGGGGATACGCGCTCGCACGAACTATCATCTCCACACACACATAACCCCTACTAGCAGTGGAGGAAGAGGAGCCAACTACCCCTTCTTCCTCCTCTAGACACAGCTCCAGGAGCACCATTGTACTTATACCCATCCATCCAACCAAACCAAGAAGGACTAGGGGTATTACCTCCCTCGAAGGGCCCTGAACCTGGGTACATCGTGTGTCATCACCGCTTGTGCCCAATCTCGCACCCAAAGCCCGTCGATGTCCTCCGGCCCCAACCACCTACCATAAGCCACCCCATGGCATCTGTCGTTAGAAAATGATGACAAGCGGCGCGCTCTGGATTGGGCTGGATGGTACAGCTCCCGGACTGAGTGTACTAGGTCTGCTTCCGGCCACGTACGCATCATGCAGGAGTGCAAGGGCAAGTGAGCCCACGAACCTGCGCTGGAGTCTAGGTGGGGCAACGATGTTTTGGTCCCAAGGCCGGGCATTACCCCAGAAAGTGTGTTTGGCCGGAGGTGATCAAGCGTGTTGGATATGCGGTGCACCCGTGCAGGGATGAATTCATCTATTCGTATAGTGGTGTCCACGGTAACAGGACGACTTGGAATTGTACCTTGACCTGCTACAACTAAAATTGTGACTTTAAATTGAAATGAATGTTGGCTTCGGGATTGCTTCCGCGCAGGGAGTCAGGGGAGAATCTCTGGGCATGGTTACTTAATAAAATTGCTACAATAAAATATCGCTATATGTGAGTTACCAGTCTACTCTCTTCTAATGCTGCAAGATGCCGAAGATGCTAGTCTTCGATAGGACTAGGCCTTCCCTCTATTCTTGCTTTCTGCAGTCAGCCCAGATATAACCCATTCCCGTGATAATGATGCATACTTAGCATAGTTCTGATGATAGTCTTGCGAGTACTTTGGATGAGTACTCACCGCTGCTTTGCTTCCTCTTTCCCCCTCGATACGATTGCTACGTTTAGACAATGGAGCCCATGGGATGGAGTACGCCGGAGACGACTACTACACCATCGCAACAGCCTACTACTACGTGGAGGCGGCCCCCGACCAGCATTAGGATAGGAGGTTCCCAAGCAGGAGGCCTCACCTCTTTCGACTCATGTTATGTTTGTGCTAGCCTTCTTAAGCCAAAACTTGTTTAACTTATGTCTGTACTCAGATATTATTTGCTTCCGCTGACTCGTGCTTGTCGAGCTTTGTATTCGAGCCCTCGAGGCCCCTGGCTTGTAATATGAAGTTGTATGACTTTTATTTGTGTCTAGAGTTGTGTTGTGATATTGATTAGTGAGTCCCTAATCTTGGTCGTATGCATTGCGTGTATGTTTAGCATACGGTCGAAATTGGGGGCGTCACACTTCTACACCTCCTAGGGCATTCGAGTGGATTATGCTTCTATTGCACATCCTCAAACCAATGAACTAGTTGAGCAGGCTAACAACCTCATCCTGCAAGGTTTGAAGCCTCCTCTCATGCCCGACTTAGATCATGCCGCCGGATCCTAGGTGAAAAAGCTGCCATCTATTTTATGGGGCTTGAGGACAACGCCTAATCGGTTGACCGGACGGACTCCTTTTTTCCTCGTCTATGGAGCCGAAGCTGTCCTGCCGAGTGATTTGTTTCACAACTCTCCCCGAGTGGAACTTTATTCTGAGGCCAAAGCTGAACAAGCCAGATAGGATGGCGTCGACCTCCTAAAGGAAGAGCAAGAGATGGCCCTGATCCGGACCACAAATTATCAGCAAGATCTGCGGCGCTTCCATGCGAAGAATGTCAAGAGTCGGTCGTTTCATGAGGGGGATTTGGTGCTCCAAGTGGATCAATAGCGACCCCACAAGCTCGCTCCTACGTGGGATGGTCCCTTCGTCGTCACAAAGGTGCTGAACAACGGAGCTTATCACTTGTACAACCTCAAGAAGCAGATGGACGAGCCACATGCCTGGAATGCAGATTTGCTCCGGCGCTTCTATATCTAGAGACAGAAAGGTTTGGATGTAATAAAAATATTTCAGAGCATGTCATATATGCAAGTTAGACTTCCGCAGTCTTTTGTCGACTCCGATCAAATAATTTCTCGCTTGGGGTCACTCCGAGGGCTGAGCAATCCTCACACCCGGGGGCTTAGCTGCGAACATGCTTTCGCCTAAGTTAAAAACCCTGCCGAGTGGATAGCAAACCATTCACTCGACGACTTAGGTGCAAACCAGTCTTCGCCTAAGTTCAAAACTACTCCGAGTGTTGAGCAATCCTCACACTTGGGGGCTTAGCTGCGAACATGCTTTCACCTAAGTTAAAAACCCTGCCGAGTGGATAGCAGTCCATTCACTCAGCGACTTAGTTGCGAAATAGTCTTCGCCTAAGTTCAAAATTACTCCGAGTGTTGAGCAATCCTCACACCCAGGGACTTAGCAATCCATTCACTCAACGACTTAGTTGCGAAACAGTCTTCGCCTAAGTTCAAAATTACTCCGAGTGTTGAGCAATCCTCACACCCGGGGACTTAGCTGCGTACATGCTTTCGCCTAAGTAAAAAATCCTGCCGAGTGGATAGCAGTCCATTCACTCGACGATTTAGTTGTGAACCAGTCTTCGCCTAAGTTCAAAACTACTCCGAGTGGTGAGCAATCCTCACACTCGAGGGCTTGGCTGCAAACATGCTTTCGCCTATGTAAATAATCCTACTGAGTATATAGCAATCCCTCCACTCGACGACTTGGCTGCGAATCAGTCTTCGCCTAAGTTCAAAACTACTCCGAGTGTTGAGTAATCCTCACACTCGGGACCTTGATCCGGGCATAAGGTCAATGATGAACTCAATGTCGTGATCAGGAGGCATTCCTGATAGCTCATCAGGAAACACATCTGGGTATTCACATACCACTGGCACTTGATCCAACTCAATTCCCGATAGACAGTTAGCCTGAGGGGCTTGAGTGGAGGTAGGGTTGGGAACATACTTGACTTCCACTCCTTGTCTATTGGTCATGGTAACGATCCTCTTGGCACAGTCTAATAAGCGTTGGTGCTTGGTTAACCAATTCATGCCAAGGATGACATCCAAGCCTGGTGAATCCAAAACTATAAGGTCCGCTAGGAAGTCTACCCCATTGATGTTAATATCCACTCCTTTACAACCTATCTCAGACTTCATAACTGATCCCGGGGTTTGTATCAATATAAGACTACCCAGGGGTGTAGGCTTCCTGCCACTCTCTAATGCAAACCTTTGGGTGACAAAAGAATGCGAAGCTCCACAATCAAACAACACTATTGCTGGGGTTGAGTTGACAAGGAACGTACCCAGTATGACGTCCGACTCTTCCTGGGCTTCCTCTATGATGACGTGATTCACATGACCCTTGCCATTGTTGGGCTGGTTGCGGGGAGCGGGGTTCCTTGGGGGTGCTCCACGGCCTTGACCTTGAGCTGGCGCATTGGGGCGCGGGGCATCTGGCTTCTTGTTGGGGCAAAGCTTAGAGATGTGCCCAGACTGACCACACCCAAAGAAAGTGACTTGCCTAGGGTTGTTGTTGTAGTTTCTGCCATCGTTGTTGTTATTGGGGTTGTTGTTGTAAGCTGGCCTCGGATTGGCATACTACTGAGGCTGGTAGCTCGGACGAGGCGTTGGAGGTCTAGCCTGATGTAGCAGATAAGTTGGCTTGGCTGGGGCTGGCTGCCAGGGGCGAGGCTTCTGGTTGCTGGAGCTACCCTTGCTGATCATCTTGCACTTGCGATTGTCGTCTATGGAACGATGCTTGTCTTCCAGCATGAGCGCCTTGTTCACCAGGTCGAAGAAGGTACGACAGTCACAGACAATGATCTGATACTGCAGGGTCTGTTGAAGTCCTTCCATGAAGCGTTCCTTCTTGGCAGCCTCCATGTTAAGGTCTTCAGGTGCATACCTTGACAGCAAGTTGAACTTCTGCAGGTACTCCTTGACTGAGACACTTCCTTGCTTCAATGCTTGGAATTCTCTCTTCTTGATAGCTATGATCCCAGAAGGGATGTGGGTGGTGTGGAATCCTTCCTTGAAGTCATTCCAAGTGATCACACGCTCACCTTGCATGACCTTGAATCCATCCCTCCAAGCTCGGGCAGTACCTCCAAGGCAGTGAGAGGCATAAAGAACCTTCTCACGATCCCCACTGCAATTGACCAGTGGAAGGAGGTCCTCGATGTTGGAAATATGCCCTATAGGCAATAAATAAAGTGTTTATTATTATATTTCCTTGTTCATGATAATTGTTTATTATCCATGCTATAATTGTATTGATTGGAAACACATTGCATGCGTGGATAAATAGACAACACTTTGTCCCTAGTATGCCTCTGGTGAACTAGCTCGTTGATCAAAGATGGTCAAGGTTTCCTGGCCATTGAAATGTGATGTCATTTTATAATGGGACCACATCATTAGGAGAATGATGGGATGGACGAGACCCGAACTATAAACGTAGCATATGATTGTGTCAGTTTATTGCTATAGTTTTCTGCATGTCAATTATATGTTCCTACGACCATGAGATCATGCAACTCAGGGACAACAGAAAAGTATATTGTGTGTATCAAAAGTCACAACATAACTGGGTGACTATAAAGGTGCTCTACAGGTATCTCCGAGGGTGTCTGTTGGGTCGACATGGATCAAGACTGGGATTTGTTACTCCGTGTGACGGAAAGGTATCTCAGGGCCCACTCGGTAATACAACATCACAACAAGACTTGCAAGAAATGTGACTAAGTGTTAGTCACGTGATCTTGTATTACGGAAACAAGTAAATAGACTTGCCGGTAACGAGGTTGAACTAGGTATGGAGATACCGACGATCGAATCTCGGGCAAGTAACATACCGAAGAACAAAGGAACATCATACGGGATTAACTGAATCCTTGACATAGAGGTTCGACCGATAAAGATCTTCATAGAATATGTAGGAATCAATATGGGCATCCAGGTTACGCTATTGGTTATTGACCGTAGAGGTGTCTCGGTCATGTCTACATAGTTCTCGAACCTGCATGGTCTACACACTTAAGGTTTGGTGACATTTTCGTAGTATAGACTTATGCATGGTGGTAACCTAAGGTTGTTTGGAGTCCCAGATGAGATCCCGGATGCCACGAGGAGCTACGGAATGGTCCGGAGGTAAGGATTGATATATAGAAAGTCCTGTTTTGGTCACCGGAAAAGTTTCGGGCTCATCGGTAGTGTATCGGGAGTGCCGGGAGGGTACCGGGGGACCATCCGGAGGAGTATTTTGACCCAAGAGGCTACATGGGCTGTGGGAGGATGAGTATCATCCCTTAGTGGGCGGGCTGAAGTCCCACAGAAGGCCCATGCGACTGGGAAGGAAGTCCAAAGTGGAAAAGGTGGAAAAAGGCAAAGAAGGTGGAAATAAGGAAGGAGTCCTAATCCTACTAGGAGTGGAGGAGGAGGACTCCTCCTCTCCACCTTGGCCAAAGCCACCAAGGGCTGGCCCTTGCTCCAAGCCTCCTCCTCTCCTCCTCCTATATATACTAGAGGTCTTAGGGTGTTTGCAACAGATTTTCAGCCACGTGCAACCCTACCCTCTACTCCGTAGTTTCTCCTATAGATCGTTTTCAACAGTTCTTACGTGAAGCCCTGCTGGAATTACTCCACCACCATCACCGCAACACCGTCGCGTTGCCGGAGAACTCGTCTACCTCTCCGCTCCCTCTTGCTGGATCAAGAAGGCGAAGATCCTCATCAAGCCGTACGTGTGCTGAACGGGGAGGTGCTGTCCGTTCGGTGCTAGATCGGGACGGATCGTGATTGGATCGCGGGACGCTTGGCGATTTGGATCGCGAAGATGTTCGACTACATCAATCGCGTTTCTTAACGCTTCCCTCTTAGCAATCTACAAGGGTACGTAGATCCACTCTCCCTCTCGTAGATGCTCATCACCATGGATAGATCTTGCGTGTGCGTAGGATTTTTTTCCCGTGCAACGTTCCCCAACAGTGGCATCATGAGCTAGGTCTATGTGTAGATGAGATCTCGAGTAGAACACAAAGAGTTTGTGGGTGTTGATGTTTAGATTGCTTCCTCCCTTGGTCGTGTTTTGGTTCAGCGGTATTGTGGGATGAAGCGGCCCGGACCAACCTTACTCGTACGCTTACGAGAGACCGGTTCCATCGACTGACGTGTAACTTCGTTGCGCAAAGATGGCTGGTGGGTGTCTGTTTCTCCTACTTTAGTTGGATTGGATTCGCCTAAGGCGGTCCTTGAGAAGTTTGAAAAGCAAGTTATATATCACCGTTGTGCTTTATGCGTAAGTGAGAATTGTTCTTGCTAGATACCCGTAGCTGCCACGTAAAACATGCAACAACAATTAGAGGACGTCTAACTTGTTTTTGCAGGGTATGTTGTGATGTGATATGACCAATTACATGATGAGATATATGTGATGTATGAGATGATCATGTGTTGTATAGAATATCAGGACTTGCATGTCGGTGAGTATGGCAACCAGCAGGAGCCATAGGTTGTCTTTAATTATTGTATGACCTGTGTGTCAATCATTAAGCGCTATGTAATGCTTTACTTTATCGCTAAACGGTAGAAATAGTAGTAGAAGCATGGTGGGCGCGACAACCCCGATGGCGACACGTTGATGAAGATCAAGATGATAGAGATCATGGTGTCATGCTGGTGATGATGGAGATCATGCCGGTGCTTTAGATCAAAAGCACAAGTTCATGACCATATCATGTCACTTATGATTTGCATGTGATGTTAATCCTTTTATGCACCTTGTTTTTCTTAGGATGACAGTAGCATTATAAGGTGATCCCTCACTTAAATTTCAAGATGAATTGTGTTCTCCCTGAGTGTGCACCGTTGTCAAAGTTCATCCTGTCGAGACACCACGTGATGATCGGGTGTGATATACTCTACGTTCACATAAAATGGGTGCAAGACAGTGTTGCACATGAAGAACACTCGGGTTAAACTTGACGAGCCTAGCATGTACAGACATGGCCTCGGAACAAAAGAGACCAAAAGGTCAAACATGAGTCATATAGTAGATATGATCAACATGATGATGTTCACCATTGAAACCACCTCAACTCACGTGATGATCGGACTTGAGTTGGTGAATTTGGATCATGTGACACTCAGATGACCTGAGGGATGTCAATTTGAGTGGGAGCTTTAGTAATTTGATTAACTAAACTCATTATCTTGAACAATAGTCTAAGTAACCTTTGCATATTTATGTTGTAGATCAATGGCTCGCGCAATAGCACCTCTGAATTTTAATGCATTCCTAGAGAAAGCTAAGTTGAAAGATGATGGAAGTAACTTTGTGGACTGGGCCCGTAATTTGAGGATTATCCTCACGGCTTCCTAGAAATCATATGACCTTGATGCACCGCTTGGTGACCAACCTGAAGACATGTCATCCGAAGACGTTAAGAATGCTTGGGAGGCACGTTCTGGAGATTACTCAATAGGTCAGTGTGCAATATTGTATGGCTTAGAACTGGGACTTCAAAGACGTTTTGAACGTCATGGAGCATATGAGATGTTCCAGGAGTAGAAGTTTTTCTTTTAGAAGAATGCCCAGATCGAGAGGTATGAGACCTCCGATAAGTTCTATGCTTGTAAAATGGAGGAGAACGGGTCTATTAGTGAACATATGCTTAGAATGTCTGGGTATTTGACTCATCTGGCGGAGTTGGGAATTGCCCTTCCGCCAGAGGCAATCACTGACAGAGTTCTTCAATCACTGCCACCTAGTTACAAGAGCTTTGTGATGAACTATAACATGCACGGGATTAACAAGTCAGTCGTCGAGCTGTTTGCGATGCTAAAAGTCGCTGAGGCTGAAATCCAAAAAGAACATCAAGTGTTGATGGTCAATAAAACCACTAGTTTCAAGAAGAATGGCAAGGGCAAGGGCAAGAAGGGTAAATCCAAGAAGGATGGCAAAGCAGTTGCTCCTCCTATAAAGAAACCCAAGGCTAGACCCAAGCCAGAAACTGAGTGCTTTCATTGCAAGGGAATTGGTCATTGGAAGCGGAACTTCCCCAAGTACCTGTCTGACAAGAAGGCGGCCAACAATAAACAAGGTATATATGATATACATGTTATTGTTGTGTACCTTACTAGCTCTCGTTGTAGTGCCTGGGTATTTGATACCGGTTCAGTTGCTCACATTTGCAACTCAAAGGAGGACCTACGGAATAGATGGAGGCCGGCTAAGGACGAAGTGACAATGCGCGTGGGAAATGGTTCCAAGGTTGATGTGATCGTCGTCGGCACGCTCTCTCTTCGATTACCATCGGGATTAGTGATGAACCTGAATAATTGTTATTTAGTGTCTGTGTTAAGCATGAACATTATATCTCGATCTTGCTTCTTGCGAGACGATTACTCATTTAAATCAGAGAATAATGGTTGTTCTATTTATATGATTGATATCTTTGATAGTCATGCACCCAATGTGAGGGGTTTATTCATATTGAATCTTGATAGTGATGAAACACATGTTCATAACATTGATGCCAAAAGATGTAGAGTTGATAATGATAGTACCAATTTCTTGTGGCACTGCCGTTTGGGTCATATTGGTGTAAAACGCATGAGGAAGCTCCATGTTGATGGACTTTTGGAGTCACTTGATTTTGAATCACTTGACACATTTGAACCATGCCTCATGGGCAAGATGACTAAAACGCCGTTCTCTGGAACAATGGAACGGGCAAGTGACTTGTTGGAAATCATACATACTGATCTGTGCGGTGCAATGAATGTTGCAGCGCACAATGGATATCGTTATTTTCTCACCTTCACTGATGACTTAAGTAGATATGGGTATATTTACTTAATGAAACATAAGTCTGAAACATTTGAAAAGTTCAAGCAATTTCAGAGTGAAGTTGAGAATCATCGTAACAAGAAGATAAAATTCCTACGATCTAATCGAGGAGATGAATATCCGAGTTATGAGTTTGGCAGTCACTTAAGACAGTGTGGAATTGTTTCATAGTTGACACCGCCTAGAACACCATAGCATAATGGGGTGTTCAAACATCTTAATGGAACCTTATTAGATATGGTGCGTTCTATGATGTCTCTTGCCGATTTGCCACTATCATTTTGGGGTTATGCATTAGAGACAGTTGCATCACCTTAAATAGGGCACCATCGAAATCCGTTGAGATGATGCCATATGAACTGTGGTTTGGCAAGAGGCCAAAGTTGTCGTTTCTTAAAGTTTGGGGATGTGATGCTTATGTCAAAAAGCTTCAGCCTGAAAAGCTGGAACCCAAAAGCGGAGAAATGCATCTTCATAGGATACCCGAAAGGGACAGTTGGGTATACCTTCTATCTCAGATCCGAATGGCAAAGTGTTTGTCACTAAGAACGGAACATTTCTTTAGAAAGAGTTTCTCTCGAAAGAATTGAGTGGGAGGAAATAGAGCTTGATGAGGTTATTGAACCTTTACTTCAACCAAAGAGTAGCGCAGCGTAGAAAGATGTTTCTGTGGAGCCTATGACAGTTGAAGAGGAAGTTAATGATGATAATGATCATGAAGCTTCGGATCAAGTTACTATTGAACCTCGTAGGTCGACAAGGGCGTGTACTACTCCTGAGTGGTACGACAACCCTGTCTTGGAGGTCATGTTGTTGGACAACAATGAACCTATGAGCTATGGAGGAGTGATGATGGGCCTGGATTCCGAGAAATGTTTAGAGGCCATGAAATCCGGGTTGGGATCCATGTATGAAAACAAAGTATGGACTTTGGAAGTATTACCTGAAGGGCGAAATGCCATTCAGAATAAATGGATCTTTAAGAAGAAGACGGACGCAGACGGTAATGTCACCGTCTATAAAGCTTGACTTGTGGCAAAGGGTTTTTCACAAGTTCAAGGAGTTGACTACGATGAGACCTTCTCACCCATAGCAATGCTTAAGTCCGTTAGAATCATGTTAGCAATGGCTGCTTATTTCGACTATGAAATTTGGCAGATGGATGTCAAAACAGCGTTCCTCAACGGTTTCCTTGAGGAAGAGTTGTATATGATGAAACCAGAAGTTTTGTTGATCCAGAGAATGCTGATAAAGTTTGCAAACTCCAGCGATCCATTTATGGACTTGTGCAAGAATCTTGGAGTTGGAATAAGAGCTTTGATGAGGTGATCAAAGCATTTGTGTTTATACAAGTTTATGGAGAAGCTTGTATTTACAAGAAAGTGAGTGGGAGCTCTATAACGTTTCTAATATTATATGTGGATGACATATTGCTGATTTGAAACAATATAGAAATGCTGGAAAGTGTGAAGGAATATCTGAACAAGAGTTTTTCAATGAAGGACCTAGGAGAAGCTACTTTCATATGAGGCATTAAAATCTATAGAAATAGATCGAGACGCTTAATATCACTTTCATGGAGCACATACCTTGATAAAGTTTTGAAGAAGTTCAAAACGGATCAGTCCAAGAAGGGGTTCTTGCCTGTGTTACAAGGTGTGAAGTTGAGTAAGACTCAATGCCGAGTGACTGCAAAAGATAGAGAGAAGATGAGTGTCATCCCCTATGGTTCAGCCATAGGATCTATCATGTATGCAATGCTGTGCACAAGACCCGATGTTAGCCTTGCCATAAGTATGGTTGGAAGGTTTCAAAGTGATCCTGGAATGGAGCACTGGACGGCGGTCAAGAATATCCTTAAGTACCTGAAAACGACTAAGGAAATGTTTCTCGTTTATGGAGGTGATGAAGAGCTTGTCATAAAGGGTTACGTTGATGCAAGCTTTGACACTGATCCAGATGACTTTAAGTTGCAAACCAGATACGTATTTATTCTCCACGAGGGAGCGGTAAGCTGGTGCAGTTCCAAGCAAAGCGTGGTAGCCGATTCTACATGCGAGGCAGAGTACATCACAGCCTCGAAGGTGTCTGGATGAAGCAGTTCATGACAGATCTTGGAGTAGTGCCTAGTGCACTGAATCCAATGACACTGTTCTATGACAACACTGGTGCCATTGCTCTGGCCAACGAACCAAGGTTTCACAAGAGGACCAGACACATGAAGAGACGCTTCAATTTCATCCGCGATTACATCGAGGAGAAGGACATAAATATTTGCAAAGTGCACACAGATCTGAATATTGCAGACCCGTTGACTACACCTCTTCCAAGGGCTAAACATGATCAACACCAGAACTGTATGGGTGTTCGATTCATTACAATGTAAATCACATAGTGATGTGAACTAGATTATTGAGTCTAGTGCAAGTGGGAGTCTGTTGGACATATGCCCTAGAGGCAATAAATAAGTATTTACTATTATATTTCCTTGTTCATGATAATTGTTTATTATCCATGCTATAATTGTATTGATTGGAAACACATTGCATGTGTGGATAAATAAACAACACTTTGTCCCTAGTATGCCTCTAGTGAACTAGCTCGTTGATCAAAGATGGTCAAGGTTTCCTGGCCATTGACATGTGATGTCATTTGATAATGGGATCACATCATTAGGAGAATGATGGGATGGACAAGACCCAAACTATAAACGTAGCATATGACCGTGATTGCTACAGTTTTCTGCATGTCAAGTATATGTTCCTACGACCATGAGATCATGCAACTCATGGACATCGGAGGAGTGCCTTGTGTGTATCAAATGTCACAACGTAACTGGGTGACTATAAAGGTGCTCTACAGGTATCTCCGAGGGTGTCTGTTGGGTTGGTATGGATCAAGACTGGGATTTGTTACTCCGTGTGACGGAGAGGTATCTCAGGGCCCACTCGGTAATACAACATCACAAGTAGCCTTGCAAGCAATGTGACTAAGTGTTAGTCACGGGATCTTGTATTACGGAAACGAGTAAAGAGACTTGCCGGTAACGAGGTTGAACTAGGTATGGAGATACCGACGATCGAATCTCGGGCAAGTAACATACCGAAGAACAAAGGAACATCATATGGGATTAACTGAATCCTTGACATGGAGGTTTGACCGATACAGATCTTCATATAATATGTAGGAATCAATATGGGCATTCAGGTCCCGCTATTGGTTATTGACCATAGAGGTGTCTCGGTCATGTCTACATAGTTATCGAACCCGCAGGGTCTGCACACTTAAGGTTTGGTGATGTTTCAGTAGTATAGAGTTATGCATGGTGAACGAACGTTGTTCGGAGTCCCGGATGAGATCCGGGACGTCTAAAGGAGCTCCGGAATGGTCTAAAGGTAAAGATTGATATACAGGAAGTCCTGTTTGGTCACCGGAAAAGTTCCGGGCTCATCGGTAGTGTACCGGGAGTGCCGGGAGGGTACCGGGGAACCATCAGGAGGAGTATTTCGACCCAAGAGGCTACATGGTCTGTGGGAGGATGAATATCAGCCCTTAGTGGGCTGGCCAATGTCCCACAGAAGGCCCATGCGGCTGGGAAGAAAGTCCAAAGTGGAAAAGGTGGAAAAAGGCAAAAAAGGTGGAAATAAGGAAGGAGTCCTAATCCTACTAGGAGTGGAGGAGGAGGACTCCTCTTCTCCACTTCGGCTGAAGCCACCAAGGGTTGTCCCTTGCGCCAAGCCTCCTCCTCTCCTCCTCCTACATATACTAGAGGTTTTAGGGTTTTTGCAACAGATTTTCAGCCACGTGCAACCCTACCCTCTAGTCCATAGTTTCTCCTCCAGATCGTTTTCAGCAGTGCTTAGGCGAAGCCCTGCTGGAATTACTCCACCACCATCGCCGCAACTCCGTCGCGCTGCCGGAGAACTCGTCTACCTCTCCTCTCCCTCTTGCAGGATCAAGAAGGCGGAGATCATCATCAAGCCGTACATGTGATGAACGCGGAGGTGCCGTCCGTTCGGTGCTAGATCGAGACGGATCATGATTGGATCACGGGATGCTCGGCGATTTGGATCGCAAAGACAGTTGACTACATCAACCGCATTTCTTAAAGCTTCCCGCTTAGCGATCTACAAGGGTACGTAGATCCACTCTCCCTCTCGTAGATGCTCATCACCATGGATAGATCTTGCGTGTGCGTAGGAATTTTTTTGTTTCCCATGCGATGTTCCCCAACACTCGATGGTGCGGATCCAGTCGTCAGCATTCAAGGTTTCAGCACTCTCGGTGAAGGTTGGGGGCGAGTTCCTCATGAACTCAGAGAGAGTGGAGTGGCCATTGCCGTTCCTGCCTTGTTGCTGGTTGTTCACAAGGGCCTGGGTCATCTACTGAATAGCAGCATTGTTGGCTTGCCGTTCCTCCCAGAGAACTTGGAGAAACTGGGCTATGGTCATGTTCTTCGGTCGAGGTGGTGGCGGGGGAATGTCGCCTTGTGGCTGCTCCTGGTGTCCTCCAGCGTGAGCAGCCCCACTAGCTCCCTGTTGCTGGCTTGAGTTGCCGGCTTCAGGGTTGGCGAAGGAGCTGTTGCGGGTAGCAGTCACCATCCTGTTTGGAGCAGCCAGTCAAACAACTGGGATAGATGAGAGGAAAAGCAATAATGGAAAAGCACGCCTAAGGGGGTTGGTCGAGTGCAAGTGTGGTAAAACAAAGGTGGAAAGACCAACATATATTAAGATAGACGATGGAGTCACTTACGTGTTGCCTAAGGCAAAAGCACGACTTGCATCGAAACACAAGAAACAAAACAATCAACAAGCACACATGGTTTCATATGAACCATAACACGGACTCAACTTTGCATGAGGGGTACATGACTGATCCTACCCTAGGGGTTCTCGGACTCAGGTGGTGGAGTTCTCGATCTCGTAGTCACGGTTCTCTGGGTCTTCCTCCTATTCATCATCTGAACGGGCATCATTCCCGGTCGACGGGGTTGGGGAACGTGGAGGTCCATCCCGACGATGCTTTGCTGGCGGGTGGTGAAGAGATCATGATTCTCCTTCGCACTCATGCGATGATGACGTGTAGGTGTATCTCTAGCTGGGGGTACTCCTCCTCGATAAGCGACAGCTGGTCGTCCCTCGAGGGCTCCATCCTTCTTGATCCTATTTGGCTTCGTCTTGGCTTGCCGAAGTAGCTCTCAGGTGTGGTGAAGTTCCTCACGGAGCTTCACAGACTCCTTAATCAAGTGGTGAACCAGACTATCAGCACAGAGGCTGAAGTAGGTCTGAAACCTGACTGGTGTGCCATCCTTGTGGGTCAGAACCAGTGTCCAACTCTCGCCAAGATCATCCTTTCTGAAAGGAAGGTAGCGAGTAGCCGGCTCATCTGCCATCTCTGGTATGATGTCTCTTAGGTGCAGAAGTGCCTTGCGTGCAGTAGACTCGACTGCGAGTATCATGGTCTCAATCCGTGGTCCTTCAAAGAACCAACTAGTCAGGGAGTCGTTTGCCTTCACGACCACATCCACGTGGTACTCCTTCATGAAGGCATCGACCCAGTGCTCGTGGTAGAGGAAAACGGGTGGTTGGCAAAACTGGCACTTCTCTAGGCTATCCCCAAGGAGTAAGGAAAAGCCGGATGTCAGGAAGGCTTCGGGTATGACGACCATCTACAAAGGTTTTAAAGGAGGAGAGTCAGCAGAGTGTTGTGTGAAGAATAGAAGAGGTAAATAGTGCAGAATTCCTAAGCATAGGTGCTAGGTGCAGTTTTGAAAACGGTTTGATCCTAACTAACTTTCATGCTCACTAAGGGCTTCCTACAGTCAGGATGGCTCTGATACTAGCTCTGTGGGGACCCCGACTCATAAGTCGTGATCACTGAAGGCACGTGTACAGTGATCCTAGAGATCAATGCTCACTGAACACACAGAAGCTGAATAACAAAAGTCTTACATCCACATTTAGCGTCTTACACAATAAAGACTATGAAGGTCTAGTCTTACATAGATAGGGCCACCAGGGCCAAACACTTGAATAGAACAAATAGCGGAAATCTTGATCGAAAGCATGAACCCATTGCCATCTGCCTTAACCTACAGGCATTCTGACTAGGAAGCGTCCTAATTTGCATGTTTGTCACCAACAAACTCTTTAACATACTACTGTTCTTCCATGCCTGGCCAATTAAATAACCAGTGGCAAGCCAATGAGTACTTTGAATGTACTCGCAAGTAACCCAAGTTGTGGAAAAATATAATGATGATGCATGATATAGCACTAAGTAGGTAATTTGCGGAAAGCTAATTTTTAATGAAATGGCATGATCAAGTAACTAGGTAAGCATGCATTAACAGTTGGCAGATATCCATATGAACAAGTTATAGATATCATCATAAGCAGGGGTTGAACATCTCATGTTCATTCATCATGCTAAGTCATTGGACTTAGTTCAATTGTCATGCTAAGTCATCGGACTTAGCTCAAGTACCATCTTTGTCTCCAACACACACACACAGACACACACACGCACCATTTTGTGAAAACATTATTGGACGTATCACAAGAGCAGTCATCCAACTGTCCTTGACCATGGACACGGCTATTCGAATAGTTTTACACTCTATAGAGGTTGCAAACTTTACACATAAGACTTGGGGAACTTCCGTGTCATCCACGACTCGCGGTACATTGCATACCTGAGGTAAGCACCTAAACAATGTCTTTCCCATGGTGATACTAATCAAAGAGTCCACTCGTTGGTGCCATCCCTCATGATATACATCACTCGTATCATCCATGAGGGCACACAACGGTGTGCCCGGTGCTTGTAAAGAAAACGCATGGCCTTCCACTTTCGGGACGACCCCGTCTCAAGAGTGACCACTTCACTCTTGCCACTAGTAATGCGGGCTCCTTGCTAGCACCAACCATAGTAATCAACAATACCCCATCCCATAAGGGGTATCGTGCCCATGTGTTTAAACTCATATATATGGAAAATATATTTCCAATGAGTTTCCCTAAATTTTCTCAAATATTTTGAAAGCATTTAAATATTTTTCCCTATGAAAAACTATTTTTGCTCTTAAGAAAAAGCCTTTAACTAAAATATAAAAATAATCTTTAAAATTAACATTTTGTGGTTTTGGGAAGTCATATATAAATTAGGTTCGAAGTAAAGCCTTTGGGGAGAAATAATCCACCCAATTTGAGGACTTGCAGTGCAAACCTCATTTCAGGGTTTTTTGAAAACCTAATTTGGATATAATCTAAGAGTGCCACATACCACAATCAACAAGAAAACAAGCAACAATTCAAACAAGCACAAACATTGAAAAAGTTTTAATTGGTTCCAAATTTTATAAATCGGAACATAACAAGGTGATACAACACAAGGTGTGACAAAAGTATAAAAACAACAAGGTAGCAAGTGTAAAACAACGAGTAAAACGCTGTATAAATGCTTGGATATAAGGCCTAGGGTTCATACTTTCACTAGTGCAATCTCCCAACAATGCTAATATAGTTGAATCATATGATGATCCCTCAACGTGCAACAAAAAATCACTCCAAAGTTCCTATCTAGCGGAGAACAAATAGATGAAATTGGTAAAGGTAGTAGAACCACCTCAAAGTTATTCTTTCTAATCAATCTTTTGAGCTATTCCTATAAGTCTCACAAACAACCCTAGAGTTCGTACTAAAATAACACCAATGCTACATATCAATCAACCCTAATGTCACCTAGATACTCCAATGTCACCTCATGCATCAAACAACTTTAGATCTATCATATTCAATCCAACACAAAGAACTTCAAGGAGCACCCCAAGATTTCTATTGGAGAACGTAGTATAAAAACATGCAATCAACCCCTATGCATAGATCCCTAACTTCATCGAAATCCACAAGTTGATGCCATAACATATATCAACTGAATCACTTGAATACCCCAATGTCACAACGGGTTTCCACTTGCAAGACATACATCAAGTATTCTGAAACCAAAATGTCCGATACAACATAAATAGATCTTAAAGGGAAATATTCAATTCATGACAACAAGATAGCAAGGGAAGAACACGATATGATCCAACTATATTAAAAAAGCTCATGATACATCAAGATCCTGCAATCTCAAGAACACTAGAGAGAGAGGGAGATTAAACACATAGCTTTTGGTACCTACCCTCAGCCCCGAGGGTGAACTACTCCCTCCTCATCATGGCCTCCACCGGGATGATGAACATGGCCACCGGAGATGATTTCCCCTCTCCGACAGGCTATTGGAAAGGCTCGAGATTGGTTTTCATCAATATAGAGAGTTGCGGCGACAGAGTGGAGAGTCTCTCTTTATTTCTGGGGTTCCTGGGATTTATATGATTTTTCAGCATTGGAATCATGCACATGGAGCCACATGGGCCCCACAAGCCGACACGACATGACCTAGGGGCGCGCTGATGGTTTGTGGCCCACTGGTGGCTCTCCTCTGATGGGTCTTCGCTCCAATATTTCTTATTTCCTACACAAAAATCATCAAAAAGTTTCGGGCAATTCCAAGAACTTTCATTTTCTACACAAAAACAACACCACAGTAATTCTACTAAATACATCGTTAGTCCAGGTTAGTTTTGAAGAAATCATATAAAGTGCATCAAAACCACATAAAATTATTGTAAAATAGGCAATCATGGCATGAATACTTCATAAATTATCGATACGTTGGAGACGTATTACATACTATTTGTGTAGTATCCATTATCATCTCAATATCCTCTTTCTCTTCATATTCATGTAGGGATCCTGGACTAACCAATTCTCGTTCAACTTCATCTTCTTGTGTTTTGAGATGGATTACAGCTAGTTGATTTAATTCCTGTAACTCATTATCCCGAACTTCCTCTTCATACGACTTACCTAATGTAGAGGAAAATGGGAACTTTACCATCTCATCTCCCCAATTCATGGAGATAGATTTCTTCTTTATGTAGGCTCCTGCAACATTCGAAAAGAAGGTTCCAAAAGCATTAGGACAATCTTTATGTGGGGACCCCGACTAATAAGTCGAAGTCATCAAATGCACGTGTACAGTGATCGCAAAGATCAATGCTCACTACACACTAAAGCTGAATAACAAGAGTCTTACATCCATCACATATCGTCTTACAAAATTTATGACCATTATGGTCAAGTCTTACATAGATAGGGTGTGGGCACCCCGACTCATAAGTCGTGATCACCAAATGCACATGTACAGTGATCCCAGAGATCAATGCCCACTGAACACACATAAGCTGAATAACAAGAGTTTTACATCCACATTTAGCATCTTACACAAATAAAGACCTTGGAGGTCCAGTCTTACATAGATAGGGCCACATGGGCCAAACACTTAATTAGAACAAGCAGCGGAAATCTTGATCTAAAGCGTGAACCCATGCCATCTGCCTTAACCTACAGGCATTCTGACTGGGAAGCGTCCTAGTTCGCATGTTCGTCACCAATGAACTCTTCAACATACTCCTTTTATTCCATGCCTGGCCAATTAAATAACCAGTGGCAAGCCAATGAGTATTTTGAATGTACTCGCAAGCAACCCAAGTTGTGGAACAAGGTAATAATGATGCATGATATAACACTAAGTAGGTAATTTGTGGAAAGCTAATTTTAATGCAATGACATGATCAAGTAACCAGGTAAGCATGCTTCAATAGTTGGTAGGTAACCATATGAACAAATTATAGATATCATCATAAGCAGGGGTTGAACATCTCATGTTCATCCATCACATAAAGTCTTCTGATTTGTCTCATGTATCATCTCCGTGTTACCCCCACACACACTCACACCAAGTTTGCAAAAACATCCAGACGTAGTTTAAGAAGGACCTCCAACTGTCCATGACCGCGGACGCGACTATTCGAATAGTTTTACACTTTACACAGGTTGCACACTCTACCCACAAACTCGAGGAACTTCCGTGTCATCCACGACTCACAGTATATAACATACCCGAGGTAAGCACCCGAACATCGCCTTTTCCATCGCGATACTAAACAAAGAGTCTACTCGTTGGTGCCATCCCTCATGATATACATCACACGTATCTTCCTTAAGGGCAAGCAACGGTGTGCCCGGTGCCTGTAAAGACAACGTATGGCCTTCCACTTCTGGGACGACCCCGTATCGAGAGTGACCACGCCACTCCATCACTAGTAATGCGGGCTCCTTGCTAGTACCCACCATGGTAATCAACAAAGCCCCATCCCATAAGGGGTATCGTGGTTGTGCATGTGTGGTTGGGACGGTCAGTAGACGTTAAATCTAATCCGTTTTCGAAAACACACACTCACTTGCGCCAGTACACCTCTTCTTTCTCAAGTGGTCACCCAACTTATCATCATCTCCCTCGGGCATTAGTGGCACAAGACAGGGTTTTTGAAATGCCTTTGAAATCATTTCTTCCTTTTCATCACTATGCATAAACCCGAACCCGCTTGCGTAGCATCTACTAGCATCCTATCTACACCCACCCGCATAACCCTCATAAGGTGGTAGGGTCATGCACGATGCAAATGTCAACGGTAAAAGTATCAGAGGCACCCCACCGAAGGGGGAGCAGCACATCACGATCAATCATCAAAACAACAAGTACTATATGTCATGCATGAAAAAGTTTCTTAACATGATCAAAGGGCTGCTTGCCTGGCTCAACAAAGTCTTCGGGGATCTTCGAAGTCTTCGGGTCCAACTTCCTCGTCAACAGCGCAATCTATCGTCGCGAATAAAAGAGATGAAAATAAGCATCACACAAAAACAAAGCATTCAAGCCATTAATAAAAATGCTACCCTACTC
Source organism: Hordeum marinum (assembly GCA_022496015.1). NCBI lineage: Eukaryota > Viridiplantae > Streptophyta > Magnoliopsida > Poales > Poaceae > Hordeum > Hordeum marinum. The sequence goes on along the minus strand of CM039675.1, from coordinate 208,288,559 downwards.
TGATAAATACTAAAGACTATATTAAAAATGTTTGTTTAATATTTTGCTATGAAAACATTTTTGAAAATTATTAATCAGAGGTAGAAAGATCCTAAATATAGGTTTTAAAATAAAACAATACAGAAATGAATTTTAAATATTTTTACAAGTGGCACTAATAAATTCTATGGAATCTTTCAAGATTTTCGGTGAAGGAATTTTGGGAATTGGATAAATATTTTGCCCTGTGGAATTTTTGGAAGTTTGTAGAAAAAGAAAAAGGGAAAAGACCCTGTGCCCCATGGGACAAAAGGACACAGCAGAGCCGGCCCACCAGGGGAACCGGCCCAGGGGAGACGCCGCGCGCGGCAGGTTTATTTTTGAACCTGCCCGTGGGCCCTACCATACAGAGAGAGAGGAGGGGGATGAGGGGATGATAGGTGGGCCCCACCTGTCATCCCTCTCCTCGCGACAGGGAACAAGGGAGGCTCACTGGCAAGGTTCTAGGCCACGATGGCTCAAACGGAGAGCACCGGCGCGCTCAGGGGCCTCCCGCACGTTGGTGGGTGGCCGAGGGGAGCGCCAGGCAGGGGGAATCGTTGACGATGGAGAAGACCTGATGGCGGTGAGGGTTTGCTTTGGGCACGAGCTCCCGAGCACGGGGCAAGGGGGCTGAGCACGAGGGAGAGGCTGAGGGGAGGAGAGAGCGAGGGGAGAGGAGCCGGAGCTCGGGGAGGGCTTTAAATAGAGGGGCACTGGTGCATCGTGGACGCAGTGCGCCGGCGAGGACGGTGCCATAGCCACAGGCCACGGGAGAGGGAGAGAGCAAGTCTAGGGCACTCGTGGGGTCGGTCTTGGCTAGGGGAGAGAGGATAGAGGCGGGGGAGCGCGCACGTGTGAGCTCCCCGGTTGGCCGAGCTGTGCGGCGCTAGCACGCGTGCGAGAGGTTGACGCCTTGGCGTGTTGCGGACGTCGAGGGAACCTCAGGGGATAGCTCCCCCCATCCCAAAACTGTCGGGGGCGTGGGTTGGGTGGCAGCTATAGTGCGGATGCGCACTATAGCATGCTCTAGAGCACGCGTTTGGCATTCCATGGCATGCCAACGGTGTCCTAGGTGCGGCCATAGGTGTCTAGGGGGTAGAGGGGGGAATAGAGAAGTAGGATATGGCCTTGGATGCTCTCGGGGTAGCTTAGAATAAGAGGGAAGGGGAGAGTAGAGGGTTTTATTGCTGTCCAGGAGGTGAAGTGAGGGTTTTATCCCACTTACCTATTGAGTCTTGGCCAGAGAAAGTTAGTGGAGGTAGCTGGTGAACCTGAGAGGTTGTGGTAAAAATCTTATGGCAAGGGGAATAGAAGAGATGGTGAAAATAAGGATTTCTAGAATGGACCAGAAGGTGTTTGATGGTGATTTGGCCCAGTAGATGAATTCTACTTGCCTTGATAATTAATAGGATCAAATGGTGGTCAAAAGTAGGGCTTATCACCAAGTTTGAGAGGGATTGATGAAAGTTCCCAATGGGACTTAGTGGAAACCTAGAAATCAATAGATTCTTGTTTTTGTAGATCTGGACATGCTAAGCTTTTACCCTTGATGCACCACTTAGTGTCGCATCATCATTTGGTGATTAGAGCATATCCACAAAGTTTGGGGTCAAAGGGAGAAATTTCACAATGTAAAGTTATTCGAATTTGTATCTGGACACGGGGGTTGGGATTGTTTGATAAACCAAATCAACTTCGATTGAGATGAAACTTTGCAAGATTATCACTGATGGTAGTGTTGACTTGCTGGAATTTTCCTAAAATTTATTGAGAATATTTCTTATAGAAATATTTCAAGATTGATTTGAACAGAAAGGGTTTTGAGGGGTTTTGCCTATGATTTGAACATGCCCATGTGTTGAAACTCATATATATGGAAAATATATGTCCACTGGGTTTCCCTAAATTTTCTCAAATATTTTGAAAGCATTTAAATAATTTTTCCCTAAGAAAAACCATTTATGGTCTTAAGAAAAGGCCTTTAAATAAAATATAAATATAATCTTTATAATTAATATTTGGTGGTTTTGGGAAGTCATATATGTCGTGGGTTTGAAATAAAGCCTTTGGAAATCCTCATTTCAGGGGGTTTTGAAAATCCAATTGGAATAAATCCCATTTGGTCAAAACAAAACTTGATAAAAAAAGTTTTGGGCACTATTCACATGGCATGATCATTGGGCAAGAGGTTTGGGTCAAGGGAGATGAAAATGAAGAGGAATAGAATCTAGGAGTGCCACAACCACAATCAACAAGCAACAAGCAATAATGCAAACGAGCACAAGCACTGATAAAAAGTTTTAATTGGTTCCAAATTTTATAAATCCAAACATGACAAGGTGATATAAACACAAGGTGTGACATAGGGCCATGCAGGCCAAACATAAACTTGCAGCAGAAATATTCAACGATAACGTGGGCCGATCCAATCTTCCTTAACCCTACAAGCACTATGACTAGGAAGCGGTCTAATTCACTTGTTTGTTACCAATGTACTCTTCACCATATTCCTGCTCTTCCATGCCTAGCCAATTAAATATCTAGTGGCAAGCCAATGTGTACTTTGAATGGACTCACAAGGAACCGATGTTTGGAACAAGATAAACAATGCATGGAATAGCTCTAAGTAGGTACGTTTCTAGAAAGTTAGTTTTGAATGTAATATAATGTCCTACCATTTTGTAAAGCATGCATCAACATGTTACAGATATCCATATGAACAAGTAACAAATATAAATATAAATAGAGTATCTCAACTCTAGCTTCATCATCTCATCAAGTCACCCAACTTAGTTCAAGTACCTCTTTTGTCAGACACACACCAAGTTTTGTGAAACAATGGACGTAGCCCAAGAGCGGCCATCCAACTTTCCTTGACTGTGGAGATGGATGTTCGAATAGTTTCACACTTTGCAGAGGTTGAACACTTTACCCATAAGACTCGGGGAACTTCCGTGTCAAGCAACGACTCGTGGTATATTACATACCCGAGGTAAGCACCTGAACGATATCTTTCCTCGACAACACTAAACAAATACTCCACTCATTTTCCCACGTCCTCATGATGTACATCACATGAGACTCTCTCAACATTGTACAATCCATGAGGGGACACAACGGTATGCTCGGTGTGTGTAAAAATAGCCATAGTCGCCCGTCCAGGCACAACCCCGTATCAAGAGAGTAACTCAGGCTCTCCTGCCACTAGTAATGTAGGCTATCTACTAGCATCGACCAAAGTAATCAGCAAAGCTCTGTCCTATAAGGGGTATTGCATTTGTACATGTAAGGTTGGAGTAACAGTCACAACTTAAACCAATCCCTTTTTGAAAACAACACACACACTTGACTCGGTACACCACTTCTTTCTCAAGCGGTTACCTAGCTCATCATCTCGGTCGGGCATTAGTCGCACCCGATGAGGTTTTTGTAAAGTCTTTGGTAAAACATTTTTCCTTCCGTCTCATGCATATTCCCATCCCACTTGTGTAGCAACTACTTGCACCTATCTACTTCCCACCAGCATAACCTTCAACGAAAGGTAGGGTTGTGCATAATGCAAGTATCAATGATCAATGCATTGGAGACAACCCAACAAGGTTGTCGCCATTTCATCATGCTTTTTCATGCAACATTCAAGGTACTATCATGCCGAAGCCAGGCCGGACATAGTGGTGGCTCTTGGCGGCAGGGCGAGGTCACGACGACGACGGTTGGCGACCAAGAGGTCTTGGGGCTGGGCGGCGCATCGCGGTGGGTCAGGGTCGAGGCGAGCAACGGTAATGGTAGCGGCTGGTGGCTGAAGTAGCGCATTACGGAGGCGGGGTCGGGCGTCGAAGGTGCGGTGGTGGAGACCACTCACGGCGACGGATGGGGCACGGGGCACCTCGGCCCAGGTAGTGAAGGCACGCAGGGGAATTGCGGGGCACGGGCCTCGGGCGGGCTAGCACCGACTGGCTTCTGCTCCAGGAGGGCCGACTGTGGGTCGCGTTGGAGGCTGGCTGCATGCCGGGGAGGAGAGAGAGGCTGGGGTGACGTGGCGGTGGCTGAGTGGCTGGAAGAAGTGACGCGGCGCCGACTGGGCGGCTGGTGGCTTGCCAAGTGGGGCTGAGGGAGCGGGTCTACGTGGAAATTGAGGAGGAGGGAGGCTAGAGGTTAGGGGATGCTAGAGTTTTCCCAAAAATGGACGTGCGGAGGGTTTAAATAGGGAGGGGGGCCTAGGGTTAGCATTTTTTGGGTGTTTTTGGAGCCACTCGATCTGATCGGACGACTCCGGTGGAGGGGGTGGTGTAGGTGGGCTAGGTTGGGTTGTGGATATGGGTTTGGGATCAAATGAGAGGAAGAATGGTGGCCCGTGACATGTTTTCATAAAGACCAAAACGTCCACCATTTGCCTGACTATTTGGCCGCTGTATGTTTAACGGTTCGAGTATCAAACAACCTCCGAATGCGACGAAATTTGGCAGGCGGTCTACCAACAATAAAATAACACCGAACACCAACTTTCGACCCATTGCGAGAATATTTTATACGCACTTTTCAAAACAATATTTCATCAATGCCGTGGGCACGTGCGAGTATCGTTGGTCTCGAAAGGGTCGATGACATGAACAGAGAGAACTGGCAACTACGACGGATCCAAGTTTTTAAAAATGATGGCAACTGATTGCTGATGCTATGCAGATGATGCGAATCATCCGATGATGGATGTGACAACCAAATGAATCACATGGCAAAATTGAATAAAACGGGAATCTTCTGGAGCGTCGGTCTCGGGCTGTTACAACTCTCCTCCACTAACAAGAGATCTCGACCCGAGATCTTAGAATGATAAGAGGATAAGGAAATGAATAGGTAAAAATTAGTTTCTTATTTGACAAATGAGTGAAACCAATGGAACTTGAAGGTTGCAACGAGATGAAGAATCACAAGAGGAACAAGCAAGAATTCAAAAGAAATTTGGGCAATACTTCGGTAGAGAAGAGAAGCAAACTTGATAAGGTGGAGAGAACTTGGAAAAAATTCACCAGACTCTGGTCAATGAATATTCAAGGAAAGAACATGATCTTAATCAAATGATATGATGGCTCAAAGATAGAAATATCACAACGCCTCCGAAACAAAGAATAGAAGCTAGATACTAAAGAGAAGAGAACAGGGTAGAAAAATGACAACTTCTACCAAAAATGAATTTAAAAGCATGCTTACGAAGAATGATTGAGCAGAGTTATTGGAAAATCAACAATTGTAACATCCCAAATTTTGGAATGTTATAATAAATAGATGAAAGATTGATTGTTTGATTGAGTGAATTTGAGTAAAAATTTGAAACTTTTTGAAACTTTTGAATGAGAGGGAATAAAATGACTTTCCCTTTTGTTTTTGAATTCAAATTCATCCAATTCCAAATCAGTGAGAGAAGATGACATGACTTCTTCATAATAAAACATTTGAAAAGTGAATTAGAAAACTATTTGAAATCTTTCTGTTACGGAGTTCATTCCATATTTGGTTCCATTTTAAAGTTTGAAAGAATTAAAATTCCCTTGACAAAATTTTGAGAGGAGTAATATGACACTCCAAACCAGGGGCCATTTGAATCTTATTTGAATTATAAAACTCAGAAAACTATTTCTGAAATATTTCATATTAGGTTTCAAAGCCAATTTTTAATTTGTTTTAAAAAATTATTTTTCTCCAAAAATAAAATATATGGAAATAGGTTAAAATGATTCCCTTCAACATACAAATTGAGGAAGATGAATTTTAAAACATGTCGGTATTTTCAAAATGTTTTCTTTGCATTTTATTTGCAACAACAACACTATTTGAATTTTCTGATTTTGTGAGATTTTGTTTTGGCTCTAAACATATTTTCATGTTTTAGGAAATATTTTTTTGGTCATTTTGATATATAATATGTCTATATAAAACTTTTATTTATTAGTCCATTTTTTTTATTTTTGTCAGTTTTTGAATAAAAAAAGACTGTCAAAGCCCAACCTAAGATGGGGTCGTCCCCAACCTCACGAGAGCTCCGGAACAGGAGCTCCAGATCACCATGGCCGCCATGATTGACGTGTCCTCCCGCCCCATTCCTTTTCCCTATCTTCCTGGAAGCTTCCTCTCCTTCGGATCCTTCCTTTCTTGCTCCTCCCGTCATTAAGAGGCCTTAATGGCTGAGATCAATGCCGGCAAAGAATTAGGGCATGCCGGATTTGCTCACCCTTGCTGCTTCACCTAGACGCATCTTCAAGCCCTATAAATACCGCCCCTGCGAAGCCCCCTCTCCCCTCGACCGATTCCCTCCCCTTGGAGCTCCTCTCCCTCACTCCATCAACCGCATGAACTCGCTGGACTTCGTCAACTCCGACGTCTTCTCCACCTTCGCCCGAGGCTCGGTTGGCTTTTCCCCGACCTCCCACGAGGTTGCCACGACGTCCTCTTCCCTATTCTGTGCTTGCCTTCCTCTGGGAGATACTGAAACATCAGATCTGAGCTCGTCTTCTCCAACTCCGACGACCAACTCCGGTGAGCTCTAGGAAATTCCCGTAATTCTATTTTTCAGAAAATAGCAATCTTAAAAAAATCATATCTCCTAGTATACAACTCCAAATTGAGTGATTCTTTTTGCTGTAGTTTCTGATGGTGCACTTGGATTTTAAATTTGAGTAATGTAATTTTGAATTTGCTTAATTTTGTTCCAATCACTAATTTGGCAATATATTGAGATTTATAATATATTTTTGATTAATTCTTTTTGCCACTGTTTTGTTATTGATTGGCCTGTCCAGTAGCATTGAATTATTGATTTTTAGATTTATTTAAATTAGGATTTTAACTAAAATAGTACTGTTTTGTCTATATGGTTGTTTTAGTCATTTAATTATTGTTTTTAATTTTTTTAGTTAGTTCTTTTTGTAGATTTTGACATGTGGTTATATGGTTCTATTAGACTACAGTAGATAAATTTTTATAATAAGTTATTATTATTTTAGCTATTGTTTTGTTCTATTGTTGTGTAGTTATTTAACTAGAGTAAATAGAATAGTTTTTTTCGTCACAAAAGTAATTCTTTTGCCACATCAAGTTATTTTGTTGTTTTTGTTAATTAGAAACATATTAGTTTTTATAATATTTTGTTATGGTCTTAGTGTTCTTATTGTTATTATAGTTGTTTTGATGATAACTAGATAGTAATTTTAGCTATTAAAGTATTTCCTTTTTCTAGTTAATTGTTTATTAAATTGATTGCTATTAAATAGTTGTTTAATCATTTATTTTCTGTCATTGAGTGTTTAGAATAATTTATTGTTGCTATGATAGAATTTGTGTAAATTGGTTTCTCTCTAGTTTTCTTTAAAGTTTTTGTTGGATTTTTTTCTTGGTTTCCTTTGATTTCATTATTGTTTTTCCTTGCTTGTCTTATATTAATTTTACTCGATGTTATTTATTGTTTGGGAATGTGTTTGCTTATTGTGTGAATTGTTTGTTTTGTTAGATTATCTGGAGTGCGAAGCTTCTTATTACGAAGCTTTAGAATTTCAAGACCGTCATCAAGGCAAGTCATTTGATCATGTTTTACCCAAGTTTTATTTGCATTATATGATATTTTCCACCATGCATGTAGTAGGAGTATTAAACTTGTTGAATAGTATCATGAAGTAGGACACCCCACAAATCTCGTGTTAACCTGGCCTAGGATGCTATTTTTATTTGATGCTACGCTTAAGTAGACGAGGTTTTGGTTGAGTGTTACATGGGAGTTGTGAGTATTTTCGATGAGGACCAATTCAAGATGATGAATACCACTTTACGTGATCAAGGCTACTTCGACGAGATGAAGACTTCATGATTCAAGACAAACTTTAATACACCTACTGGGTGGATTTGGAAATAGGCTCCCTGGAGTAACCAGTGGGTGTGCACCTTGATAGGCCACTAGAATTCCCAATGTTTGTGAACCATTGATAGGCACCCCTGGAATAACTAAGAGGAGTGAACCTAACCCTGTTGGAGAGATACCAACGGACAACTCCACCCAGACTCAAAAGTGACGGATGGATACGTCACGATCGGAAGCTTACCTGTGCAACCGCAAGTCATTATGGGCTCTGGCTTGGTTGATCTTAGTGGTAACTCTAACCTGAACTCTTAACCGGGGGTTAGGGAAACTCTTTGAAATATCATGTTTTGGTCATTTGGTTCTCAAACACCCTGAAGTGCGAGGACATAAACGGAGGACCAAATCTTGTGGGAAAAGTGCGCAAACCTCTGTAGAGTGTTAAATCTAATCGATTAGCCGTGTCCCTGGTTACGGACAATTGAGCCTCTGGAAATGATACTATCAGGAACTCTCAACACCACACTTGATAATAATTGATGAGGGTACAAGATAATAATTGGGTTATGAGATTTGGTTGGCAGAACCATCTCATTACACGACCGACATTTTGTAGTAATTTCATGATGCCCCTTTGTTGTAGGGATAACTTCCTTTTATGCAAAACTCGGACCTTTGCCACAATCAGCCAGATGCATATAGTTGTGATAGAATTATTATTTTTTATCAATTTTTTCTCTTCTGTGATTTGCCAGCATATTCCATATGCTGACCTACACAGCTGCAATGTCTCATGTTGCGGAGGTTTTCTTCGATGAAGTGTGAGGTCTACGTCCTATGCTCGGTGTTGCCCTTTGGAGTTAGATGGACTTAGCTACCTTCAGGATTCCGCAGGATTTTGATAGCGCTATCTCATGAGTTGGCTTTTAGACAAGTTACTTTTGTAATAATGACTCTATATGAGATTTTGATTAATAAAGCACGTGTGATTGAACTTTGTTACATACATTGATGTACTGCGTGTGTACCAGCATGATCTTGGGATGGAACGGAAACACCAGAGACTTGACCGTTTCAGGTCGGGTCGCTACAACAGCAAAAATAATAAGCTTGTTACGCGGTTATGGAAAATATTCCAAAATTAGGAGGTGACAACCAGCCACTAATGAAAAACAATTGATTGGTTGGGAACAACAAGATATGCAAAACTTCTTTCACCAAAAGGATATATTAAGAACTTGGATCCTTGATAAACACCATGATAGCAACAATCCTTAGGAAACGCTTTAGGTGAAATCCAGTCCAAGATAACTCCAAGAAAGAAATGATGGGTTTACGTATCTCATTCTTGACAACTTCTCTTCGAGACTTTTCATGAATTAAGAATGCTATAACACCTCCTCAAAAGATAAGGGAGAATGTATTTCACTTAGAAATGCAAGACAAAGAATACTTGAGCTCCTCCAACAAGAATCTTGAAGAATACTTCCAGAATGAATTAAATTCTTGACTAACCACCATCGAGAACTTCCATATATAAAAGTATGATAAAAAGAAATGAAGGTTGAAAGAATAAAATTATGACCTAGCAAAGATTTAGATGGAACTTCGCGACGAGATACTTGAGAAAAACTTAGAGCTCCAGAAAGAAAAGATGAATAACTTAGAATCAAGAAATTTGATATCATGAACAACATCGAAAGAAGGATTGAAATCCCCTTCATGAAACACGAATAAGAATTATGTTATGCTTATCCTTCATCAAGTTAAATTGATGACAAGCAACGGATTTGGCATATGACTTATTCCACTTGAAAATATTGGAGAGGGATATAACAAACTTGAAGAAGTCTAGAAAGAAATACTATTAAGAATTCTCAAATGAATGTGAATACCATGAATGAATGCAGATACATGAGAACAACGAGATCACGATCTGCCTACCAGAAAACTTCAACAAGGCACCGAAATAATTGAGAATGAATGATAAAGTCATCGAACGAACGAAGATACATCAATTGAGAAGAATTTGAGTACGAAAGAAAGCTGAGAACAAGGAAATCTTCTGAAATGATGGCCTTCGGAGGATCGAGACATGAACACAAGACTGAAATGCTCCGTATAGATATGGGAGGAATTTTTCATGATCGAAAACAATTGGAGAGGATAGTATGAGCTGAAATCATTAATCTCAGAATAGGTAAAGATTTAAGAGACACTCTTCTTCGGTCTTCAAGCTGAGAATGATGATGAGAAACACCACCATGAATTACTGAGAGACTCTGGAACTATGAATAAAGAAAGGTTGACATAGTGATGAAAATGATTTAGAAGCGATCTTCAAGAAGGGATATGACTGATGAAATTCATTCTTACGTCATATTGAAAAGAACTTGAGGACATCTCCGTAAAGATTAGAAGAGCCAGGGGAAAACCTATGGGTGATGGGCCCACTCAAAGAGAACATCGCTGAAATGATTGCTTGATAAGAGAGATAGCACTGACACATATTGAAACTTGATGAGATGAGGCCCTCGAAATAATTTAAGAGGACACTAGTGCACGCGCCTGTTGTACAAACGGTTTTTAACCCCTTTCCGTGATGTAGTCTCATACTGTCGCCTTGCATGTGTGGGAGATAGGGGGGATATCACACACGACATGAAAAACATGTTGGCGATGCCTGCTCCCGGTCACACAGGATAGGCAAAATTATGTCGTGTGCGATTGGAAGGACTATCACAAACAGGTATTTAAGAGAAATCGTGTGAGACGTGCATCCTGGCCCACACAGTGAATCCCAAACATATGTTTCCGTTTGTATTATACATCACACACAATTTTCTGCTTAACATTGTTTGTGTTAGGGGTGGCCATCACGCATGGTGCCTAGAAGAAATTGTTTGGCATAGGGCGGTCCATCACCCACACATTTTCTGTGAAAATGTTAGCGAATGGGTTTTCTAACACACACATTTTGCACCCGGAAATTGTGTGTGATTGTTCACTAATCCAACACACCAATTTTCCAGCAAGCGTGTGGGTTGGTTGAGGTCATCGCTGACGGTGTTCTATGACAAACCATCTGCAATATGAAACCCCAATAATTAGGCTAATTGCTCTATTATTTATAATCCAGCAAGTAAAAAAATTGTTACTTAATATCAAACACACAATATATTATATTTCATATTACGGAAACCAAGATTTCATAATTGATATACATCAGAGTACAACATCATATAGGCATATACTCCCTAGCTACCAAATTACACGACAGGACCGAGTTTCACATGCAACATCTAAAACCTTTGGAAAATAGCATCATGTATGATAAATAGATATATGAATCTTGTCTCGAAAACTGTTGAAGCGGAAGGGAAATGTTGAGCCTTCACTGATGTCGAAGGTTCTTGCAACTTTATGCCAGTGCTTGTGGATGGTTGCCCGCCCACCCTTCATCCTCTCAAGGAAGACTTCAAGATTATACCGTGGGTGTTGTATGAATACCTTCCTCACCTCTTGACCATACAGGTTGTTTGAGATGTACTCATCGATGAACTGCTTTGGAAAGGACTGGAAACAAAGATATGCATAAATTGCGTTTCTAAAAATTGAAATGTCACAAAGGGAAAAAAGACAAGGTAAAAGAGGTAGTACCATCCTATAGTTCACTGATGTCTTCTTCATTATGTAGGCAAACAACTTGTTGTTCTTCGTCGCAAGTTTGTTTATCTTAACAATCTCTCTGGGTTTCTTTATTTGACTGATAGTCATGAACACATCCTTTCCCCACATGCAAAATGGGTCGAACAGTGGGTCTAAACCTCTCACAGCAGAACCTACATGTGCAAGACCAAATTATTGTTAGAAACCTAAATATTAGAATGGTTCCACTAATTGCACAATAATGTGCTATTAGCCAAAGGATCATGAAAGTGCAAACCTCGATGGTAAACCTCACTATCTCCCATTGTTCCCACTATAATGTATGTAAGAATAGATATTGGTCAGTAAAATCTGTGAATGAAAGATAAACGCATTGCATATCCAACATATGAATTCAAGCCACATGGAAAAGACAAGCATGCAAAGAACTATGAAATATAGCAATTGTAGGTTTCATGTGCATAACAAAACAAAATTGTACCAACAATAACTGAACATCACATTGCAGATGATCACCAAAACAACTGAACCAAACAGTTAACTGAGCATCACATTGCACAATACAACAGAGTAGTAGAAGGTCAAATTGCATAATAGCATTACATTGCAGATTTCACTAGAGTTTGTTAAGGAAAGGTAGGAGCAGCACATGTAACAGGTAAAACAAACAGGCGTAACAGGCGAAGCTAGCCGAACACAAGTCATTAGTAATTAAGGTTAAAAACAAGATAATCCTCATCGTTGGAGATATTGATAACGTTGGGCTTGGATGAGGGAGAGGCCTCCACATCATAGGTGCCCTCCTCATAGTGGTGAGTTGCCTCAACCTATCTGGGCACCAACCCGCCTGTTATGGAGTTGAGGAAAGCACACCCACGCTGAGAAAACAACTCGGAGTCATCGTCGAAGGCAACAACGGAGCCCTGGAGAAAACACAATGAGCTATTGTACAAAGCAGCTAACCGCGTGGCGGCGGCCGCACATGAGACATCGACGGTGGCCTCGATGTCTAGATGTTGTTCCAAGATCTGGGGGTCATCACACATGGCAGCCATCGTGGCGTCATCCGCGCGCGCGGTCGCAGTTTGCTTCTCAGCTGCTAGGTGCTCCTTGAGATCCTCGCTATACTGCGTGCACCATGTCTTTCGGTGGTGATTATGTGGGGGCTGGGCCGGTGATTTTGGTGGAATGTGTCGCACCGACAGTCGGGCCATGTGGAATGGAGGAGGAGGGGGTGCAGGGGGAGGGGGTATGGGGAAGGTTTGGATTACCTGACTATGACTAGCAGGATGAGGCCGAGTAGCAGGAAGGAACATCTGCGGCAAGGAGGCGGCGCTTAAGCAAGTAGTGAAGGTTTGAGCTTAGGAAATGAGGGGGGGCAGGGGGAATGGTAAATGTGGCTTTTGGTTGGTACGAGGGGCGGGGAGGTAGATATTTGCGCGGCAACCCAAAATTTCGTTCGGTGCGGCGAAAAAGTAGCGCGCGCAGTCACATCAAACACAATACCATTACCATAACTGTGTGCGATATTCAACAACACAAATGCATCCTATAGTTTATCCCGTGTGTGACGAGATTGAACATGGAAACTTTGGTCTCCAAGCTTCCTGCGTAAGACATCGAATACTACATTGCACGTGATACTTGCATTTCATGTTCATTTGGAGGAGAAAATGGGGATACAGCGGCAAATTTTGGTCCGAATTTCCCTCGTTACATTGGTCATTGCTTAGTTTAACACAACTTGCAAATTTGAGTACTACACAAAAGAGCCTACAACACTTCTAGCACTTACTTAATCGAGCAACTAATAAACATTAGTTAATTGACTTAAACATTACTCTAACAAAACAACATCGCTCTAGACAGAGACTAATATTCCTCCTAGCATTCATCGATCTCCGCCGGCTCGTCGATGAACAGCTCCACTTGACGAACTCCGAGGAAAGGAGATCCATCGCCACATACTCCAGCATCTCACAGTTTTTGTGCACCATCTCTTTGGATAAGGCCGCCTTGAGCAGGGCATGCGCGGCCTTGCTCCGGGCATGGAAAACGATAATCTTGTCTAGGGAGGATGCCGACAAACGGACGCCTGCTAGAGTACACTCAACGATTACCAACTCAACGGAGGTGGGTTGTTGACCGATGTCGAAGAAGGCAGATGTGATTTTTGTAGCGACCGACACGAGATGGGCACAAGCGGCCTCGAGATGGGACTGGGCGTCCTCCATCATGGCTACGGCGACCGCCGAGGAACTCACAACTGATGTGCCATTCTCGCCATTTGCTATCCATGTCGCAGTTGTTGCTACCGCCCTCTTAGCTGTAGGAGTTGCCCTTTCGGTTCCTGCAGCTGCTCTGTCGAAGGTAGCAGCCGCGTTCAGGCATGTTGAGAGCGCGCTCATGGCTGATGCGGTCGCGCTCGGGACGGAGTCGGTTGCCGAAGTTGCCATTGATAATCCCCAAGTGCAAGGAATCATTGTAGCAATTTCTGAAGGTTGAAGTGATAAGTATGGAGTGTCGAACCCACATAGAGCTAAAGGTAAGATCAATATTCTCTCAAGTATAATCTGCCACTGATACGACTCTACGTATGTTGAACGTTTGCTTCCAACTAGAAACGATAAATAAAACTACGTCGTGTGTATGAAGAGAATAGCTTTGCATGATATCGGAGAACTAAAATATAAAAATAGGTGTTGTTATCATAAAGTTAGTATATATTACAATATATTACAAATAGTGAGTGTGGAATAATGATGGGTCAGTATGCGGAATTGTCCTAGGCAATTGTTAACAAGATTGAAAATCATTATTGCAATTTTATATGAGGGAGAGGCATAAGCTAACATACTTTCTCTACTTGCATCATATGCACTTATGATTGGAACTCTAGCAAGCATCCACAACTACTAAAGATCATTAAGGTTAAACCAAACCAGATCATTAAAGCATCAAGTCCTCTTTATCCATTACACAACAACCCCCTTACTCGGATTTAAGCTTCTGTCATTCTAGCAACCCACTATAAGCAAATCATGAACGTATTGCAACACCCTACAGCGGAAATCCTTCACGTGTGTGCGGCATGAAAGGCACCATAGGACAACACCAAAATAAACATACAACTCAAACCAATCTAGATCATCAATCAACCCGTAAGACAAATGAAATCTACTCAACACATCATAGGATGGCAACATATCATTGGATCATAATATGTGGCATAAAGCACCATGTTCAAGTAGGGGATTACAGCGAGATGCGGGAGAGTGGACCGCTGAAAAGATATGAGGGCAGTGATGAAGAAGGTGATGTTGATGAATATGATCACCACGGCGATGGTTCCCCCGATGGCACTGTGTTGCCACCAAGAGAGAGGGGGAGTCCTTATGCTTCCTCCTCGATGCCCCCCTAGGTGGGGAGAGGTTCCCCCTCTGGTCCTTGGACTCCATGTTCATGATGGCCCCTCTGTCTTCCTCCTCCATGGTCTCCGGTGATGGTGACCCCACCGGCAGGGTGCCAGAGAGGGCCAAGATTGATTTTTCGTGGCTACAAAGACTTGCGGCGCCGGAACTTTTGATCTAGGTCTCTTTCTGGAGGTTTCTGGGTTTATAGGAGTACATGGCGTTGGAATAATGTCAAGGGGACTCCCGAGGGGCCCACAAGCTAGGGGCACGCCCTAGGGGGGTGCGCCCTAGTGGCTTGTTGCCTCCTCGGGCCTCCTCTCTAGTATCTTTTTGCTCCAGTATTTTTATATTTTCCAAAAATATTTTTCATAAATTTTTAGCCCATTCCGAGAACATTTATTTCTGCACAAAAAACAACATTAGGGTAGTTATGTTGAAAATAACGTCACTCCGAGTTAGTTCTAATAAAATCATACCAAAATCATATAGAATTATTGTAAACATGGCATGAATACTTCATAAATTGTAGATACGTTGGAGACGTATCAGCATCCCCAAGCTTAATTCCTACTCGTCCTCGAGTAGGTAAATGATAAAAGAAATAATTTATGAAGTGTGAATGCTAGAATAGTTCATAAATTTGATCAATGATAGTTCCAAACACTTTTTATAGCATCATTATATATCATACACAGTAGCTCATCTCAGAAAACTTCTCATGATCAAGTAGCAAGCTATTCACATGTTAAAGTATAGACCAGAAAGTTTCTTGAAAACTAACAAACCATATTCCTAGTCATGGAACAATTGCAATTCATCTTATTTTCAAGAAGGATCTATGTAATAGATTTGATTTAGCAAATTCCACATACTCAACTATGATATAGTCTTCCATGATTATTGACACTCAAAGCATGTTTTTAGAACAAATAGCATCCATCGAACATAGAGAAAGATAGGGGCTTAATGTTTCGCCTCCCAACTTATTTATCATATAGATAATTGCCAACAATAATAATTCATGATCAAATATATTTGTGTGGATATATATGTCTAGATCATTCCCCAACACATGACACTTGCCAAGAGAAAAAATGTGAAATATATGAAGTGGTGAAGATCACCATGACTCTTGCATAAAGGTAAGTACTATAAAGTACAAGATAGGCCCTTCGCAGAGGGAAGCGGAGGTTGTCATGCGCTTTTTGTTTTTGTATGTGCAAACCCTTAATGCAAAGGAATGTCACGTTGTATTGCCCTTTGTGATAGCGACCTTTATTATGCAGTCCGTTGCTTTTATTTATTTACCATCACAAGTTCGTACAACGCTTATTTTCCCTTACAATAAAAGATCATACATCTTTAGGAGCAATTTTTATTTCTTTTTGCACCGATGACAACTTACTTGAAGGACATTACTCAATCCATAGGTAGGTGTAGTGGACTCTCATGGCAAAACTGGTTTAAGGGTGTTTGGATGCACAAGTAGTATTTCTGCTTGGCGTGGGAGTTTTGGCTAGTATGAGGTGGAAGCAAGCACCACATGTTGGAGGATCCATAACAATATAACTTCTATACAAATATACCCAAACATAACTCATTAAGTTGTCTTCCTTGTCCAATTTCAACTAATTTTCTCAAGTTTGGAAATAATTAATGAGCTAACAATCATAGAATATGTCCAAGATAGTGTATTTACATGTGGAATCTCTCTTCCTTCAATATTCTTTCATGAATTGTTCAAGTGACCAATGCGGTGTTTGCTAACTTTCAATAAATTTTACCATGTATACTTATTATATGTGAAGTCATCACTCCCCATCGGATAAGTATATGAAGCATATTTAATTTCAGATTTATTATATTCAATTCATTCAACCATTTACTCATAGGGTATAAGTGAAGCACTAGAGTGAATGACAAACTACTCCCGAAAGATATAAGTGAAGATCAATGTGTAGTAAATTAGTTTAAATAGCCATGTGAGGACTCTCTCTCTTATTCAAAATTTTAAATCCAATGCTTTTATTCCAACATAAAAACAAAATAAGATGATATTCCAAGAATAGCACGCAACGAATAAAAATTTAGACTCAACATAGGCTAACAAATAATTGTTGGTGAAGAGAGGTGGGATGCATAGCATCCACAAGCTTAGATGCTTGAGACTTCTTGAAATAGTTACTTGGGGTGCCTTGGGCATCCCCAAGCTTGAGCTTTTGTATCTCATTCAATCCTCTCATATCATGGTTTCACCTATTCTCAAAAACTTCATCCACACAAAACTCGAAAAGAACTCGTGAGATAAGTTAGTACACATAAGAATAAATCAACTCCTCATGTACTGCCAAGATAAGTTGCACAATAATTTTAAACATCATCTATTGTTTTACTATCGTTTCCACAATTTATATCTACCAATATAGGCTACAGAAACTATAGGATAAGCAGATAACAAAACTATGATAGCAATCTGTCCAAACAGAATAGTCTGTAGAAATTTATGAAAACAGTGTACTTTTGTAATTCAAGAAATTATGAAAATTTAGGAAATGCTAAATAATTTATAAGAAAACACTTTGTAAAAGTTTTAGAAATTTTCCACGTTCCAGTAAAAATATGAAAATTGAAACACTACATATAAAGTTTCTGTTTTTACACAGCACACATCAAAACATGAATCCAAGCATCCTAAGACAATTCTTGGAACTTTTTATTGAAAAATAAGATTATGAATAAAACCTAAAAGAAAATGACGAAATATAATTACTATCCAAGCAAAGCACATATTATGTGATGAATAAAAATATAGCTCTAAGTAAGATATACCGATAATGTTGAAAACGAAAGAGGGGATGCCTTCTAGGGCATCCCCAAGCTTAGACGCTTGAGTATTCCTTGAATATTACCTTGGGGGTGCCTTGGTCATCCCAAATGTTGGGTTCTTGTCACTCCTTATTCTCCTCATATCGGTGTCTCACCAGAAACTTGAAAACTTCAATCACACAAAACTTAATGGAACTTCGTGAGAAGGGTTAGTGTAATAAAGATAAATCATTCACTTAGGTACTGTCAATACAAGATTCATAATTATTCTCACATAATACCTACTTTATTCTACCATTAACATAATTTATATAAATGAATTAATGCTATGGGAACACTAAAACAAGCAAACTATTCATGCAAAAAAGAATTTTTCAAAAACAGAATAGTGTATGAAGATCTGCAGTATATCCATACTTCCCTGTCTCTAAAAATTCTGAAAAATTAGGACAACCTAAAACATCTGTGTATAAAGATTGTGTAACATTTCAGATCGTTATCATGCTCCAGTAAAAAATTAATATTCCTGTACTGGTGTCAAAAGTTTTTGTTTCGGTTCAGCATCAATTCTACTCATCTTGTGAGTCATCCCAAAGGTTTTGCTTGGCACTTTATTGAAATAAAAGGCACAAAACATGATTACTGAAGTAGCTTAATCATGTGAACACTAAAAACAAGAAGTAGAAGTGTGGGTTTGTCTCCCAACAAGCGCTTTTGTTTAATATCTTTTAGCTAGGCATGATATTTTAATGATACTCTTCCAAGCCTAATTCCAATGATAATTTTATTCATACTCTAAAAGATATAAGTGAAGTTCATAGAGAATTATATAGTTAATATAGATTAACCAATATTCAAGCTCAAAATATATAAGTGAAGCACACGAAGTATTCTATAAAGCCATACTCAAAAGATTTAACTGAAGCACAAAGAGCATTCTACAAAGCCATACTCAAAAGATTTAAGTGAAGCACATGAAGCATTATACAAATCAATGAAGGACTATATCATACTAGAAGGATGCATAAAGGAAAATAAAAACACTGAAGACGCATATCATGTGAACAAAACAAAAATCGAGATATACCGATAATTGTTGAAGAATAAAGATGGGATGCCTTCCGGGGCATCCCCAAGCTTAGATGCTTGAATCTCCTTGAAATATTTGCTTGGGTTGCCTTGGGAATCCCCAAGATTGAACTCTTGTCTATCCCTATTCTTCTCATATCGATACCTTCTCGATCTTCTAAGACTTCATCCACACAAAACTTAACAAAACCCTCCTGAAATCAGTTAGTATAATAAAGCAAATTACTACCTTTACATATTGTTGTAAACTCATTCTAGTTTAATATTAGCATTATATCTACTGTATTCCAACTTCACCATGGTTCATACCCCCCGATACAACACATAGATTCATCAAAATAAGTGAACAACACATAGAAAACAAAATCTGTCAAAAACAGGACAATCTGTAGCAATCTGGAAACTTAGTATACTTCTGTAACTTAAATAATTTTGACACATTATAAAAAATTAAACAATTTATATAGAAGTACTGTGTAAAAATTGCAGAAACTTTTGACCTTCTAGTAAAAAATGTAAATTCACACACTACAGCCAAAGTTTCTGCTTTTGCACCGCACATAGCGAACAAGCGATCTAATCATCCTAAAGATAAATCTTGGCACATTATTTTCACAATACAATGGATATATACAAGGGGATAATATTATTTTGATAAGCTTCCATGAAAAATTCTACATTGTTTCCATGAGCATGAACACAAGTGTTCAAGGTCGAACCTCACTTCTCCAATGCACAACCTTCCAATCACCTCTCGTCGGTGCACTAGAGTTTTGGTTCTCCTGTGCCACTTACTCATGCACGGGCAGTAGTAGCCACTCCGGTAGCCACTCCGGCGGCAAGGCCCAATAGGGAGCTGCTAGATGCAGATGTAGGAAAATCAAGAGACATCCAAACAAACAATCGAGATCAAGGCTAAAGGCAAGACCCCCGGCAAGACCGTGCCAGGATGGCCTTCAAACCATGGCAAGGCGAAGCCTCGGCAAGATCCCGCCAGTGCAGAGGACAGGTGTTGCCCTACCTGGGCACGTGTCGAGGTGCTAGTGGTGTAGGAGGCTAAGCGGTGTCGATGGGACGGGGTCCTGTCTCGTCCCACAGATGGTCAGAGGCACCTGATGGAGCATTAAATGCGCCTGTCTTACACCGCCAGTGTTATGTATGATAACAATGTAGCAATGTACACCTCGTGTACGTACTTTACGCCGCTGTTGGAATCCCTTAGTCATATAAAAGGAGTCCCAGGGTGTTATAGTAGAGGATCTTTTGACCGATCTTCTAGCTCGCATGCGTAGCTGCTGTGTTCGATCGCTCAAACAGCGCTCCTATGGCTAGAACCCAAGAACACCCATAATACACAAAGCAGGAGTAGGGTTTTATGCTTATCAATGGGCCGAACCGGGTAAAAATCCCCCATGCTGCTCGTTCGACCTTCTCTTCGCGCATACCCGTCTTCATGTCGAACCGAAAGGGGTCCTCCCGATCCCATAGGTGTTTGTCCCCCATGACATCTCTGGCGCGCCAGGTAGGGGGATTGGTTGCGTAAACCTAGTCCAATGATCAGCGCGTCATGTGCTTCATCATATCCATTTCCATGGCTCCCAAGAAGAAGAGTTTCACGCCGGTGGAACCCTCCACGTTCGCTGCGCCCGTAGTCGCCCAAGCGGGCGATGGAGTGGACGCGGGCGCAGGAAGTAGAGACCCTGTGCCCGTGCGGTGCTCCAGTGATCAAGGACAAGGAAGCGGCAACGCCCATAGCAGAGACGCTCACGGCAGCGACGGTAACCCCCATGCCACCGGGTCTCAGGACGGAGCTATACCGCCTGCGGGCGATACAGTGAACTCCAGGGACGGAAGGGCACCCTCAAAGACACCCATGCCGGCACGTATGCCACGACCTTCTCAGGACACACGCGAAGAGCAGTGCCGTGGCGTCGGTGGTTCCCAACGTCCCCATGGAAAAGCTCCTACGCATCACTCCCAAGATGCACGAGACCAGCATGCATGCCAGCAAGCTAGTGGGAGCGGCATGCAAATGCGGGACCGCGACGGAGCTCCTTCTAACACGGTTAGGAGTCAGAGCACCTCGCGTTCTTTGCGCCGTTCGCTGCCAACCACGTCGGAAGAAGCAATGGCACGGGCAAAACTGCTCCTAAACTTCCCTCCTACTGCGGAGAAGCTCGACGAATGGACAGCCACCATTCCGAGCCTCCTTAGCCTCGCCGATAATTTCCGGTCCACCAAACCGGCTCGCGCCAGTGGCGAGAAGACCGGAGGCAGTGCGACCATAGTGCACTCTCCTCCACAGCAACACCATCGGTCGCCAACTCGTCGGACCGACGCTTGTGATGGTTACTCGACGGCGTCGTCTGATCCATGGACTCGCCGCGATTAGCGTCAAGTTCTTCGGGAGCGAAGCAAGGAAGACGCTCGAACCACAATCAAGCGGCAGCGGGAAGCGTGCCATCAATCTGATAGGCGCGCGGGACCAACTATAGACAAATACGCGCTAAGGTATCCTGTCAGCCTACCTTACAAGGTGGGTTGTCCAGCGTTTACCTGTGAGCTGTAGCGAGTCCAGTGGCCCAACTCCCGAACGTTCAATACAAAGGTCTCGGAGAAATATGACGGCAAGACTCACCCGTTGGAGTTCTTGAGCATCTACACCATGGCGGGGCAAGCTGCCAGGCTCGCGACAACAAGATACTCGCCAACTACTTCCCGGTGGTGCTCAAGCCCAACATCAGGTCATGGTTGATGCACCTGCCAGAGACTTCCATCACCTCCTGGGTAGACCTATGCCATGAGTTTGTTGGTGCCTTTACCGGAGGCCACCAAGCCACTGGTCAAGAAAGTGACTTGCACATAATTCCCCAAAAAGAAGGCGAGACCTTGTGCAAGTACATTTAAAGGTTCAGTCGTGTGCATCACAACATCCCGGACATTCATCATGCCACTGTTATTAGCGCGTTCCACCAGAATGTGCGCAACCATAGGATGCGCCAAGAGCTGGCAATGAACAAGGTCAGGAATGTTGTCGAGCTCTATGCTCTGGCTGATAGATGTGCCCGAGCTGAAGAAGGGAGGAGACTCCCCACCGAAGAAGCTAGCATTGGAGTCAACTCTGATGACGAAGACGACACCGCCTCGGCAAAGAAAAAGCGACGGGAAAACAAGAAGCACAAGAGTAAGACTGTGCTTGCTGTCGAGGGATCCGGCAATGTTGACACTGCCAAGAAAATTAAGGTTGACAGTCCCGGCAAGGAGGTTGCCGGGTGCACCTCATGTCAGGCCTTAGCGGCCGCCGACAAGACTAAGGGCTCCGACACGCAGTACTGCAAGATCCATCGCACCAAGGGCCAGGACCTCCAAAACTGCCGACAGGTCGAGCAACTCGTCAAGAAGCAGAAAGCTGAGTACGTGAGACGAGATAAGGAGAAATCCCAAAACGGTGCACAAGGGTCCGACAAGAAACGCAGCGACCGAGGAGGTCGCCGCGGCAAGGCCAAGCAACAGAAGGAGTGGCCCGCTTGAGGCCGCGGTGAAGGAGGGGATGACGATTGCAACGAAGAGGACGAGGAGTCGAGCGAGCATGAGTTCCAGAATGCTACAGAGATGATGTGCATCGAGGGAGGTGCCTCTTCGCATTCCTCTCACTGTAAGTCAAACATTGGGCATGCGAGGTTAATATGGCGGGACCATCTATCGGTGCCCAGAAACCTCTGAAGTGGTCCAACACTCCTATCATTTTCGACACCGAGGATCACCTTGATCGCACAACCGCGGTCGGGTGTTTGCCATTGTTGGTTTCACCGACAATTCGCAACCTCCGGGTGACGAAAATGCTAGTCAACAGTGGGGCTAGCCTGAACGTAATCTTGCAAGATGTCATCCAGAGGCTACAAATTCCTGATGAAGATCTCGAGCCGACAGGCACATTCCAAGGGATCAATTCAGGGAAGACTCTTCTGAAGGGCAAAATAACACTGTCGGTAACATTTGGTAGTGAGATAAATTTCAGAACAGAGAAGATCGTCTTTGATGTTGCCAAGATCTCATTGCCATACAATAGTATCCTTGGCCGCCCAGTGCTGGCAAAGGTCATGGCAACCACCCACTTTGCTTACAATGTGCTAAAGATGCCCGGGCCAATGAGCGTCATCATGATCAACTCTGACAAGAAAGGTGCACTCATTTTCACCGACCAACTCTACTGAGAGGCAGTTGTAGCACCTGCCGCCAAGGCACTTGCTCCTGCCACTGAAGCTCCTGTGGGGTAAGAAGACCGGTAAGGCCTCGGGCGCACATTCTAGCAAGTGCACCTCCTCGGAGTGATGCGCTCCCGTTGACGATATGCCAGGGAGCTCCACCGGCAAGAACAAGAGGTCCAAGGCAGCTCCACCGGAGACCAAAAAGGTGTCTGTCAAGGAGGACGACATGGGGGGAACTTTCACCATAAGTTCCACCCTCATTGACAAATAGGAAAGCACGCTCGTTGCTTTCCTGTGGGCGAATGTCAATGTGTTTGCATGGCAACCGTCTGACGTCCCCGGTGTTCCC
Organism: Hordeum marinum; assembly: GCA_022496015.1. NCBI lineage: Eukaryota > Viridiplantae > Streptophyta > Magnoliopsida > Poales > Poaceae > Hordeum > Hordeum marinum. The sequence goes on along the minus strand of CM039675.1, from coordinate 208,265,141 downwards.
AGGGAGGTAATTGAGCACCATCTTGTCGTCTGCCCTCATGCTCCGCCCGTCAAGCAGAAAGTGAGGAAGCAAGCCTTGGAGAGATTAGAATTCATTGCCGAGGAAATTAGAAAACTGGAAGCAATAGGTCTGGTCAGAGTGGTGCTCCACCCAACATGGTTGGCCAATCCCGTCATAGTGCGCAAGGTGAATGGGAAATGGAGGTTGTGTATTGACTACTATACAGATCTCAATAAATCATGTCCAAAAGATCCCTTTCCCTTGTCGCGCATCGACTAGATTGTGGACTCCACTGCCGGCTATGACTTGCTGTCATTCCTTGATGTGTACTCAGGGTACCATTAGATTTTAGTGTCGAAGGAATACGTAGAGAACACCACATTTATCACCCCATGTGGTACGTACTGCTTCGTGCGAATGCCTTTCGGGTTGAAAAGTGTTGGTTCAACATTTGCAGGAGCGGTCCAGATTGGTTTTGAACCCCAGCTACATAGCAATATGGAAGCCTATATGGATGAAATAGTGGTTAAAACCAAGGACAAGACAACACTCATACAAGACCTAGAAGAGATGTTTGCAAATCTGCGCAAGATCAACTTAAAACTCAATCCCGAGAAGTGTGTGTTTGGCGTTCCGTCTGGCAAGCTTCTCGGATTCTTTGTGTCTCAGGGTGGGATTGAAGCAAACCCTAACAAGATCAAGGCGATTGAGCAAATTGAAGCACCAAAGTGCGTCAAGGATGTACACCCTCTTGCCGGTTGCATCGCATCTCTAAGCAAGTTCATCTCAAAATCCGCTGAGCATGCCCTCCCATTCTTCAAAATCTTGAAGAAGGCAGGTCCGATGAAATGGACTCTGGAAGAGGAGGCAACGTTGCAGGATTTGAAAAAGTACCTCTCCTCTTCGCCAACACTAGTCACACCTAGGCCACAAGAACCGTTGCTGCTATACCTAGGGGAGACGAAACAAGTGGTTAGCGCTGCACCGGTGGCATAGAGGGAAGCTGACGAAGAAGTGATGGTAGGGGCGAGACCGCCAAGCGACAAAGCCAGGAACTCCCCCAGCAGGTCCTGATGCCGGCAAGGTAGGGTTAGTACAGACAAATGAAGCAACGCCGAAGAAGAAGATGGTGCAGCGCCTAGTTTATTTTGTCAGTTCCCTCTTGCAGGGAGCTAGGTCAAGATACTCTAGTGTGCAAAAACTGCTTTTAGGTCTCCTTATGGCCTCGGGGAGGTTGCGCTACTACTTCCAAGCACATGAGATCACCGTCATCACTCGCTTTCCACTGCAACAGATTCTGCGGAATTCAGATGCCACCGGCATGATTGTGGAGTGGGCATTGGAGCTATCGAGCTTTGGTCTCAAGTTTGAAAGTACTTCAACTATCTAGAGCAGAGCCCTAGAAGAATTCATTGCAGAATGCACTCCAACGCCAAACGAAGAGGTCTAAGAAACAGCTCTTCCCGGCAAGGAAACTTAGCAAGAATGGGTCATGTATTTTGATGGGGTTATCTCCCTGCAAGGGGCCAGTGTTGGCGTGCTGCTTGTCGCACCAACCGGAGAGGACCTCAACTACGTGATTAAGATGCACTTTCCCCGAGAGAGATCAACAAACAATACGGAGGAGTATGAAGGACTGCTTGCCGTTCTTAGTATCATGGCAGACCTTGGAATCAAGAAGCTCGTCGTTAGAGGTGATTCTGAAATCACAACATGCTCCCTTGGTGGTTTTGATAATTCATGACAACATACATTGTCTCTTGGACTAACACCTCTATCTACTGTATTTCAGATAATAGTCCATGGAGAGTTGAGTTGGTAAAAGGATTGTGGAGATTGTGGAATTACCCCAAGATGCAAGGAAATAGGTTGGCCAAGCTTCAAGCAAGAGGACTCTACATTTTACATTTGTGAGAAATAACTTTGAGTCCATAGGAAAGCCAATAATACTAAAAGGGGGTAAGGTTTTGTTGGTGAAAAAAATGCTCATACTTGCACAAGGGATAGTCACCAAAACATCCACATACTCTCCCACCAAAGTCTGTCTATAGCCAAACATGCAAAATCGGTGCAACCAACATTCCTATCCTGGTGCCACCGATTTCAAACCCTAGACAGACTCAGCCAAACACTAACCCTTCGGTGCAGCCGACACTGCTTTTGGTGCCACCGAGTTGGGCTGCCAAGTTTCTGTTACATAACTTCACATTTTCAATCCGTCCAAGAATGTTGAATCGGCATCACCGAGTTTGGCAATTCTGACCATTGGTCACCTTGTCGGTGCAACCGAGATTCGTATATCGGTCCCTCTGAGCTTCAAAAGTTGCCACCTTTTGGTCACTTCGGTACCACTGAGATTAACACATCGGTGTCACCGAGTTGGTCATTTTGTGTGTAATGGTTGGATTTTTGGGGATGCCTAGATATAGCCCTTCACCACCACCAACTCGATAGAGAAGCACTCAGAACTATTCCATACCTATCCTACCAGATTTTCTAAGAGAGAACCACCTACCCTTGTGTTGAGATCAAGATCTTCCACTCCAACTACATGGATCCTGATTTCTTGCCTCCCCAAGTTGCTTTCCACCAATCCCATCTCTTCTACCAAGCCAAATATGTCAGAGAGTGATTGTGTGTTGAATAGTCTATCATCTTGAAGCATAAGAGCAAGGAGTTCATCGTCATTACCGAGCCTATTGGTTAGGTGTCGCTTGGGAGCCTCCTACTTTGTGTTGTGGAGTGAACCAAGAAGTTTCTAAGGGCAAGGAGATCACCTACTTCGTGAAGATCTACCCATAGTGAGGATAGTCCTTCGTGGATGGAAGCCGTATGGAATAGTCAAGGTTTCTTCTTCGTGGAACCCTCCGTGGGTAGAGCCCTCTGTGGACTCTCACGACCGTTACCCTCTGTGGGTTGAAGACTCCATAAACATGGACGTACGATAGCACCACCTATCGGAAACACGGGAAAAATCTTTGCGTCTCCTATTGCGTTTCATCTTCCTATCTCATCTCTTTACTTCACATGCAATGTCTTTACTTTCCGCTGTCATATTTGTAGACATGCATGTGTAGGGCTGTTAGACTTGCTAGACTTGCTAAAATTGTTAAAATCTGCCAACCAATTAACTTGGGAAAAGGTTAGGTTTTAGATTCCTGCTAGTAGTCTATTCACCCCCCTCTAGACACTCTTCTTTTGATCCTACAAGTGGTATCAGAGCTTTGGTCTCCATTGCTTCGGTTTAATCACCGTGGAGGAAGATGGATGTGTCTAGAGTAGAGAGTTTGAGTTGTAGAGTGCCCATTCTTGATGGAGAGTACTATATTCAATTGAAGAATGCCATGATTGATCTATTTGATAAATTCCATTTGACAAAATATATTGAAAACCCCTATGTGCTCCCTATTGATGAATTGCATCCCACACACGAAGAGAAATTAACATGCTTGGTAACCTAAGAACTGTCAATCTTATTGTTAGAGGTTTACCAAGATTCGTGCTTTCTCAATTGAAGAACTTTGCATGTGCCTATAACTTGTGGACTGATTTGGAGAAACGATATCCAAATGTTTCATTAGGAAATCTTGATGAGATTCTTCATAAAACTATTGCTTTTCACAAAATGAAGCCTAGTGATCCAAACTTTGATAAATGCCTATTTGAGCTCCATGATCTTATGTGTGATAAAGGAGATTTCACCACTATCAACAACATTATCTTCGAAGCCATTCACATTCATAAACTTGAACATTGTCATGATCACAATTCTAACGAATCTCTTGTTCTTTATGACGAGGATTTCACACTTGATGATGACAATGTGGAACATGGCAACTATGATGAAGATGAGTTATTCGACATCGAGTATGAGAAGATCATGAAGAATATAAGTCTAATGGCAAACCTTAAAGATTACATGTCCAGAGGAAAAGAGTGGATTCTCGATAGCAGATGTACTGATCATATGACTAGAGATAGAGAGATGTTTGAAGAAATCACACCAAACCATGGACCGCGAAGGTACGTAACGTTTGGGGATAACTCCAAAGGTAAGGTACTTGGTCTTGGTAAGGTGTACATATCCCATGATAGCTCTATTCAAAATGACATGCTTGTTGAATCTCTTGGCTACAATCTTCTTTCCATATCTAGACTTGCCGGCTTCGGTTTCAATGTTTTATTCACAAAAGTAGATTGGCAAGTGTTTTGTCAAGATAATGATAAAATGGTCTTTACCGGTTTCTGTAGAGGTGATCTATACATTGTTGATTTCACTAAGAGATCCAAACCCTGCACTTGTCTTATAACAAAATCTTCTAAAGTTTGGCTTTGGCATAGAAGACTAGGACATGTTGGCATACGTAATTTAGACAAACTTATCAAAGGCGATCATATACTTGGTGTTAAAGATGTTATCTTTGACAAAGATAGACTTTGTAGTGCTTGTCAAGATGGAAAGCAAGTAGGTGGAAGTCATCCGTTAAGAATACCATGACTACTAGGAGACCACTCGAGTTACTTCACATGGATCTTTTTGGTCCTAATGCTTACAAGAGTCTCGGTGGAAATTCCTATGGTCTAGCAATAGTTGATGATTTTTTCAGATTTACGTGGGTATTCTTTCTTGATGATAAGTCGCAGGTTCAAAAGATCTTCAAGAACTTCGCTCGCAAAGCGCAAAATTAGTTTGAAGTGAAGATCAAGAAGGTTCGAAGCGATAACGCATCGGAGTTCAAGAACACCCATGTGGATACCTTTCTTGACAAAGAAGGTGTCTCGCGTGAGTTCTCGGCTACATACACACCTCAACAAAATGGAGTTGTTTAGAGGAAGAACCATACACTCATTGAGATGGCAAGAACGATGCTTGACAAATACAAGACGCCAAGACAATTTTGGGCAGAAGCCATTGAAACAACATGTCATGCCACAAACCGACTTTACTTGCACAGGCTTCTAGGTAAAATGACATATGAGCTACTCACTCGTAACAAACCCCAAGTTACATACTTTCGGGTATTTGGCTCAAAGTGCTACATTCTTGATAAGCATCGTCGTACTAAATTTGCTCCTAAATCTCATGAAGGATTCCTACTTGGTTACAGATCGAACTCTCACACTTACCGTGTCTACAACAACTTCACTCAAAAAGTTGAAGAGACGGTAGATGTGAAGTTTGATGAATCTAATGGTTCGCAAGTCGAACAATTGCCAAATGATGTAGGTGATAAGGACCCTTCGGAAGCTATTCTAGATCTACCCATCGGCAAGATTCATCCCATGGAGGTGAAGGAAAGTATTTCATCAACTCAAGTGGAAGCCCCTACTTCACATCAAGGTGAACATCAACACGTCATGGAGGCATCCACAAGCGGTACATGACGAGATGATGAAGAGGAGGAAGTGCATGATGAAAATCCACCACAACCACCTTCACCACCACCTCAAGGGAATGACACCGTCAACAACAACGAAGATGAAGGAGATGATGATGATGAAGAAGAAGCTCCACCATCCAACAATCGGAAGCCGACCCGAGTTCGAGCTCAGGTGACCAAGAACGATCCCCTAAACCAAATCTTTGCTGATATACAAGCAAGGAGAATCACTCGCTCTAAAATCCGTCTAGATAACTTTTGTGAGCATTATTCTTTCATATCTAGCATTGAGCCTTTGAAGGTAGAACAAGCTATTGAAGACGCGGATTGGGTGAATGATATGCATGAAGAGCTTCACAACTTGAAAAGGAACAAAGTGTGGACACTCGTGGAGAAGCCCGAAGATGACAACATCATCGGAACCAAATGGGTGTTTCGGAACAAACAATACGAAGACGATCAAGTCATGCGCAAAAAGGCTCAGCTCGTAGCCCAAGGATATACGCAAGTCGAAGGTATGTACTACGGTGAGACTTATGCCCCCGTCGCCAGACTTGAAGCTATTCGTATTCTTCTTCCTTCTGCTAATCACCATGATATCACACTTTATCAAATGGATATCAAAAGTGCATTTTTAAATGGTGAAATTGAAGAAGAGGTATATGTTAAGCAACCACCTGGTTTTGTGAATCCTAAGAAACGTAATCATGTATACAAGCTTCGTAAATCTCTTTATGGTCTTAAGCAAGCCCCTCATGCTTGGTATTAATGTTTAACGAAGTTTCTCATTGAAAGAGTCTTTGAAAATTGGTAAAATTGATGCAACCTTGTTCACTAAGAGAGTTAAGGGTGAATTATTTGTGTGCCAAATATATGTGGATGATATTATCTTTGGTTCCACTAACCCTCAATTTAGTGAAAGATTTGGAAGGTTGATGTCCGAGAAGTATGAGATGTCTATGATGTGTGAGCTGAAATTCTTTCCTGGTTTGCAAGTCAAGCAATCAAGAGAAGGAACTTTCATCTCTCAAACTAAGTATAACAAGGACTTGATCAAGAAGTTCAAAATGCAGGAGTGCAAAGGTATGAAAACTCCCATGCCCACTAGTGGACACGTTGATCTTACTAGGGAGGATGAACCGGTTGATCAAAAGGTTTATCAATCTATGATTGGTTCATTGCTATATCTATGTTCATCTCGTCCTGATATTATGCTTAGTGTTTGCATGTGTGCTAGATATCAAGCTGCTCCTCAAGAGTGCATCTTTTGGTTGTGAAACGTATTGTGAGATACTTGATAAAAACACCAAACTTTGGCATTTGGTATCCCAAGGGATCTTCTTTTAATCTTGTTGGCTATTCCAATTCGGACTATGCTGGTGACAAGGTTGATAGAAAGTCCACCTCAGGTACTTGTCAATTTTTGGTAGATCTCTTGTGTCTTGGTCCTCCAAGAAACAAAACTTAGTATCTCTATCTACTGCCGAACCTGAGTATATTGCTGTTGCATCTTGTTGTGGCAATTACTATGGATGACACAAATGCTTAAGGATTATGGAATTTATGTTAAAAATGTTCCATTACTTTGTTACAATGAAACTGCTATTAAAATTGGTCATAATCATGTGCAACATTCTCGAACTAAGCATATTCAAGTTCGACATCATTTCATTCGTGATCATGTTGCCAAAGGAGATATTAATCTTAAGCATGTTTGTACTAACAAGAAATTAGCCGATATCTTTACCAAGCCACTTGATGAGAAAACATTTTGTCACTTAAGGAGTGAGTTGAACATCATTCGTGCTTCATATTTGAGCTAGACTCACTCGGTTGCAAGCAAGGTCATGAGCTTTCTTGTTATTTCCATGTTCCCGTAACTCGTTATCATATGCCATGGAATTCTATGCTCCCTTGTCTTGCATCTAACCTTTTGTAGGTACTTGGAAGAACTTCATTCCACAAGATTGCCATCAACTCCAATCATAAGAAATCTTGTCATTACCAAGTATCCACAACCCCTCTTGATGATGGAAGGAAGAAGACAACAAAAACATATCCTTGACATATACTTGATCTTAGTTGCAAAATCTTAAGTGGTAACATGTCAATTGGATATATCCATTGTTCTTCCTTGCATTACTAACCTTTGTAGGTGACTAGTGAACTAGAACGAGAAGGATTGCTCCCAATTCAAGATGATCTTCATCAACCTCGAGCATCCTCAACAAGTTCACCTACGAGCAACATCATCAACATCACTCAAAGGTATGTACACATATCCTTGAAAAGGCTTTACTCCAAGTCATGGTCTAAAGCAACTCAAGTGATATGAAGACATCAAAATGCTTAATCAAAAATGGTAACCCCATTATGAGCTTAACATAGAGTATGACCTATGATCAAGTATTCTTGCTTGGCTCCTAAGTCAATATACTCTAATATAGGTGACCTAGTCACCGTCCATCATCTAGTTAAGAATCTCGTGTGGTTTGCTCTCTATTTGCATGATCTTTCGTAACCACTCAAATCTTATCTATTTGATGACCTTTGTAAAAAAATCACATTCCCTTTTTGAACTATTTCTTTTGTTGTTGTGAAAATAGAAACGTGGTCACTCATTCGGAGCCACCGATATAAATAACTCGGTACTACCAAAATTACAGGTAAGCTGCACTACACAATATCGGTACCATCGATTTATTTATCCTGGAGTCACCGATTGTTCTTCTTTTCTAAATCTGTGTTTATTTAATAATTTTATTGGTATCTGTTCTTGTGATATTCTTGTTCCTTCGATGACCACTTTATTAAAAAAATAGGGGGAGAAGAACAAACAAGCTAGTCTTAGGGGGAGAAATTCTTTATTCAAGGATCCCTAGCCAAAGGGAGAGAATTTACATTAAATGATTCTCTTAGTTCTTTTCTATGAACCCTACTGTCAATGACCCTTGTTCTCGAGGATCCCTTCCTCGTCAATGATCCTTGTAACTACTCCTAGGTTTAACCTTATTAGTAATTTATGCCAAAGGGGGAGAATATCAAAGCTTCATGCTAAAGGGAGAGTTACATGCTTATGCAAAGGGGAAGATATGATTTAGGGGGAGAGGAAAATATCGAAAGTTCACACTTATATAAACAAGGGGAGAATACAAATGTAGTGGGAGAAAAAAATATTTTGGAGAAAAGTCTAAAGTGAACAAAGGAGAACCTTTTCTCACGCTATCCAATCCCAATATCTACATGCTGAGATTCAAGGGGGAGAGGATGAACTACCGTTTTCATATCTAAGGGGAGAAAAAATATAAAAGATTAATGCTAAAGGAGGAGACATATCAATCTTAAGGATTATCATATCTTATATGTTCTCCATATCTTGGTATCCTTTGAGTTCTATTACTTTTGTTTAGTAGAGTACTCTTGTGTTTCCTAACATTGTTTTCTCAAGTGTGTCTCTTCTACTAGAATGCTCAAGAACTCAAGGTAAGTATATGCATCATATCCTTGATCAATATGATATCTTGCTTCTTGCACATGTTGTTTGCAAGAGTGAAGTCTTGAACAAGGATATACATTTCATTCATATATATTGATGCATATATCCAAGACACACATGACTTCCTATATCCCTTCATCTATCTATGTGTCCATGCATTCCAAAGAAACTATCCTTTAAAGGACGGCACACATTTAGGGGGAGATCATGTGTTTCCCAAAGTCTTCATTGCATCCATGCATATCTTTATTTTAAGCTTTGATTGTATGTTGTCATCAACTACTAAAAAGGGGGAGACTGAAAGCACAACATGCTCCCTTGGTGGTTTTGATAATTCATGACAACATACATTGTCTCTTGGACTAACACCTCTATCTAGTGTATTTCAGATAATAGTCCATGGAGAGTTGAGTTGGCAAAAGGATTGTGGAGATTGTGGAATTACCCCAAGATGCAAGGAAATAGGTTGGCCAAGCTTCAAGCAAGATGACTCTACATTTTACATTTGTGAGAAATCACTTTGAGTCCATAGGAAAGCCAATACTATTAAAAGGGGGTAAGGTTTTCTTGGTGTACAAAATGCTCATACCTGCACAAGTGATAGTCACCAAAACATTCACAATCTCTCCCACCAAAGTACGTCTATAGCCAAACATGCAAAACCGGTGCAACCAACATTCTTATCCCGGTGCCACCGATTTCAAACCCTAGACAGACTCAGCCAAACCATAACCCTTCGGTGTAGCCGACACTGCTCTCGGTGCCACCAAGTTGGGCTGCCAAGTTTCTATTATGCAACTTCACATTTTCAGTCCGTCCGAGAATGTTGAATCGGCGTCACCGAGTTTGGCAATTCTGACCGTTGGTCACCTTGTCGGTGCAACCGAGATTTGTATATCGGTCCCTCCGAGATTCACAAGTTGCCACCTTTTGGTCACTTTGGTACCACCAAGATTGAAACATCGGTGTCACCGAGTTGGTCATTTGTGCGTAACGGTTGGATTTTTGGGGATTCCTATATATACCCCTTCACCACCACCCACTCGACAGAGAAGCACTCAGAACTATTCCATACCTATCCTATTAGATTTTCTGAGAGAGAACCACCTACCCTTGTGTTGAGATCAAGATCTTCCACTCCAACCATATGGATCTTGATTTCTAGCCTCCCCAAGTTGCTTTCCACCAATCCCATCTCTTCTACCAAGCCAAATCTATGAGAGAGTGGTTGTGTGTTGAAGAGTCTATTATCTTGAAGCACAAGAAAAAGGAGTTCATCGTCATTACCGAGCCTATACCTTTTGGAGGGTGGTGCCTCCTAGATTGGTTAGGTGTCGCTTGGGAGCCTCCTACTTCGTGTTGTGGAGTGAACCAAGAAGTTTGTAAGGGCAAGGAGATCACCTACTTCGTGAAGATCTACCCATAGTGAGGCTAGTTCTTCGTGGACAGAAGTTGTATGGAATAGTCAAGGTTGATTCTTCGTGGAACCCTCCATGGGTAGAGCCCTCCGTTGACTCTCCCAACCGTTACCCTCCATGGGTTGAAGACTCCATAAACATGGACGTACGAAAGCACTACCTATCGGAACCACGTGAAAATCTTTGCATCTCCTATTGCGTTTGATCTTCCTATCTCATCTCTTTACTTCATATGCAATGTCTTTACTTTCCACTGCCATATTTGTAGACATGGATGTGTAGGGCTGTTAGACTTGCTAGACTTGCTAAAATTGTTAAAATCTGCCAACCAATTAACTTGGGAAAAGGTTAGGTTTTAAAATCCTGCTAATAGTCCATTCACCCCCCCCCCTCTAGACACTCCTCTATCGATCCTACAGATTCACAGCTTGTCGTCAAGCAAGTCAACAAGGATTGTCAGAGCCCATTGATGGAAGCTTACGTGGATGAAGTGAGGAAGATGGAGGAGCGCTTCGACGGCCTGCAAACACAACAAGTTGCTCGTGCGGAGAACAACATTGCCGACGAGCTGTCGAAGCACACTGCCCTCAAGTTACCTGTGGGACCAGGAACTTTTGTGCTCAAGCTAACTCAGCCATCCGTAGTATCGTCAGCAAGGAAAGATAAAAGAATAAAGTTGAATTTCGGCCACTACTTCCCCATAGAGCTCCGAGGAGCCGCTGGTGAGGAATTTGCTGGGAACGACTCCAAGCTTGCCGGGGAGCAATAGGCTCTGGCAAGACTTCAGGTCTTCCCCATAGAGACAAACGCTCCCGCGACAAAAGACATGCCTTTAGTCCTTGCCGTCGAGCCCCAGGCTCCGCCATGGGCGTAGCACATTGTTCAGTTCCCCGAAATAGGAGAACTCCCTGAGGAACAGGAAGAAGCAGAGAAAGTAGCCCGTCAGTCCAATTTGTACCAGTTTGTGGACGACGTCCTATACAGAAAGAGACCGAACGGTGTGAAATTGAAGTGCGTTCTCGGGAGGATGGACTGGAGCTGTTGGCAGAGATACATGAAGGCATATGTGGCTCCCACATATGGTCAAGAGCACTAGTCAGCAAAGCATTCTGCCAAGGTTTCTTGTGGCCCACCGCCCTCCAAGATGCAACTGCGCTAGTAACCAAGTGTGAAGCATGCCAATTCCATTCAAAGAAGCTACATCAACCAGCTCAAGCTCTTCAAACAATCCCTCTCTCCTAGCCATTTTCGGTCTGGGAGCTCGACATCTTGGGCCCCTTTCCCCGTGCTACCGGGGGCATTGAGTACTTATACGTTGTGATCGACAAGTTCATGAAGTTGTCAGAAGTGGAGGCAGTGAGAAAGGTGACAGCACAATAAGCCGTCAAGTTCTTCAAAGGACTAGTCTACCACTTTGGTGTTCCCAACATGATCATCATTGACAACGACACACAGTTCACAAGTCGCACCTTCATGCAGTATGTCTAGGACCTTGGCAGCAAAATTTGTTTTGCTTTTGTTGCTCACCCAAGGAGCAACGGCCAAGCGGAAAGGTCAAATGTTGAAGTGCTGCGAGGACTTAAAATGAGAACTTTCGACAAGATGCACAAGTGCGAAAGGCACTAGGTTGATGAGCTGTCGACGGTTCTTTCGTCGATCGGAACGACACCAAATCGAGCCACATGCCATACACCCTTCTCCTGGGTGTACGGGGCAGAAGCAGTTCTCCCCATCGAACTCATATACAGGACACCTTGAGTGCTCACTGATGATGAGCTTGAGCAAGAGCAGTTGTGACAAGATGACGTGACGCTCCCTGAGGAAGACCGTCTTCGGGCTGCTGTGAGAGCTACATGCTACCAACAAGCTTTGTGCCGCTATAATAGCTGCAAGGTTCATGCCCGAAGCCTTGAGGAAGGTGACCTTTTTGTTTGTCGCGTTTAGTCGGCCAAGAATTCAAACAAGTTGACGCCAAAGTGCGAAGGCCCTTATCTGGTAGTACGAGTCACTAGGCCCGGCGCAGTCCACCTAGAGACCAAAGATGACGTTCTGGTGAGCAACTCCTAGAATATCAAGCGTCTTCGTAAGTTCTACCCATGAGGTGCGGTTGCCGGGCCCCCACGGCAACCACCTTTTGGACGAGTATTGCCGGCAAGGCATGTGATCCTTTGTGCAAAGCCAGGCATAGACCCTGTGCATAGCTGAATGAGACCGAGCATTCTGCAACTCTTGTTAATTTCCATGTCTACTTGTTTTGCATGCTTATCCAAGATGTTGCACTATGCCTTTCCCGGCAAGTACTAACGAGCGGTCAAGGTTCCACATCTCTATTTTCTCTTCTTTATTTTTCTTAAAAGACAAAAGGTCCTCTCGCGTGCAAGTTTGCTAGGGGGGATGAGATGGTATGGACACCGGCGATGTCCAAAATTCTCATCTTGCGGGAAGGAGCGGAAAAAGTACCGCGACGGGAAGTTAAGTTGCTAAACCCTAAGCGATTTTTTTCCTCTGAAGTTATTTTCCTTGGACGATTTTGACTTCTGTATGGAAAACCTACAAGGTTAGGAACCTTGTTGTGATCGATGACACCCTTGCTCTGTTTTGAGTCCGCTCGATGGCTTAAGTGGCTGCACTCGCGCCCTTGCTCTATTTTGAGTCCGCTCAACGGCTCAAGTGGATCCGCTCGTTTCCTTACTCTATTACAAGTCCACTCAACAGCTTAACTAGCCATGCCAACAACATCAAGGTATCTTGTCGGCAGTAGCACCGCCAGTAGGTTGCTAAGGACCCGCTCCTCGAAGCGCTCGCGGTAGGGCTACACATGCCGGCAAGATTTTTTCCGAAAAAATGTAGGGAAGGCACCATGCAAAGAGGAATCTAACAAGGAGAATAATATGCAGTCATTCGAAGCACAAATAGTCATATTACATCAAAGGTTACCACGACGCTAACTTAAGATAAAATTTGCTTGAACATGAAACGACGGCGACGCAAAGAAATGGCACGGCTAGTCCCAGCGCTAGCCCTCAACCTGCTTGACCTGGTTCACCTTGTCGACAATGGGCATGACGAGTTCCTCGAGCGCCTTGACATCCACGTGTTTTGGCAGGCAGTCGAGGACATTGGCAAAGTTGATGTCGGGGTTATTCTATGCCACTTTGACAAGCACCTTGAGGAGGACGGCCCGACAAAGCTTGCGGTATTCATTGGCCAATTGAGCTGCCCGATCAGAGTGAAGCTCCTTCAAGGCCTTAATGATGCCATGGAAGAACATGGTCAGCCAAGCGCTCATAGACACTACGCCATCAAAAGAAAAGTTGAGGTTCCACAGGCCCAAGGTGGACATCTATGCATCGAGCCTCTCTGCCATGTCGACGAGGCGCTCGGTCCAGAGCTCCACGCCCTTCAGAAAGTTGTTATGGGCGCTGGCGGTGCTCTTGAGCAGTTCCTTCTCTTCCCAAAGATCCTTGATTAAGGCCTTGTCGCGGGCCTTGCTATCCGCGAGGGATGCGTTCAACATGGACAGCTTCAGCTCTCGATCGGCGATGGCGTCCTTGGCGGGAGCGATTTACTTGCTCTTCTCGGACATGTCGACTTGTATCTCCGCCAGGCTGACGAAGGCTTTCTCTTTGTCGACCTTGAGCACCGAGATCTCCTTGCCGAAGATTTCGAGATCCGCCTCCATCCCTTTCACCCTGGCGGCAAGCTTGTGCCTAGCGGCTTCGGTAGCATCGGCGGCTTCCTTCAGCTTGTCGGCATGATCGGCAACCAAGGAATCTAGGCCTCCCTTGTGTGCCTACTCCAGCTCCAAAGTCCGCTGCGCGACAAGCTTTTCGACCTCTTCATCTTTAAGGCAGAGCTTTTTGGCAAGCGCCTTCTCGCGGGTGGTGAGATATTCCTCATAAGTTCGAGCCCGACGCGACGTTCTGTCAGCAGGGCGTTCTCCGTGTTGCCCTATTTTGAAGACTCTTCTTGTGCTCTGTCGACGTCAGACTGCTTTAGAAGGAGCGCATTCTAGCGTTCACTCAGCTGCTCCCGGCTGGTTTTCAGCTCCTGGTAGGCTTCGGCGAACCAGGCTTGCGTCTCCTCGAAGTGCCCCTGGAAATCTGCCTCCGCCGCCTACACAACTGCCACCCTGGCTTTCAACCTCTCTTTTCGGGAACGATGGAGTGCTTGGAGCCTTTGGAAGTTATTTCTCATGGCCTGGAATAGCAGTTCTTCCTTGGATTGGTCGTCGATGCTTAGTTCGCTGACAACTTCGGGACCTACGATGGTGGTGACTTCCCCGTCAAGGATCTCTCCTTCAGTTGGCACCCGGGTGCTGGCCATCCTCGGCATGCTGACAAACAGGTCCTCACCAACTTTGAGCTATTTTCTCGCAGCTGGGGCTTCAGATGTAGGCGGCTGGTCTGTAACAGCCCGGGCCAACACTCCAGAAGATTCTCCTTCTATTTTCATTCTCGTCATCTGATTCGTTTGTTTGTTGCATTCATCATCGCATCATTCGCATCATCTGCACAGCATCATCACTCATTTTCGAAAACTTGCATCCGTTCATAGCTACCAGTTCTCTCCATTCGTGTTGTCGACCGCTTCGAGACCAACCACACGTGCACGCGCCCGCGGCATCGTTTTAAAAAACCTGTTTTTAAAGCGCGCAAAAAATATTCTCGGATTGGGTCGAAACTTGGCGTGTGGTCTTGATATATTATAGGTAGACCGCTTGCCAAATTTCATCGCAATCAGAGGTTGTTTGATACCCCAACGGACTACTTTAGAGATCCTATCATCGATTTATTCCTTGGACATTTCGGTGTTTTAAAAACTCTGTCACGGGCCGCACATCTCACTCTCTCCTCAGCCCACACCCCCTCTACACAGCCCACCTAGCCCACCTAACCCAACCCTGCAATAGGAGTTGTTCGATTGCGATCGCACGGCTCGAATCGGTGCAAAATCCCCCTATCCTAGCCCCTTTTTCCTATTTAAGCACCTCCCCTAGCCATTTTTGGACAAAACCCTAGCCCTCCTCAAAAACTGCGCCATCGCCAGCCGCCTCCCACCTCTCTCCCGCTGCCACTTGGCACCCAGCTGCCTCCCACCTCGCACGGGCCTGCCAAGCCCATCCAGGCCCGCCGCCGGACCCGAACAGCCGTCGCCCCACGCTCGAGCGCCTCCCGCTTGCCCGCTCGCACCCAATCTCACATCGCCCCGCGCCACCCGCTGCTCGCGCCGGCCGGCCACCGGAGGGCCGCAGGACCCCGCCCCACTGGTTGACCACCAGAGCTCGGACGAGCCCCGACGCCGGCGAGCTCCCCTCGTGCCCTCCCTTCCATCTCTCCTCCTTCTCTCCTCTCACCATCTCACTCCCTCTCCAATGCCCGCAGGAGCTCCTGCCCGTCGTCGTCTCAGGTGGCCTCCCACCTCGGAGCCGCCAGATTCGACAATCCTCGTCGTTAGAGAGGCATCCCTGGCCATCCCCGCCTCTGGCCTCGCCTTGTTGTGTCGCTGTCCGCTGCCGCTGGCCTCCTGCTTGGGATCGAGCAGATGAGAGCGACGCCCAGCGCTTGTTGACCTCTCGGTCTGCCGCGTGGGCCACGCAATGCCCAAGGCCTAGCTCGCCTTCGGCCCAGCCAGGCGCCTCCCCTTCGGCCAATGGTGAGCTCCCCTCGATGCGCTCTGTAGGTATTCGGCGCCCAGTGCACTGTTCGGATTTCAGCCCATAGTGTTTTTTCCCTACATGCGAATTTGCCAATTATCCACACAAAAATAAATTGCAGAAAAACCCTTGTAGTTCATGCATTTAATAACTTTCAAACCATGCATCATATGTTAAAACTTAACATATGAAAAATGACTATAATTTCGTGTAGATTCACAATATCCAACGCTTACATGTGTTTAAGATGTTTAACTTGCTGTTTTCATGTAATTTTCATAAATTCCATGCTAAAATGATTTATTTCACAACTAATTAACCGTAGCTCTGTTGAAAATGTTTTATATATGTAACTTGACTAGAAAAATGTGTAGAATCTCACGTGACATTTATTTTGCTGGCTAACAACTCTAAAATATGTTTTGGAAAGTTCTGGAGGATAATCATAATATGCATATGGGGTCATTTCGAAAATGCTATAAGTTGTTTCCGACCTCATTTAAGATGCCTAGGTAGGTAGTTTACTTACGCTTCACCTCTTGCCATGTTTAACAATATTTAACATTGTCATGTACCTAAACGATAGTGGACTAAATAATCGATAGTGGAGTTTCGACAATATGCAACTCGTTGCATATTGAGCTTCACTTAATATGTAGGAGTTGTTTGTTGTGCTTTGCCATGCCTTGCATGATTAAACCAGACATGCATCATATTTGTTTGCGCCTCTTGTCATGAATATGTTGTGGTGTTTCTCGTGTGTTGATTGTTGTTTCCGGTTTGCTTCTTCTCAATAGAGTTCTGAAAGCGTTCGGAGTGTGAGGATTCATTCGACAACGTTGGCTCGTCTTCTTCATGGACTTGTTCTTCTTCCAAGCGGGATCCCATGCAAGATGACACATTTCCTTGGATACCACTACTATCATTGCTATGCTAGTTGTCCCCGCTTTTATCGTTATGTCTCGCTAGCTACCACCTATTTGTTAAGCCCCCCAACATTTCCATGAAAAGCCTCTAACCCCTCGACATCCCAGCAAAACCTTTGTTTGGCTATGTTACTGCTTGCTCAGCCCTTCTTATAGCGTTTCTAGATGCAGGTGCAATTGCTTCCATGTGACAACATGGACATTCTTTTGTTATAAAAATAGTATTGCTATCTAATTTAATGCACTTATACACTTGGTAAAGGATGGAAGACTTGGCCTTTTGCTCGGTGTTTTGTTCCACTCTTGCTGCCCTAGTTACTTGTGAACAGGTGTTATGTTCCAAAATTGAGCGCTCCTAACATGCTCGGGGTTGTTATGGGGACCCCCTTGATTTTCGTTTTAGGATAAGACTTGTCGAGAGGTCCAACTTTGGTACTAAATTTGCCTAATAACTAATAAACTTGCATAGGGACTTTCCAGACCCCGTGGATAATTAATCAACAACCCGGGCCAGTGCTGCTCATGAGTGTTGGTCCAAACTAGAGCATCGTGTGGGCTAACCCGGGGCAACTCGGGAGATGTCTATAAGGCCACTGTACACTTCGCTTATCTGTCATGTCCTGTGAATGAGATACACGGCTCCTATCGGGTTCGTCGACACGTCGGGCGGCCTTGCTGAATTTGTTTTACCTTTCTCTAACGTCTTGAGTGAGGAACTCTGATCTTCTTCAGGCTATCTCGAGGTGTCGGATTTCCTTTGGAATTGCCTAAGATGATCACGAGATCCGTGGTTGAGGTTATTTCCACTGTGTGTGGTTAATTTGTGATGGATGACTTGGAGCACCCCTACAGGGTTAAATCTTTTGAAAAGCCGTGCCCGCGATTATGTGGAAAACTTGGATATTTTGTTTAATACCCTGTCATAGGAAACTTGAAGTAAACTCTAATAAAATACACCGACTGTGTGCGTAACCATGACTGTCTGTTCTCGTGAGTCCTTATCCGAGAGAGAACACGGTGGGGTTATGTTTTACGTAAGTAGGTGTTCAGGATCAGTTCGTGATCATTACTAGTTCACGTTCGTTATGTGTAGACCAGCA
Organism: Hordeum marinum; assembly: GCA_022496015.1. Taxonomy (NCBI): domain Eukaryota; kingdom Viridiplantae; phylum Streptophyta; class Magnoliopsida; order Poales; family Poaceae; genus Hordeum; species Hordeum marinum. The sequence continues at coordinate 208,247,164 of CM039675.1, read as the reverse complement.
TACTTTACTTTTTGTATTCGTAAGTTAGCCACTCAAATAAATGCTTAGTCGCTTGCTGCAGCCTCACCACTTAACCATGCCTCGCCCATTAAGCTTTAATAGTCTTGATACCCTTGGAAATGAGATTGCTGAGTCCTTGTGGCTCACAGATTACTACAACAATAGTTGCAGGTACAGGTAATGTGATGCTTGAATGTGAGAGCGATGCTTGTTTGTTTGGAATTCTTCTTCATCATCATCAATCTAGGATGGGTTCCAGGCGGCAGCCTAGGATAGCAAGGATGGATGTTATTTTATCGTTTGATTTCCTCCATAGTCGGACACTGCTCTTCTGTTTGATGTTTGACTATGTTGTTGTATTGATGTGTTATTGATGTCGCTTGTGGCAAGTGTAACCCAATTCCAAATACTCATCTCTTCTATAAATGTACTTGTAATGATATCCATTCGTGCAACACGACGAGATGCGCTTCTATCCCTGTCAAGGCCCTCGTGCCAAAATAAGGATAGGATCACATCTTGGTCATGACAAGTTGGTATTGGAGCATGTACCAACCTAGGAGCCCCGTTGATTGATCGAACTTGGCCGAGTCGAGTCTAGTGAAAAAACTATTTTGAGTCTAGTTATATTAGAGAGTAGGATTCTTTTTACTCCTCTTCTCTGCTCTGGTGAGGAATTACGACTTAGGAATTTTGATTCTACCCTCTTCTCACTCAAAAAAATTTAGGATCATGCGGGTATTTTTGGAAACTATATGATGCCGATGTGAAGGAGTTCTGTCTTGGTGCCTCCTGTCTGACTTGATTTCTTTCGGGGAGTTGGCTCTAGGGGATTCTTGACACATCGTTATTGTTCAGTTTCCTTAGTATCTCAGGACGGAACATGTTCGAAATTGCTTCAATACTAGTAGTGGCAAGAGGAGTCCGGCATCCCCAGTATTGGTGGAGAGAGTTCGGATGTACTGCCATTCTTAGTATCGTTGTGTTTTCGAGCGTCCGAGATAGATGAGTTTCCGAGACCTCTGGTTATGTGTTGACAGATGTGTTACATTGGAGCATAGTATTACTGTTAGGAGTTGAGTGATGGATTTTGCTTCTTGTATCCCTGGACCCGATTTCATAACCGAAAGATTTCGGGAGTTCTTAGGTGGGAATTCAAGTAGTTACATAGGCTATCTTCCAATAGATCATGATGTGAGGTTGGGGTTCGACATCTAGTGGATTCGTTTGTTCACGGTCTTTCTTACAACAGTTCTTGTTGTGTCTTAAAGAGTCCTTGTATCTTGCTACGACTCGGGACGCTTCGTATGTCATGTGCACTGCCTTGTACATGATGGCTACTGTAGGATCGAGCCCGTGCGAACCTTACCACGAAAATATTGAGCGATGAATTTGTTCTGGCTTGTTTTGTAAGCCTCATCCTTTGTTTTGTTGGAATAAGGTAATTCGTGGTGCTTCGATGTCAAGTAGTGATTTCACATCTTTCCTAAGAAGTGTTCTGATATTTTTGTGAGAATGATAAAAAAATTTCCCAATCAAGTTGCCATATCAATTCTTTTCATCCGGTGTGCTCTCTTCAAGTGAATTCTATCCTTTTCAATATTTGCAAGATCAATCCTCATATTTCTTTCTGGAGTTCTTACCTGGATCTTCTAATCTTTCCGGAGATGTTCTCAAGTTCTCTTCTAATATGATGTAAGAATGAATTTCATCAGTCATATGCCTTCTCGAAGATCGCTTCTAAATCATTTTCATTGTTAGATCAACCTTCTTTATTCATTATTCCAGAGTGTCTCTATAATTCATGGTGTTGCTTCTCATCATTATTCTCAGTACTGAAGACCGAAGGAGAGTCTCTCTTAATCTTGGTCCATTCTCTGGAAGATTTTTCATCTCATCTTGATGCTTTCCTCTCAAATTGTTTCCATACGTGGGAATTTCTCCCATATCTCTCCGGTGCATTTCATAGTTGTTGTTAGTTCTCGATCCTCCTGAAGGGCATCATTTCAGAAGATTTCTTCGTTCTCAGTTTTCAACTTTCGTTATCCAATTCTTCTCAAGTGTTGTTCCTTCATTCGTATCTCAATTATTCTGGTGCTTCGTTCAAGATTTCTCTAGGTGGATCGTGATATCGTTCCCATGTATCATCGTTCAATCATAGTATCCTCATTCGTTTGTGAACTATTCCGGTGTTCTCGTTCAAGACTTCATCAAATTTGTGATCTCTCTCTCTTTCTCTTCAATTCTTTGCAACAATAATAAGTGGTGTGCGAGCTTGTCATCAGTCTAACTTGATGAAGGATAAGCATAACATAATTCTTATTCTTGTTGGTCAAGGCGATCTCAATCCTTCTTCCGGAGTTGTTCAGGATATCAATTCTGGGACTCAAGTGTTCTGATCTTTCCTTTTCCGGAGTTCCTAGTTTTCCCAAGTATCTTGTCGCTAAGCTTCATCTAATTCATAGCAAGTTCTCAATCTTGTTCTATTCTACCTTCAATGTCCAACTTCATCCTTTCATTCCAGAGTTCATCCCATTGCTTCTTCATGGTGGTTGGTTGAGGATGTAATTCTTCTCGAAGTGTTCTTCAAGATTCTTGTTGGAGGTGCTCAAGTGTTCTTTATCTTGGATGTTTAAGTTCAATTACTTCTCCATTGTCTTTTGAGATGGTATTATTAAATTCTTGATTATGAGGAGTCTCGAAGGAAAAATTGTCAAGAATGAGATAAGTAAACCCATCATGTCTTCTCGGAGTTATCTTGGGTTGGTTGTCACCTAAAGCATTTCCTAATGATTGTTGCTATCATGGTGTCATAAATTATTCAACTTTTCTCCTCCTACTCTTGGTGAAAGAAGTTTTGCATATCTTTTTGCTCTCAAGCAATCAATTTTTTCTGTTGTGGCAGGTTGTCACCTCATAATTTTGAGATGTTTTCCTTAACTCCATAACAAGCTAGTTTTTTCGTTGTTGATTCTCCATAAACCCCGTTCAACCATGATTTTCAAATCAAATGGTGGTAGAAGTGTCATTTTCTTCTCCTTTCTCTTGTCTCCAAAGATCTAGCTTCTATTCTTTGTTCCGGAGGCATTGTGGTGTTGCTCTTTTCAACTCACATATAGTTTGATTAAGATCATGTTCTTCCCTTGCTTGTCCATTTACCGAAGTGCTGTGAAATCTTTTCATGATCCTTCTGGCTTATGAAGTTTTGATTCTAATCCAACCAATGTTTTGTGTCTCTCTTTCAATTTCTTTCCTTCATATCAATTTTGTCCCTCTATCCTACTGAAGTGCTGCTGAAATTTATTGTGAATTCTTGCTTGTTCCTCATATCGTTCTTCATCTCCTTGTAACATTCAAGGTTTGTGGATTTCACTCGTTTGTCAAAGAAGCAATAAAGTTTTACCTCTTCCTCTTGCTCTTTCTCTTGCCCTTCTCATTCTAGATCTCGGGATGAGATCCTCGTGTAGTGGAGGAGAGTTGTAACAGCCCGGGACCGACGCTCCAAAAGATTCCCCTTTTATTTCCATTCTCGTCATGTGATTCGTTTGTTTGTCGCATTCATCATCGCATCATTCACATCATTTGCATAGCATCATCACTCGTTTTCGAAATCTTGCATCCGTTCATAGCTGCCGGTTCTCTCCGTTTGTGTTGTCGACCGCTTCGAGACCAACCACACATGCACGCGCCCGCGGCACCGTTTTAAAAAACCCGTTTTTAAAGTGCATGAAAAATATTCTCGGATTTGGTCGAAACTTGTCGTGCGGTCTTGATATATTATAGGTAGACCGCCTGCCAAATTTCGTCACAATCCGAGGTCGTATGATACCGCAACGGACAACTTTAGCGATCCCGTCATCGGTTTATTCGTCGAACATTTCGGTGTTTTAAAAATCACATCTCCCTCTCTCCTCAACCCACACACCCTCTACACAGCCCACCTAGCCCACCTAACCCAACCCCGTGACTAGAGCCATCCGATTGCGATCGCACGTCTTGAATCGATGCAAAATCCCCCTATCCTAGCCCCCTTTCCTATTTAAGCACCTCCCCTAGCCATTTTGGACAAAACCCTAGCCCTCCTCGAAAACCGTGTCGTCGCCAGCCGCCTCCCACCTCTCTCCCGCAGCCAATTAGCCCCCAGTCGCCTCCCACCTCACGCGGCCCCGCCAAGCCCATCCAGGCCCGCCACCGGGCCCGAACCACCGTCGCCCTACGCCCGAGCACCTCCCGCTTGCCCACTCGCGCCCGATATCCCGTAGCCCTGTGGTGCTCGCTGCTCGTGTCGGCCGGCCACTGGAGGGCCACCAGACCCCGCCCCATCGGTCGACCATAGGAGCTCCGACGAGCCCCGACGCCGGCGAGCTCCCCTCGTGCCCTCCCTTCTTTCTCTCCTCTTCTCTCCCCTCACCATCTTTCTCCCTCTCCCATGCATGCAAGGAGCTCCTCCCGTCCTAGTCGCACGTGGCCTCCCGCCTTGGAGCCGCCAAATCCGGCAATCCCCATCGTCAGAGCCATCCCCGCCTCCGGCCTTGCCTCGTTGTGTCGCCGTCCGCCGCTGCCGGCCTCCTACTCAGGATTGAGCGGATGAGAGCGACGCCCAGCGCCCGTTGACCGCTCAGTCCGTCACATGGGCACGCAGCGCCCAAGGCCCAGCTCGCCTTCGGCCCAGCCAGGCGCCTCCCCTTCGGCCCATGGTGAGCTCCCCTATCCAGCGCTCGATGCGCTCTGTAGGTATTTGGCGCCCAGTGCACTATTCGTATTTTGGCCCATAGTGGTTTTTTCCCTACATGCGAATTTGCCAATTATCCACAGAAAAACAAATTGGAGAAAAACCCTTGTAGTTCATGCATTTAATTACTTTCAAACCGTGCATCATATGTTAAAACTTAATATATGAAAAATGACTAGAATTTCGTGTAGATATACAATATCCAACTCTTACATGTGTTTAAGATGTTTAACTTGCAGTTTTCATGTAATTTGCATAAATGTCATCCTAAAATGATTTATTTCATAACTAATTAACCGTAGCTCCGTTGAAAATGTTTTATATATGTAACTTGACTAGAAAAATATGTAAAATCTCATCGTGACGTTTATTTTGCTGGTTAACAACTCTAAAATATGCTTAGGGCAGATCTGGACCAAAATCATAATATGCATATGGGGTCAGTTCGGAAATGCTATAAGTTGTTTCCGACCTCATTTAAGATGCCTAGGTAGGTAGTTTACTTATGATTCACCTCTTGCCATGTTTAACAATATTTAACATTGTCGTGTACCTAAACGAGAGTGGACTAAATAAACGATAGTGGACTTTCGTCAATATGCAACTCGTTGCATATTGAGCTTCACTTAATGTGTAGGAGTTGTTTGTTGTGCTTTGGCATGCCTTGCATGATTAAACCCGACATGCATCATATTTGTTTGCACCTCATGTCATGAATATGTTGTTGTGTTTTTCATGTGTTGATTGTTGTTTCCAGTTTGCTTCTTCTCGATAGTGTTCGAAAGCATTCGGAGTGTGAGGATTCGTTCGACTACGTTGGCTCGTCTTCTTCATGGACTTGTTCTTCTTCCAAGCAGGATCTCAGGCAAGATGACACATTTCCCTGGATACCACTACTATCATTGCCATGCTAGTTGTCCCGCTTTTATCGTTATGTCTTGCTTCCTACCACCTATTTGTCAAGCCTCCTAACATTGCCATTAAAAGCCTCTAACCCCTCCACATCCCGACAAAACCTTTGTTTTACTATGTTACGGCTTGCTCAGCCCTTCTTATACCGTTTCTAGATGCAGGTGCAATTTCTTCCATGTGACAACATGGGAATTATTTTGTTATCCCAATATTATTGCTATATAATTTAATGCACTTATACACTTGGTAAAGGGTGGAAGGCTTGACCTTTTGCTCGGTGTTTTGTTCCACTCTTGCCGCCCTAGTTACTTGTGAACCGGTGTTATGTTGCATAATTGAGCACTCCTAACGTGCTCAGGGTTGTTATGGGGATCCCCTTAATTTTCATTTTTGGATAAAACTTGTCTAGAAAGACCCAACTTTGGTACTACATTTTCCTAAGAACTAATAAACTTGCATAGGGACTTTCTGGACCCCCTGGATAATTAATCAACAACCCGGGGCAGTGCTTCTCATGAGTGTTGGTCCAAACTAGAGCACCGTGCGGGGCCAACCCGAGGCAACTCGGGAGATGTCCATCAGGCCACCGTACACTTTGCTTATCTGTCGTGTCCTGAGAACGAGATACGCGGCTCCTATCGGGTTCGTCGACAAGTAGGGCAGCCTTGCTAAATTTGTTTTACCTTTCTCGAACGTGGTGGGGTTGTGTTTGACGTAAGTAGGTGTTCAGGATCAGTTAGTGATAATTATTAGTTCACGTTCGTTATGCGTAGATCACCATACTTTACTTTCTGTATTCGTAAGTTAGCCACTCAAATAAATGCTTAGTCGCTTGCTGCAGCCTCACCACTTAACCATGCCTCGCCCATTAAGCTCTAATATTCTTGATACCCTTGGAAGTGAGATTGTTGAGTCCCTGTGGCTCACAGATTACTACAAGAATAGTTTGTAGGTACAGGTAATGCGATGCTTGAACATGAGAGTGATGCTTGTTTGGTTGGAGTTCTTCTTCTTCGTCGTCGTCGATCTAGGATGGGTTCCTGGCGGCAGCCTAGGATAGCAAGGATGGATGTCATTTTATCGTTTGATTTCGTCCGTAGTCAAACCCTGCTCTTTTGTCTGATGTTTGACTATGTTGTTGTATTGATGTGTTATTGATGTCGCTTGTGGCGAGTGTAACCAATTCTATATACTCATCTCTTCTGTAAATGTACTTGTAATGATATCCATTCTTGCAACATGATGAGATGGGCTTCTATCCCTGTCGAGGCCCTCATGCCAAAATAAGGATAGGATCACATCTTGGGCATGACATGGTCCTCGACAGCTGCTTCACTGGCAAGCGGGGGCTCCGTAGCCGACGTAGCGCCTGGCGCTCCTATGGCGGGGACGCCTTCAGTGCGGCCACCGGACTCCTTGCCGGCCTCCCCGGCAGGTTCCTTGGCGATGTTATCTTGCGTGCCCCTGGCGGCTTCGTCAGCAGTGACCCTGGCGGCCTTAGTGGCGGCATCTCTGGCGGTCTCCTCAATGATGGCATCCACATCCATCTATTCCATGGGAACGGGATCTGGGAGTTGGGGATGTGAAAACGATATGAGAGCCAAGTTGAAGTTTAAGAAGACAAAAAAGAAGAAGGAAAGAATGCATATATGTGAAGATGGATTATCAAATACTCCGCGGCAAGAAATTCACCTGCGCTGGGCTGATGAGAGGAAGTCTCCTCTCCCCCGACAGCATCAGTCACCGGCGCGGAGGTGTCGGCACCTATTTCCGCCGACCTCTCCCCAGCAAGGGCATGCTCGTCCGCGAGAGTCCTCGCCGGGGACCCGTCTTCGGGCGGCGTAACCAATAGGGACAATGCGTCTGGGGCGGCCTCCGATGGTGTCCCTTGTTGTCGCCTTCCTTCTACAATCCCAACGAGGTCAGTAGTGAAGATAATCATTCTAATGCTCGCCAGTGGGAAATGAATAACGGGCTCACGCTAGGGGCTGCTCGAGAGACTGCGCTGAGGGCTGGGTTCCGGGCTGATGTCGATCAACTCCGGTGCACTTGCGGTGCTCAGTGGTGGCTCATCTCCCATGGAGGTCCTTGCCTTCTTCGCCATCCTCTGCGCTAGTGGTTCCGTGTCCCAGCGGAAACAAGCCAATGTGAGACAAGCAAACAAAATGAACCCGGAAGATAAAAAGAGTGAAGGGACCCTTATTGTTCTTCCTCCGAGCTGAAGGCACAGAGGTCAAAATCCACACCAGCCGCGATGTCCATGCGGGGATGGGAAGGGGTGGTCCTGGATCCCTTGGCGGCGAAAGAAGTGGAGGGTCGCTGCTGGGATTCTTGCCACTGTGCGGCCACGCTGGCCGCTACCTCGCCGGGGGCTGCGTCGCTCAAGGAAGCTTGGGCAATGGAGGCGCTGGAAGAGGCTTTCCAAAGTACGCACCTCTTCCTCCTCACGAGAATTGAGGACTCCTCGTGCAAATCCTCTTCCACTGTCTCTTCAGCGGAAGGACCCCCGGGGGCAGAACCGCTTTGTCCCCTGGCGACTTCGCCCTGCCCGGCAAGCTGTCCCTCTTATGCAGTTTCCCCTTCGATGGCTTCCTCCTCCACGAAGCCAACGCTACGGGCCACTTCGGCAAGGCGCGCCTCTTCCATCCTGGTGGCGATGTACGTCATCTCCTCCTCGGTGGTAGGGCAGATGAGTTGCGTCTCCGCACGTACAACTTTCTCCGACAAACCGTTGAAGAACTCCCGTGCCCGCTTCGCAGACGGCACTTCCAATTTCTGACAGGGCCATGAGCTTTGCACACCGGCATCATGATGGGGAGTGAGGCCAAGGTGGAGTTGTTGCAAAGGGATCACGCCGGCCGACAACTTGTGGATCATGCCAGACCTGAACAATTTTTGGCAAAGTGCCCCGTGCTGCATCGCTATCAAGTTGATGTTCAGACCGGGGCACAGCCTCAAAATGTCTGCCGCATTCTAGAACACCCAGGCTGGCCTCCCCTTGTTCTGCAAAGGGGCGATGCGCTGGCAAAGAAAGTCGGCCCCGATCATCTCTATGGTGAGCCCGGCGGTCTCGAGGCGGAGGATTCTGGTGATTGCAACCGAGAGCTTCTCGTCTCGAGGATCAAGGTCACTCCAGTTGGTGTCGTGCGCCAGCTTTGCATCCCTGGTCGAACAGAAGGATGGGGGATCATCCTCCCGAATCTAGCACCATCTGGCCCGCCACTCATCCCACTTGTCATGGAGGGCCCTACCTAGGCTTACTTCCTTGGCCCCTCTCCTCGGGATCCAAGTGATGGAACTAGAGGGGTCGTATCCTCCCTGGATACGGGGGACGAAGAAGTGGTGGAAGAGGGCCCCATTGGGGACTACTCTGATGAAGTTCTCACAGAGGTGGGCAAAGCTTGACATACACGTTACGACATTCGGCGTGAAATCCAGAAGACGGAAGCCGTACGTGTACATGATTTTATTCTAGAAATCGGAAAATAGGGGGCAAAGTCCGCAGTAAAAATAATCGACGAGGAAGGGTATTTATCCAGACTACCCTCGAAAGAACCCGGGCTCATGCGTTTGGCGGGATGATCATTGATAACTCACAAGTATAGGGGATCAATTGTATCCTTTCTCGATAAGTAAGAGTGTCGAACCCAACGAGGAGATAAAGGTAGAACAAATATTCCCTCAATTTCTATCGACCACCGATACAACTCTATGCATGCTTAATGTTCGCTTTACCTAGAACAAGTATGAAACTGGAAGTACTTTGTAGGTGTGATAGGATAGGTTTGCAAGATAATAAAGAGCATGTAAATAAAAACTAGGGGATGCTAAGACAAAGAAACAACTAAGTTAGTTTAACGAGTGTGGAAAAGTGGTGGTAGGAGTTGTGGAATTGTCCCTAGGCAATCGATAACTAGCCCGGTAATCATTATTGCAATTTTATATGCAGTAGAGGCATAATCTAAATTCCTTTTCTACATGGATCATATGCACTTATGATTGGAACTCTTGCAATCATCCACAACTACTAAAGATCATTAAGGTAAAACCCAACCATGGCATTGCAAGGTATCAAGTCCTCTTGACTCCTATATGCAACAACCCACCTACTCAGGTTTATGCTTCTATCACTCAAGCAACCCACCATAGGCAAATCATGAACACATTGCAACACTCTACAGCGAGGATCCCTCACGCTTGCGCGACATGGAGGGCACCATAGGACAGTACCAATGACAAAACATGCAACTCAAACCAATCATGATCATCAATCAACCAATAGGACAACAAAAATCTACTCAGACATCATAGGATGGCAACACATCATTGGATAATAATATGAAGCATAAAGCACCATTTTCAAGTACAGGGTACAACAGGTTGCGGGAGAGTGGACCGTTGTAGATAGATGGGGAAAGGTGAAGAAGGTGTTGGTGAAGATGACGGAGTTGTTGGACTAGATCATTGTCACGATGATGGCCCCGACGGCGTTCTGGTGCCACCGGGAGAGAGGGGGAGAGAGACCCCTCCTTCTTCTTCTTCCTTGACCTCCTCCCTATATGGGAGAAGGGTTTACCTTCTAGTACATGGTCTCCATGGCGGCGGTGGGGTGAGAACCCCTCCGAGAATGGATCTCTCTCTATGTTTCCTTCTGTTTCTCCGCTCCAAGATTCTGGCCTTTCACCGTTTCTTAAATATCTGGAGATCCGTAACTCTGATCGGCCTGAAATTTTGAGGGGATTTTCCTTATAAAATTATCTTTCTTGAGGCCATAGGACAGATCCAACCGAACTAAGTGGTAGCCACAAACCCTCAGGGCGCGCCCTACCCCCCAGGGCGCACCTGGCAGGCATGTGGGCCCCTCGGGCACCAACTTCTGTTGATTCTACTCCCCAAAATACACATATATTCCAAAAAAATCTCCGTAAGTTTTTATCCCGTTTGGACTTTGTTTGATATGATTTTTCTATGAAACAAAAAACATGCAACAAACAAGAAATGGCACTGGGCACTGGATCAATATGTTAGTCCCAAAAATAGTATAAAAAGTTAACAAAAGTATATGAAAGTTGTAGAATATTGGCATGCAACAATCAAAAATTATAGATACGACGAAGACGTATCAGCATCCCCAAGCATAATTCCTGCTCGTCCTCGAGTATGTAAATGATAAAAAATATAATTTTTGATGTGGAATGCTACCTAGCATAATCTTGATCATATAATCTAATCATGGCATGAATATTAAGAGACGAGTGATTCAAAGCAATAGTCTGTATTGACATAAAAACAGTAATACTTCGAGCACACCATTAATGCAATCATGTCCTTTCAAAATAACATGGCCTACTATGATATGGTCTGACTATGCTCCATCTTCCCCACACAAAGTATCTAAATCATGCACAACCCCGATGACAAGTCAAGAAATTGTTTCACACTTTTTATGTTCTCAAAAAATTTCAACTCTCAGGCAATACATGAGCGTGAGCCATGGATATAGCATTATAGGTGGAATAGAATATGGTGGAGGTGATGAGGAAAAAGGAGAAGATAGTCTCACATCAACTAGGCGTATCAACGGGCTATGGAGATGCCCAACGGTAGATATCAATGTGAGTGAGTAGGGATTGCCATGCAACGAATGCACTTAGAGCTATATGTGTATGAAAGCTCAAAAAGAAAACTAAGTGGTCGTGCAAAAAATTCCACTAGTTATATGAAAGTGAAAAAATAGGAGACTCTCTATCATGAAGATCATGGTGCTACTTTCAAGCACAAGTGTGGAAAAAGATAGTACAATTGTCCCTTCTCTCTTTCTCTCAACTTTTTTATTTACTTTTTTCTTTTTTTCTTTTGGTGGGCATCTTTGGCCTAATTTATTTATTTATTTGGGCTTCACTAGCCTATTTTATTTTTTTGTAAAGTCTAGAGACTCCTCCCAACTTGTGAGCGGATCATAGCTTCCATCATCCTTTTCTCACATGGGACAATGCTCTAATAATGAAAAACATCACATTTTTATTTACTTACAACTCAATACCTAGAAAAAAAATATGACTCTATATGAATGCTTCTGGTAGGATACCGGGATGTGCAACGATCTAGCCTAGCAAATGACATAAAAATGGACAAGCCATGAAAACATCATGCAAGCTATCTTACGATCATGCAAAGCAATATGAAAATGATGGTGCATGTCGTATTAAACAGAACGGTGGACGTTGCATGGCAATATATCTCGGAATGGCTATGGAAATGCAATAATAGGTAGGTATGGTGGCTGTTTTGAGGAAGTTTTATGGTGGCTGTTTTGAGGAAGGTGTATGGTGGCTGTTTTCAGGCAGGTGGTTTTGATGCACCTGTGAAAGTTGCGCGGTACTATAGAGGCTAGCAAAGGTGGAAGGGTGAGAGTGTGTATAATCCATGGACTCAACATTAGTCATAAAGAACTCCCATACTTATTGCAAAAGTCTATTCGTTATCAAACAAAGCATTAGACGCATGCTCCTAGGGGAGAGGTTGGTAGGAGTTAACCACCACGCGCTCCCGACCCTCACACAAAGGTTGACAATCATTAAACAAATCATGCTCCGACTTCGTTATATAACGGTTCACCGTACGTGCATGCTACGGGAATCACAAACTTAAACGTGTGTATTTATCCAACTCACAACTACTCACTATCATGTCTCTCATATTACCATCTTCATATCGCAAAACTATTGCAAGGAATCAAACATATCATATTCAGTGATCTACAAGTTTTATGTAGGATTTTATGACTAACCATGTGAATGACCAACTTCTGTTAACTCTATAAATAGATATAAGTGGAGCACGAGAGTTTAATTATTTCTACAAAAGATATGCCCAAGCTCTAAAAAATATAAGTGAAGCAAAAGAGCATTCTACAAATGGCGGTTTTCTATGTGTCAGAAACAAGCAATTGAAACTTCAAATGATATAAGTGAAGCACATGAAGCATTCTATAAAGCCATACTCAAAAGATATAAGTGAAGTGCACGAAGCATTATATAAATCAACCAAGGACTTCCTCATACCAGCATAGTGCATTATTAAAAGAAAAATAAAAAGCACACGACGCTCCAAGATTTACGCATATCATGTGACGAATAAAAATATAGGTCCAAGTAAAATTACCGATGGTTGTTATAAGAAAGAGGGGATGCCTTCCGGGGCATCCCCAATATTAGTTTCTTGGGAGTCCTTTAATATTACCTTGGAGTGCCTCGGGCATCCCCAAGCTTAGTCTCTTCCCACTCCTTATTCCTTCATCCATCGTGATCTCACCCAAAACTTGAAAACTTCAATCACACAAAACATAAGAAAACCCTCATGAGATCCATTAGTATAACAAAGAAAATCACAAGTTTATGTACTGATGACAACCAATTCATATTTTAATTTTGCATTGTAGCTACTATATTATAATTTTTTCATGGGTTATACCACCGAGACAATCGATAGTTTCATCAAAACGAGCAAAACAATGCATCAAAAACAGAATTTGTCTTAAACAGGACAGTCTGTAGCAATCTGAACATTCACCATACTTATGTAACTGTAAAAATTCTGAAAAATTAGGACAAAATAAAAAATTTGAGAAGCAGTATTGTGTAAAATTTCATAAACTTTTGACATTCCAGTAAAAAATGTAAATTCACGCACTGCAGCCAAAGTTTTTGTTTTTGCACTGCACACACCAAACAAGCAATCAAATCATCCTAAAGGCAAATCTTGGCACATTATTTTTATAATACAATGCTTTTATAAAAGGGGATAATTATTTTTGTTGAAAATTTCTCTAATTAAGATTTGCAAAGTTTTCGTGGGCATGAGCAAAGTTCAAGGAGCTCCCACACTTCAACGGTGCTCGTCCTTCTTACTTTCACTTCTCATTTTTTTTGAAAAAGTTTTAGGTTCCACTATTTATCTTTTTTTGTTTTTAAACTATATAAAAGCACACAATAGAATAAAATGACTCTCTAAAACTTCAAGGTTGTCTCCCTGGCAGCACTTTCTTTAAAGCCATTAAGCTAGGCATAAAGTGCTCAAGTAATGGATCCACCCGGATCCCAAGGTATATCAAAGCCAATTTTAATTAACAATGATTTTTAATTTAGTATTGAGCACAAAGTAACATATATCATGCAACAACGAAGTCTAACACTCTTCCTATGCATCGGCATGTCATAAAACAACTATTCATGCACACAAAGTAAAGGTCTATACATAGCGTAAGCAGTTGCTTGCAATTTTATCATATTGGAAACATACAGAGGCAGAGATGTAGTTACTCTATAATAATAATTGCAAGTAGGAGCAGAAAGCACATGCATATTATATCTATCAAACTCATCATGTGTAATAGTAAAAGGCAACCCATTAATAAGAGCAAACTTCTCCGACATAGTGTAGTTGGGAGAATTCAAAAATATAATAGGACTATCATGTGTGGGTGCAATAGCAACAATTTCATTCTTAACATAAGGAACTATAGCAAGTTCATCTCCATAAGCATCTTTCATATTGGCATTATGGCCACAAGCATAACAAGCATCAAGTTCATGAAAAAGGGATATTTCAAATGAATCCAAGGGATCATAGCAATCAACATAGCATTCATCCTTCGGTAAGCACGAAGGGAAATTAAAAAATGTATGAGTTGAAGAGTTACTCTCATTAGAAGGTGGGCATGGGTAGCTAATCCGCTCTTCCTCCCTTTGTTCTTCGCTCTCCTCCTCATCTTTTTCATCTAATGAGCTCACAGTTTCAGCAATTTCTTCTTCCATAGTTTCCTGCAAGATATTAGTCTCTTCCAAAGCAGCGGTCATTCTTTCAATAAATTCAATAATATCAGCATTGCAATCATAATTCTCAAAGCAATATTTAAGTATGGCAAAAATTTCAGATTTGTAAGGAACATCATCATCATACTTTTTAAGCAAAGAAGCAATTTCATAAGCACCTTTAAAAACAACAAATTCTTCTATTCGTTCCACATCATAGTAATAATAAATACCTTTAGCATATGAAGCTAAGGTTTCATTATCATAAAATTTGCATTGAAAGGGAAGGTGCCGAGCTTCTATATTAGAGCAACAAGTAAAGTCACATCTCGAGCATGCGTCCCAAGCAAACCATCCCAGTATTCTAATTTGATTCCATAAGTGTTTCCCTTTTTGAGATAAGTGATAATCCCTAAAGTATTCAAGTTGATTCAACGTGTATCCCATTATCAAGTTGAATGGGTTTTTCTCAGGATTATCAAAGTAGTGCATAATATTTTCCACATAATGATCATCGAGGGTTTTAGGAGCTTCCCCATCTCCATGAGTAGCAAGTACACCTAATTTTTTTGGTATTTTGTGTTCCATATCCATAAATAAAGATAGAGAACACTTAGAACAGTAAATAAAATCTACTTAGTGATAAAGCCAACAAGCACACATGAGAATATTCACCCCATGCTATTGCTCCCCGGCAACGGCGCCAGAAAAAGATCTTGATAAACCACAAGTATAGGGGATCAATTGTAGCCTATCTCAATATGTAAGAGTGTCGAACACAATGAGGAGCTAAATGTAGAACAAATATTCCCTCAAGTTCTATCGACCACCGACACAACTCTACGCATGCTTAATGTTCGCTTTACCTAGAACAAGTATGAAACTAGAAGTACTTTGTCGGTGTGATAGGATAGGTTTGCAATATAATAAAGAGCATGTAAATAAAAACTAGGGGCTGCTAAGATAAAGAAACAACTAAGTTACTTTAACGAGTGTGGAAAAGTGGTGGTAGGAGTTGTGGAATTGTCCCTAGGGAATCGATAACTAGACCGATAATCATTATTGCAATTTTATATGAGGGAGAGGCATAAGCTAACATAGTCTCTCTACTTGGATCATATGCACTAATGATTGGAACTCTAGCAAGCATCCGCAACTACTAAAGATCATTCAGGTCAAACCCAACCATAGCATTATAAGGTATCAAGTCCTCTTTACTCCAATATGCAACAACCCACCTACTCAGGTTTATGCTTCTATCACTCAAGCAACCCACCATAGGCAAATCATGAACACATTGCAACACCATACAGTGAGGATCCCTCACGCTTGCGCGACATGGAGGGCACCATAGGACAGCACCAATAAAAAAATATGCAACTCCAACCAATCATGATCATCAATTAACCAATAGGACAACAAAAATCTACTCAGACATCATAGGATGGCAACACATCATTGGATAATAATATGAATCATAAAGCACCATGTTCAAGTAGAGGGTACAGCGGGTAGTGGGAGAGTGGACCACTGTAGATGGATGGGGGAAGGTGACGGAGGTGTTGGTGAAGATGGCGGAGTTGTTGGAGTAGATTGTCGTCACGATGATGGCCCCGGCGATGTTTCGGTGCCACCGGGAGAGTGGGGGAGAGATCCCCCTCCTCCTTCTTCTTAATTGACCTCCTCCCTACATGGGAGAAGGGTTTCCCCTATGATCCATGGCCTCCATGGTGGCGGAGGGGCAAGAGCCCCTTCGAGATTGGATCTCTCTCTTTGTTTCCTTCTGTTTCTGCGCTCCCAGATTCTGTCCTTTCACTGTTTCTTAAATATCCGGAGATCCATAACTCGGATCAGGCTGAAATTTTGAGGGAATTTTTCCTATAAAAAAATATTTCTTGCAGCCGAAGTACAGCTCCAACGGACCTAAGGGGTAGCCACAAGCCCATGGGGCACGCCCTACCCCCCAGGGCGCGCCTGGCAGGCTTGTGGGCCCCTCGGGCACCGCCTTCTGTTGATTCCACTTCCCAAAATTCGCATATATTCCAAAAAAATCTTCGTAAGTTTTTATCCCATTTGGACTTTGTTTGATATGGATTTTCTGCGAAACAAAAACATGCAACAAATAGGAACTAGCACTGGGCATTGGATCAATATGTTAGTCCCAAAAATAGTATAAAAAATTGCCAAAAGTGTATGAAAGTTGTAGAATATTGGCATGAAACAATCAAAAATTATAGATACGATAGAGACGTATCAAGGATTCGTGCCCTTCGCCCACATGCTCTAGTACCGCCTCTTCAGGGTGTTCGCGTCAAGCGCCGGGGGCAAGACGATGTGCTCCTTCCGCATTTTCACTAGATCCTTCTCCGTGATGGCAGTCCTTGCTCCCTTGCCCTTGCTCGAATTGGGCGGCATGGTGGCTACGGGAGTGGAAGCTGAGGACGGGGAGAATGTAGGGGCGGAGGATGAGCGGAGATGACTCTAGTTTGGGCTCGAGGAAGAAGATGACCGAGGTTCCAGATTGGAAAGAGCAGGGAGTAAATGGGCAACTGGCTTTGAGGATTCCCTCTTATGGGGAAGACGCGAGGCTGCCTCTTTACTAGCTGGTGCGAAAAGGCGTTGCAAACACAATGCAATTACTACTGCTTCGCGCATGAATCCCACGACGCGCACCTTGCGCGCATCGTGGGGGGCACAGTAAGCGGAATGATTGCAGTCGCAGGCTCCTGCCATGCATGCCCATGCACTATTTGGGCCTAGCCCAACAACGCATCCCACCTTGTGTGGCCTAGGCCTGGGGGCTCCTGTCGGTGCACTAGAGTTTTGGGTTCTCTAGTGCCCCTTACTCATGCACGGACAGTAGTAGCCACTCCGGTGGCAAGGCCCGACAGGGAGCTGCTAGATGCAGATGCAGGAAAATTAAGAGACATCCAAACAAACAATCGAGATCAAGGCCAAAGGCTAGACCCTTGGCAAGACCATGCCGGGATGGCCTTCAAACCCCCGGCAAGGCGAAGCCCCATCAAGATCCCGCTAGCGCAGAGGCCAGGTGTCGCCCCACCTCGGCACGTGTCGAGGTGCCATCAATGGAGGAGGCCAAGCGGTGCCGATGGGACGGGGTCCTATCCCGTCCCATAGACGGTCAGAGGCACCTGATGGAGTATTAAATGCGTCTGTCTTACACCGTCGGTGTTAGGTATGATAACACTATGAACATAGCTCAGTTTCTCCAAGTTCTCTGGGTGGAACGCCAAGCCAACACTGCTGCTATCCAACAGATGGCTCAAGTCCTTGTGAACAACCAACAGCAAGGTAAGAACGGCAATGGACGCTCCACTCTATCTGAGTTCAGGAGGGATTTTCCCCCAAACTTCACCGAGACTGCTGAACTACTGGATGCTGATGACTGGATCCGCACCATCAAGGACCTCCTTGCATTGATAAATTGCAATGAGGGCCGTGAGAAGGTGTTGTATGCCTCTCACTGCCTTGGAGGTACTGCCAGAGCTTGGTGGGATGGATTCAAGGTCATGCAAGGCAATCGTGTGATCACCTGGGATAACTTCAAGGAAGGATTCCGCACCGCGCACATTCCTTCTGGGATCATGGCTATCAAGAAGAGAGAATTATGAGTGTGGAAGCAAGGAAGTGGCTATGTGAAGGAGTACATGCAGAAGTTCAACCTGTTGTCAAGGTATGCACTTGAAGATGTCAACATAGAGGTTGCTAAGATGGAACGGTTCATTGAAGGACTCCAGCAAACCCTACAGTACCAACTCATCGTCTGTGAATCTTCGACCTGCTGAACAAGGCCCTCAAGCTTGAAGACAAGCGTCACGCCATGGAGGACACTAGCAAGCGCAAGATGAGCAGCAATGGTAGTTCCAGCAACCAGAAGCCTCGTCCCTGGCAGCCAGCCCCGACCAAGCCAACCTATCACCTGTAGCAGGCTAGACCTCATGTACCTCGTCTAAGCTACCAGCCTTAGCAGTATGCCAATCCCAGGCCAACTTACAACAATCCCAATAACCACATCGGTGGTAGGACCTACAACAATAATAACTCTTGTCAGGCCACTTTCTTTGGGTGTGGTCAGCCAGGACACTACTCTAAGCAATGTCCCAAGAAGAAGCGAGATGCATCACGCCCCAATGTGCCAAACCAAGGTCAAGGTCGTGGAGCGCCACCAAGGAACCTAGATCCTTGCTACCATCCCAACAATGGCAAGGGACGTGTGAATCACGTCACCACGAGGAAGCCCAAGAAGACTCGAATGTCATACTGGGTACGTTTCTCGTCAACTCAACCCTAGCAAACGTACTGTTTGATTATGGAGCTTCGCATTCTTTTGTCACTCAAAAGTTTGCACTAGAGAGTGGTATGAAGCCTACACCCCTGGGTAGTCATATGTTGATACAAACCCCGGGTTTGGTTATGAAGTCCAAGATAGGATGTAAAGGAATAAGGATCAACATTAATGGGGTAGACTGCCTAGCAGACCTCATAGTGTTGGATTCGTCGTGATTGGATGTCATCCTTGGTATGAATTCGTTGACCAAGCACCAAGGCTTGTTAGACTATGCCAAGAGGACTATCACCATGAACAATAGCCAGGGAGTGGAAGTCAAGTATGCTCCCACCCAAGCCCCTTAGGCTAACTACCTGTCCGATATTGAGTTGGATCAAGTGCCTGTGGTATGTGAATACCCGGATGTATTTCCTGATGAGCTTCCCGGAATGCCTCCTGACTGCGATATTGAGTTCATCATTGAGATAATGCGAGGGCAGGACCCATATATAAGAACCCCCATAGAATGGGATCCGAAGAGTTGGCTGAATTGAAGAAGCAATTGGCAGAGCAGCTCCGAAAAGGATTCATTCGGCCTAGTGCCTCTCCTTGGGGATCACCTATTCTTGAAAGCACATATGCTCCCTTGGTGGTTTTGGTAATTAATAACAACATATATCTCATTGGACTAATGTTTCCACTAAGTATAATTCAGGGAAAGTTCAATGATGGGATGGGAAAAGGTTTGTGGAGAGACCCCTGGATGCAGGGATAGGATTGGGAATGCTTCAAGCAAGAAGACTCTACTTTTTACTTTGTGAGAAATCACATTGAGTCTATAGGAAACCAATACTATTAAAAGGGGTAATGTATTGTTGGTGAACAAAATGCTCCACGTACACTAGTGATAGTCAGCAAAAACAACCACAAGCTCATCCACAAAAGTCTGTCAAAGCCTATCATGCAAATCGGTACCACCAGTTCTTCCCACTCGTTCCTACCGATTTTCACCACAGACAGATCCCAGCCAAACCCTAAGTGATGCGGAGCATCCTATGGACATCACCATGGTAAGATTCCCTATGCCAAGTGACACGTGCCAGATCTACTCCACATACATAAAGGTGAATCATCTCCTTTACACGTGTTCACTTGACCCCTTCAAGGATGGTATACTACTTGACATTCCTCTCATGTGCATGCCAAGGTGTTCTCGAAGCTTCACGAATGACGAGGAGGAGTGGCAGCACCTATGTACGACTACACCATCCGCGAGGGAAGCTTGGAATAGATGGAAGAAGAAGCGCGGACAAGACTCTAGAAGCCCCGGACCTTCCCGCCTGCCCGGAACCTCCGGACCCCGGACCTTCCCGCCTGCCCAGTACTTCCGGCCTCAGCGCACCCCAGGTGTGCCAACTCTCTGGAAACCCCAGAACCTGCCTGGACCCTCACCAAAACTTCCGGCACCCAAAACTTTTGGCCCAGCCCGGAACCTCCGGCCTGCGTGCGTGCATCCACTCGGGCCCAAGGCCCATACACCCCTTTCTCACCCCAACTTCTCCCTAGACTATATATACTCATCTCCCACCTCCATTCTAGGGTTAGCAATGGTTTAGCTCTTAGTTAGTTGAGGTTTTCTCCTTCCACTACCTCTCCCATGGAGTAGATGCCTCTATGAGAGAAGATACCCTAGTGGATGTCAAGGCCACTCACGAGGGGAGATCCTCCAGGATATCAAGGCCCCACCTCCCCATGGGATTTGCGATGAACTCTACCATGTATATTATTTCCCTTCGTTGTTCATGTACCTTTGTGGATCTTGTGTGTGGTGAGTCTAGTGGATGTGTGATTGGACTTGTTCTTGAGTGTTTCCTATTGTGATTTCTCCTCGTTCTTCCCCATGTTCTTCGTGTTCTTCGTGGAATCCCCCTCCAATTCGTGAAAGATCGACACACACGGCCTTGCACCGCATCATATTGGTATCATGAGCCATGTTTCTCACAAATTTGGAGTCCCCCCTCTTCATTTTCTAGCTTGATTTTGTTTGATTTCGTCCCAATTCGAAAATCCCCACCAAGAAAAGCCCCAAATTTTTTCTTGTGATTTGTTGTTCTTGTGAGTTTTTGTTGATTTTGATCCGTGGATTTGGTGTTTGGCAAGTGGATCTACCTCCCTTGGCGTCCCCTAGAACTAATTCCAGCTTTTCCCCCTTCAATTTCGCCCTAAAAATTGAGTTTTTCGCCCCCGTTCTTGGATCCGGAAATTAGGGTTCGTCCCGGAGTTGTTTTCGCGACCCCCGGAACTTCCATCCCCCCGGAACATCCGGGCTAACTAGAAAGTTTCCTCACATTTTTCCCATCCCCCAGAACTTCCTCCCACCTGGAACTTTCGGAGCCCGGAACTTTCGCCCGGCCCGGAACTTCCGGCCTAACCAGAATCATTGCACAGGTTTCAGCATCAGCCATTTCACCATTTTGGTCGTAACTTTTGCTCCCGAACTCCGATTTGAATGTTCTTTGGCTCGTATTGAAGCTATCGACGTGACCAATATGCTCATCTTTGTTTTACCATCATTTGACCACTTCAAATATTTCAAACTTTGGCAAGTTGCCTAGGCCCTCCACCATATCATCCACTTTACCACCATAGACTTCCGCATCCTAACCCATTTTGATTATCGTTGCATTTGTGGTTGCTTGAGTTGTGATTTGAGTCTCCTAAGGTGTTTCGGATACTTAGGGACGGTTACTTCTTCATCAACCACCGGTGACTTGTATCGGTCTATCATCTACATCGACCACCGACATTCGACATCGACAACGTCCATGCATCCTTTGAGACCATCTTCAACCGGAAGCAAGGTCGGTTTACCCTGACTTCGTGAAAGGTTAAGTGTGGTGAAGGTATACATTCTGGTGACTTGTATTGCCGGGCTTCGCGAAAACTTGTGCACCATAGTGATATGTATCATATTGTTGGATCATTGGAAATATCATATAGTGCAATTGCTTGCTCCCGTGCATATATTGCGATATTTATGTCATACAGTTGGTGGAAGCTCAATAAGAATAGTGGAAAGGAAGAGGAAACAAAGCTTCTAGCCAGAAAGAAAGATCATAAGAATATTAGCAAAAAGAGTTGCACAAGAAAAGAGATACTTGTGCATGAGGATATATTTATAGGAAATGTATGCTTGCATGAATAGGATTGGTGCCAAGTAGTGAATCGTGCCCAAACGTTCAATAAGCTAGCGTCTCTCCTTGTGTTTGTGCAACACGAGCTTTGCTCATCCCTATAGTTGCACAACCCCATTATCCTACCGTGTGTGTTTCTATTTTTCCCTCCTCTATATTTGTGACCAGTTGCTTTGCATTTTGAGTCCATTGGATTTATTTCAAAATTTACAATATCTTGGACTTCAATTGCTTGAATTTTGTGCCACTTGTCCTAACCGAGCCACTTGATAAGCTTTATGTTGTATGTGTGAGTGAACAAGTCCGGTACCAATTCCACTATTCTCTCAATTCACATTGAGTGAAGCGCGATACATCCTCCACTTTGGGAACGGTATTGTGGTATTGTTTATCTCATTTCCCACTCACCTTTGCTTGTGTCCTGCGATAGCTAGGCAAAGTGCAGCATCTTCGGTCTACAACAACAACAACGAGTTCGATGCCATGAAGAACATCATCAACGCCAAGATGCACAATCAAATGGAGGAGCTCAAGGTCCTCATCAAGAACCACGAGAGGTCTTCATCATCTTCTAGAAGACGCTCAAGTGCACATGCTCCCGATCATCCATCTCTAGGAAGATCACACCGGCATCGACACCATCAACGACATGAAGAAATAACGACGCCAACATCAAGGCGTTCAACAAAGCACAAGTGGGAAGGTCATGATCTCGACACCAACCACCGCTCAATGACTTCACCACCTACTTTGGCATATTCGCCAAGCGACTTCAAGGCTTCTTCGCCTCTGGATATGCGGCATCTTCGCCAACAAGCACTTAAACAGAAGCTCGCCAAGCTCAAGTCTGCGACTTCCATGAGCTACTACGACCTCAACATCGACCATGACATTCCTTTATACAGGAGTCAAGACCCCGAGGAGTATCTCGAGTGGGAGCGCAAGATGGACCACTACCTCAACATACTTCAAGTCCCTTCCAAAGTTCAAGTGAAGTGTGCCACACGAAACTTCCATGGTGACACGTCGACATGGTGGCTTCACACATCTTCGAAGAGCTTCGACATGAGTTGGTCCAAGACAAAGAAAGCGATGCGGGGAGATTTTGTGCCTTCCACCTACACGGACCATATTCAACTCCAATTGGAGAAAACCATACAAGGATCCAAGTCCATCGACGAGTAATTCAAGAAGATGAAAAAAGCCTTGCGACGAGCCGGCGTGACCAACCCCATATGGATGAAGTTCTACTTCATGATGGGATTGAACAACGACATCGCCAAGCCTATGTTCGACAACAACTGCGAGTCTCTCGACGAACTCTACATGGGTGATCTCACGGCGGCACAAGACCTCAAGGTCATCCCTACTCGACCCCCAGCACACTTCATGATGACCAAGCTCCGAGACGATGAGCATGAGGACGGTACCACCAAGATGTCCAAGCCCAAAGAGCTCCAAGACAATGCTCCCAAGTCTGACTTCACCGCCATCCCTCTCTATGGTGTTGACTATCCCGAGTGTACCATGACTCGCGACAACGACCACGACTATAGAGCCACTCAAGGAACATGCTTTGGAGGCGAGAGACAAGGTGGCGAGCAAAGAGAATGCTTCCGTCTTTGGAGGCGAGAGTGAGATGATCGAGCATGAGATTTTCCCTTCGGTCGTGGAGGAGAGTGATGATGTGCCATCTTTAGCCTTCATCCACGGCGACGGTGACGAGATGGTTGAGCATGGGAGTTTCTTGTCGACTATGACGGTGTTTGGAGATGAGTTGAGAGACTTTTGCCACCATATTAAGAGTGGCAGTGCCTTCACCACTGGCCCCATACATGTTGAGTTGCCACAATTCCCATGTGAGCAGAGCCACAACCCCCTTGAGTGAGACGAGTGACTCCACCATATGTGAGTTTGAGTGTACCTACTTCGAGGGACTGTGTGAGCCACCACCACATAGAGAGGGTGACGTAGTTGAGATGGCATGTGAGGCCACTATGATTTCTAACAACTTAACATCTATCTCTATTGTGTCTTCTCATTTGGTGCTAGGTCCCATACACGATGACGTGTCGATCCTTGACGACTTGGTCCTTCCTTTGGACAAGACGATGGCCATGGTGGAATATGATGGACCCCCCACATGGTTCCATCATGATGAAGATGACCCCGAGTTGGTCTATGCCACCTCACCTACACCACATGAGTGGAATGAAAAAGGTAACATAGGTGAAGGTGTTTCTCTTGTCCCACTAGTGCACATTGATTGCTTGCATGATGTCGATCCACCTATTGCCATGCTTCATGGTTATGAGACTTCCTCATGTGATGACTTGCCCATTTATGATGTGTTTGACGATTCTCATGTGGAGTATATTACTTTTGATGCCATGTTGCATAGGATTTCTTGTGAGAACTATGTAGGTTACATCATGTTTGACAATCCGCTTGACTTGTCATATGCGATGCATGAGATCACCCATATTGCATCTTTGCAATCTCATCGTAGTAACTATGCATATGCCATTAAAATAAATCCAATTTGCACATATGGCATAGATGACAAGCCCATGCTTGTTCGCATTTTCTTTTCTTGTGATGACATTGCCATGCTTCCTTTGCATCATTTGTGCAATTGTTCTCGTATGACATGCCATGACCACCTAGCTTCGGATATGCATTTTTTGGGATGTTGTCCATATTCTCCATATTATGCTCCCACTATTGCACATGAGGAGACCACAATAGTTTCCTCATACATACTAGGAGATTTTGATCCATCCTACACTTTGCATGATCTCCATATTTGTGTGCACAATATGCTTACCATTGATATGAATAAAATGGTTGTGACACACACTTCCTATAATTTGTGTCCCAATCACATTGAGCATAATAACTATAATTGCATGATGGATGACATATTCCTATACCATGCATCTCATTTATTTGAGAATTGGAAATTTTGTGCTAACGAACACAAGCACATGCACACCCTAACGGATGATGCATACATATACCACGTGCACACCATTTTTCCTTTGTCTTTATTGTGTGTAGGTACCCATGATTACTCGTCAACCTCACAATCCCATGAGTTGACAAAAAGAGCTCTTGAGAGCATGGATGCTTTGGGATTCATCGGAATGTGGCTCCAACCATTCCCCTCGCGCAAGGACTACGCGCATACCTTCTACATGGCCCTCACATGGTTATGTCTTATTGTGCATTTTATATCCTTTGCCCATATTTCCATGTTCACTTTGCATGATATGCTCATTTCTATGCCTTCGCCATGCATTTGTGACCCATGCTTTGCATTACACAAGACCCATGCTTCTCATATTTGTATGTGTATTTGCGAGCTTGGTGGTGATACTACTTGTTATTGCCATGTTTGCTTTGTGCTCCATGCCTATGATGACATGTTGATCTTGCTTTGTGTTCATGCTTGTGATATGTCATGTGGATTTATGTCCACTATTTGTTCAAAAGACATGATTGCCATGATTCTCTCTAGTATGTTGCATCCCTGCACTACTAGCTTGCACGACATGATCACTATGCTTGCTTTTGTTGCATCATCGATTTGCTCCTTTTATGCGGTTGATGACAACCATTGCCATGCTTTGCACATTGATTGCTACTTGTTCAACTTGATTGCCTCACACATGTTGAACACTTGATCTTTCTATTGTGTTGAGTGCCTCACTATCTTCACTACACCATGTGCACATTATGCTTGGATTATCTTGCACTTTGGGTTGCACCATGTGTTTAAACCCATCATTCTACTTGGTGTTGTGAATGATTCCTATGGCTATCATCGACCTTTCATTGATTGCTTTGTGCATGATTGCTATGACCATGAGGTAGATGTTTGTTATATTGTCACACATATTTGCGTCCCTACCTCACTGCATATTTTCTCCCATGATTACATTGCTTGTGCTCAATTTGTATACTTACATGCCATGTCACAATCCCTTGTCACACCATATGTTATGCATGATGACAACACTTGTGCGGTGATTCATCACTTGAATGCTTTGTTTGGCACTAACTCTAACCACATTTGTTTTTTCAAGTGTTTGTTGTCCTTGCTCCTTTCGAAGGAACTACAAGATGGTGAGACATTGGAGAGTGCACCCTTAGAGCTTGATAATGATGAGTGCTCGGTGATCGTCCACTTATACACGGCGATGCCATCTCCTTCCCATGGTGATTTGGATCTTGATCCAAGGACGGATCTTTCCCAAGGGGGAGGGGATGATGTGGAGCATCATATGGACATCACCATGCCAAGAGTCCCTTTGACAAGTGACACGTGCCACATCTACTCCACATACATAAAGGAGAATCATCTCCTTTGCACGTGTTCACTTGACCCTTCAAGGATGGTATACTACTTGACATTGCTCTCATGTGCATGCCTAGGTATTATTGGAGATTCACGGATGTCGAGGAGGAGTGCTAGCACTACCGTACGACTAAACCATCCGCGAGGGAAGCTTGGAAGAGACAGAAGAAGAAGCAAGGACAAGACACTGGAAGCCCCGAACCTTCCGGCCTGCCCTGAACTTCCAGCCTCAGCGCACCCCAGGCATGCCAACTCTTTGGAAATCCCGAAACCGCCCGGACCCTCACCGGAACTTCTGGCGCCCGGAACTTCCGACCCAGCCCAGAACCTCTGGCCTGCATGCGTGCATCCACTCGGGGCCAAGGCCCATGTACCCCTATCTCACCCCCACTTCTCCCTAGACTATATATACTCATATCCCACCTCCATGATAGGGTTAGCAATGGTTTAGCTCTTAGTCAGTTGAGCTTTGCTCCTTCCACTACCTATCCCATGAGTAGATGCCTCTATGAGAGAAGATCCCCTAGTGGATGTTAACGCCCCTCACAAGGAAGATCCTTCGGGATATCAAGGCCTCATCTCCCCATGCGATTTGGGATGAACTCTACCATGTATCCTATTTCCCTTTGTTGTTCATGTACCTTTGTGGATCTTGTGTGTGGTGAGTCTAGTGGATGTGTGATTGGACTTGTTCTTGAGTGTCTCCTCTTGTGATTTCTCCTCGTTCTTACCCGTGTTCTTCGTGTTCTTCGTGGAATCCCCCTCCAATTCATGAAAGATCGACACACACGGCCTTGCCCTGTATCACTAAGTCTTCGGTACAACCAATTCTGCATCGGTGCCACCGAGTTTAGGTTGCGAACATTCTGATGCCTCTTTCCTTAAAATCTGAATTTCTGAGATTTTGGATCGGCGCCAATGAGTTTATAATTCGACCGTTGGTCACCTTTTTGGTACTATCGAGACTTCTATATCAGTCTCATCGAGATTCAAAAGTTGCTACCTTTGGAGCAACTCAGTACCACCAAGTTTTATACTTCAGTGTCACCGAGTTGGTAACTTAAGGTGTAACGGTTGGATTTTTGGAGATGCCTATATATACCCCTCCACCACCACTCACTCGAAAGAGAAGCACTCATCCCATCCGATTTTCTAAGAGAGAGGCACCTACTCATGTCTTGCGATCAAGCCATTCCACTCCAACCATATGAATCTTGATCTCTAGCCTTCCCAAGTTGCTTTCCACCCAATCAATCTCTTCCACCAAAGAGAAATATGTGAGAGAGTCATTGAGTGTTGAGGAGTCTATCCTCTTGAAGCACAAGAGAAAGGAGTTCATCGTGATTATTGAGACTATTACTTTTTGGAGGGTTGTGCCTCGTAGATTGGTTAGGTGTCGCTTGGGAACCTCCTACTTCATGTTGTGGAGTTGAGCCAAGAAGTTTCTAAGGGCAAGGATATCGCCTACTTCGTGAAGATCTACCTCGAGTAAGGCTAGTCCTACGTGGACGTAGGCCATCATGGTATAGACAAGGTTGCTTCTTCATGGAACCCTCCATGGGTAGATCCCTCCGTGGACTCTCGCGTCCATTACCCTCCGTGGGTTGAAGTCTCCAGAAATGTGGACGTATGATAGCACCACCTATCAGAACCACAGGAGAAATCTTTGTGTCTCCAAATTGTGTTAGATCGTCCTCCCTATCCTCTATTACATATGCTTGTCATTACTTTCCGCTGCTATACTCTTAAACATGCATGTGTAGGGTGTCCTTGACTTGCTATCATTGCTAAAATCTGACAACACTTAAAATGGGAAAAAACTAATTTTTATTTGGTCAAGTAGTCTAATCCCCCTCTACACATAGTTTCGATCCTACAAGTGGTATCAAATCTTTGCTCTCAATTGCATTGATTTCACAACCTGGGAGAGTATCACGTCTAGTGAGGGAAATTATCACCATAGAGGTCCATACTTTGATGGCACAATTTTTTCTAGTTGGAAGCACAAAATGAAAATGCATATCCTTGGTCATAACCCAGTCGTTTGGTTTGTTGTTCGTATTGGATTGCAAGGTGAATCATTTGCTGATGGAAGGCAACCAGGTCATGAAGTGACAGTGGAAGAATTGAAGATGTTGCAATACAACGCTCAAGCATGCGACATTATTTTCAACTGCCTATTCCCCGAAGAATTCAACAAAATCAGCCGTCTTGAGAATGCCAAGGAAATTTGGGACACTTTGGTTGATATGCACAAAGGTACCGAATCAGTGAGAGAATCCAAGTTGGATGTTCTTTAGAGTCAGATTCACAAGTTCAAGATGATGGATGGTTAAGGAGTCGCGGAGATGTACTCTAGGCTAGCTATCATCACAAATGAGATTGTCGGCTTAGCAAGCAATGAAATAACCGACAAATTCATCACCAAGAAGATTCTTAGAGCTCTGGATGAGAGATACGACACCGTGTGCATATTGATCCAAATGATGCCGAACTACAAAGATCTCAAGCCTACGGAAGTGACTGGAAGGATTGTTTCTCCTAAGATGACACTCAAAGACAAATAAGAGCTTCACAACAAGTCTAGCGGTTCTTACAAAGCCACAAGTGATGCTCCCGCAACTTCAAGCGACAACCTTGTTACCAGTGAAGAGATAAGCCTCATGGTCAAGAATTCAACAAGTTCTACAAGAATAGAGGCTAAGATCGAAGCTCTAACTCAAGATATGAAGAGAAGCGTTCGTCAAGTTGTGACCGAAACTGCTACAATTATGGGAAGCCCGGACACTACTCCAATGAGTGCACGGATCCATACAAACGAAAGAAGAGTCACCTAGAAGACAAAGATCAAGAGATGAATCACCTCGAAGAGAGAGAAGGATTAGAGATGATCGTTATGAACGAAGACCCTCAAGGAGAAGTAGGGACTTGGAGAAGAAGGAAAAGTGCACCAAGAGCTACTCAAGAAGAAGACATCAAGCTCACGTTGGTGAATGGGTTTTCGGCTCCGAATCCGATTACCACTCCGAGAGAAGCTATCACTCCAACTCCGACTATAGTCAAGATGAAGTGTTGTCGGACTTGCACTAGTGATTACCAAATCCTATGACATATTTGATTCACCAAATGAAGGGAATGGAAGTTGCTTCATGGCTGAAGGCCCCAAGCTATCACACCCTGAGTATCTTGATTTCAATAGTGATGAGGATGAATTGCTAGGAGATGGTGACTTTCTATTTGAAAAATAAGTAGGGACTTGGAGAAGAAGGAAAAGTGCACCAAGAGCTACTCAAGAAGAAGACATCAAGCTCACGTTGGTGAATGGGTTTTCGGCTCCGAATCCGATTACCACTCCGAGAGAAGCTATCACTCCAACTCCGACTATAGTCAAGATGAAGTGTTGTCGGACTTGCACTAGTGATTACCAAATCCTATGACATATTTGATTCACCAAATGAAGGGAATGGAAGTTGCTTCATGGCTGAAGGCCCCAAGCTATCACACCCTGAGTATCTTGATTTCAATAGTGATGAGGATGACTTGCTAGGAGATGGTGACTTTCTATTTGAAAAATATAGTGATATTAGTCAAAATGAACTTGTTAGTAATAACTCTAGTCACGATAAGTCGAGTGATGATGATAAGTTGGAAATAGAGCGACTAACTCAAGAACTAAACATTCTTAAGTTAGCCCACTAGACTACTCTACAAGATCATAGAGAGCTTGTGAGGACACATAAGAAGCTCCGCTTCGAGAAGCTCAATTTGGAGCAAGAGCATGAATTCCTTAAAGCTATCAATGATGATCTTCGAAAGAAGACTTCCTCTTATCTAGCCAAATGACTTCTCTTGTGTCCATTCATCCCACAAGTTAAGGCTAAGCGTACTTGTAACAAAGGCAAGAAAGGTTCTTCAACTAGTAGCAATAAAAATGATAAATCCAGTGATATTGCTTCTAGTAGTTCTATTGATCCCACTAACAACTCTGTTCCCAAGTTACAATTGAGCAAGAAAATGAACTATTGAAAGGGATTATAGAGAAAGGTATCTACAAGAGTCTTGCCGGGTGTAAGCAATTGGAGGAAATTGTACGCAAGCACGGAGGATACCGCCAGAACCATGGCATTGGATACTTCAACGCAAATGGAGTTGAATGGGAAGAAGGACAATACCCAAATCCCATGTTTGTTCCTCAAAGGGAGAAGTATGAACATACTCTTCCCAAGGGAACAAAAGCTCAAGATGACCTTCCACCTAAAGACCACAAGCTCAAGGGCAAGGACAAGATTCAAGAGGACATTGACTCATATGAAGATGAATCCCAAGCTTTGGTCAAGTGGGTTCCCAAGGCTACTTCATGCTCAACTTATACAAGTGCCACTTCAACACCAAGGATCCTAATCAACTAGATGTGGGTCCCCAAGAACAACAACTAGAGAAGTTCTTGAGGGGTGACTCTGCCATTTAAATTTTGTCACATCCTGTGTTTTGCCTCATGACTAAGTTAACATGACTCAAAAATTAGGGACAATTAAAACTTTATGAGTGCTTATGAATGCTTGACTTTTGTGCTATTTGCTTGCTTGTTTGATTGCTTGCTGGTGCTCTATAATTAATAAAACATCCCCCTACCCTCAAGAACTCTTTTAATTGATCCCAACTCTTCTCCAGTGATCATGCCACGTGAATAGGACTTAAAACTAGTTTTGCCCAAAAGTATTTTTATAAATTAGGTTTTCAAAAACCCCAGATTTGAGATTTGCACTGCAAGTCCCAAAATTGGGTCGATCCTCTTTCCCCAAATGCTTTATTTCAAACCCACTATATATAAGAGTTACCAAAACCACCAAATATGTAGTTTAAATATTATTTTCCTATTTTTATTTAAAGGCTTTTCTTAAGGCCATAAATGGACTTTTATAGGGAAAAATTATTTAAATGCTTTAAAAATATTTGAGAAATTTTAGGAAAACTCAGTGGACATATAATGTCCATTTATAAGAGTTTCAACACATGGTCATGTTAAAAATATTGGACAAACCCCTTCAAAACCATTTCTGCCTATTTCAAGAATTTGAAATATTTCTATAAGAAATATTCCCAAATAAATAAAGGAAGATTCTAGCATGTCACATATGATATTTTTGGTCAACTTGACAAGTTTCATCTCAATAACAATTGTTTTGGTTCACCAAAATATCCTAAAAATCCTCTTTGTCCAGATCCAAATTTGAGCAATTGTACATTGCCAATTGTATCCTATTGATCTCAAACTTTGTGGACATGTTTTAATTATCCAATAATGCATCCACATCAAGTGGTGAATCAAGGAGATTAGTTTAGACTAACTAGATCTAAAGAAACCTGATTCTGTTGAATTCTAGGGTTCACAAAGTTTGCATTATCAACTTTTCTCTATTGAGCTCAAACCTTGTGATCCATCTCATTTTTACCCATCATTTGATCCTGTTAAATATCATGCAAGTAGACTCCACCTTCTAGCCCAAACACAACACAAACACCTTCTGGCCATTTCCAAAAACTACTGGTTCCACCACTTTTACTATTCCCCTTGCTCTCAAATTTTTACCACAGCCACTCACATATCTATTTTACCTCTAGTAAGGAATCGATGGCCTCAGCTCAATTATTGATGGGTAAAACCCCTCATTTTTACTGTTTGGACGGTAGTGGCATGCCCTTTCTTCCTCCCTCCCATTATTCTATGCATGCAACTACCCCCAAGTTTTACCACAACACCTCTGGAATGTTAATGCATAGTTTTAAACCCAGTTATGGCATGGTCATGTGGAAAATATGAGCATTACCTCTAAAACTAGTTTTTGCCAGAAATTATGGGCTTGAACTACATGTACCCTGTAGACTCCTCTCCCTGAGCTGCAATTTGGTGTACTTGTAATCCTTCCATACCTAAGCCACTCCAGACAACATTTAACCTCTTAAGCACTCTAGTAAAAATGCTTTTTCTAAGCCCCTATTTGTTGTTGTAAACTTACTCTCAGTGGTAACCAATTCTAACCAGCTTCTTACGGGACCAAACATCTCCAAACAGCTTTACCACGCATGCCTCACGCGTCAGAGACCTTTGGCTGACCAAAAAGCCAACATGGACAAGCTTTGGCATGGTGACCACGCAGCCAATATGCAGAAATGGTGCTCTATCGCTTGTTGTTGTACTATAGCTTGCGTCCCGAAGCGACAAAGTGCCCCAGCATGCCGGGCATCTCCCCTTGACCTTGCACGCCCCTCCTCGACACGCGCAAACCTCCAAAACCCCTCTGGAGCGCGTGCTCGCCACGCCCGAAGCACAATTGAGGCCACCCAAGCTTCCCCTTCGTTTCCCTCCTGCATATACCTTGCCCCCGAGCTCCTATTGGATGCATAGCACCCTATATCCCTCTCCCTAACCTCTCGGGGCTCCCCACTTGCCCCCCCCCCCCACGTGGCCATCTCCTCCTCCCATGCCCGTCGTGCCTACCATGGCCTTCGCTCGGATTCGAGCTCCTCTCAGCCCCTCCTTTCCTTTGAACCACACCAGGACCCCTGCATCTTTGCCGAATTCCTCCCTGCACTCCATTTTCCCTTCCTTGAAGGCCGGAGCACCGCCACCATGGCCATTGGTCGCTGGCATCCGCTGCCGCCGAGCCCCTATCTCCCCAGCGCTCCTCGGCGGCCATGGACTAGCTAGGCAGGTGCGCCTCACCCTCCTGAGCTAGTCCCCCACCGGTGCTTCGCCGCGAAAAGCCCGTGGCTCTGGAAATCACCGTCGGGAGCCACTCCTCCCCCTCTGTTGAGCACGGGCTAAGGGAAGAAGAAGGCACCGTCAGCCATTGGGCCCGCATGTCGGTGAGTCAGCTAGGCCGATGGCTGGGTCGTGCCCTTAAGTGGAAACGGGAACCACGCGGGGCCGCCTTCCCTCGGGGAAGGCGTATTTCCCCAGGGCACCTTCGACGTGGTCTCTCCCCCGCCAGGCGGAGCCACCGGGCCGTCCCAAATGCTATATCACGCGCACGAGCATAGTTTAGCTCATTTCTTTCGGTAAATCTTTTGCCCTTCTTTTTCTTTTTTCAGGGAGTTCAAAAATAGAAATTAAATTCATTTTCACTCCAAATCTAGTGATTCAAAATCCTAGAGGTTCCTAAAATCTTTCTCTATCCGAAAATATATCCGACATATTTTCCCACAAACTTCTTTGTATTGTTCAAATTTAAATTCAAATTTGAACTATTCATGCCCCACTTTAAAAATCCTAGAACCTTCATACCAACTCCAATTGGAGTGTTTCAAATTTCCAGAAACTTCTAAAATATTTCTAGCTATGATCAACATTTTTTCCTATGGAATATTCTATTATACAAAATACATAGCCCCTTTTTCTATTATTCCATCTTAGGAAAATCCTAGGAAAATCATATCAACTCCAAACCTAGTGAAACCACTTTCTAAAATCTTCTAAAATCACTCCCTAATTGTTGGATCCATCCAATCATTTTTTAGAGAAAAAAATCTGTGGACATCTTATAGGATCATCATTTCCTTCATCTCCACCATTCAAGACTCCCCCTTGACCCACATCCACCAAAACCTCCTTGGTTATTTTCTCATGACTAGAGGTGTCCATAAAAAATAAAAACTCCTAATTATAGAGCACTTCTATTTTTTCCGCTTGTTGTGTTGCTTATTGTTGTGGTTTCCGACGATAGTTGGCATAGTAGACGAAGTGCTCGAAGTGGTCGAGAAGCGTGTGAAGACCTTGAAGACATTGCTAAGCCAGGCAAGCAGCCCTTTGACCATGTTAAGAAACTTTTTCATGCATGACATATAGCACTTGTTGTTTCGATGATTTGATCATGATGTGGTGTTCCCCCTTCGGTGGTATGCCTCCCATGCTCTACCATTGATACTTGCATCGTGCATGACCCTACCTCCTTATGAGGGTTGTGCGGGTGGGAGTAGTTAGGTTGCTACTAGTTGCTACACAATTGGGATGGGAATATTCATGGTGATGGAAACAATATGGTTTTAAGGACTTTTTTGAAAACCCCATGGGGTGCCACTAATGCCTTAGGGAGATGATGATGAGTTAGGTAACCACTTGATACAGAAGTGGTGTACCGGAGCAAGTGAGTGTGTGTGGTTTTAGAAAACGGATTGGTGTAAGTTGAGACTATTACTCCAACCTTACATGCACAACCACTCTACCCCTATATGGGAAGGGGCATTGTTGATTACTATGGTTGGTGCTAGCAGGGAGCCCGCATTACGAGTGGCGAGAGTGAAGTGATCACTCTCGAGATGGGGTCGTCCCGGAGTGGAAGGCCATGCGTTGTCTTTACAGGCACCGGGCACACCGTTGCGTACCCTCATGGATGATACATGTGATCTATATCATGAGGGATGGCACCAATGAGTGGACTCTTTGTTTAGTATCACCAAGGGAAAGGCAATGTTCGGGTGCTTACCACGGGTATGATAAATACCGCGAGTCGTCGATGACATGGAAGTTCCCCGAGTCTTGTGGGTAAAGTGTGCAACCTTTGTGGAGTGTAAAACTATTCGAATAGCCATGTCCACGGTCAAGGACAGTTGGATGACCGCTCTTGTGCTACGTCCAAATGTTTACTAAACCTGGTGTGTGTGGGTGTGATGGTGACAAAGGTGAAACTTGAGCTAAGTCAGATGACTTGACATGATGTCTGAACATGAGATGTTCAACCCCTGATTATGATGATATCTATAAATGTTCATATGGATATCTGCCAACTATTGATGAATGCTTTCGTAAGTTATTTGATCATGTCATTGCACTCAAAATTATCTTTCTGTAAAATTACCTACTTAGGGCTATATCATGCTCTGTCAAACCTTGTTCCAAACATGGGTTGCTTGCGAGTACATTCAAAGTACTCATTGGCTTGCCACTGGTTATTTTATTGGCCAGGCATGAAAGATCAGGTTATGATGAAGATTACCTAGGTGACGAACATGTGAGCTAGGTAGCTTCCCAGTCAGAATGCATGTAGGGTTAAGGTAGATGGCATGGGTTCACGCTATCATTGAAGATTTCCGCTGCAAGTATTTGAAGACTGGGCCCTAAAGGTCATATTTGAGTAAAACGGTATGTAATGGATGTAAGACTCTTGTTATTCAGTTTCTGTGTGTTTAGTGAGCATTGATCTCTGGGATTACTATGCACGTATATTCAACGATAACGACTTATAAGTCTGGGTCCCCACAGAGCTGGTATTAGAGCCATCCTGACTGTAGGAAGCCCTTAGTTAGCATGGACGTTAGTTAGGACAAAACTATTTTTCCAGACCCTTCAAAATCACTTGCAAAGCCTCTATATTTCTCACCTCTCCTAAATTTCAAAAAAAGTGAAGGTATTTACCTTAGCTCTTCCACCCCTATTCTATTGACTCTCGTCGTCTGATTTTTGAAAACTTTGCAATGGTCGTTAGTATCCTGATGTCCCTGACCACTGGATTCCTTGAAATCCTCGTGGGTAACCTAGAAGAAAGCCACCATGCCAGACACTTGCCCACATATCTTGGACACAAGTTGACGACACCAGACGAGAAGATACCAATGGAGGATACCTTCTCGAAGGATGACGATATAAAGACTTGGAACATGGTGACACCCTCGACACTGCCCCATGATGGTATAACCTTGGCCTACGACGACCAGGGCACAAGACATGAAATGTCATGATATGCATCGCTAATAAAGAAACCGTGTCCTTTTTCGTTGTTGTGGTGGCAACCACTGACGGATGAGAACCTTGCCATTTGGTCGGCGTCACCATAGTGAGCAGGACAATGGTTCCCTCCATCCCCCGCTCTCGGTGTCGATATTATCAACATGACCGACAAGTTGGAACTCTATCATGTCTTGTTAATGTCATTGCATAAAAGATTTCCTACCTGGAACCCTCGACGTTTCAGAAGGGAAGTAGGCATTGTCACGATTACAAAGACAACAAACGACCCGTCAACGACTGTCATGGAGAACCACCTTCGTCATCAACTCACCAGACGTGAAGATGTCAAGGACTCTTCAGGAACAACCTGGATCGTTTCAACAAACAACAACAAGAGACTTAGCAACACCTGAAGAAGACTCTGAAGATCGATCGGACTCCTCTCCAAGACACGAAGCAAGAGCGACTACTGAGTCCGAGAACCCCTAGGGTAGGATAGGTCGTGTGTCCCCTATGCAAAGTCGATTCTGTATGATGGTTTAGATAGAATCATAATTGTGTGTTGCTTGTTTTTGCCTTTTTGTGCTTTGGTGTAAGTTACAGTTTTTCCCTAGGCAACAAGTGTGCGACTATATCACCTACCTTACCGTTATGTTTGTGTTTGGCCTTTTCGGACTTGCTTGATTGCACTTGCACTATACCACCACCCTAGGCACTCCTCTCTACGCTACTTTCTCTCCCCCATATCGTCAACTGAAGACCAGCACTAAAGACTTTGACTGCAACGTACTTAGCCAGATGCAACCCCATAGAGTTTTGCTTTTCCCTCAAGGTTGGAAACCCCTCCCTAGCCCAACCTAGACCTCACAAGCTCGCCCAACACAAGACTCTGATCACGTGTTTAATACACGGATTTTCTAGAGCACTTATTGAGCTTCAATAACCCTGCTTTGCACTGGGTTCATTATAGAGCTAGTGATCATAGTGAACAAACATCCTTCGTTCTTATGCTAGCACTAGAACCTTGATGCCATAGGATGGATCATTCTCAGGATATACTATTTGTGGACAATTATTTTATTTAGCCATAATAGATGTCTTGAAGAAGTAGTTGAGACCCTTTTGTGGATTACGAGGTTTAATGTTAGTAGACGAACATGGTGGATCAAGTTGATAGAGTAGCATAGCTTACTTACCCCTTGAGAAAATTGGATTTAGTGGGACCATTTTGATCACAAGATGAAATTATTGGTGGATAAATGACTTGTCTTTGGCAAGTGATTTTTATAGTGGATTGATGGTGTTACAATAGTAACTGGAGTACTAGTAGGAAATTCTTACTAGATGTAAACCTTGGATTTAAATAGGTGATTCCAATAGGTGCTCGAGATCAATTAAACCACATGGTTTGGAGTAACTTGGATTTAGTCCAATAATCTTGATCATGATACCATGTTTCTCGGTGGATCATAGTAGAAGGAATCGGATGATGTTAGGGATCTATATAAGCTCGACCTTGGAGTGTAGTTGGCCATGAGGTTGGAAGTTCATGATAATAGTCCTTGCAATGATATGTGGATTGTATGAACTCGAGGAGATTATGTTGGACACCATCGATGCTGGATTTGTAGCAGTAATGGATTAGGTAATAGTGGGTGATATTCGAGGATCGATTAATTGGATTCTTAGGAAGGAAATAAGATCTTGGATTGCTTTATTACGTGTTTCCTTAGCATAGTAATGCAGTACCTTAGACCTTGGATAGGTCAGTAGGACACTTGGATTGGTAGTGTCATGATCAAGCTTAGCGGCTTGTAAATTATCCCGAGGATTTCTATATAGGGATATATGTGAGTTAGCTATAGTATATATATGAGATTTTCGATATAGTCCTTCTCTCAAAACCTTGGAGATATGAGTAGCATGTGTAATATTGGAGTTGACTTATATGAGATGGTACCTTCGATGATATAGGGTCATTTTGTTTGGAGTAATAGGCAGTACTATTGGCATCTAATAGTTGTGCTCAGGATAAGATGTTAGATGTTCACTCACATCCTAAGCTCCTTGAAACCCCGAAGCTTTACCGGACCATGAAGCGGTCGGATTATGACCATAGGCCTTGGACTATAAGTCCTTAGACTATGGTCGGTACTCCACCTCAACCACCACCAATCCTGTTCAAAAGGAAGGTGGCCACGAAGACCTCTATTAGGTTGGACCACAAACCCTTGATACTAGTGACCATCCGGGATGAATGCCCTCTCCTCTCACATATCGAATGAGCAATGTGTTTATGTGATACTTTGAAAAATAGGTTGTTGTCCTCTAGGATGACATACTTATTTGCCCAATAAGAGGAGGAACACCTTAGTCCTGTTTGGACCAGCCCCAGGAACACAAATTACCATGACTCTCGAGTATAAGGTTTCACCTTGAAGGAGTTGGACTCCTTGAAGCACCCTCCCTACAAAAGAAGACCTTCTTGCCCAAGCAAGTTGAAGAGCCACTAACATTGAGAAACCATGAAGAAGAAGTAGAAGAAGCAAGAGAAGTCAGCCACCGCTCCTCTGTTGGCTACGTCAACCGGGCTATATCAAGAAGCACCGATGCTCGAGCACGATGAAGCCCATGGACATCAAGAGGATTAAAGAGCCCCTTGCTTTAAATGGTCATCTATCAGTTCTTGACTAGGAAGGAACCGAGAAATTGTTAACCCCTCTCACTCCACCACCTTGACGGTGTATGGTGAGCATGACGTCCCTACTACCTTCAGATGCCTGGAATGGAGTGGACGACTGTCATGGCTTCATTACCAGCCCCTTTTGACAATATAGGGCGTACACCGTGACTCGGTCATGGTAAGCCACCTGTCAAAGGTAGTTCACCCCTCTTGCCAAGCGTCAGACCTTGGGGATAAGATGGATGATCTATACTCTAAATAGTCAACTTATCTAGAACCCCACTGGAACCTTCCCAGATGGTAGAACCCGTTTTGACACCAAGTCCCTAAGCTCAGTCATAGGGACAAGACTCAGCATCGACCTTGCCACAGAGAGACCAATAGACCGAACACTCGAAGATCCGCCACAAACGTGCGTCCATGACGATGAAGACAAACGACCAAAGAAGAATGAAGAATCTACCTGGGCAACTTACTCAAGCAGAAGGTCTCAACGAGAAGCCCACGATGACGCGCTTCAACACTCTCAAGAATGAAGATCACCTGCGACTGAAGATCTCTTCCTTTAAGGAAGATAAGGACTTCCCCATCAATGAGAAGATACATCAAGGTTTGACCCTTCTATTCTAACGTGAGACATCTTGATTTCACTAACCAACATGAGCCACCCAAGGACCAGCACACAGACACACTACTCGGCCACGTATTCCGACTTTGAAATACACACGCAAGCCAGGCCCTTGCCAGAACCCCGTTCACCCTTAGATGAAGACAATGATGCACTCGAGCTATATCACCAAGCACTTCAAGATCCAATGAAGAAGCAACATGGGAACGTGAACACTACCTCACTCCTGGATTTTCACATCCTTTCTACGCCTAGCATAGGAATCTCGAGGACGAGATTCTTGTAAGGGGGTAGGTCTGTCACACACTGTGTTATGCCTCATGACTAAGTTAAAATGACTCAAAAATTAGGGTCAATTAAAACTTTTTGAGTGCTTATGAATTCTTGACTTGTGTGTTATTTGCTTGTTTGTTTGATTGATTGCTGGTGCTCTATAATTCATAAAACATCCCCCTACCCTCAAGAACTGTTTTAATTGATCCCAATTCTTGTCCAATGATCATGCCATGTGAATAGGACTTAAAACTAGTATTGCAAAATATTATTTTGGCCCAAAAGGCATTATTTAAATTAGGTTTTCAAAACGCCCTCATTTGAGATTTGCACTACAAGTCCCAAAATTGGGTGGATCCTCTTTCCCCAAATGCTTTATTTGAAACCCACTATATATAAGACTTACCAAAACCACCAAATATTTATTTTAAATATTATTTTCCTATTTTATTTAAAGGCTTTTCCTTAAAGCCAGAAATGGTCTTTTATAGGGAAAAATTATTTAAATGCTTTAAAAATATTTTACGAAATTTAGGAAAACTCAGTGGACATATATTGTCCATATATAAGAGTTTCAACACATGGTCATGTTCAAAGTATTGAACAAGGCCCTTCAAAACCATGTCTGCCTATTTCAAGAATTTGAAATATTTCTATAAGAAAAATTCCCAAATAAATGAAGGAAGATTCTAGCATGTCACATATGATATATGTGTTCATCTTGACAAGTTTCATCTCAATACCAATTGTTTTGGTTCACCAAAATATCTCAAAATCCTCTGTGTGCAGATCAAAATTTGAGCAACTCTACATTGCCAACTGTCTCCTATTGATCTCAAACTTTGTGGACATGTTTTAATCATCCAATAATGCATCCAAACCAAGTGGTGCATCAAGGAGATTAGTTTAGACTAACTGGACCTACAAAAACCTGATTCTGTTGAATTCTAGGGTTCACAAAGTTTGCATTATCAACTTTTCTATATTGAGCTCAAACCTTGTGATCCATCTCATTTTTACCCATCATTTGATCCTGTTAAATATCTTGGCAAGTAAACTCCACCTACTAGCCCAAACAGAGCACAAACACCTTCTGGCCATTTCTAAAAACTACTGGTTCCACCACTTTTACTATTCCCCTTGCTCTCTAATTTTTAACACAGCCACTCACTACCTATTTTACCTCCAGTAAGGAATCCATGGCCTCAACTCAATTATTGGTGGGTAAAACCCCTCATTTTTACGGTTTGGACAGCCTTGGCATGCCCTTTCTTCCTCTCTCCCATTATTCTATGCATGCAACTGCCCCCAAGTTTTACTGCAACACCTCTGGAATGTTAATGCACATTTGCAAACCCAGTTATGGCATCCTCATGTGAAAAATATGAGCAGTACCTCTAAAACTAGTTTTTGGCAGAAACTGTGGGCTTGAACTACATGTACCCTGTAGACTCCTCTCCTTGAGCTGCAATTTGGTGTACTTGTAATCCTTCCATACCTATGCCACCCAAACAACATTTAACCTCTTAAGCACTCCAGTAAAAACCCTTTTTCTAAGCCCCTATTTTGCTGCGACAAACTTACTCTCAGTGGTAGTCAATTCCAACTAGCTTCATACGGGACCGAACCCCTCCAAACAGCTTTACCACGCGTGCCTCACACGCCACACACCTTTGGCCGACCAAAAAGCCAACATGGAAAAGCTTTGGCGTGGTGACCACACAGCCAACATGCAGAAACGGTGCTTTGACGCTTGTCGTTGTCTTGTAGCTCGCGTCCCGTAGCGATAGAGTGCCCCAGCATGTCGGGCATCTCCCCTTGACCTCGCACGCCCCTCCCCGACGCGCACAAACCTCCAAAACCCCTCTGGCACGCATGCTCACCGTGCCCAAAACGCAACCGAGGCCATCCGAGCTTCCCTTTCGTTGCCCTCCTGCATATACCTTGCCCCCGAGCTCCTGCTGGACGCCTGGCACCCACTATCCCTCTTCCCAACCTCCCGGGGCTCCCCACTAGCCCTCCCGTGGCCATCTCCTCCTCCCATGCCCACCGTGCCCGCCATGGCCACCACCCGGATTTGAGCTCATCTCAGCCCCTCCTCTCCTTTGAACCACACCAGGACCCCCCCCCCATCTCTGCGGAATTCCTCCCCGCACTCCATTTCCCTTCCTTGAAGGCCGGAGCATCACCACCATGGCCATCGGTCGCTGGCGTCCGCTGCAGTCAAGCCCCTGTCCTCCCCAGCACTCCCCGACGGTCGTGGACTAGTCAGGAAGGTGCGCCTCGCCCTCCTAAGCTCGTCCAACACCGAAGCTTCGCCGAGGAAGGCCCGTGGCTCCGGTAATCGCCGGCGAGAGCTGCTCCTCCCCCTCTGTCAAGCATGGGCCAAGGGAAGAAGAAGGCCCCTTCAGCCACCGGGCCCGCATGTCGGTGGGTCAGCTAGGCCGACGGGTGGGCCGCGCCCTTAAGTGGAAACGGGAACCACGCAGGGCCGCCTTCCCCCGGTGAAGGCGTATTTCCCCGAGGCGCCTTCGACGTGGTCTCTCCCCTGCCAGGCCAAGCCACTGGCCGGCCCAAATGCTACACCGCGCGCACGGGCGCAGTTTAGCCCATTTCTTTTGGTAAATCTTTTTCCCTTCTTTTTCTTTTTCCAGGGAGTTCAAAAGTAGATATTAAATTCATTTTAACTTCAAATATGGTGATTCAAAATCCTAGAGGTTCCTAAAATCTTTCTCTATCTGAAAATCTATCCTACATATTTTTCCCACAAACTTCTCTATGATGTTCAAATTAAAATTAAAATTTGAACTATTCATGCCCCACTTTAAAAAATCCTAGAACCTTCATACCAACTCCAATTGGAGTGTTTCAAAATTCTAGAAACTTCTAAAATATTTCTAGCTATGATCAACATTTTTTCCTATTCAACATTCTATTATACCAAATAAATAGTTCCTTTTTCTATTATTCCATCTTAGGAAATTCCTATGAAAATCATATCAACTCCAAACCAAGTGAAACCACTTCCTAAAATCTTCTAAAATCACTCCCTAATTGTTGGATCAATCCAATCATTTTTTAGAAAAATATATCCTGTGGACATCTTATAGGATCATCGTTTCCTTCATCTCCACCATTCAAGACTCCCCCTTGACCCACATCCACCAAAACCTCCTTGGTTATTTTCTCATGACGAGAGGTGTCCATAAAAAATTAAACTCCTAATTATAGAACACTTTTACTTGTTTTGTTGCTTATTGCGGTTGTTTCCGACTATAGTTGGCAAAGTAGATGAAGTGCTCGGAGTGGACGAGAAGCGTGTGAAGACCTCGAAGACATTGCTAAGTTGTCGTCGCCCTGAGAGGAGCTCGAGGCTCCTGCCTCCGCCTCCAGCAAGGAGCCGAGCTCCGTTGCTCCTCCAACGAAGCCTAGGTTCCGGAGCTCCATTATCGGCGAGCCCCAGGTCCTCACGCCCCTCTCCCTTCCTCTACTCCCATTGGTTCCCTCTTGTCCTCACCCCCTCGAACTCTCTCTTCTTTGGGAGCTCCATGAGGAGGCCATGGCCGACGAACTCCTCAAGTCGGCACCGTGAAGCCTCTCTCGCCCCAGATCCATAGCTCCCTCGATCAGATCCATAACTCCCTCACCTAGATCCGGCTCCCCACACTCCGTTCCCACCGTTCCCGTCCTTCCCCGTGCCAGATCCCGTCCGCCCTCGCTGCTCCTTGACGTGG
Organism: Hordeum marinum; assembly: GCA_022496015.1. Classification (NCBI taxonomy): domain Eukaryota; kingdom Viridiplantae; phylum Streptophyta; class Magnoliopsida; order Poales; family Poaceae; genus Hordeum; species Hordeum marinum. The sequence continues at coordinate 208,203,823 of CM039675.1, read as the reverse complement.
CCATGGCCATCCGCCACCCTGCTCGAGCCCCTTACTAGGAGCTTCTTGCGTGGGCTGCCCCAGCAGGTCGCCGGCGCCAAGGCCTGCCAATGCCCCAGCCAGCCCAACTCCTACAGCGCTAGATGACCCAGACATCAGCCTCGTCGCAGCTCTTCCCACTGGGCCAAAGCCCAGCAGTGATGAGGGAGTCCTGGACTAGGGGGTCCTCGGGCGGTCTCCCTATCTCTTAATAGGCCGTCTTGGTGGGCCATTCTCCGATTGTCGCGGGAAGGGCCGGATACATTGAGAGCCCACATTCCATAAGGAAGTCCCGAAGGCGCGTCGTGTACTCCAGGTCAAAATGAGGAAATCGGCATCTCCATCCTCGGCAAGAGACCTGTCATGTGTAAACCCTAGTCCCCCGACCCCGGTGTCTATATAAACCGGGAGGGTTTTAGATCGTTGGGCAAGAAAACTCATCTAGGGTTTTAGCTATTCATTCTCGAGGTAGATCAACTATATAACCTTCATACCATCAATATAATCAAGCAGGACGTAGGGTTTTACCTCCATAGGAGGGCCCAAAGATGGGTAAACATTGCCTCCTTCGTCCCCTGTTACCATCGATCCTAGTCTCACAGCTGGTGACCCCCTACCCGAGATCCGCCGGTTCTGACACAGACATTGGTGCTTTCATTGAGAGTTCTGGTGTGATCGCCAAAGGAATCGATGGCTCGCGTTGTCATCAACAAAGAAATCCGCAACATGGAAACTTTTGTCCTCGGACAGATCCTCACTTTTGGCAGCATTATACTGCACGCTGACCAAATCGGCCGTTTGGGCCGGGTCGGTAGTTTTGCCTGTGATTAAGAGGTCAGATTCGGGAACCTTAAGCTCTTCGTAGACTCTCGGGGCAATCTTTCGTTAACCGGGCTTGCAATCTCGTCTGCCATGCCCAAAGACTCCGAGTCTTTAACATCGGATTCCGCTTTCGGTCATGCCCATGGGATCCACCCCGGCAATGACCTGACTTTTAGTCCAGATCCGGCCATAGCGCCAGATGTCCGGATACCTATTCCTACCGAACACTCCGCACGCGCGAACGCATTGGAGGTTAACTCCAAAGGCTCTGAGCAGGTTGACCCTATCGAGCTCTCAACACTCAATGAGGTCCTGGATCAGATATTGTCCATGAAAATTACCGACGACCCAACCCCGATCCATGCTCAAATCGGTCTCAAGGCGGGTCAAGAAGATTTTTTTATCCCACCCACCACCCACTTGATAGCCACTATCGAGGACTTAACCAACATGTTTGACTATGCCTCCAAGGAGGCAGAAGACATGGATGAGGAAGATTGTGCTCCCACCCCCATTAACACCGGGCGATGGGTCGCGACCTCCACCTACGATGTCTACATTGTGGACACTCCAGCCGATAACGGCAAACACACACCCAAAAACGATGGCGACAAATCGGGTGAAGCGTCATCAAGGCGCCGGAAGCCGCATAAACGATCAAAGGAAAAAAGGGAAGAAAAGCTATCGCTGGCACCGGGGATGGAGATATCCAGGAAGACCTCGGCGATCCCGATTTCCCCGAACACCCGCTAGAGGATCAGGAGAGGTTAGAAGATCAACACAAACCGGATGATCTAAATAATTCCGAGGACGACAACTACCTCTGCCTTGTCGAGGAGGAGGACATCTCGGAAGCCGGTGACTTTGCCATCCCCGAAAACCTCGAAGATCAGGAATAGTTCAGGCAACAGCTTATAGCCATGGCCCGCAACCTGAAGGCAAAAGAATGACAGCTTAAGGCTCAACAGGACAACCTCGACGATAGATGGATGAGGGTCCTATCAGATGAGGAAGGAGACGGTAATGGTCTATTGGACCAACCCAAAAGCTATCCACACAGAAGGTTGTTGCCACAATCCGATGATGAGCTTGTTGATACACCGTCTCCCAAACATACCCCATATGACAAGCCAGACTCCCCTCCTCAAGGACGAGACAGGGCGGCTGATAACACCGGTTATAGGTCGACAATACCCCGAAGACGGGGAAAAGATCCAATAGATCCCTATGACAGGTTTGACCTACAACTCGACCTGGAGTATAGAACATGTCGTACGAGATCCATCTATGGATCTAGAGGGTACTCACCCGATAGACGAGAGGGGTACCGACCTTGGCTCGACTGCAACAGTAGAGATTGGGAACAAAACCGGTCCAGAACAGACACAGATTACCGGCGTGACATAGCTCGAGTCAGAGGAGCTGCCCACCCACTATGCTTCACCGATGAGGTGATGCAGCATCAGTTCCCGAAGGGATTTAAACCTATGAACATAGAGCAATACGATGGAACAACTGACCCAGTAGTATGGATCGAGGATTTTCTACTCCACATCAACATGGCGCGAGGAGATGATCTCCATGCCATCAAATATCTACCCTTAAAACTTAAAGGGCCAGCTCGGCACTAGTTAAAAATCCCCCCCCCGAACATTCCATCGGGTGCTGGGAGGATCTAAAGGATGCATTCTAGTCTAACTTCCAAGGCACCTATGTTTAGCCGCCGAACTCCTCCGACATGAGCAATGTCGTCTAGAAGGCAAGAGAATCCGCTCGGCAATTATGGAATCGATTCTTGACCAAGAAAAACTAGATCATTGATTGGCCAGACACCGCGGCAATATCCTCCTTAAGGCACTATATTCGGGATGAATGGCTGGCTTGCCAGCTCGATCAGGATAAACCTAGTACAATGTCCGCCCTTACATCACTTATGACTCGCTTTTGCACGGGCGAGGATAAATCGCTAGCAAGACAGAGCAATAACCCCGAAGGCCCCAGAACCTCCGAAGTTCAGGACGGAAATGGGAAACCAAAACACAATAATAATAAGTGCTCGCACACCAATAGTGACGCCAATGACACGGTCGTTAATGCCGGCTTCCGCAATTCCTGACCCGATAAGCGGAAGAAGCCTCCTAAAGGCAATCGCGACGGACCTACCCTGCTAGACAGAATCATGGAGAGGCCTTGCAAGATCCATGGCACTCAAGAGAAGCCCACAAATCACACCAACCACAACTGCTGGGTGTTCAAACAGGCCGGCAAACTCGCCGCCGAGGATCAAGGCAAGGGCCCACGCAGCAAGGACAAGGATGAGCCCCGTGGTCCGATGAGTGGCGGACAGAAGTAGTTCCCTATAGAGGTAAAAACCATGAATATGATATACGTCACTCATATACTAAAAAAGGAGAGGAAGCGTGCCCTTCGAGAGGTCTACACCGTAGAGCCCATAGCCTCGAAGTACAACCCATGGTCGGCGTGCCCGATCACCTTCGATCGACATGACCACCCGACCAGTATCCATCATGGGGGTTCAGCCGACCTCGTCCTAGACCCCATCATCAATGGGTATCACCTCATTAAAGTCCTAATGAACGGAGGAAGTAGCCTTAATATGATTTACTCAGACACGGTGACAAATATAGTTATAGATCTGCCAATGATCAAACCCAGCAACACTACCTTTAAAGGAGTGATCCCAAGCGTCGAAGCCCGGTGCATGGGCTCTGTAAGCCTGGAAGTAGTGTTCGGTTCGCCCAATAACTTTCAAAGCGAAGACTTGATCTTCGACATTGTACCTTTCCGCAGCAGCTCTCACACCCTGCTAGGCCATACATCGTTCGCTCGCTTTAATGTCGTCCCACACTATGCATACCTCAATCTCGAGATGTCCGGGCCCAAGGGGGTCATTACTGTCAACGGCAACGCAGAGCGCTCCCTCCGAACTGAGGAACATGCATTGGCCCTGGCGGCTGAATTCCACTACAAGGATCGGCAAATGTCAACATCTGCCATAAAGGAACGTAAGGTAGAGAAGCAAGCTCGGTTTCAGCCCGAACTCCCAGAACCTTCTTCTCCCAGAAATAGGGACTCGCCCCCCATTGCAGAGCCCTAATGCCAGCAAAACACATGCCAAGAAGGCACAACTTTGCACTTAAGATTCGATGGGAAGCAGTGGGGAACAACTATCAAAGCACAAGTGTTCGGCTAGACCGAACTACCAGCAATATAAGTCTTCGGACATACAATAGGTACCATCAAGGACCTGCTAAAGCATAAAGCCCATCAATACTTTGGCAACTTCTGAAGATCCTCTTCCCATAGTCCGCTCGCCGACAACATTACCCATAAAGGAATGCATCCCCCTACGAGGCATAGGAATGGACAGACGACAGGGCATATCGAGGACGTCAGGCCACCCATCGAAGACCACTGGTACAACCACTCTTGTAAACTTTATATTTCATCTTCAAGTACCTGTAAACAGTTGCTTCAGCTATTCGAGCTATAAGATTCATTGAGCAAAATATAAGACCATTATGCATGGCCGCTTTGTTGTCCTTTTTTGATACATGCTCTATTTCCTCCCTCCTCAACGCTCCTTGTGAAACTACTTGGTACACATTACGACGCAGCCGGCTAATAGACCGGGGGAGTGAATTTAAAATATCACCCTAAGCATAATCGATCATGTGTTTGGCATCTCGGAGTTCACTTTATATGAATTGGTTCCGAACTATGTCTTGGGTTTATTGTTGGGTTACTCGACTCCTGTGCTTGCCCCTTTATGTTCCCCTTGTTCGGCTAAAAGGGCAAAGGGAGAACCACTGCGATTGTATTTCTAGCTAGCCTGGTTAAGCACCTCAGGGGAGAAAGCCGAAAACTAACTGTCATAGTGTGTGAGAATCGATATGTGAATCCGAACATAAGTGTTATACTAAAAACTTTGTTAGAGGTTATTCCATGTCATACGATGGGTTTGGCTTTCGTACAACCATGTGATACTGGCTTTATCCGTAGTTCATCCGAACATCACAAACCACTGGGGGCTAGTCATCAGCCCTCGCATTCCTTTTTCACGCTCCTACGGCTAAGTGAAAGCAATAAAGCATTACGGTCTAATTGCCTTGTCACCTCACACTACCGCCTTCGGGTACCGATAGCTCGGCTAAGGGTCACAGTGCGGAGGTAGAGACACCTCGCATAGTATCTACATGGGGGCTAAAGCCGATGACTCGTAACTTTTAGTTTAAATGGCCACAAGGGAGTTATAGGGAATGCAAAACATAAAAAACATGATAAACCATGCATCATAACCATAAAAGCAATAAAAGGTCCTCAGACATATTACAACGCGTTTACTCATAAATGTTATCTTTTGAGCACTGAGCCTCTATTGCCCGAGCACCCTCCATCACTACGGAGAAGTATTACTCAGGGCACCTATGCTCCTTTCCAGGGGGGCGGAGGAGCGGTGGCTATGTTCCTCGGATCAAGCCCCGACCAGTGCACCTTGTCCCTTGCAAAGGCCATCCGATCTCCCTCGATGTAGGAAGAACGCCTTAGCACATCAATCCGAGGCGAGGCATCGCTTAGCTTCCGCACCAGGCCGAAGTAATTGCCCGGCAATGGCTCTTCGGGCACAGACGGATGTAGAGATCCTTCATGGCTAGCTCCGCCATCTGATGTAACTCCATCAGTTGTTTCATATGCTCGATGAGGAGATGTGAGTGCTTGGAGGCTTCCAATTGCACCCAAAAGAGCCGAGCCTCATATCCCTCTTCTCGCAAAGCGTAGAACTAGTTCGCGTCCGCTACATTCTTCAAGAGGTCCGAGCCGGCACCTGAGGTACGCCACAACTAGGTGAGCAATGTGAACTTGCTATCACCGAAGGCACACTATAGTAAATATGACTTACCATCTATGATAGCCTTGACTTGGCGAATCTGTTCTTCAAAGAACCACCTGTCCACCCGCTCCTTCTGGAGGTCATCTTTCAGCACGGATAGCTCAACGGCTTGTTCCTTTCCATTCTGCTCAAGGTCCTCGCATTTTTGGATGGCATCCTTAAGCTCCTACTGAACCTCCCCCACCTGAGCCTCATGCTTTTCGCTCGTAGTTTTTAACATGAAGAGCGCGGCTGCTGCCTATTCGGCTGTTGCCTTCTCTTCAGGGGCCTCTTGCTTCATCTATCGCATCTCGGCCTTCAGCTTCACAACTTCCTTCGCCGAGGTTGTCTAAGAAATACAACATATAATTATACAAAGTCAACAGTGTGAATCACTAATGCTTAATAGCTCGGATATTCCAAGATGGCTTACCTTGGGCCTCGTTGAACCTCTTGTTCAGAGCGTCAAGCTCCTCTTCGGAGCCCTTGAGCATCCGGTCTAGCTCGTCAAGCTCTATGGCATTAACGGCCGCCGCTTATGATGAAGCCTGTAGATAGCACATATTTATCAGTTTATATGAGTTCAAACACCCGAACTGTCAAGACTATGACCTTATGTTCGGTCCTCTTAAGGACTGTTAGAACATTATAGGATGAATAATGTCTCATACATTGTTTGGCCATTTCTTTGTATTTGACCCCAGGGTGAGTTTTTCTAAACTCACCCAGGGCTCGGGGGCTGCTATATATAATGATAGCACAAACCTAATAAATTAAAAAATCAAGAAAAGAACATTACGTGGCTCACATGGACGCCCGTTAGGAGACGGTTGAAGGCCTCCTTCAGTCCACAATCAACGGACTGAATGCTTTGCAAAACCACACCCATAAGGGTGCGGTGATCCTCGGAGATGGAGGCACTTGATAGAGCCTCCTCCATGACCGGCCACTCAGTCATTGGTGGCACCAGTGGTGATTGGTTAGCCCGATGTCCAACCGGGGATTGAACCAGTGGCTCTAGAGGCGTAGTGCACTCCGGAGATGACCTGGGAGGGGACTGGCCATCCTTTTGTCCAGTCTCCTTAGTGGTCGGGAGGGGCTCCTCCTCCCGGTCTTCAGCGGACAAGGCATTAACCTCGGCCATGACATCGTCACCCCCACCTCTTGTGTTTGGCTCCAAGAGAGCCTGGTGGGATGGCACCTCTGCGGTATCCTTCGTGGTCCCTGGAGCTGTGGGATGCGACGCATTCCCACTCTCCGCCAGCTCGGCAGGTGGAGTCTCCCCATCTGAAATTTTGTCGGTGGGGAGAATGCATGGTGGGTTGCAGATCAAAAGGCGCTCACACATTAATAACATTAAAAACTTAACATAAATAGCTCAGGGAGTCTTCAGATTCCTACCTTCGAGCTGGCGTCTTCACCCTTAGGTTCCATTGAGGAACCTTTTAGAAGTCCTTGGACTCGGTATCCGAGTCTGAACTATCGTCGGGTAGGACCAACATCGCCTGACGTGCCCTTTTTGGAGTAGGAGGAGGTACCTCCTCCACGGTGTCCGATGACACCGCCGTATTTCTTGTCAGGGGGGAATCCCCCTCCTCCTCGTCCTCATGCTCTTCCTCATGGTTAGAGGAGGCATGGGTTTCCTCGAACGCAGTGTTTGGCTGGTCCTTTATGTAGAGACCTTGTCGGCCCTTCTTCTTCTCTTTCTTTTCTAGCGCCTTGTAACGCGCCACGACGAGCATCTCCGACAACAGCTTTTACATGGGGTCTTCGGGTTGAAGTGTCTGGCAGTTGATGCATGTGGCTTTGCTCAACCTTTTCCGCAAAGATGATGGGAAAGGGGTTTAGATTTTCTATCGGAAAACAAAGCCGATCAATTGAAATTATGTTATACCTGGGTAGGAGGGTTATCGATGTGTAGGCCCCGATCCTCCGCCTTGGGTGGCCAGCTCTTCTGAGCCTTGAATAGCGCCTTCCACAGTTTCTCTGGAGTGGCGAGGAATAGCTGACGAACGGTAGGCTCATCTTCAAGCTCATAACACACATGGGGGAGTCCCGGCGCTGGCAAGGAAGGATGCGGCGTCGAATCATGATCTAGGCCACATTAACCGGCTCGATCTTAGCCTTGATCATCAAGGTGATGCACTTTTGTAGCTTGTCCAGCTCTGCATCCGACCCCCAGTTGAGGCCCTTTCGGAGCCATGAGGTCAATCTTATGGGGGCTCCAGATCTGAACTCGGCCGGAGCAACCCGACCTTCTTCTCTTGGCTCGGTGATATAAAACCACTCCTTTTGCCAGATCTTGATGGTGTCAATGAAGGTGCTAGTCGAACATTCGACGCGGGGGAGCTTGCTGATGACCGCCCCTCCGCAGTCTGCATGCCTGCTCGTGACGGTCTTCGGCTTGACGTTGAAGACCTTGAGCCACAGGCCGAAGTCCAGTTCGACCCGCAGAAAGGCCTCACAAATGATGATAAATGCCGATATGTGCATAAAGGAGTTTGGGGGAGGTTGTGGAAGTCTAGTCCATAGAAAAACATGAGACCCGGGACAAAGGGATGGAGCAGAAAGCTTAGTCCCCGGATGAAGTGGGGGACGAATACCACCCTGTTGCCTGGCTTGGGGGTGGGAACCACCTGATTCTTCTCCGGGGCACGGTGGAAGACGTTGGCGGGGAGGTAACCGGATTCCTTTAGGTCCCGGATGTCTTGGTCAGTGACCATGGAGGCCTCCCACTTGCCGTTGGAGCCCTAACCCGCGATGGCTAATGCTCGGAGGAGAAGTGTAGGAAGAACTGGATCTAGGGTCTTGAAGCTTATGGAGATTGAGGAAGCAGCGGATGCGAATGGAGAGCGTGAATAGGCCTTAAGTTTTTTTTCCATTTTATGAGGCGTGACGACGATTAGCATCCCTTTACAGCGCCGCAAATCCCTCCACTTCCCAAGATGTGCGTGCCGTTATACACGCATAAAGAAACTTGATATGATTAATCATATCCCGTGTGAAACGAAGCATGATTTATGCATCGATGAATCGTGTTAAGGTAAAAACGGCCTCGAACCGAAAATCGAGTTTTCATAATTGGTTCGGTTGTCATGGTGGGCCGCGACCCTTCGTCAGAAAGGTTGTCAATATATAATGTTTAGACTCTAACGTTTGGCCTTCGGGACTAAGCGACACATGGTGTTCGGTCGATCATATGATCGGAAACATTACACGTCATCGGAGGCCGAACTAATCTCAGCCGATCATTAGATGGGAAGAAGAACTCACCCCGCAAGACGAAGACTCTAGTCACGTGGAGAAGCCGAAGCTAAGACCCTTGGTGTTGGGGGCTAGTTTGAGGGCTACTAATGGAGTCCTGGACTAGGGGGTCCTCGGGCCGTCGGCCTATCTCTTAATAGGCTGGCTTGGTGGGCCATTCTCCGATTGTCACGGGAAGGGCCGGATATGAGAGCCCACATTCTACAAAGGAAGTCCCAAAGGCGCATCATGTACTCCAAGTCAAGATTAGGAAATCGACATCTCCATCCTCGATAGGAGACCTATCATGTGTAAACCCTAGTACCCCCCCCCCGGTGTCTATATAAACCAGGAGGGTTTTAGATCGTGGGGCTAGGAAACTCATCTAGGGTTTTAGCTATTCGATCTCGTGGTAGATCAACTCTGTAACCTTCATACCTTCAATATAATCAAGCAGGACTTAGGGTTTTACATCCATAGGAGGGCTTGAACCTGGGTAAACATCGCCTCCTTCGTCCCCTGTTACCATCGATCCAAGGCGCATAACTCGGGAGCCACTACCCAAGATCCACCGGTTTTGACACCAACAAGTGAGCACTCCCAGCCTCAGCTATCCGTCGCTCGGAGCGTTATTTTTATATGATGCTCATCCTATTTATCGATTGCAGCAGATTCGGCCATGCATTTGTTTTTTTCCTCAAGCGAATTTAGCAACTATCCAGTGCATTGCAAATTTCAGCAAAAGCCATCGTTTTGCATTGACCGTAATTAAATAACTGTGCATCATATGTAAGAAATTTATACATGTAAAATGCTTAGAATTTCTTGTAGATTCACAATTTCCAACTACCACATGTGAAAAAAATGTTTAAACTTTCTGTTTGTATTGATTTGCGTAAATGCCATGCTAAAATGATTTTTTATAACCAATTAACCATAGCTCCGATTATAACGATTCACATATGTAACTTGACTAGAATGACGTGTAGAATCGCATGGAATACTTGATTCTGTTGTTTAACAAATATAAAACATGGGTAATTCAGATCTGCACCAATTTCTAAATTAACATATGGGGTCATTTCGGAATAAGTTGTTTCCGGTCTCATTTAAGATGCCTAGATAGTAGTTTACTTATGCTTCACCTCTTGCCATGTATAAGAACATTTAACATTAATGTGTACCTAAACGGGAAGGAACTAACTAATACAAATATGGAGTTTCGTCAATATGCAACTCATTGCATATTGAGCTTCACCTAATGTGTAGGAGTTGATTGATGAGCTTTGCCATGCCTTGCATAATTAAATGTACAAGCATCATATTGGTTTGCGCGTTAAGTCATGCATATGTTGCGGTGTATCGTGTGTTGATTGTTTGTTCTGGATTGCTTCTTCTCGATAGAGTTCCAAAAGCGTTTGGAGTGTGAGGATTCATTCGACTTTGTTGGCTCGTCTTCTTCATGGATTCGTTCTTCTACCAAGCAGGATCTCAGGCAAGATGACCATTTCCCTGGATACAACGACTATCATTGCCGTGCTAGTTGTCTCGTTTTCTATCGCTATGGCTCTCTACCTACCACTTGTTTTTCAAGCCTCCCAAATGCCATGATAAGCCTCTAACCCCTCCACATCCTAGCAAACCTTTATTTGGCTATGTTACCGCCTGCTCAGCCCTTCTTATAGCGTTTCTAGCTGCAGGTGCAATTGCTTCCATGTGACAACATGGCTATTTTTTATATCACCATATTATTGCTATTTAATTTAAAGCACATATATATTTGGTAAAAGGTGGAAAGCTTGGCCTTTTTCTTGGTGTTTTGTTCCAATTTTGCTGACCTAGTTACTTGTGTACCGGTGTTATGTTCCATATTTTACACTCCTAACATGCTCGGGGTTGTTATGGGGACCCCCTTGATTTTCATTTTAGGATAAAAGTTGTCCGGCAAGGCCCAATATTGGTACTACATTTGCCTAGTAACTAATAAAATTGCATTGGGACTTTCTGGACACCGTGGATTTAATTAACCACATGGGATAGTGCTCCTCATGAGTGTTGGTCCAAACTAGAGCCGTGTGCGGGGCCAACCCGGGGCAACTCGGGTGATTTCTATCAGGCCATTGTATGTTGTGCTCATTTGGTCGTGTCCTGAGAACGAGATACGTGGATCCTATAGGGTTCGCCGACACGCCGGGCGGCCTTGTTGGATTTGTTTTACCTTTCTCGAACGTCTTGTGTGAGGAATTCTGAAAATACTTCGGGCTATCTCGAGGTTGTGGTTTTCCAATGGAATTGCCTAGGAAATCCTGGGATTCGTGGTCAAGATTATTCCCATGGTGTGTGGTTAATTTGTGATGGATGATTTGGAGCACCCCTACAGGGTTAAATCTTTCAGAAAGTCGTGCCCATGGTTAAGTGGCAACTTGGAAACTTTGTTTAACACCCGGTCATAACAAACTTTAAGTAAACTCAAATAAAATAACCCAACCGTGTCCGAAACCGTGAATATCTCTTCTCGTGCATCCTTATACAGGAGAGAACATGGTGGGGTTATGTTTGACGAAGTAGGTGTTCAGGATCAGTTAGTGATCATTACTAGTTCACGACCATTATGCATAGACCACCCACTTTACTTTCTGTATTCGTAATTTAGCCACTGAATGAATGCTTAGTTGCTTGTTGTAGCCTCACCACTTAATCATATCTCACCCATTAAGCTTTGCTAGTATTGATACCCTTGGAAATAAGATTGTTAAGTCCCTATGGCTCACAGATTACTACAACAACATTTGCAGTTACAGGTATGGCAATGCTTTCACGTGAGCGCGATGCTTGTTTTGATTTGGAGTTCTTCTTCTTCATCATCGATCTAGGATGGGTTCCCAGCGGCAGCCTAGGTTAGCAAGGATGGATGTCATTTTATCATTTGTATTCATTCGTAGTCGGACCCTGCTCTTCTGTATGAATATTGAATATGTTGTGGTATTGATGTGATCTTGACGTAGCTTGTGGCGAGTGTAAGACAATTCCATATAGTCATGTCTTCTCCACATGTACTTGTAATGATATCCATTCTTGCGAAACGACCTAGGAGCCCCCTTGATTGATCGAACTTGGTCGAGTCGAGTCTAGTAAAAAATTATATTGAGTCTAGTTGTATCGGAGAGTAGGATTCTTTTTACTCATCTTCTATACTCTAGTGAGGAATTACAACTTAGGAATTTCTCACTCAATAAGATTTTAGGATCACGTGGGTATTTTGGAGCCTCAATGATACCAATGTGACGGAGTTCTGTACTTGGTGCCTCCTGTTATCGAGGAGTAGAGCTCCAGGGGATTCTTGACACATCGTTATTGTTCAGTTTCCTTAGTATCTCAGGACAGAGGATGTTCGATATTTCTTCAATACTAGTAGTTGGGAGAGGAGTCCCGCATCCCCAGTACTAGTGCAGAGAGTTCGGATGTACTGCCATACTTAGTATCATTGTGTTTTCAAGTGTCTGAGGTAGACGAGTTTGTAGAGTTTCTTGGATTATGTTATGGAAGGTTGCGCATGCAGTTGTAGCTGATTACCTAGGGGAAATTCCTAGGTTTGCAATCCGAATCGCATAACCAAGAAAGTTTGGAAGTTCTTAGGTGGGAATTCAAGTAGTTACCTAGGCTATCTTTCTAACAAATGTGTGATGTGAGGTTGGGGTTTGACATCTAGTGGATTTGTTTGTTCACGGTCATTCTTACAGAGGACAGCCTCGATATATGTCAACATATATGCCTCGTCAAGCCTTTTAGTTCGCTACGCCTAGGGAACATATTCCAGTGTCATTTCAATATGACAATCCAATGTACGATCGAGCCCGTGCGAACCTAACCACGAAAATATCGAGCCAAGTCTCTGTCATGAATTTGTTCTGGCTTGTTTCGTAAGCCCCATCCTTTGTTTTGATTTGTATATGGTAATTTGTGGTGCTTCGATGTCAACTGGTGATCTCATATATTTCTGAAGCATTGTTCTCATATTTCTGTGGGAATGCTACTTCTTTTGCTCAATCAAGTTGTCATATCAATTCTTTTCGTCCGGTGTGCTCCCTTCAAGTGAATTCAATCCTTTCAATACCTTCAAGATCAAGCCTCTTATTCTTTCTCGGATTTCATTTCATCCGTCCCAAGTTTTCTTTGTTTTCCCCACCCTCCCGCCCTTTTTCTTCAATAATTAATTTCTTCTCCAAGTGTCTTTTCTATTCATGTGATGCTTTCGCTATCTCTTCTTCTATTTTGTTTCCAGTGATTCCCTGTGGAGATTCACAGGAGTTTCTATTTCAAGATCTAACCTCATATTCTTTGTTCTCTTTGTTATTCTTCTTCGGTGGATTTAATTCAACATCTCGGTATTCATGATATCCTTTTCATTCGTGAAATGTTTTCATGTTGGAAATTCTTATCCAAGCCACTCTTGGTTTTCATATCCCTCTATTCTATCCGGAGTGCTCAAGATATCTCAAAAGTTTTGTGTTTTCATTCAATAATCCTTTCAAATTATTTCGAGGTTCTCACCTCTTCAAGTTTTTATTTGTACCAGTGCAATCTCTCTGTCTAAGTACTTGTTTCAATGGTGCTCCTTTGAGAGGGCCCATAACCCACATGTTTTCCCCAAGGATCTTACCCGGGTCTTCTAATATTTCCCGAGATCTCAAGTTATCTTCAATGTGATGTAACTATGATTTTCCTCAGTTATATTCCTTCTCCATGGTCGCTTCGAATTATTTTCATCATTCGCTCAACCTTTTTCTTTATTCTTACTCTAGAGTGGCTCAGTAACTCTTGGTGTTGTTTCTCGCCATCATTTATAGAGTTGAAGAACGAAGGAGTGTTCCTCTTAAATCTTGGTCCATTCTTGGAGATTCATGCTTTCAGCTTTGTGATGTCCTCTCAATTGTTTTCGATCATGACAATTCCTCCCATATCTATCCAGTCCATTCCAGAGTTGTTTTCATTTCTTTATCCTCCGAAGGCCATCATTTTAGAAAATTTCTTCGTTCTCAGCTTTCAGCTTCCATTCTCAAATTCTTCCCAATTATTGTCTCTTCGTTCATAGCTCGTTTATTCTAGTGCCTTGTTGAAGTTTTCTATTAGGAGGATCATGATCTCTTCGTCTGATGAGTCTCCAGTCATTGGTGATATACTCATCCATTTCAAATTCTTACCAGTAGTTCGCTCAAGAGTTCTTCATGTTCATGATATCCTCTCTTCAATCTTCTTCAAGAGGGATAAGTAGTATGCCAAATATGTTGCTTGTAATCAATTTAACTTGATGAAGGATAAGCATAACATAATTCTTTTTTGTGTTTCATCAAGGTGATTTCAATCCTTCTTCCGCAGTTGTGCATGTTATCAATTCTCATTTCTGAGCTAGTCATCTTTCTTCTCCGGAGTTTCAAGTTTTATCAAGTATCTCGCCGAGAAGCTTCATCTAAATATTGCAGGGACATGATATTACTATTCAACCTTCAATTATTTTGGCCATTCTTTTGGATACAAAGGATCTTCCTTGTGGTTCATTAAGGATGTAATTTATTCTCAAAGTGTTCTTCAAGATTCTTGTTGGAGAGGCTCAAGTATTCTTTATCTTGCATTTCAAATTGCAATTCATTCTCCCTTATCTTTTGATATGGGGTCGTATCATTCTTGGTTCATTAGGAGTCTTGAAGGGAATTGTCAAGAATGATATATTTAAACCCATTGTCTTCCCTGGAGCTATCTTGGATTGGTTGTCACCTTAAGCCTTTCCTAAGGATTGTTCCTACTTGCGGTGCTCATAAACGTTCCAAGTGTTCTCCTTCTCCCCTTGGGGAAAGAATTTTTGCATATCTTGTTTCTCCCAAGCAATCAATTGTTTCCGTTAGTGGATGGTTGTCACCTCATAATTTTGAGATGTTTTCCATAAGCCCACAACAAGCTTATTCTTTTCGTTTATGTGTTTTCAACAACTCCGTTCAACCTATGCTTCTCAAGTTCGATGGTGGTAGACGTTGTCATTTTATTGTCCTTTATTTTCCTTCCAATGACCTAGTTTCTATTCTTTTCTTCCGGAGGCGTTGTCAGGTTGCTCTCTTTCAACCATCATATCGTTTTATCAAGTTCATATTCTTTCCTTGCTTATCCATTCAACCGGTGTTGTGCCCTCTTTCAATTTCTTTCCATGTTATCAAGCTTTGCCTCTCTTTCCTATCGAAGTACTACCTGAAATTTCTTTTGAATTCTTGCTTGTTCCACGTGTCATTTTGCATCTCTTTGCAAACTTTAAGTTCTAGTGGTTTCACTAGTTTTCAATGAAGCAACTAAGTTTTACATCTTCCTCTTGATCTTTCTCTTCCCCTTCTCATTCTACGATCTCGGGGTGAGATCTCTTGTTAGTGGAGGAGAGTTGTAATAGCCTAGGACCGATACTCTAGTAGATTCCCCTTTTATATCCATTGTCATCCTATGACTCGTTTGATTGTTGCATTCATCATCACATCATTTGCATCATCTGCATGGCATCGGCACTCTGTTGCCATTGTTTTCAAAAAACTTGCATCTGTTTGAGTTGTTGGTTCTCTCTATTCATGTAGTCGACTGTTTAGAGACCAACCACACACACACGCACCCGCGGCATCACTAAAATGTTGTTTCTGAAAGTGCATATAAAATATTCTCGGATTGGGTCGAAAGTTGGCGTGAGGTATTGTTATATAGGTTATGGAAACTATAGGATAAGTAGATAACAAAACTATGACAACAATCTGTCCAAAAAGAACTGTATGTAGTAATCTATTAAACCAGTGTACCTCTATAACTCGAACAATTATGAAAATTTAGGAAAATCTAAATAATTTATATGACAACACTGTGTAAAAATTTCAGAAACTTTCCACGTTCGAGTAAAATATGAAAAACAAGATTATAAATAACACTGCAAGCATCCTAATGCAATTCGTGGAACTTTTTATTGGAAAGCAAGATTATAAATAACACCTAACAGATAAAAACAAAATAAAATGACGATTCAAGCAAAACTCATATTATGTGACGAATAAAAATATAGCTCCAAGTAAGATATACCGATAATGTTGAGGACGAAAGAGGGGATGCCTTCCGGGGCATCCCCAAGCTTAGTCACTTGAGTGTTCCTTGAATATTACATTGGGGGTGCCTTGGCATCCCCGAGCTTGGGTTATTTTCACTCCTTATTCCCCTCATATCGGTATCTCACCCAAAACTTGAAAACTTCAATCACACAAACCTTAACGGAACTTCGTGAGAAGGGTTAGTGTAATCAAGATAAATTATTCACTTAGGTACTGTTAAGGCAAGATTCATAATTTTTCCCACATGATACCTACTGTATTCTATCATTCCCATAATTTATATTACTCAATATAAGCTATAGGAACACTTGAAGCAAGCAAACTATGCATACAAAATAGAATGTGTCAAAAACAGAACAGTCTATAAAGATATGAATGATCACCAAACTTCCCTAACTCTAAAAATTCTGGAAATTAGGACATATCCCAGAATTTGCAAGGAAATGTTGTGTAAAAATTTCAGAATTTTTTGACTCTCCAGTAAAATCAGATAATTCATATACTGGACGCAAAACTTTTTGTTTTTGCACAGAATCAAACAAGCAAATATCCACACTATCCCAAAGGCTTTACTTGGCAATTTATTGAAAGGCACAAAACATGATTACTACAGTAGCTTAATCATATGAACACATAAAAACAGAAAGTAAAAGTGTTGGGTTGTCTCCCAACAAGCACTTTTCTTAAATGCCTTTTTAGCTAGGCATGATACTTCAATGATACTCTTCCAAGCCAAATTTCGATGATCATTTTATTCATACTCTAAAAGATATAAGTGAAGTTCATAGAACATTCTACAAATCCATCAAGGACTATGTCACACTAGAAGGGAGCATAAAGGAAAAGACAAACATTAGAGACACATATCATGTGAACAAAACAAAAGGAGAGGTATACCGATAATCGTTGAAGAATAAAGATGGGATGCCTTCCGGGGCATCCCCAAGCTTAGGTGCTTGAGCCTCCTTGAAATATTTACTTGGGGTTCCTTGGGAATCCCCACGCTTGAACTCTTATCTCTTCGTATTCTTCTTATATCGATACCTCCTCGATCTTCGAACACTTCATTCACACAAAACTTAACAAAACCCTCGTGAGATCCATTAGTATAATAAAGCAAATTGCTACTTTAAGTAGTGTTGTGAAATCATTCCAAATTCATATTAGCATTAAATCAACTGTACTCCAACTTCACCATGGTTCATACCCCCCCCCGATACAAGCCATAGATTCATCAAAATAATAGAATAGTGCATAGAAAACAGAATCTGTCAAAAACAGGACAGTCTGTAGTAATCTGGACACTTCTTATACTTATGTAACTCAAAGGATTCTGAAAAAATTGGAAAAATTAAAAAAGTTGCATAGAAGTATTGTGTAATAATTTCAGAAACTTTTGACATTCCAGTAAAAAATGTAAATTCACGCACTACAGCCAAAGTTTCTGTTTTTGCACTGCACGCACCAAACAAGCAATCTAATCATCCTAAAAGCAAATTTTGGCACATTATTTTTATAATACAATGGATATATACAAGGGGATAATTCTACATTGTTTCTATGAGCATTAATACAAGTGTTCAAGGTCGACCCTCACTTCTCCAATGCACAACTTTCCAGACGCTTCTCTTTTTGAAAAACTTAGGCATAAGAGGCAAGTAACTCTTTTTGAATTTTTTATTTTTTTTATTTTTTTTGTTTCACCCACAAATAAATAAAGAAAAATGGGGAAAAAATATATATAGTGAAGAAAGCAAACAAGCACACACGAGAATATCAACCCCATGCTATTGCTCCCCGCCAACGGCGCTAGAAAAGAGCTTGATAATTCCCAAGTGCAAGGAATCATCGTAGCAATTTCCAAAGGTGGAAGTGATAAGTATGGAGTGTCTAACCCACAAGGAGCTAAAGGTAATATCAATATTCTTTCAAGTCCTATCTGCCACTGATACGACTCTATGTACACTGAACGTTTGCTTCCATCTAGAAACAAGAAATAAAATTACGTTGTGGGTATGAAGAGGATAGCTTTGCATGGTAACACAGAACAGAAATATAAAAATAGGTGATGTTATCATAATATTACAATATATTACAAATAGCGAGTGTGGAATAGTGATGGGTCGGTGTGCGGAATTATCCTAGGCAATTGTTAACAAGATCGGAAATCTTATTTGAGGAAGAGGAATAAGTTAACATACTTTCTCTACTTGGATCATATGCACTTATGATTGGAACTCTAGCAAGCATCCACAACTACTAAAGATCATTAAGGTAAAACCCAACCATAGCATTAAAGCATCAACTCCCCTTTATCCCATACACAACAACCCCCTTACTCGGGTTTATGCTTCTGTCACTCAAGTAATCCACTATAAGCGAATCATGAACGTATTGCAACACCCTACAGCGAGAATGCTTCACGTGTGCGCGGCACGGAAGGCACCATACGACAACACCAAAATAAACATACAACTCAAACCGATCTAGATCATCAATCAACCCAAAGGACAAAAGAAATCTACTCAAAACATCATAGGATGGCAACACATCATTGGATCATAATATGTGGCATAAAGCACCATGTTCAAGTAGGGTATGACTGTGGGTGCGGGAAAGTGGACCCCTAAAAGGAGATGAGGATGGTGATGAAGAAGGTGATGTTTATGAAGACGATCACCGCGGCGATGGTTCCCCCGGTGGCACTCCGACACCACCAGGAGAGAGGGGGAGAGGGTCTCCCCCTTGTGCTTCCTCCTCCATAGCCTCCCCCTCTTTCGGGAGAGGTTCTCCCTCCGGTCCTTGGCCTCCATGGTGTTGATGGACCCTCCGGGCGATGAAGCTGGCCTCCGGTGATGGTGACCCCCTCCGGCAGGGTGCCCGAGAGGGCCAAGATTGATTTTTCGTGGCTCTAGAGGTGTGCGGCGACGGAACTCCCAATCTAGGGTTCTTTTCGGAGGTTTCTGGATTTCTAGGAATTTTTGGCGTAGATCTCACGTCAAGGGGGCCACAAGGGAGTCACAAGCTTGCTAGGCGTGGCCACCCCTGGCCTCGCCTGGCAGGCTTGTCTCCTCCTCGCGGCTCTTCTAGCCTAGCTCCAATGCTTTGGGGTCTCGTTTGGTCCACAAAAAATTATAGTAAACTTTCAGCCCATTCCGAGAACTTTTATTTCTGCACAAAAAACGACACCATGGTAGTTGTGCTGAAAACAGCGTCAGACCGGGTTAGTTCTAATAAGATCATACCAAAATCATATAGAATTATTGTAAACATGGCATGAATACTTCATAAATTATAGATACGTTGGAGACGTATCAGCATCCCCAAGCTTAATTCCTGCTCGTCCTCAGGTAGGTAAATGATAAAAGAAATAATTTACGAAGTGTGAATGCTAGCAAGTGCACAACTTTGATCAATGATAATTCCAATCACTTTTTCTAGCATCATTATATATCATAAACACTAGATCATCTCATGAAACATCTCATGATGAGGTAACAAGCTATTCACATCTTCAGGAAGGCCTTCGACTCCGTGTCATGGTCTGCTCTAGACAAGATTATGCTAGTCCGTGTTTTCTCCAAGACCTTTCGTAATTGGATCCAATGCCTCCTTCAAACTGGCAAAACTGCCATCCTTCTACATGGCATTCCGGGTAATTGGATTAAATGCAAGTACGGCCTTAGGCAAGGCGACCCGGCATCCCCATACCTGTTCCTCATCGTAGCAGACCTGCTCTAGCAGCTTATCCTTCAGAACTCCGAGGAAACTCTTTATCACCCATCTTCTCTCACTTGCCTCCAACCATTCTGCAATACGCAGATGACACGTTCGTAGTTGCTTCCACTTCACCTGTCATCGCCGCGGTACTAAAGGTAATCCTCACCAACTTCGGCCATGCTACAGGCATGACCATCAACTTTTCCAAGACCAAACTAGCCACGCTTCACACAGATGACAACATGGCCTCGGTCATTGCCCTAGCTATGGGATGCACACGCGCCCCCTTCCCCCAAACCTACCTCGGCCTTCCCCTTGCACCTACCAAACCTCCCTCTAACGCCTTTGCCCCTCTCATAGAATGCTCTCGTAAGCTTATGACTGGCTTGCGCGCAAAACTGCTAGACAAAGGTGATCGTCTCATTCTCATCTCCGCTCTCCTCGACTCTATACTTACCTACTTTATGTCGATTTTTCGTTTCCTAGAAAAGATCCTCAAAACCGTTGACTCTCTCCAAAGGGCTTTTTTTGGGCGGGAGAGGAGTCCTGTCTGGAGCTCAATGCCTTATTGCTTGGAAAAATGTGTGCACACCTAAAATGTTCGGTGGTTTAGGGCTAAAAAACCTCCATGTACAAAATATTTGCCTTCTCATGAAATTCGCAAACAAGGCCCAGTCCTCTTCATAGACACCTTGGTTAGAGTGGCTTGACCTTCAACATCCAAATGCCCTAGTCTCATCCTCCCACCAAAACTCCTTCCTCTACCGAACCATCTCTCAGCAACTACCCCTCCTCCAAAAGATCTCCTTCATCCTCACAAATAGTGGTTCTCACACTTATTTCTAGCTTAACACTTGATTGACACCACAACCTCTTGCCACCACCTTCCCTCACGTATTCTCCCACTCCACCCTCCAGCTAGTTAAAGTGGCTAATATTCTTCATTACGGTTTAAATGCTAACCTCCATAATCGTCTCACCTTTGCGGTAGAGCAAGAGCTTGTTTCGCTTTTGTCTATTTTGCGGGACTTTCTACCATCGCCGGAGGATGACAAAAGGTTCATACTTGGAGGCTTCGACTTCTCCACCAAGCATGCGTACGGTGCCATCCTATCTAGGCCAGACAGGGACCCCCTTGCCCCTCTCATATGGTGGTCTAAGGCTCCTTGCAAGCTCAAAATGTTTGCTTGGCCACTCTTCAAAGATCGGCTCAACACCAGGGCTAACCTTGCTCATAAGCATTTCATCACCACCGACATATGCCCACGATGTGCCACTTTCCCCGAGGACTCCATGCACCTCTTTGTGTAATGCCCCCTTGCCAGCCGAGTCTGGCAGCACATTGATATTATGCCATAGGTTTTCGACATCGCTGAACTTTGGGACATAACACTTCCACACCAGCTCCCCCATAGACCATGGCCTCTGGTTCTCATGTCACTACTATGGAAGATTTGGGTAGCATGCAATGACATGTTATTTCGAAACATCGACCAATGCTCTGTAATAACCCTTAGACACCTTATTTCTGATTTGGACTTATGGTCACATCGTATTGTAGAGACATGTGACAAGGAGGACGTCTTCTCGTGGCGTTCCTTCCTCTCCGCACACTCCGTCGTGCCTATATAATTCTGTACTTGTAGCCTCGGTAGCTTTTGAGCAATATATTCAGGTGGGGAACTCCCCTCGGTGATTCTCAAAAAAACAAGCTATTCACATGTAAAAGTATAGACCATAAAGTTTCTTGAAAACTAACAACTATGCCTTCAGTCACCAAACAATTGCAATTCATCCTATTTTCAGGAAGGGTCTATGTAAGAGCTTTGATTTAGCAAATTCCACACACTCAACTACCATATAGTCTTCAATGATTGCTAAGTCTCAAAGCATATTTTTAGAGCAAATGGCATCCACTGAACACAAAGGAAGATAGGGGCTTAGAGTTTTGCCTCCCAACTTATTTATCATATAGATAATTTTCAACAATAATAATGCATGATCAAATATATTTGGATGGCCATATATGCTTGGATCTTTCCCCACCACATGATGCTTGCCAAGAGAAAAAGGAGAAATATAGGAAGTGGTGAAGATCACCATGACTATTGTATAAAGGTAAGTACTAGAAAGTACTCCCTCCGTTCCTAAATATAAGACCTTTAGAGATTCCACTATTGACTACATACGGAGTAGAATGAGTGAATCTACACTTTAAAATGTGTCTATATACATCCATATGTAGTTCCTAATGGAATCTCTACAAAGTCTTATATTTGGGAATGAAAGGAGTAAAAGATAGGCCCTTCACATAGGGAAGCAGAGGTTGTCATGCGCTTTTTGTTTTTAGATGTGCAAACTCTTAATGCAAAGGAACGTCACATTGTATTGCCCTCTGTGATAGCAACCTTTATTATGCAGTCCGTTTCTTTTATTTCTTTACCATCACAAATTCGTACAACACTTTTTCCCTTACAATAAAAGATCTTACATATTTAGGAGCAATTTTATTGCTTTTTGCACTGATGACAACTTACTTGAAGGATCTTATTCAATCCATGGGTAGGTATAGTGGACTCTCATGGCAAAACTGGTTTAAGGGTGTTTGGATGCAAAAGTAGTATTTCTACATGGTGTGGAAGTTTTTCCTAGTATGAGGTAGAAGCAAGCACCACATGTTGGACGATCCAAAACAATATAACATCTATACAAATATACCCAAGCATAACTCATTACATTGTCTTCCTTGTCCAACTTCAACTAATTTGCTCAAGTTTAAAAATAATTAATGGGTATTCACAATCATAGAAGATGTCCAAGATAGTATATTTATATGTCAAATCTATGTTCCTTAGATATTCTTTCATGGATTGTTCAAGTGACCAATGCGGTGTTTGCTAACTTTCAATAATTTTGCCACCTATACTTATTATGTGTGAAGTCATTACTCCCCATGTGATAAGTATATGAAGCATTTTTAATTTCGGATTTATGATATTATATTCATTCAACTATTTACTCATAGGCTATAAGTGAAGCATGAGAGTGAATGACAAACTACTCCAAAAAGATATAAGTGAAGCTCAATGCATAGTCAATTAGTTAAATAGCCATGTGAGGACTCTCTATTATTCAAAATTTCAGATCCAATGATTTTATTGAACCAACAAACAAAATTAAAATGGCACTCCAAGAATAGCATGCATCATGTGAAGGAATAAAAATTTAGGCTCAACATAGGCTAACCGATAATTGTTGATGAAGAGAGGTAGGATGCATAGCATCCCCAAGCTTAGATACTTGAGAGTTCTTGCAATATTTGCTTGGAGTGCCTCGGGCATCCCCAAGCTTGAGCTTTTGTATCTTGTTCAATCTTCTCATATCCCGGTTTCACCTATTCTCAAAAACTTCATCCACACAAAACTCAAAAAGAACTCGTGAGATAGGTTAGTACACATAAGAACAAATCAATACTTCATGTACTGCCAAGAAAAGTTTCACAATAATTTCCAAACATTATGTACTGTATACTATCATTTCCAAAATTTATATCTACCAATATAGGCTATGGAAACTATAGGACAAGTAGATAACAAAACTATGACAACAATCTGTCCAAACATAACTGTCTGTACTAATTTATTAAACCAGTGTACCTCTTTAACTCAAACAATTTTGAAAATTTAGGAAATGCTAAGTAATTTATATTAAAACACTGTGTCAAAATTTCAGAAACTTCCTCGTTCCAGTAAAATATGAAACTTCAAACACTACAGAAAAAGTTTCTGTTTTTACACAGCACACATCAAAACATGCAATGCAAGCATCCTAATGCAATTCTTAGAACTTTTTATTGGAAAACAAGATTATAAATAACACCTAACAGACAAAAACAAAATAAAATGACGATCCAAGCAAAACTCATATTATGTGATGAATAAAAATATAGCTCCAAGTAAGATATATCGATAATGTTGAGGACGAAAGAGGGGATGCCTTCCAGGGCATCCCCAAGCTTAGACGCTTGAGTGTTCCTTGAATATTACCTTGGGGTGACATGGGAATCCCAAATCTTGGGCTCTTGTCACTCCTTATTCCCCTCATATCAGTATCTCACCCAAAACTTGAAAACTTCAATCACACAAAACTTAACGAAACTTCATGAGAAGGGTTAGTGTAATAAAGATCAATTATTCACTTAGGTACTGTTAAGACAAGATTCATAATTGTTCCCACATGATACCTACTATATTCTATCATTCCCATAATATATATTACTCAATATAAGCTATCGGAACACTTGAAGCAAGCAAACTATGCATGCAAAACAGAATCTGTCAAAAACAGAACAGTGTGTAAAGATCTGGATGATCACCAAACTTCCCTAACTCTAAAAATTCTGAAATCACAGAATATGCACAGAAATGTTGGGTAAAAATTTCAGAATTTTTTGGCTCTCCAGTAAAATCAGGTAATTCATATAATGGACACAAAACTTTCTGTTTTTGCACAGAATCAAACAAGCAAATATCCACACTATCCCAAAGGCTTTACTTGGCACTTTATTGAAAGGCACAAAACATGATTACTACAGTAGCTTAATCATGTGAACACATAAAAACAGAAAGTAAAATTGTTGGGTTATCTCCCAACAAGCACTTTTCTTTAATGCCTTTTTAGCTAGGCATGATGTTTCAATGATACTGTTCCAAGCCAAATTCTGATGATCATTTTATTCATACTCTAAAAGATATAAGTGAAATTCATAGAGCATTCTACAAATCCTTCAAGGACTATCCCATACTAGATGGGAGCATAAAGGAAAAGACAAACGGTAAAGACACATATCATGTGAACAAAACAAAAGAGAGGTATACCGATAATTGTTGAAGAATAAAGATGGGATGCCTTCCGAGGCATCCCCAAGCTTAGGTGCTTGAGCCTCCTTGAAATATTTACTTGGGGTGCCTTGGGAATTCGCAATCTTGAACTCTTGTCTCTCCATATTCTTCTTATATCGATACCTCATCAATCTTCTAACACTTCATTCACACAAAACTTAACAAAACCCTCATGAGATCCGTTAGTATAATAAAGCAAATTACTACTTTAAGTATTGTTGTGAACTCATTCCAAATTCATATTATCATTAAATCTCCTTTAGTCCAACTTCACGATGGTTCATACCCCCCGATACAAGCCATATATTCATCAAAATAAGAGAACAATGCATAGAATAACAGAATCTATCAAAACCAGGACAGTCTGTAGTAATCTGGACACTTCGTATACTTCTGTAACTCAAAAGATTCTGAAAATTTAGGAAAACTAAAAAAATTGCATAGAAGTACTGTGTAATAATTTCAAAAACTTTTGACGTTCCAGTAAAAAATGTAAATTCACGCAATACAGCCAAAGTTTCTGTTTTTGCACTGCACACACCAAACAAGCAATCTAATCATCCTAAAAGCAAATTTTGGCATATTATTTTTATAATACAATGGATATATACAAGGTGATAATTATTTTTCAGAAGCTTCCATGAAAAATTCTACATTGTTTCCATGAGCATGAACACAAGTGTTCAAGGTCGACCCTCACTTCTCCAATGCACAACTTTCCAATCACTTCTCTTTTTGAAAAACTTCTTAGTCATAAGGGTTCGTTTCACCCACAACTAAACAAACCAAAAAGGGAAAATAAAATCCATATAGTGAAGAAAGCAAACAAGCACACACGAGAATATCAACCCCACGCTATTGCTCCCAGGCAACGGCACCAGAAAAGAGCTTGATAATCCCCAAGTGCAAGGAATCATCGTAGCAATTTCCAAAGGGGAAGTGATAAGTATGGAGTGTCGAACCCAGAAGGAGCTAACGGTAAGATCAATATTCTCTCAAGTCCTATCTGCCACTGATACGACTCTACGTACATCGAATGTTTTCTTCCATCTAGAAACGAGAGAAAAAACTGCGTTGTGGGTATGAAGAGGATAGCTTTGCATGGTAACAAAGAACTAAAATATAAAAATAGGTGCTGCTATCATAATATTACAAATAGCGAGTGTGGAATAATGGTGGTCGGTGTGTGGAATTATCCTAGGCAATTATTAATAAGATCAGAAATCATTATGCAATTTTATTTGAGGGAGAGGCATAAGGTAACATACTTTCTCTACTTGGATCATATGCACTTATGATTGGAACTCTAGCAAGCATCCGCAACTACTAATGATCATGAAGGTAAAACCCAACCATAGCACTAAAGCATCAACTCCCCTTTATCCCATACGCAACAACCCCCTTACTCTGGTTTATGCTCCTGTCACTCAAGCAACCCACTATAAGCGAATCATGAACGTATTGCAACACCCTACACTCAAAACATCATAGGATGGCAACACATCATTGGATCATAATATGTGGCATAAAGCACCATGTTCAACTAGGGGATTACAACGGGGTGCAGGAGTGTGGACCACTAAAAGGAGATGAGGATGGTGATGAAGAAGGTTATGTTGATGAACACGATCACCACGGCGATGGTTCCCCCGGTGGCACTCCAGCACCACCGGGAGAGAGGGGGCGAGGGTCTCCCCCTTGTGCTAACGCCTCCATAGCCTCCCCCTTTGTGGGGAGAGGTTCTCCCTCTGGTCCTTGGCCTCCATGGTGTTGATGGCCCCTCCAGGACGATGAAGATGGCCTCCGGTGATGGTGACCCCGTCCAGAAGGGTGTCGGCGAGGGCAAAGGTTGGTTTTTCGTGGCTCTGGATGTGTTCGGCGGCGGAACTCATGATCTCGGTTTCTTTTTGGCCTTTTTGGATTTATAGGAATTTTTGGCGTCGATCTCACATCAAGGGGGGCCACGAGGGAGTCACAAGCCTGCTAGGCACGGCCACCCCCTGGTCATGCCTTGCAGGCTTGTCGCCGCCTTGTGGCTCTTCTGGCCCAACTCCAATGCTTAGGGGGTCTCATTTGGTCCACAAAAAATCATAGTAAATTTTCAGCCCATTCGGAGAACATTTATTTCTGCACAAAAAATGACACCATGGTAGTTCTGCTGAAAACAGCGTCACTCCGGGTTAGTTCTAATAAAACCATACCAAAATCATATAGAATTATTGTAAACATGGCATGAATACTTCATAAACTATAGATATGTTGGAGACATATCATGGACTGCCTGCAAAATTTCGTTGCAATTGGAGGTCGTTTGATACCCGAACGATCAACTAAAGAGGCTCCGTCATCGGTTTATTCGTCAGACGTTTTTGGTGTTTTAAAAATCATGTCACGGGCCGCATAACCTTCCCTCTAATCCCCTCCTAGACCAACTACATAGTCCAACCAGCCCACCTTTGCCTACCTAACCCTAGGGCACGACCGGAGTCGTCTGATCCCGATCGGAGGGCTCAAAGCCGCCCCAAACCCCTCGCCACCCGAGCCTCCCATCACCAACCAGCACTCGCCACCTGTCCTCTAGTGTCACCCCACAGCCTCCCAACACAACCAGGGCCTTCCAGCTCAAATCGGGGCCCGCCGAGACCGCTCGGGCCTAAACCAGCCGCCGTCGCCCCGAGATGCGCTTGAGGCTCCTGCATTCGCCTCCCTGCCATGGAGCCGAGCTCCCTCGCGCCTTCGACCAAGCCCAGCTGCCAGAGCTCTAGTGCTGGCGAGCCCCAGGTCCCCGCGCCCCTATCCCTTCCTCTACTCCCGCTGGTTCCCTCTCTTCCTCACCCCCTCGAACTCTCTCTTCTTCAGGAGCTCCACGAGGAGGCCATGGCCAACGAACTCCTCAAGTCAGCGTTGTGAGGCCTCACTCGCCCTAGATCCTTAGCTCCCTCGCCCAGATCTGGCTCCCCGCGCTCTGTTCCCACCGTTCTCGGCCTTCCCTGTGTTGGATCCCGTCTGCCCTTGCCGCTCCTTGATGTGGCCATGGCCAGACGCCACACTGCTCGAGCCCCTTTCTAGGAGCGAGCGGGCGAGCGAGCGAGCTTCTCTCGTGGGCTGGGGTCGCTAGTGCCAAGGCCCGCCAACACCCCAGCCAGCCCAACTCCTGCAGCGCCAGACGGCCCAGCCGTAGGCCTCGTCATAGCTCCTCCAACTGGGCCAAAGCCCATGGGTGAGCACTCCCGGCCTCAGCTATCCATCGCCCAGGGCATTATTTTTATATGACGCTCACCTTGTTTAGCCATTGCAGCAGATTCGGCCATGCGTTTGTTTTTCTCCTCAGGCGAACTTGGCAATTGTCCAGTGCATTGCAAATTTCAGCAAAAGCCATCATTTTGCATTAATCATAATTAAATAACCGTCCATCATATGTTTGAACTTTATACATGTAAAATGGTTAGAATTTAGTGTAGATTCACAATTTCAAACTCTCACGTGTTATAAAAATGTTTAAACTTCCTGTTTGCATTGATTTGCATAAATGCCATGCTAAAATGTTTTTTCATAACTAATTAATCGTAGCTCCAATTTTAACGATCCACATATGTAACTTAACTAGAATGATGTGTAGAATTGCATGGAATGCTTTATTCTATTGTTTAAAATAAATATAAAACTTGGGTAATTCAGATTTGGACCAATTTCGAAATTAACATATGGGGTCATTTCGGAAATACTATAAGTTGTTTCTGATCTCATTTAAGATGCCTAGATAGATAGTTTACTTATGCTTCACCTCTTTGCATGTATAACAACATTTAACATTGATGTGTACCTAAACGGTAATGAACTAACTAATTCAAATATGGAGTGTCGTCAATCTGCAACTCATTGCATATTGAGCTTCACTTAATGTGTAGGAGTTGATTGATGTGATTTGCCATGCCTTGCATAATTTAATGGGCATGCATCATATTGGTTTGCGCATCATGTCATGCATATGTTGTGGTGTATCATGTGTTGATTGTTTGTTCCGGATTGCTTCTTCTCGATTGAGTTCCGAAAGCGTTGGGAGTGTGAGGATTCATTCGAGTTCGTTGGCTCGTCTTCTTCATGGATTCGTTCTTCTTCCAAGCGGGATCTCAGGCAAGATGACCAATTTCCTGGATACCACTACTATCATTGCCATGCTAGTTGTCTTGTTTTCTATCTCTGTTGCTCGCTACCTAGCACTTGTTTGTCAAGCCTCCCAAATGCCATGATAAGCCTCTAACCCCTCCACATCCCAACAAATCTTTATTGGCTATGTTACCGCTTGCTCAGCCCTTCTTATATCATTTCTAGCTGCAAGTGCAATTGCTTCCATGTGACAACATGGCTATTTTTTATATCACCATATTATTTCTATTTAATTTAATGCACATATATACTTGGTAAAAGGTGGAAGGCTTGGCCTTTTGCTGGGTGTTTTGTTCCACTTTTGCCGACCTAGTTACTTGTGTACCGGTGTTATGTTTAACATTTTGCACTCCTAACATGCTCGGGGTTGTTATGGGGACCCCTTGATTTTTGTTTAACGATAAAACTTGTCTGGCAACGCCCAACATTGGTACTACATTTGCCTAGTAACTAATAAAACTGCATAGGAACTTTCCGGACCACGTGGATTTAATCCACCCCCCGGGCCAGTGCTCCTCATAAGTATTGGTCCAAACTAGAGTCGTGTGTGTGGCCAACCCGAGGCAACTCGGGTGATTTCTATTAGGCCACTATATGAGGTGTTCATCGGATCGTGTCCTGAGAACGAGATACGCGGCTCCTACTGGGTTCATCGACACGACGGGCGGCCTTGCTGGATTTGGTTTTCCTTTCTCGAACGTCTTGTGCGAGGAATTCTGAAAATGCTTTGGGCTATCTCGAGGTTGCGGTTTTCCAATGGAATTGCCTAGGAAATCACGGGATTCGTGGTCGAGGTTATTCCCGCGACGTGTGGTTAATTTGTGATGGATCAGTTAGAGCACCCTTGTAGGGAAAAAACTTTTGGAAAGCCATGCCCACGGTTAAGTGGCAACTTGGAAACTTTATTAAACACCCGATCGTAGCAAACTTGAAGTAAACTCCAATAAAATACACCAACCGTGTGCGTAACTGTGACTGTCTCTTCTCGTGAGTCCTTATCCGGGAGAGAACACGGTCGGGTTATGTTTGACAACCGTTATGCGTAGACCACCCACTTTACTTTCTGTATTCATAAGTTAGCCACTCAATAAATGCTTAGTTTCTTGTTGCAGCCTCACCACTTAACCATATCTCACCCATTAAGCTTTGATAGTCTTGGTACCCTTGGAAATGAGACTGCTGAGACCCTGTGGCTCATAGATTACTACAACAATAGTTGTAGGTACAGGTAATGCAATGCTTTGATGTGAGCACGATGCTTGTTTTGATTTGGAGTTCTTATTCTTCTTCATCATCGATCTAGGATGGGTTCCAGCCGGCAGCCTGGGATAGCAAGGATGGATGTCATTTTATTGTTTTTTTCGTCCGTAGTCGAACCCTGCTCTTCTATATGATTATTGAATATGTTGTTGTATTGATGTGATCTTGATGTAGCTTGTGGCGAGTGTAAGACAATTCCATATACTCATCTCTTCTGTACATGTACTTGTAATGATATCCATTCTTGCGAAACGACGTGATGCGCTTCTATCCCTGTTGAGGCCCCCGCGCCAAAATAAGGATATGATCGCATCTTGGGTGTTACACTCTAAGACTTGAGTCAAAGCATCTCATAGCATGTGACAACATTAACAAACTGTATGTAAAAGTGATAACCCCACTCATACTTAAATGATGAGTATGACCTATGATCAAGTATTCTTACTTGGCTCCTAAGACAATATACTTATATATAGATGACTATGTCATCGTCAAATATTCTTACTTGGCTCCTAAGTCAATATACTTACTTGGCTCCTATTGTGTGAGCATGTTGGTTTGCATTTCTTTATCCATTCGAGGACATCCAATTGTTGCTATATGGGCTTTGATTTTCTTTTTTCCAATTGGATGGACAAGAATTTTGAGGACCCTTCTCTAGATATCTATGCTTTCTCGTCTCATATTCTATTCTTGCTGCATCACAAAACTTGAACAAGTACTTCTCGATCTCTCTATGTGAGGAGCACTTAGAGTTCCTTATCGACAAGGAATGACCACAAAACCTCCCAAGTGCATCTTGGTGGAACCAACACAAAAATCTCGGCCTCACCGATGCCTAGGGTTGATCTGGTTTTCCAATCTTGGTAACACCGATTCCATCTTCTTGGCTTCACTGAGTTTCCCTAATAGTTGACGAACACGGTGGCACCGATAATTTTGAACCAGTGTCACTGACAGCGATGGGTACTTAATCTGGTGAACCCGACTTTTGAAATCACTTCTTCAAACGTCTGGTTCCTCCAAACCCTAGCTGTCGTTCGTGGACCCATGGTCGTCGCCATTGTCTTCCCGAGCGCAACCGCCGTTGGAACTTGCTGCCATCGACAGAATCCTCACCGCTATCGTCATTGTAGCGAACTCGTCACCAAGTTAGGTTACAAATCCGAACCCTTGTGTGCTCCTCTTTCCAACTCATGTGCATTGGCATCGTTCCCTCGATAAGCCATAGTTTGAGATCGTTCTCTTGGGGAACGTTGCATGGGAAACAAAAAAAATCCTACGCACATGCAAGATCTATCCATGGTGATGAGCATCTACGAGAGGGAGAGTGGATCTACACACCCTTGTAGATCGCTAAGCGAGAAGCGTTAGTAAACATGGTTGATGTAGTCGAACGTCTTCGCTATCCAAATTGCCGAGCATCCTGTGATCCCATCACGATCTGTTCCACGATCCAATCATGATCCGTCCCGAGATCCCATCATGATCTGTCCCGCGATCCAATCATGAATCGTCTCGCGATCTTGATCACGGTCCTTCCGATCTAGCACCGAACGGATGGCGCCTCCGCGTTCAGCACACATACATCTCGATGATGATCTCCGCCTTCTTGATCTAGCAAGAGGGAGCGGAGAGGTAGATGAGTTCTCCGGAAGCACAACGGCATGGTGGCAGTGGTGGTGAACTAATCCTGCAGGGCTTCGCCTAAGCACCGCATAACTAATCTAGAGAAGAAACAGATCTAGAGGAAGAAGAGGGCAGCACGTGGGAATTAGGGTTAACTCTTCCCTCTAAATCCTCTAGTATATATAGGAGGGAGGGAGGGGAGGAGGCAGCCTCAAACCCTCAAGGTTTGGTCGAAATTGGAGGTGGAGGAGTCCTACTCCAATCCTATTAGGAGTAGGATTCCTACTTTCCACTTGGAAACTCTTTCCACCTCTCCACCTTTTGGGTTTTTCCCGCCCCTAGCCTCATGGGCCTTAGTGGGGGCTTAGTCCAGCACACCAGGGGCTGGTTTGACTCCTTCCACAGCCCATGAGGTCCTTTGGGTCGAGACACCCCTCTCGATGGTCCCAGGCACCCTCCCGGCACTCCCAATACACTACTGATGAGTCTGAAACTTTTCTGGTGACCAAAATAGGAATTCCTATATATCAACCTTTACCTGCGGACCATTCCGGTGCTCCCCGTGATGTCTGGGATCTCATCCAAGACTCCTAACAACCTTCGGTCACCACCATACATAAATCTATGCTATCGAAACATCACCGAACCTTAAGTGTGCAGACCCTATGGGTTCGAGAACTATGTAGACATGACAGAGACACCTCTATGGTCAATAACCAATAGTGGGACCTGGATGCCCATATTGGTTCCTACATACTCTACAAAGATCTTTATCTGTTGAACCTCTATGTCAAGGATTCAGTTAATCTCGTATGTTGTTCCCTTTGTTCTTCGGTATGTTACTTGCCCGAGATTCGATTGTCGGTATCTCTATACCTAGTTCAATCTCGTTACCGGCAAGTCTCTTTACTCGTTCCATAATACAAGATCATGTGGCTAACACTTAGTCACATTGGTTGCAAGGTATGTTATGATGTTGTATTACCGAGTGGGCCCTGAGATACCTCTCTGTCACACGGAGTAATAAATCCCAGTCTTGATCCATGACAACCCAATAGACACCCTCGGAGATACCTATAGAGCACCTTTATAGTCACCCAGTTACGTTGTGACGTTTGATACACACAAGTTACTCCTCCGGTGTCAGTGAGTTGCATGATCTGATGGTCATAGCAATAGATACTTGAGATGCAGAAAATTGTAGCAATAAACTGACACGATCATATGCTACGTTTATAGTTTGGGTCTTGTCCATCACATCATTCTCCTAATGATGTGATCCCGTTATCAAATGAAATCTCATGTCCATGGCTAGGAAACCTTAACCATCTTTGATCAACGAGCTATTCCATCAGAGGCATACTAGGGACATGATGTTGTCTATGTATCCACACATGTATCTGAGTTTCCGATCAATACAATTCTAGCATGGATAACAAACGATTACGTCGAACAAGGAAATATGATAATAACTAATTTATTATTACCTCTAGGGCATATTTCCAACAGTCTCCCACTTGCACTAGAGTCAATAGTCTCGTTCACATCACCATGTGATTCGCATTGTTATGAATCTAACACCCAATGAGTTCTGGGGCTCGATCATCCTTTGGATATGAGAGAGGCCTTTTAGTAAACGGGTCTGCTATATTCAGATTTGTGTGCACTTTGCAAATCTCTATGTCATACTGTTAATACTCCTACCACACTCCACATGGAACTATTCCAAATGGCTGCTCCACTATACGTATCCGGATTGCTACTAAGAGTCATCCGGATTGGTGTTAAAGCTTGCATCAACATAATTCTTTACGATGAATTCTTTATCACCTCCATAATCGAGAAACACTTCCTTAGTCCTTTAGTTACTAAGGATAATCTTGACCGCCGTCCAGCGATCCACTCCTGGATCACTCTTGTACCCCTTGATAGACTCATGACAAGGCAAACACACGCGTGGTACACAGCATGTCATACTATATAGAGCCTATGGATAAAGCATAAGGGATGACCTTCGTCCTTAGTCTTTCTTCTACCGTGGTCGAGCTTTGAGTCTCACTCAGCTTCACACCTTACAAATCAGGCAAGAACTCTTTCTTTGACGGATCCATTTTGAACTCTTTCAAAATCTAGTCAAGGTATGTACTCATTGAAAGTCTCATCAGGTGTCTTGATCTTTCTATATAGATCTTGATGCCCAAAAATTAAGTAGCTTTATCCAGGTCTTCTGTTGAAATACTCTTTCAAACAAGCCTTTATGCCTTCCAGAAATTCTACATCATTTCTGATCAACAATATGTCATCCACATATGCTTATCAAAAACTCTATAGTGCTCCCACTCACTTCATTGTAAATACAAGTTTCTCGTAAACTTTGTATAAACTCAAAAACTTTGATCACCTCATCAAAGCGTATATTCCAACTCCGAGATGCTTGTTGTAGCCCTTAGATGGAATGCTAGAGCTTGCATACTTTTTAGCATCCTTAGGAGTGACAAAACCTTCTGAATGTATCACATACAACCTTTCGTCACGGAAATCGTTAAGGAAACTATGTTTTGACATCGATCTACCAGATTTCATAATTGAAAAACCACGGCAACTGCTAACATAATTCCAACAAACTTTAGCATCGCTACGGGTGAGAAAGTCTCATCACAGTCAACTCCTTGAACTTGGCGAAAACTCCTTTGCGACAAGTCGAGCTTTATAAATGGTGACTTTCACCATCAGCGTCTGTCTTCATCTTAAAGGTCCATTTGTACTCAACGACCTACCATCCAACGGGCAAGTCTACCAAAGTCCATACTTGGTTTTCATACATGGATCCTTTGTCCGATTTCATGGCCTCTACCCATTTGTCGGAATCCGGGCCCATCATTGCTTCTCCATAGCTCGTAGGTTCATCACTGTCCAACAACATGACCTCTAAGATAGGGTTGTCGTACCACTCAGGAGTAGTACGCGTACTTGTCGACCTACGAGGTTTGATAGTAAATTGATTCGAATCTTCATGATCATCGTCATTAACTTCCTCGTAGGCTCCACAGAAACATCTTTCTGCGCTGCGCTACTCTCTGGTTGAAAAAAGGGTTCACCTCATCAAGTTCTATCTTCCTCCCACTCAATTCTTTCGAGAGAAATTCTTTCTCGAGAAAGGACCTATTTTAGCAACAACACTTTGTGCTTGGATCTAAGATAGAAGGTTTACCCAACTGTTACGTCAGGGTATTCTATGAAGATGCATTTGTCCGCTTTGGGTTCAAGCTCATTAGGTGAAAAAACCCTTTTCACATAAGCATCGTAGCCCCAAACATTAAGAAATGACTGCTTAGGTTTCCGCCAAACCAAAATTCATACGGTGTCATCTCAACGCACTTAGATGGTGCCCCTTTTAAAGTGAATGTAGTTATCTCTAATGCATAACCCCAAAACGATAGGGGCAAATCGATAAGAGACATCATAGTTCGCACCATATCCAATAGAGCACGACTACGACGTTCGGAGACACCATCACGCTATGGTGTTCCAGGTGGCGTTTGTTGTGAAACAACTTTTCACATTGTCTTAAGTTGTATACCAAACTCATAACTCATATATCACAACACGGGCACGACCCTAAGATCCCAATTTCAGCTCTTAGAACATCTCATATGTTCCGTGGCGTTCAAAATGTTTTGGAGCCTCAGTTCTAAGCCTTAATGCATGATGCACAGAACTATCAACTAGTCATCGGAACGTGCCTGTCAGATGTTCATAACATCTACAGACGACGCTAGAGGGGGTGGCGCAACAAGCGGATTAAGGACATGAGACTTCTGTGCAGCAATGAGGACAATCCTCGGATCACGAACCCAGTCCGCAATATTGTTACCATCATATTTCAACTCTATTTCTCTATGAACATATAAAATATAAGGGAGCTACATCATGAGCTAGTAATTTACAAAGACACGACTGACTATGTTCATGATAATGAGTTCAATTAATCATATTACTTAAGAACTCCCACTCAAATTGACATCCCTCCGGTCATTCGAGTGACACATGATCCAAATTCACCAACTCAAGTCCGGATCATCACGTGAGTTGAGGTGGTTTCAATGGTGAACATCATCATGTTAATCATATCTACTATATGACTCATGTTTGACGTTTCGGTCTCTTGTGTTCTGAGGCCATGTCTGTACATGCTAGGCTCGTCAAGTTTAACCCGAGTGTTCTGCATGTGCAACACTGGCTTGCACCCGTTGTATGTGAACGTAGAGTCTATCACACCCGATCATCACGTGGTGTCTCGACACGACGAACTTTCGCAATGGTGCACACTCGGGGAGAACATAATTTATCTTGAAATTAAGTGAGGGATCACCTTATAATGCTACCGTCGTCCTAAGCAAAACAAGGTGCATAAAATAATTAACATCACATGCAAATCATAAGTGACATGATATGGCCATGAACTTGTGCTTTTGATCTCCATCTTGAAAGCACCGGCATGACCTCCATTGTCACTAGCACGACACCATGATCTCCATCATCTTGATCTCCATCACACTTGTCGCCATCTGGGTTGTCGCGCCCACCATGCTTCTACTACTATTCCTACCATTTAGCGATAAAGTAAAGCATTACATAGCGCTTAATGATTGACATGCAGGTCATACAATAATTAAAGACAACCCTATGGCTCATGTCGGTTGTCGTACTCATCGACATGCAAGTCGTGATATTCTATACAACACATGATCATCTCATATATCACATATATCTCATCATGTAATTGGCCATATCACATCACAACATACCCTGCAAAAACAAGTTAGACGTCCTCTAATTGTTGTTGCATGTTTTACGTGGCTGCTACGGGTATCTAGCAAGAACAATTCTCACCTATGCATAAACCATAATGGTGGTACATAAGTTGCTTTTCAACCTTCTCAAGGGCCGCCTTAGTCGAATCCAATCCAACTAAAGTAGGAGAAACAGACACCCGCCAGCCATCTTTGTGCAACGAAGTTACAAGTCAATCGATGGAACCGGTCTCTCGTAAGCGTACGAGTAAGGTTGGTCTGGGCCGCTTCATCCCACAATACCGCTGAACCAAAACACGACCAAGGGAGGAAGCAATCTAAGCATCAACGCCCACAAACTCTTTGTGTTCTACTCGAGATCTCATCTACACATAGACCTAGCTCATGATGCGACTGTTGGGGAACGTTGCATGGGAAACAAAAAAATTCGTATGCACACACAAGATCTATCCATGGTGATGAGCATCTACGAGAGAGGGAGTGGATCTAAATACCCTTGTAGATCGCTAAGCTGGAAGCGTTAAACGCGGTTGATGTAGTCGAACGTCTTCACGATCCAAATCGCCGAGCGTCCTGCAATCCCATCACGATCCATCCCACGATCCGATCACGGTCCATCCCGTGATCCCATCATGATCCGTCCTGCGATCCAATCACGAATCGTCTTGCGATCTTGATCACGGTCCTTCTGATCTAGCGCCGAACCGACGGCGCCTCCGCGTTCAGCACACGTACAGCTCGATGACGATCTCCGCCTTCTTGATCCAGAAAGAGGGTGCGGAGAGGTAGATGAGTTCTTCGGCAGCACAACGGCGTGGTGGCAATGGTGATGAACTAATTCTCCAGGGCTTCGCCTAAGCACCGCATAACTAATCTAGAGAAGAAACAGATCTAGAGGAAGAAGAGGGAAGCACGTGGGAATTAGGGTTAGCTCTTCCCTCTAAATCCTCTAGTATATATAGGAGGGAGGTAGGGGAGGAGGCATCCTCAAACCCTCAAGGTTTGGTCGAAATTGGAGGTGGAGTCCTACTCCAATCCTATTAGGAGTAGCATTCGTCCTTTCCACTTGGAAACTCTTTCCACCTCTCCACCTTTTGGGGTTTTCCCACCCCTAGCCACATGGTCCTTAGTGAGGGCTTAGTCCAGCCCACCAGAGGCTGGTTTTAATCCTTCCACAGCCCATGAGGTCCTTTGGGTTGAGACACCCCTCTCGATGGTCCCCCCCCCCCGGCACCCTCTCGGCACTCCTGGTACACTTCTGATGAGCCCGAAACTTTTCCGGTGACCAAAATAGGACTTGTTATATATCAACCTTTACCTCCAGACCATTTCGGAGCTCCCTGTGACATACGGGATCTCATCCGAGACTCTGAACAACCTTCGGTCACCACCATACATAACTCTATACTACCGAATGTCACCGAATCTTAAGTGTGCAGACCCTGCGGGTTTGAGAACT
The DNA here is from genome assembly GCA_022496015.1 of Hordeum marinum. Lineage (NCBI taxonomy): Eukaryota > Viridiplantae > Streptophyta > Magnoliopsida > Poales > Poaceae > Hordeum > Hordeum marinum. The sequence continues at coordinate 208,165,775 of CM039675.1, read as the reverse complement.
ATGTAGACATGACCGAGACACCTCTACGGTCAATAACCAATAGCGGGACCTGGATGCCCATATTGGTTCCTACATATTCTACAAAGATCTTTATCGGTTGAACCTCTATGTCAAGGATTCAGTTAATCTCGTATGCTGCTCCCTTTGTTCTTCGGTATGTTACTTGCCCGAGATTCGATCGTCGGTATCTCTATACCTAGTTCAATCTCGTTACTGGCAAGTCTCTTTACTTGTTCCGTAATACAAGATCATGTGGCTAACACTTAGTCACATTGCTTGCAAGGCTTGTTGCGATGTTGTATTACCGAGTGGGCCCTGAGATACCTCTCCGTCACACGGAGTAACAAATCCTAGTCTTGATCCATGCAAACCCAATAGACACCCTCAGAGATACCTATAGAGCACCTTTATAGTCACCCAGTTACGTTGCGACATTTGATACACACAAGGTACTCCTCCGGTGTCAGTGAGTTGCATGATCTCATGGTCATAGGAACAGATACTTGACGTGCAGAAAATTGTAGCAATAAACTGACACGATCATATGCTATGTTTATAGTTTGGGTCTTGTCCATCACATCATTCTCCTAATTATGTGATCCCATTATCAAATGACATCTCGTGTCCATGGCTAGGAAACCTTAACCATCTTTGATCAACGAGCTAGTCCATCAGAGGCATACTAGGGACATGGTGTTGTCTATGTATCCACACATGTATGTGAGTTTCCAATCAATACAATTCTAGCATGGATAACAAACGATTACCATGAACAAGGAAATATGATAATAACTAATTTATTATTGCCTTTAGGGCATATTTCTAACACGTTCTATCCTCAATAATTTTCCATTAGAATAGGGAACGACGAATTTCTATGGTTTTTCTATCGACAATCCGAATCTCGGTCACACCGAAGCGCAAAATTGGTTGTACCAATTCCTTTTTTAGGTCTACTGAGGACACACTCGGTGAAACCAAGAAGCCATTTTTGATGAAACCGAAGTGGGTGCAAGTTTCTGTAAAGGAGACTGTGAGTCTTGGTGGATCCAAAAATTGTGTCTTGGTGGTACCGGTATTCCCTTTCCAGAAAGCAAACCTTAAGAATTCTAAGTTCAAATTTGAGAAAACCTCTGCATTTTGTGATGCTCTACCTATCTGCTCTTCTATGCTCTATTCATAGGCTTAGAGATGTCAGACTCAGTGGACAGCCAGAATGACCTCAGAGAGCCCGGTGTTGTTGTAGATCCAGGCAATAGTCATGATGGTAGATCATCTTCCTATGATGATGTTCCTAGCTCTCCAAACTTGCCCAAGGTAGCAACTAGAGAAAGAAGGAAGCCAAACTCAGATGAAGAAGATTCTGATTTTGTGCGTGATGAGATTCCTGTCAAGGCAAAGCAGGACAAAGCTGAGAAGACCGCCAAGAAGCCTACCAATGAGGCTACCTCAACTAGAAAGGTAGTCATGAAGGAGTATGCCAGTTCAGAGGTTGTGAAAGCACATGAGACTACTAGGGCTTCCATGTCAGTTGAGCCCCCAAGGAAGTACATGCCCAAGAAGGCTGGGAAGAACAAAAGAGAATCATACATGTTGTGGGAAGACCAACCTCAATGTATGAATACACAGCTGAGGCTGAGGCTGAGGAAGAGGAAGAGCCAGCTCCTAAGGATCCTCCTAATAAGAAAAAGAAGCTGCTTGTTGATCCTATGCGAAGCCAAGCCCCATGCAAGAGCAAGCCTGCTGCACCCAAGAAACCCACTGCTACAAAACCCAAGAGGTTTTCGAGAGAGAATCCAGCTGCTGAAAAGAGAAAGGGTTCTGCCTCCAGAAATGCTGAGGAGGAAGCATTGTCAGTGTTGATGAAGCTGAGGCCACACCTTCCAGAGCATAATACCTGCCATCTGCTTGCTGAGGACATGAATAAGAGGAAGGACTCTAGATTGAGAGAGCGGAGAGCCACTAATCCATATTCTCAGAGGAGAAGGACAGTTGTAGATTACAGGTTCTACACCAAGGAACAACAAGACTTCTATGAGACTATTCTGCTTGACAAGAGCCCTGCAGTTAGTGATATGGCATACATTAACTGGAAGTACATCAAGGAGAACAAATATTACTTTCCAAGTGTGCAGGATAAATTCCACTGCATTGGTATTGTTGAGTTTTGTTGGTAAAGAGTTCACTGCCTGGAATGACGAGATGATCATGCAATTCTATTCCACTTCACATTTCTATGGAGATGGTAGGATTGTATGGATGACTGAAGGCACCAGATATGAATCCACTATTGAAGAGTGGGCTGAGATCTTAGGATCCCCATAGATGCAAGAAGGTGACCTAGATGCGTACTTCGATCCCAAGGCAAGCCACAATGCCATGGCCAACATGTACAAGGAGATCCCTGCTACAAACTTGAAGTCATATAAGCTTGGATCCATCTTCTTCCTCTAGGCTGGTCTACGCACCACCAACACCATCTTGAGGCACACCTTGTTGCCTAAGTCTAGAGATGATAAGATGGTCAAAGGTTATTCTATCAACATGTTGCTCCATCTTGATCAACACACCAGATTTAGAGTGACAGACTTGATAGTTGAGACCGTGAAGAGGATTGATGCAGATCAGAAGAGATCATGTGGATATGCACCACATATTGAGATGCTTATCAACTTCCAACTGGAGAAGCATGTGTATGTACTTCATCAACCACATTTGCCACTCCTGCCAGAGCTAGAAGACAATGTTGTGGTGATGGATCCAGATCATCCCACCTCAGCTACAGCATAGGAAGAGACAAAGGCATCCAGAGACACTAGTGCTCAGGTGCCAAAGACTCAGAGTGAGCAGATGGATCATCTTCTTAGCTGTGTGCTCAACATGCAGAAGGACATTGGGAACATCTTGAAGAACCAGGAGAGCCTTGCGAGGATTTTTGAGAACAAGTTCCACATTCTCAACAACAAGGTGGATGAGCTCACAGCGACTGTGAATGAGCTCAAGAAAGAAGTTGATGGTGTGCCTAGTCCCCACACCATAGATGATGATGAGGAAAGCCCACCCCTCGGGACAGCCACTCAGTTCAGTACTCAAGCCAGGACTCCTACAGTGCCAGCTCCAGAGATGAGGCCTTCTTCATCAGCACCCGTTGCAGCTCCAACAGCTCCTTCACCTCCATTAGCTCCACCAACACCTCCAGTTGCTACTCCAACTCCATCCATGACATCTGCTGAAGTCTTCGCTAAAGCTGTTCTCTCGACTGCTTCATCGGCTACCGGAGGAGATTGGCCTCATAGGAGCGTTTAATTTTATACCTTTGAACTTTTTAGTGACGTGTTGCCAAAGGGGGAGAAATTGTATATATCATTAGGACTTCGAGAGAGAGAGAGAGAGTTGCTTTTTATCGCTTTTCAAAAACATTGATATCTTTTGGCTTGTTTGTGTTTGATCATACACTTGATGTGTGTTGCTACTATTTCCTATCCTTGTGATGCATATGAGATTATCATTCGCTTTTTCTTGATTGTGTTGTGCTATGATGTTCATTCATATTATTGTCACACACCACCAAGTTGTATGTGACATGGAAGAATGCCCCATGTACCTAATCGATTGTGCATTTGCATTCAAACACAAACTCAAAATAATGCACAAATTTAGGGGGAGCTCTTTCTTATCACATACTTCTCAAAGCGATGATTATATTCATTGGTTATATCATATGTTGAAGCTTTGATCTATATGTTTTCATCAATTACCAAAAAGGGGGAGATTGAAAGCACATTTGCTCCCTTGGTGGTTTTGGTAATTAATAACAACATATATCTCATTGAACTAATGTTTCCACTGAGTATATTTCATGAAAAGTTCAATGATGGGATGGCAAAAGGATTTGGGAGAGACCCCTGGATGCAAGGTATAGGATCTGCAATGCTTCAAGCAAGAAGAATCTACATTTTACTTTGTGAGAGATCACTTTGAGTCTATAGGAACGGTAATACTATTAAAAGGGGGTAAGGTATTGTTGGTGAAAAAAATGCTCCATGTGCACAAGTGATAGTCACCAAAAATACCCACAATCTCTTCCACAAAAGTCTGTCAAAGCCTATCATGCAAATCGGTGCCACCAATTCTTCCCACTCGGTCCTACCGATTTTCACCTCAAATAGATCCCAGCCAAACCCTAAGTCTTTGGTACAACCAATTCTACATCGGTGCCACCGAGTTTAGGTTGCCAACATTCTGTTGCCTCTTCCCTTAAAATTGGAATTTCTAAGATTTTGGATCGGCGCCACCGAGTTTGGCAATCTGACTATTGGTCACCTTTTCGGTACTGCCAAGACTTCTATATCGGTCTCACCAAGATTCAAAAGTTCTTACCTTTGCAGCAACTCGATACCATCGAGTTTTATACTTCGGTGTCACCGGGTTGGTATCTTAACGTGTAATGGTTGGATTTTTGGAGATGCCTATATATACCCCTCCACCACCACTCACTCAAAAGAGAAGCACTCAGGACAGTTCCCCACTTATCCATCTGATTTTATGATAGAGAGCCACCTACTCATGTGTTGGGATCAAGCCATTCCACTCCAACCATATGAATCTTGATCTCTAACCTCCCCAAGTTGCTTTCCACCCAATAAATCTCTTCCACCAAAGCCAAATCTGTGAGAGCGTGATTGAGTGTTGAGGAGTCTATCATCTTGAAGCACAAGAGCAAGGAGTTTATCGTCATTATCGAGCCTATTACCTTTTGGAGGGTGGTGACTCTTAGATTGGTTAGCTGTTGATATGGGGCAAACCCGTAGGTGTCTATATTTCACAAATTGGAGGGGGATTCCACAAATAACATGTGGAACAAGGGGAAGAACCAGGAGAAATCAGAAGAGGAAACACTTAAGAACAAGTCCAATCACACATCCACTAGACTCACCACACACAAGATCCACAAAGGTACATGAGTAACAAAGGGAAATAGGATACATCGTAGAGTTCATCCCAAATCCTATGGAAAGATGGGGCCTTGATATCTTGGAGGATCTTCCCTAGATAGGGGTCTTGACATCCATAGGATCTTATCACGTAGAGGTAGCAACTCCAAGGGAGAAGGCTATGGAAGGAGCAATGCTCAACTAATCTATGAGCTAAACCATTGCTAACCCTAGAATGGAGGTGGGGTGGAGTAATATAGTCTTGGACACGAATGGTAAGTGAAGAAGGGATACAAGGCCCAAGGCCCGCAGCTGCACACTGGCAGGTGCCGCACCTTCGGAGGCTGTCGAACGGCTGACGGCTCGTGAAGGGCCGGACGTCCGAAGGGTGTCGGTCATCCGAGGCTCGATCGTCCGAAGGCTTCGGAAATCCGAGATTTCCGTTCTGGTGGCTTGGTGCAGGGACTCCGGATGGGCTCGAGCATCTGTGCGCTGGAGTCTGTCGGATGTCCAGAGGGCGTCGGTCGTCCGGGCACTGTAGAGTCTCAAATGTCCGGAGGCTTCCAGTCGTCCGGCCATTGTAGTCTTTTGTATCTCTGTCTTCTTTCGCCTTCGCTTCCAAGCTTCCCTCATGGATGGTGTAGTCATACTCTTGAGCTTGGACTCCTCCTCAGTGAATGTGTAGCTCCGCTCACATATATGCATGAACATGAGAGAGGGGCCAAGTAGTATACCATCCTCGATGGGCACAAGTTGACACATGTGAAATAGAAGATTCACCTTTGTGTGTATGAAGTAAATGTCGCATGTGCCACTTGGCAAAGGGGATCTTGCCATGGTGATGTCCGTAGTATGCTCCGCATCATTCCCATCCCCTTCGGAAAGTTCCGTCCTCGGATCAAAGTCCAAATCACCATGGGAAGGAGATATCATCACCATGTGGATGTGAAGGATCACCAAGCACTCATCATCGTCAAGCTAAAAAGGTGCACTCTCCAATGTCTCACTATCTTGTAGTTCCTTCAAAAGGAGCAAGGACAACAAACAGTTGGGAAAAAAATGTGGTTAGCTTTAGTGCTAGACTAAGCATTCAAGTGGTTATTCACCGAACAAGTGTTGTCATCATGCATAATATATAGTGTGACAAGGGATTGTGTTATGGCATGTCAGCATGTGAACTGAGCACAGTCTAAGGCATCATGGGGACAAGTATGCAAAGGTGAGGTAGGGATGCAAATTTGTGTGATAATATAGCAAGCATCTACCTCATGGTCATAGCCATCATAAACAAAGCAATCAACAAAAAATTTATGGTAGGCATATGAATCACTCACAAAACCAAAGAAAATGGAATGTCTAAACACAAGGGGCAAGACAATCCAAGAAATATATGCATATGGAGTAGTGACGATAGTGAGCCACTCAACACAATATAAAGAACAATTGGTCATCATGTGTGAGGCAATCAAGTCAAGCATGTAGCAAGTAATGTGGCATGACAAATGTGAAGAATGGACATTGTTGCAACAAAGCATATGATAAGAGCAAACAATCCACAAGTTGGATGCAACACACAAGGCATATATATCATGAGGAATGGCTAGATGGAAAGCAATATGATCCATAATACGCATGCTCAATAAGGATGTCACCTTGAAAACTTGTCCTTGCGTGTCCTTCACAATGTCGATGCGCAAGCAAGTGCGATGTAGAAATGGAGCGGTGTAGAATGGCTCGCTCTCAAGAGCTCGAATCGCCAACTCACGTGAATTGGTGGTTGACATGTAGTCAAAGTATCCTACACATACACACACCAAAGCAAAGAATGTATGTGCATGGTAGACAAACACATCATCCATCATGATGGTTCTCTTCTCTTGCACATAACCGTTAGGATCAAAAGTGCATGAAAAATATGATGTAGCAATGGTTATATTCATGCCACAAGGCTTATGGTGCAAAGAAGGAAGGATAGCATGATTCACATGAAAGATGTCAAAATCTCCAAGAATATGAGAGAAAGCTATGGGGGCAATCTCGTTATCAAAATAAATAGCATTGTTGCACTCAATACATGGCAAATCATTTAGCATGATAGAGGAAACACATAGAGACATATAGTAATAAGAAATATCAATCATGTGTGAATCATGGCAATGGTTGTCATCAACCGCATAAAAGGAGCACATCGGTGATGCAACATAAGCAAGCAATAGTGACCATGTTGTGCCAGCTAGTAGTGCAAAGATGCAACATGCTAGAGGAAATCATGGCAATCATGTCATATGAGCAAATAGGGCACATAAATAATGCACATGACATATCGTGAGTAGGAACACAAACCAAGATCAACAAGTCATCGTAGACATGGGGCACAAAGCAAACATGGCAATAACAAGTAGTATCTCCACCAAGCTCGCAAATACACATACAAATACGAGAAGCATGGGTCATGTGTAATGCAAAGCATGGGTCACAAATGCATGGAAAAGGCATAGAAATGAGCATATCATGCAAAGTGAACATGGCAATATGGGCATAAAATGTGTAATGGAAAATAAGCCATAACCACGTGAGGGCCATGTAGAATAGATGTGCATAGTCCTTGCGTAAGGGGAATGGTTGGAGACACATTCCGATGAATCCCAAAGCATCGGTGCTCTCAAGAGCTCTTTTCATCAACTCATGGGATTGTGAGGTTGATGAGTAATCATGAGTGCCTACACGCAACAAAGGCAAAGGGAAAATTGTGTGTGTGTGTGGTATATGTACACATCATCCGTTAGGATGTGCATGTGCTTGTGTTCGTTAGCACAAAATGTCCAATTATCAAATAAGTGAGATGCATGATATAGGAACATGTCATCGAAAGGTTTGTTATTATGTATAGCATAATGGAGACTAGAAATATGTAGTGCATCACTTGAAATATCGAGAGAATTGTTATTCGTGATATGCGGATGGTGCACACAAGTATTGGGATCATGTAATGGATGGGATGGGACAAAATCTCCTAATATGTATGAGGAAACTATGGGGGTCTCCTCATGTGCAATAGAAGAAGCATAAGTCGGAGAATATGGAGAACATCCAACACAATGCATGTCCAAGTCACGGAGATCATGGCATGCCATATGAGGATTATTGCGCAAATGATGCAAAGGAAGCATGACAATATCATCACAAGAAAAATAAATGCCAATAACCAGGGGTTTGTCGTCTATGCCATAGGTGCAAATGGGATTAATTTTTATGGGATATGGATAGTCACTATGGTGAGATTGCAAGGATGCAATATGGGAAATTTCACGCATAGCATATGACAAGTTTAGGGGATTATCAAACATGATGTGACCAATAGAATTTCCACATGATATCGTATGGAGTATAGCATCACAACTAGGTAATTCAACATGATCATCATCATATTCATCAAAAAAATGGTGGCACATCTAAGCATGACGAAAACATAGCATGTGAAGTATCCATAAGGTTATCAACATCATGCAAGCAATTAATGTCAAGATAGTCCACTAGTGGGACAAGAGCATCACCTTCACCTATTTTACCTTTACCATTCCACTCATGTGGTGTAGGTGAGGTGGGATAAACCAACTCGTGGTCATATTCAACATGATGGAACCATGTGGGGGGTGCATCATCGTCCACCATGACCATCGTCATTCCCGTTGGAGGGATGGACTCGTCGAGGGTAGGCGTGTCATCATGTAGGAGACCTTTCACCACAGAAGAAGACACAGTAGGAGTAGAGGTTAAGTTGTTAGAAATCATAGTAGCCTCACATGCCCTCTCAACTACCTCACTCGCTCTATGTGGTGGTGGCTCACTCCCTCCCTCGAGGCAGTTACACTCATACTAACATATGATGGAGTCACTCATCTCACTCAAGTGGTGGGGGTTGTGTCTCTCCTCACATGGAAAGTGTGGCAACTCATCATATATGGGTCTAGTGTAGTCACGCTCATCCTCTCATAAGAAATGCACTCAATGTCACATATGGTGGAGTCACTCATGTCACTCTTGTGGTGGTGGCTCTCCTCACATGGAAATTGAGGCATCTCATCATATGTGGGTGTCGGAGAGATGTAGGTGCAGACGTCTCCATGTTCAACTCCTTCCGCCTCCTCGGTTGAAGAGATAGTCACATGCTTAACATCCTCATCGCCGTCGTCATGGATCAAGGCCGAAGACGGCACTTCATCACTCTCCTCCATGATCGAAGGGAAATTCCCATGCTCGGACATCTTCCTTGGGATGCTTCCAAAGATGGAAAGGTCATCCATGCGTGTAGTCGATCGCCTTGATCTTAGCATCGAAGCTTGTCCTTGGTGGTGTTCTTGGTCTTTGCGCACTTGTTTCTTGGAGGTGGCTTGCCCTTAACGATCATGTAGATCACGAGCGTGATGGTTATTGTAGCGGTCGTCTCAAAGATGAAGACATGGCCGACTTGCGCTTGCATGGGATGGGCGCTACGAAGATGTGCGATGTGAGCGTCTCTGCCTTGAAGATGATGAAGGGGAAGAAGACTTGTAGTTGGCCAACACATGTGAAAGTTGCTCCATGTGTGCGTCCAACTTGTTGTCGATGTAGTCTCTTTTTCGAGCTTCGGAGTGTCGTATGTCAGTGGAGAGTTGCTCGAGTTTTTAGTTGATTTAGTCGTTCATGTTGATGTAGTTGTCGAAGACCGAAGATGTCGTGCTTTGCCTAGCCATCACAAGACTCGAGAAATGTTAGTGGGAAGTGATATAAATAATACCGAGATACCGCTTCCCAACGTTGAGGATGTATCTCGTTTCACTCAATGTGAGTTGAGAGAATAGTGGAACTGGTACCGGACTTGTTCACTCACACCTACAAGTAAAGCTTATCAAGTTGCTTGGTTAGGACAAGTGGCACAAAATTCAAGAAAAATGTTAGCCAAGACATAAAAAATGTTGAGGAAGATCCACAAAAATGCAATGCGAAGCAAATAGTTCAATAGCTATGGTGGCACTAGGAACACACACACAGATGGATAAATGGGATCCGCACAACCAATGAATGAGCACAAAATATGTGAGTCCCGGGAAAAGCTCGTGTTGCACGGATACTACAAGAGACAATAGCTCGATTGGTAAAATGGGCTAGGTACGCACTTGTGCACCAACCTAAATGAGTAAACATGCCATCTTCAATCCCAACTATGCTATGTATGTATCATCCAAGTGTATGAACTATGCAAAATGGCTCAATGCTATTGATATTGCTTATAAGCTCTTTTGTGTCTCCTCTTTTGCTTAAAAGCTTGTTCTTTTTTTCTCTTTCTTTGCTCTCTTTTTTTCTATGCTTGATGCTCGAACCAAGATATGAGACAAGTATGATGGAAATGCACGGGAGATACTTATGGCACCATGTAGATGACATGATGTTTGCATGCTAAATGTAGCTATGCGGCATAAGGGTAATAGTACGGTGCACAAGTGACATGGCCCGGCAATTCTCAACTCGCTAGTATCAATGGGTAAGGTACGCAATAGGCTCGAGGTGATCAACACAATGGCAAGGAAATAGACAATACCGTCCTTGTTTACAGTTGGGGTGCCAAAAGGTGAAGTGGACGTTGTCGATGTCGAGGCCGAGGCAATGATGAGTGGTGGCATTGTCGATGTAGAACCATCCCTAATTAGCCAAAACACCTTAGAAAATGGAAACCACAACTCAAAATCTCAAACAAAATTGGGTTAGGTTGGCGGAAGTTTATGGTGGGAAAACTATGCAGAATGTATGGTGGATGCCTAGGAAAACTTGCCAAAATATCTAAAGTAATATGATGGAGTCAAATGATTTTGGACGTATTTTTGTGGGATGGGGTGTCAATAGCTACAAAACGAGCTAAAGAACGTCAAAATCGGAGTCCGGATGAATTAGTTATGGCCGAAACAAAATTCCGGCCAAATCAGTTTCTACAGGTTACGGACGTCCGAGAAGTGACGGACGTCCGAGAAGTGACGGAAATCCGGGTGTTGGACGTCCGGTATGTCTGGAAATCCGAGAAATAGGGTATGTTTAGGTGTTTCGGACGTCCGGAAATATTGGAGGTCCGGTGCTTCGAACGGGTCCGGACGTCCGGAAAGGGCCAGACGTCTGATGGGTCTAGATCAGCTCAAGATTTCAGATCCGGGACGCGTTTTGGGGCTGAATTTTCTATTTTGGGTTCAAAATTGATGGGGAAAAAGAAAAATTGGTGCGCATTGGGTGGTGGGAAAGCTAGTTCTACTTGCCAAGCACGAAATCCATGGATCAAAATCAACAAAATCTCACAAGAACCAACAAATCACCAAAAATTTGGTGAGGCTATTTTTTGTGGGGATTTTCGAATTGGGACAAAAACACACAAAATTAGGCTAGAAAACAAAGTGGAGGACTCCAAATTCATGAGAAATGTGTCTCTTCATACCAATATGATACGGGGTGCGTAGGTGTCGATATTTCACGAATTGGAGGGGGGTTCCATGAAGAACACGTAGAATACAGGGAAGAACGAGGAGAAATCACAAGAGGAAGCACTCAAGAACAAGTCCAATCACACATCCACTAGACTCACCACACACATCCACTAGAACAACAAAGGGAAATAGGATACAGGGTAGAGTTCATCCCAAATCCCATAGGATGATGGGGCCTTGATATACTGGAGGATCTTCCCTAGATAGGGGTCTTGACATCTAAAGGATCTTCTCATGTAGATGTAGCAACTCCAAGGGAGAAGGCTATGAAAGGATCAATGCTAAACTAATCTATGAGCTAAACCATTTCTAACCCTAGAATGGAGGTGGGGTGGAGTATATATATTCTTGGCCACGAAGGGGTAAGTGGAGAAGGGATACAAGGCTCGCGGTTGCACACAGGAAGGTGCGGACGTCTAGAGGCTTTCGGACGGCCGACCGCTTGTGAAGGGTCGTAAGTTTGGGGGGGGGCGTTCGTCCGAAGGCTTCAGAAATCCGAGATTTCCATCCTGGTGGCTTGGCGCTGGAACTCCGGATGGGCTCGTGTGTCCATGCGCTGGAGTGTGTCGGACGTCTGGAGGGCGTCGGTCGTCTGCGTGTTGTAGAGTCTCGAATGTCCGGAGGCTTCCGGTCGTCCGGCCGCTGTAGACTTTTGCAGCTCCATCTTCTTTCACCTTCTCTTCCAAGCTTCTCTCGCGGATGGTGTAGTCATACTCTTAAGCTTTGACTCCTCCTCGGTGAATGTATAACTACGCTCACATATATGCATGAATATGAGACAGGGGTCAAGTGGTATACCATCCTCGAAGGGCACAAGTTGACACGTGTAAAGGAGAAGATTCACCTTTGTATTTTTGAAGTAGATGTCACACGTGTCACTTGGCAAAGGGGCTCTTTCCATGGTGATGTCCGTAGGATGCTCCGCATCAGATGTCGCTTGGGAGCCTCCTACTTCGTGTTGTGGAGTTGAACTAGGAAGTTTGTAAGGGAAAGGAGATTGCCTACTTTGTGAAGATCTACCCCGAGTAAGGCTAGTCCTCCGTGGACGTAGTCCATCATGGTATATACAAGGTTGCTTCTTCATGGAACCCTCTACGGGTAGATCCCTTCGTGGACTCTCGCGACCGTTACCCTCTGTGGGTTGAAGTCTCCATAAACGTGGACGTACGATAGCACCACCTATCGGAACCACGGGAAAAATCTTCGTGTCTCCAAATTGCATTTGATCTTCCTCCCTATCCTCTATTACATATGCTTGTCTTTACTTTCCGCTGCTATACTCTTATACATGCATGTGTAGGGTGTGCTCGACTTGCTATCATTGTTAAAATCTGCCAACACTTCAAATTGGGAAAAAATATTTGGTCAAGTAGTCTAATCCCCCTTTAGACATACTTTTGATCCTACGGTTCTATTTGTGTCAAAGAGGGACGGAACTATCAGACTCTATCGATTACCGTACTCTCAATGAAGTCACAATAAAGAACAAGTACTCGCTTCCCAAGATTGAAGACTTGTTTGATTAGTTTAACAGAGCTAAGGTGTTTACCAAGATCGACCTCGAGTCTGGGTACTACCAGTTGAAGATCAGGCCACAAGACATTCCGAAGATAGCGTTTTAAACCTGGTATGGCATGTATGAATATACGATCATGTCATTTGGGTTAACCAATGCTCCTGCCTACTTCATGTACCTCATGAACAAAGTTTTCATGGAGTACTTGGACAAGTTTGTTGTCGTCTTAATTGATGGCATACTCGTCTTCTCCAAGTCCGAAGAAGAGCATGAGCAACACTTGAGATTGGTCCTAGAAAATCTTCGAGAGCGCCAGCTTTATGCCAAGTTCAGCAAGTGTAAATTCTGGCTGCATGAAGTTATATTCCTGGGTCTTGTGTTGACTGCAGAAAGATTGTTAGTGGATCCTACCAAGATCAAAGCCATGACTGAATGGTAATCCCCAACCAATGTGAAGGAAGTCAGAAGCTTACTCGGATTCGCGGGATATTACCGCAAGTTCGTCGAAGGATTCTCAATCATTGCCAGACCCATGACTCAACTTTTGAAGAAGGGCTAGAAGTTCGAATGGACGCCCAAGTGTGAAGAAAGCTTCCAGGAGATCAAGAAGAGATTGACAACGACCCTAGTTTTGGCCACCCCCAATATTCACAAGGAGTTTGTGATATATTGTGATGCATCGAGAACTGTGCTTGGAGGTGTTCTGATGCAAGAAGCCAGAGTCGTAGCATATCTATCCAGACAGCTACGTCCTAACAAAGAGAACTATGCTACTCATGATCTTGAGTTGGCATCCATGGTTCATGCCATGAAGACATGGCGACATTACCTTCTGGGGGAGCGATGTGAGATATACACAGACCACAAGAGTTTGAAATATATTTTCACTCAAAAGGAATTAACATGAGGCGGCAAAGATGGTTGGAGTTGATTAAGGATTATGACCTTAGTGTTCAATACCACCCCGGAAAGGCTAACATGGTAGAAGACGCCTTAAGCACAAAGGCTTGTTCCGAATGCTATGATTAAGGAAAGGCTACCCGCCCTATACAAAGAGCTTCAAAGCTTTGGCTTGGAACTAGTTGCATCTGGATTCCTAACCAACCTCAAAGCAAAGCCTACCTTGATGGATGAAATTAAGGAAGCCCAAAAGGGGCAAGAGAGCATTGAGGGTATCAAGAGGGAGATCAAGGCAGGCAAGGCCCCAGGATTCTCAGTGGATGTGCAAGGACTGGAATGGTTTGGGAACCGCATCTGTGTACCTAACAAAGTTGAGCTCAAGAACTTGATCTTGCAAGAAGCTCGGGACACTCCATATTCCATCCATCCTGGAGGAACCAAGATGTACCAAGACCTCAAATCAAGATTTTGGTGGCATGGCATGAAATGGGAGATAGGCACCTTTGTTGCTAAGTGTGACATATGCCAGAGGGTCAAAGTTGAGCATCAATGACCTGCTGGACTATTTCAACCTCTCAAAGTGCCTGAATGGAAATGAGACAAAGTCGGGATGGACTTCATCACCGGTCGAGGTCAAGCAAGGACATGACTCCATTTGGGTCATTGTCGATCACCTGACCAAGGTAGCCCATTTCATTCCTGTCAAGACCACTTATGATGGTAACAAGCTAGCCAATCTTTACATCGAGCGTATTGGGAGCCTCCATGGACTTCGAAGGAGATTGTGTCAGACCGGGGAACCCAGTTCACCTCGAGGTTCTAGAAGAGGTTTCAAGAGGCAATGGGAACCAAGATCTCCTTCAGCACTTCTTTCCACCCCCAGACCGGAAGAAAAATGGAACGAGTAAATCGGATACTCAAAGACATGCTTCATGCTTGCATTTTAGCATATGGAGACAAGTGGAAAGATTGCCTACCGTTCGCCGAGTTCTCCTACAACAACAGTTATCAGTCGAGTCTTTAGATGGCACCATTTTGAAGTGTTGTATGGACACAAGTGTCCCACTCCCCTCAACTGGTCAAAAACCGGAGAAGGACTAGTCTTTGTACCAGGTATCCTCTGCAAAGCAGAAGAGCAAGTTCAACTCATACGAGAACGTCTGGAGACCGCCAAGTCAAGACATAAGAGTTGCGCTGACTCTCATCGCCGATAAGTGAAATTCTGTGTCGGTGAGCATGTCTACCTCCGAGTCATGCCTCTCAAAGGAACCAAGTGTTTCCACATCAAGGGAAAGCTTGCGCCAAGATACATCAAACCCTTCAAGATCACCGCCAAGCGAGGAGAAGTTGCATACCAGCTAGATCTACCTTCCAAGCTATCCGATGTGCACAACATGTTCCACATGCCACAACTCCGGAAGTGTCTCCAAATCCACAACCACCCCAACCTCTACAAGGACACCGACCATCAAGCCATCGACCTTCAGTCAAAGCTCACTTATCGTGAGAGGCCAGTGCGTATTTTGGCTGAAGCAGAGCATTGCACCTGAAGCCGCACCATCAAGTACTTCAAGTTCCAATGGAGAAACCATGCCGAAGCAGAAGGAACTTGGGAGCGTGAAGACTACCTTAGATTCGAGTTCCCTTATATTTTTAGCGCTTAGCCTAGGAATCTTGGGGGCAAGAATCTTGTAAGTTGGGTAGGTCTGTCACACCCTGTGTTTGTATCACTTTGCAATGCCATGGATTTATAAAATTGGAACCATTTAAAATTTTGAGTGCATGTGCTTGTTTGAATTGTTTGATGCTTGCTTGTTTGGATGATTGTGTTTTAGCACTCATAGATTCTACTCCTCTCCATACACATCTTCCTTGATCCAAACTTCTTGCCCAATGATCATACCATGTGTATAGTACCTAAAACTATTTTTATCAAAAAATTATTTTGGCCAAAAAGGATTTATTGAAAGTAGGTTTTCAAAGACCCCTGAGTTGAGGTTTGTACTAGAAGTCCTCAAATTGGGTGGAGTATTTTAAACCAAGGGATTTATTTGAAACCAAATATATATATATATATGACTTCCCAAAACCACCAAATATTATTTTTAAAGATTATTTTACATTTTTCTTAAGGCTAGAAAAGGTTTTTCAAAGGGAAAAATTCTTTAAATGCTTTGAAAATATTTTTGGAAATTTAGGGAAACTCAATGGACATATATTTTCCATATATGTGAGTTTCAACACCTAGTAAAGTTCAAAATAATGGGAAAACCCTCCTAAACCCTTTTTGCATAAATCAAGCATTTGATATATTACTATAAGAAATATTCTCAATAAAATCCAGGAAATTCTAGTAAGTCACACATGCTTCATGTGATGATCCTGAAAATTTTCATCTCAATACCAATTGGTTTGCTCCACCAAAATATTCCAATACTATTCCTACCCGGAGTCAAGTTTAAACAACTTTATAGTGTAAAGTTTCCCCTATTGACCCCAAATTTTGTGGGCATATTCTAATCCCTAAATAATGCTACAACACCAATTGGTGGATTTGTGAGAATAGGATTGCATGCCTGGATCTACACAAATCGGATTATGTTGAATTCTAGGGTTTTTCAAGATTGCATTATCAACTTTCTTCAAACCAACTCAAACTTGGTGATGAACCCTATTTGTAACCACCATTTGACCCTGTTAAATATCATGAGAAGAAAACTCCATTTTCTTGCCCAAACTACGTCAAACACCTTCTGGTTGGTTCTAAAAGTTACTGTTTTCACCCCCAAACCTATTCTCCTTCACTTCTACTTTTTACCACGTCTTCTTATAGTGTTTCTTTACCCCCAATAAAAGGACCATGGCCCAAGTCATTGACTGATGGGGTAAAATCCCATTTCTACCCCTGGATAGCAGTAAAACACCTCTCTCTCCACCCCCTCTCTATTCAAATGGGCTCCCAGGGCATCGAATGCCGAATTCTCCCAGTCTAGACCCCCTTGTACCCCTAGACACTACTGGCCACGCACAAGACTTTGCTGGCATGACGTGGCATGCCAAACGGGCGCTCTGGAGAGCGCTATAGTGCACCCCTGCACTGTAGTTGGCGCCCATCCCGAACCCCGACGGCCTGGGGATGCAGGGGCTTGTCCCCTAGCCCCCCCTTGACATCTGCACCATGCCAAGCTACCGGCCCCCTCCTCCCTTTCTCTCCAGTGGCCTCTCACAAGCGTGTCGCGACCGCCCCTCACATCCAATGCTCAGGCTTGCACGCGCACGCACCCCTACTCCTTCTCTCCCCTCCCTCCAGCCTAGACCTCTCCCAGGAACGCCTCGAACACACCCCCATGAGACCTCGAGCCCTTCAGCAATGGCTAGAACCCCGCCGGTGCAGGAGCTCTCGATGGACCATGGGGCACCTATCAAAGGGCCTCCCCATGTCTCTCTCTCTTCCCGGCAATCGTGCTCCCGCACCTCATCCCCTTCATTTTGGAGCTCGAACGTCCAGGATCGAACTAAAGCTCGTCGCCTCGGGTCACCGACGTCTACATCGTAAGAGCTCTCCTTGGCCTCCTTTATCCTTCGATCTGGACCCCCTGGATCTCTCTGATGCAATTATCCACATTTCCCTTGTTGATTCTTTCCAGGAACGACCGGGGCGTCCTCCTTCCTAAGCGTCGCCACCCTGCTTCCTCGTCGCCGGCAATCCAGGGTGCCCCGGTGACTAGCTCCACTCCCCCTCGAACGGCAACGCACCCTGGTCCCATTCCCCCCATCGTCGAGACCTGTCGCGCCTCCTACCACCAACAGTGAGCTCGACCGCTCCCCTATCCAGAGGTTGAAGATGACAGGTGGGGCCCACCTGTCATGCTCACCTCTTCCTCCTCCCCTCTCTGTTCGGCTGACGCTAGTGGCCTGTTTGTCGGGTTTGAACCCAAACGGCATGCGCGCCTTGGCTCGCCTAGGCCTGGCTCGGCCTCAGGCCAGCCCAACTAGGTCTGAGCAGGCCAAGTTGCCCAAGGACTTTTCTTTTTTCCTTTTTGTTTTAATAGTGGGATTCCAAAAATCCCACAGAATTTTATATTTTTCCAATTCCAATTATTTTTTCACCACAAATCTTACAATATTATGTAGTATTTATTGGTGCCATTTGTGAAATTTTTTTGAAAACCTTTTATATAATGTTCTATTATAAAACCTCATATTGACATTTTTAGCCTCTGTTAAAATAGTTTTGAAGGTCGTTTCCACCACAAAAACATAGACAAGTATTTTTAGTTTGCTATGTAGTATTTTTTAGAGTAGGGTAACATTTTAGAAGTAGAGTTTGTGCTCTGTTTTTGTGGTGATTCTTATTATTGCCGTTATTATCGCGACGACACTATTGACGAAGGAGGTTGACCTGAAGACTTTGTTGAGCCAGGCAAGCAGCCCTTTGACCATGACTATGAAACCTTTTATTGCATGGCATATAACACTTTATTTTGTCATGTTGATCATGTTGACGAGGTGACCACTACGGTGGGATACCTCCGATACTTTTACCATTGATACTTGCATCGTGCATGACCCTACCTCCTTATGAGGATTGTGTGGGTGGGAGTAGATCGGATGCTTAGTTGATGCTACGCAAATGGGATGGGGATATGCATGGTGTTGGAGACAAAATGATTTCAAAGACCTTCTCAAAAAAACCGTAGGGTGCCACTAATTCCCGAGGGTGATGAATTTAAGCTAAGTAACCTCTTGATAAAGAAGTGGTGTACCGGAGAAAGTGGTGTGTGTGTTTTCGAAAACGGAGAGACTTAAGATTTGCTGACCGTCCCAACCTTACATGTACAACCACGATACCCCTTATGGGACGGGGCTTTGTTGATTACTTTGATGGGTACTAGAAGGAAGCCCGCATTATTAGTGGTGGGATAGTATGAGTTACTCTCTCTATACGGGGTCGTGCCTGGTAGGGCGACCATGCACTGTCTTTACAGGCACCGGGCACACCATTGTGTTACTTCAAGGAAGATACTATGTGGAGCCATGCTCGTGTTTTGTACATCATGAAGACGCATACCAACGAGTGAACTATTTGTTGGTATTATCAGGAGAAAGGCGATGTTCAGGTACTTACCTTGGGTATGAACGATACTGCGAGTCATGGCTTGACACGGAAGTTTCCCGAGTCTCGTGGGTAAAGTGTGCAACCTCTGTAAAGTGTGAAACTATTCGAATAGTCATGTCCACGGTCATGGACAATTGGAGGTCCTGCTTAAACTACGTCTGATGTTTTCGAAAACCTGGTGTGTGTGTGTGTGTTGGTGACAAAGATGATTCTTGAGTTAAGTCAAATGACTTGACGGGATGATTGAACATGAAATGTTCAATGCCTTGCTTATGATGATATTCGTAAGGTTCATATGGATATTTTCTACCTCATGATGCATGCTTTTAACTAGTATTGACCATGTCATTGCACGAAAAATAGCTTTCTACAAAACTTACCTACTTAGTGCTACATCATGCATTCTTATACCTTGTTCCAAAACATGGGTTGCTTGCAAGTACATTCAAAGTACTCATTGGCTTGCCACTGTTTATTTAATTGGCCAGGCATGGAAGAGAAGGAATATGGTGAAGAGTTCGTTGGTAGTAAACATGCAAACTAGGACGCTTCCTAGTCTGAATGCATGTAGGGTTAAGGCAGATGGCATGGGTCTATGCTTTCGATCAAGATTTCTGCTACTAGTTATGTTTGTTTTTTGGCCCTCGTGGCCCTATTTATGTAAGACTTGACCTTCATGGTCATTATTTGTGTAAGACGCTAAGTATGGATGTAAGACTCTTGTTATTCAACTTCTATGTGTTCAGTGAGCATTGATCTCTAGGATCACTATACATGTGCATTCGGTGATCATGACTTATGAGTCAGGGTCCCCACAGTGTATATAGGCATCCCATCCAGAAGCAAATAAGCCGACTCCTTCCTGCACCTATTACTATTACTCCACTCATCGACCGCTATCCAGCATACATCTAGATTATTAAGTAAAACAAAGTAATGCTTGGAGAACGATGACATGATGTAGACAAAGTAAACTCATTCAATATGAATAAACCCCATCATTTTATCCTTAGTAGCAGCAACACAAAGACGCAACTTGTCCCCTTCTGTCACTCGGATATAGAAACTCGTCAGGTTGAACCTACTACAACGAACCACTCTCACTGAAGAAATATCAATCTAGTTGGCCAAACTATCTCAATAGATTGGAGAGCATTACGAAGGTATGTGATCATGCAAATAAGAATCTTAGTATTCAGGTTTGACTCAAATACTTTTCATGAATAATCTGAACATAAATTCACAATTCATCGGATCCCAACAAACACACAATACAAAGGGATTGCATCGGATAGATCAAGGCAAAGATGCGATGAACATTGTAATGAAGATCTAGAGAGAGAATTTGCCATCTAGGTACTACCTAGGGACCCGTAGGTCTATGGTGAACTATTCACACATCATGGGGAGGGCAGCAAGGTTGATGCATAGGCCCTCAGTCATCGATCTCCCCTCGGGCAGGGTGCCGGAACGGAGGTGTAGATGTCCTCCCGTAGGAATAGATACTTGCGGCGGCGGAAAAAGTATTTCGGTAGAACTTCTAGGGTTTTTGGAATATATGTGAAATTATAGGCCAGA
The DNA here is from genome assembly GCA_022496015.1 of Hordeum marinum. Classification (NCBI taxonomy): domain Eukaryota; kingdom Viridiplantae; phylum Streptophyta; class Magnoliopsida; order Poales; family Poaceae; genus Hordeum; species Hordeum marinum. The sequence continues at coordinate 208,145,222 of CM039675.1, read as the reverse complement.
CAGGGGCGTCGGGAGGCGCCAAGGGAGGGACAAGCCATCAGGGCGCGCCCTATTGGCTTGTGGGTCCCTCGTGTCTCTCCCGGCCTCCTCCCGAAGCTTCTAGGTCTTATTTTGTTCCATAAAAATCATCAAAAAGTTTTGTGGCAATTGGACTTTGTTTGGTACTATAAATCTGAAAGGTCAAAAACATGCAGAAAACAACAACTGGCACTAGACATTGGGTCAATAGGTTAGTACTCAAAAATATTATAAATTGGTAAACAAATGCCCAGAAAGTATCCTAGAATTATAATGTATTAGCATGGAACAATCAAAAATTATAGATACATTGGAGACGTATCAGCATCCCCATGCTTAATTCATGCTCGTGCTCGAGTAGGTAAATGATAAAAATAGAATTTTTGATTTGACATGCTGCCCATTATGTAATCTTTTGTATGTATGCTCATTTGAGAAATGATGAATTAACAAACAAAAACATAGTAATATTTATATGTATAAAAAACAAAATTATTGAATTTTCAAAGTATATGATCCTAAAAGAATGTTTACCCCTACTCATCTTATTATATTAGCAAGGCATGACTCTGTATTCACCACATCAATACAAATGTTAAGCACCACAGTGTCCAAGTAAGGCAATTGGATCATAGTTTTTCACTATGCATCAATTTTTTATTCTTCATGCAATACATGAGCATGAACCATTCGACATAGCATATAGGTGGAATAGAGTATGATGGTAGATATCAAAGGGGTAAAAAGTGGAGAAGATAGTCTCCCATCAACTAGGCATACAGCAAGCTATGGATATGCTCATCGATAGATGTGAATGCAAGGAGTAGGGATTGCCATGTAAATGATGCACTAGAGCTATAAGTGTATGAAAGCTCAACCGAAGCTAAGTGGGGTGTGCATCCAACTTGCTTGCTCATGAAGACCTCGGGCATTTTAAGAAGCCCGTCATCGGAATATACAAGCAAAGTTTATTATATGAAAATGTAATTCCCACTAGCATATGGAAGTGACAACATAGGAGACTCTCTATATGAACAACATGGTGTCACTTTGAGGCACAAGTGTGGTAAAGGATAGTAACAAAGTACCTTCTCTTTTTTTCTCTCATTTATTTTATTCTATTTTCATGGTGGGCTTTTCTCCTTTTTTTGCCTCCCCCATTCATTTTTTTATATCATGGGCTCATTTGGCCTCCCCCATTTTTATTTTATTTTTCATTCGGAGTATCATCTTGACTTGTAGGGGAATCATAGTCTCCAACATTCTTTCCTCACTAGGACAATGCTCTGATAATTATGATCATCACACTTTTATTTACTTACAACTCAATATGAAGAACTGATAGGAAGATATGACTCTATATGAATGCCTCTGGCGGTGTACCAGGATGTGCAATGATCTAGCTGACATGTATCAAAAACATGATGAACAGTGGCTTTGCCAAAAATACTATGTCAACTCTATATGATCATGCAAAGCAATATGATGATGAACGAACTAGTCATGTGAAGTGACGATGGAATTTCCATGGCAATATATCTAGGAATGGCTATGGAAATGCCATAATAGATAGGTATGGTGGTTGTTTTGAGGAAGATATAATCAGGCTTATGTTCAACATAGCGTATCATGTCACGGGGTTTGGATGCACCGGCGGAAGTTGCACCGATCCTCGAGGGGAGAATGGGCTATGCACGGTACCGAAGAGGCTGGCAAATATGAGAAGGTGAGAATGCGTATGTTCGTGGTATCACATTAGTCATAAAGAACTCACATACGTATTGCAAAGTTTTATTATTTTTAACACAAATCAAAGTACTCATCACATGCTCGGAGGGAGGAGGTTGGTAGGAGTTAACCATTGTGCGCCCCCGACTCAAAACAACACTAGGATTTCAACGAGGAATAAAAATGCTCACACATCATAAGCATGCCCCTTTAATGTTTAGATGAATAAAAAGTTAACACCTCTTATTCTCGACACTTCTACGAATCAACAATTATGGACTCACACCTTTTTCATATTACCACATCAATGTCATTAACACACAACTTCTCTATATGGGCTACATGATGGTTTTGATTATCATTCATTGAATACCTATTATTTTTTGACTCGTCTTATGACCCATGCAAATTAATGTCACTATTTATTCAGCTCCCCAAAAAATATAAGTGAAGAACGAGACCATATTATTTTACAAAATCTACACGCCACCGTGCTAAAAAAGATATAAGTGAAGTATTAGAACAACTACCAAGCTCAAAAGATATAAGTGAAGCAAATAGAGTATTCTAGCAAATTATCATGAAGGTGTGGGTCTCTAAAATAGATGTGTCCATAAAATGATGATTGTGACAAACTTAAAGTAAAAGCAAACAAAAGAAAACGACGCTCCAAGCAAAACACATATCATGTGATGAATAAAAATATAGCTCCAGGTGACATACCGATGGATTGAGACGAAAGAGGGGAAGCCTTCCAGGGCATCCCCAAGCTTAGACTCTTGAGTATCCTTAGAATTGTTCTTGGGGTGCCTTTGGCATCCCTAAAATTAGGCTCTTTCTACTCCTTATTCCTTAGCCCATCGTGATCACACCCAAAACTTGAAAACATCAATCACACAAAACTCAACGAAACTTCATGAGATCCGTTAGTATAAGCAAGATATTTAATACTTTAGGTACTGTGATAAATTGATTTTTAGTTCATTTTTTCATAATGGTTACTATATTCTAACTTCTCCATGGCTTATACCCCCCCGATATAATCCATAGCATAATCAAAACAAGCAAACTATGCAAGCAAATTATAATCTGTTTAAAACAGGACAGTCTGTAGAAATATGTAAAGAGTCCATACTTATGCAACTCTAAAAATTCTGAAAAAATAGGAAAATGTAAAGAATTTGTATGTAAATACTGTGTCAAAATTTCAGATCGTTATCACGTGCCAGTGAAAAATGAAAATTCATGTACTGGAGTCAAAGTTTCTGTTAAGTTTCAGTATCGTTTCTACTTAGTTTATGAGTCATCCCAAAAGTTTTACTTGGAAGAAACACTAATTTAAACATAAAAATATAATCATTATGGAGGTAAAAATCATGTTATCACAAAATAATAGAAAGTAAAAACAAAATTTAAGATACATATTGGGTTGGCTCCCAACAAGCTCTCTTGTTTTATGCCCCTAGCTAGGCATAATGAGAGTTTCAAGTGTTGTCATATTTGACACTCAACCCATAGGTAGATCTCATTATTGATTCATAAGGTGGTTTAATTCTCTTCCTAGGTAAGTTTATCATTCTTGTCTTTAATGGGAATTGGAATCTTTCACCTATAGTTCATACGAAAGGCCTTCCATGTATTATGGGACAAAAAGGATTGCAATCAATATCAATCATAATGAAATCTACATGCACAAAATTTTTGTTTTCAATAATGATCACATAATTAATTCTACCCAAAGGTTTTTTGTTGATAGAATCCGCAAGATGCAAGTTTAGGGAAAACTCTTCAATATTAGTGAGACCAAGCCCATCACATAAAGTTTTAGGCACTGTTGAAATACTAGCATCAAGGTCACAAAAATCATTGCATTCATATTTATTTAACTATATTTTATAGTAGAATCCCACTCATCATGCAACTTTATAGGAATAGAAACTTCAAGCTCAAGTTTCTCATCATAAGATTTTATCATAGCTTCTACTATATGTTCGGTAAAAGCTTTGTTTTGTTCATAAGCATTAGGTGAGCTAATAATGGATTTCAGAAAGGAGATACATTCTAATAAAGATAATTTATTATAATTAAAGTCCTTGTAATCGAAGATAGTGGGCACCTCACTAGTTAAAGTTTTGACCTCTTCAAACCCACTTTTTTAGTTTTAGCATTAAAATCATCACCCTCCAAGCAAACAGGACGCTCCTCAACAAAAGTTGACTCATATCCAGTCCCTTTATAATTCATATTCAAAGAACCAACCATTTTAAGATCTTCATCTTGATTCCGGTAAAAACCAAGTGGAAGAGCTTTTTCCAAGAATTCTCGCTTAGCTCTGAACTTAGAGGCCCTCTCCTTACTTTGATTCATATATAATGGGATAGATTTAATAGTCTCGTGAAAATCATGCTTGCATGGCAAAGATTTATTTTTAAGAGTTTCAACATCAAGAGAAATTATATTCATGTTTTAGCCAAATTATCAATCACATACAACTTTTCTTCTACCGTAGTATTGAAAACCTTTTGAGAATTAATAAAGTCCTTAATTGTGTTCTCAAGATCACAAGGTATCCTATTAGGACTTGTAGAAGAATTTCCATAAGAATTACCATAAGAAATTCCATAGTTGTTAGAGGAATTACCGGGATACGGTCTAGCATTGAAATTACCTTTATAAGCATTGTTATTGAAATTATTTCGCGAGATGAAGTGCACATCAATATCATCATTATTTTCTAAATAAAAGTAGACAAAGGCATATCATTGGGATCAATATTACAGTTTTTCTAACAACCATATTCATAAGAGCATCCACTTTTTCACTCAAAGTAGTGATTTCTTCGACATCATTTACCTTCTTACAAGTTGGAGCTCTTTCGGTATGCCATTTAGAAGAATTTGTCACAATGTTGTCTAGAAATTACCTGTGGCAGAATCTAGAAGATTTCTAGAAACAAACTATAGTCTAGTATAGAAATTTGGATAATCATCCACAGGTTTAAGCCATGAGTTGGACAATTTCTTATCATCAATTTCATTATCTCCCAAGATTTTGCAACATGTTCTCCATCTTGATGTTTAAATTTCATTATTTGGTTTCTAAGGGAGATGATCTTAGCAGGAGGAAAATACTTGGCAATAAAAGCATATTTACAATTATCCCACGTTCCAATACTATTAAGAGGTAAAGATGAAAACCAACCTTTAGTTTTATCTCTTAGTGAAAAAGGAAATACTTTTAATTTGCATATCACATAATTCAACAAAGGTATTAAGATGTGATGCGGGATCCTCATTAGGACTTCCCAAAAATTGATCTCTCATGACAAGATTCAGCAATGCAACATTAATTTCAAATGCCTCCACACTAGTGGCAGGTGGTATAGGAGTAGTAATAAAATCATTATTATTAGTATTTGAGAAATCACACAACTTCATAGTATCTTGAGACATAGTGATCACACAAGCAAAGCAACAAGCAAGACAAGTAAACTAGCAAGCAAAGCAAACTAGAAGTAAACTAGTAACAAGCAAAGGTAAATAATTTTGTATTTTTGATTTTTATGATAACAAACAAAATATACCAGCAAATAAAAAGAAGAACAGATGAATGAAAATTTGTCTGAAGTTACGTGATAGTTGGTGATGGTATTTACCGGCAACGCGCCAGAAATCCTCCCTGATACTCGTGATCAACGTCATGTTTTCCGTGAAGAGGAACGGATTATCTAATAGAGGCAAAGTTGTCCCTATCTTTGGATGAGATGGTAGCTATCATTTTTGGTGGAGTAGACTTTGACGATTCAACTATGAACATGTGATGACGTCGCGCCTTAGCAATCGCTAAACCAACTCCGAGAGGTTATTGACCACACCGGAGCACGACCACCCTGACCACGAGGGTCTATTTACTACATGCAAACTAAGAACAAGCAAGAAACTAAGATTGCAATCTGGATATTGCTAATATAATAGGAAATCTTTATTGATGAAAATGGGGTTCTGTTACGCCTTTGTCTGGTCGTGGAACACAAACGAAGAACGCGAAGTTGCAGCTATGGCGAACTTGTAATATAAAAAACTCAAAGAAAAAGCTACTAGATTGATCTACTTATATAGGGGCAAGGGGTGGTGGCTAAGGAGGTGGGAGGACGTTCCAAGTCAGCCTAAAACTAACCCTAGATCATACAAGGCCCATGGGCCTGTCGTGGGGAACGAGCACCTATGGGATCGGAGGGACCCCTTTCGGTTCGACGGGGGAGAAGGCTCGCGCAAAGAGCCTGTCTGATGAACAACACGCAGGGATCTTTACCCAGGTTCAGGCCGCACGGATGCGTAAAACCCTACTTGTGCTTGGTTGTATTGTGGGTGTTCTTAGGGTTCTTGCTACGGGGGCGCTATGAGCAGCTGCCACGCATGTGAGCTAGAAGGTCAAAAGATTCGAAGGACCAAAAGTCTTCTACTGTATCGCCCTCGGCCTCCTTTATAATCTAAAGGGGATCCCAACAGTGGCGTACAGTCCGTACAGGGGGTGTATAGAGCTACAGTGCTATCATACCTAACACTGACGGAGTAGGACAAGCGCATTTAATGCCCCATCACGCATCCCTATTCGTCTGTGGGACGGGACGGGATCCCATCCCATCGACTCCGGTTAGCCCTCTCCAGTGCCGATGCCACGACACGTGTCCAGGCGGATCGACACATGGCCTGTGTGTTGGCGGGGCCTTGCCAGGGCTTCACCTTGCCGCGTCTTGCCGAGGCTCTGTCTTTGCTTGAGGGTCTGATGGTCATCCCACCAAGGCTTTACCGGGGGTCTCAATTCTTCTATGCTGGTACCTGGCAAGTCCCTCTTGGGCCTCGTTGCTAGGGTGGCTACCATTGCCCGTGCACGAGTAAAGGGGCACTAGGAAGCCCAAAACTCTAGTGCACCGATAGGAGCCCCGGGGCCTGGGCCACACACGTCGCGAGGCGTTGTTGGGCTAGGCCCAAATAGTGTACGGGTGTGCGTGGCAAGGCCTTGCAGTCGTGATCATTGCGCTCACTGCACTTCCCCACGACGTCCATTGAATGCGGGACATGGGGTATGTGCGCGGTGCAGCCATCAAATTTTTAATTACTGCGCCAGGTCATTTCCGCCACGTGCGCCGCATGCATAGCGAGGAGCCAGCAACGGGCGCCCATGACTTAAAGTCCCTGGGAAAAGCAGTAACTGCAGCACCATGGATTGGAGCAACAGGGTGATTGTTGTTCGCCCCATGAGCGTGAGCGCCGCTATTGGAGGAGGCGGGCGGCGACCCTTGGAGTAGGGGAGAGCCAGCCCCCGCGCTTCTCCCTATAAATTGGGGGATAGCGAGGGCGATGCTCATCTATCCTCCCTCCCTTCTCCAAGCGAGAACCTTCATAGCTTGTCCTTCCACGTTTCCCCGGTCTTCGAGCGGCGTCCGCCCTTAGCCATGAACAGGGGGCGACGGCGACCACCGTCCTCCGCTCCAAGGAGGAGCTCTTGTCAGGATCATGCCACCGCTTTAGCCATAGAGGCGGAGGGCGGTCCGAGCGCACATGGTGGAAGGGGCGCGAGGGGTTGCAGCCGTCGCGGAGGTCGAGGCCGGGGGAGGCGGAGCGTTGCCCCACCTCCTCCTCCGGTGTCGGACCTCTTCATTGAGGAGACCCATGCCAAGGGGACGGCGCTAGAGTTCATCCTCGAATTGGTCGGTCCCGTTCGGAGCCATCTGCACCTCCCTCGCCCTTTCGCCAGGGCGATGAAGGATGACGAGCCGCCCATCCTATGATTACAGGTGCATGGTTGTCGCAATGGCACGACGCGGGTGGACGTCAAGTACCCGGCGAGTCGCATCATGTTCCTTAGGCGCGGCAGGAAGACCTTCACCCACGCCCACAACCTCCAGGAAGGGCACGCCCTTCGTTTTAAAATGACGGGGGCCAATCTGCTCTCCGTCAAGATTTATGGGCGCTCAGGCGTCCGTCTCAGGTGATGTGAAGAGAGCTCGAGCGGAGCCAAAAGCTCCTCCTCGAGCGAGAGTGATGAGGAGGACAGCGACGAACACAACGACGATGAGTCCGGTCTTCAGGCGGTCAAGTCGGAGCCCGACGACTCGATCTCGGACTGACCGCCGGCCGCACCATCACCGCCAGCCTCACGCCTCTCCCCTCCCGATAGGACGACCTTGCCGGGGGCTTTAGTCCCGGGCGTTGCCTCATCTTCCAGTTGAATCTTCCGACAGGCCCGTGGACTTCGGCTTCTAGGGTCCATCCCCCTTTTCGCCCGCACTGGCCTTCTCCTTCGTGCAATGCTAGTCCGGGAGGGGCCAGGTTCTTGCCTGCCCATCTGGCAGCCCTGCTCCTCCGCGTAGTGCTGGTCCAGAGGGGCCAGGCCGGGCTTCTACCGAGGGCCTCTCGCCACCTTTTTCTTTTGTAGCCCGCCTCCCTTTTCCATCTTTTTCTTCTTGTAATCTCTCCTAGGGAGAAACTCAAACAAAGATGTACTTAGGAAAAAGCTATATCTCATGTAAATTTCACCCTATTTTGAATGAATGTGTATTATCTTCCTTGTAAGACTGTTTCTGTGCATGGAACTTCCCCTACGCCTTCTCGGAAGAATCTTGCCGACGTGCGTAGCCCTACCGCGAGCGCTTCAAGGAACGGGTCCTTAGCAGCCTGCTGGAGGTGCCATTGTCGGCAAGATACCTTGGCGTCCTTGGTACAGCCGCCCAAGGTGTTGGCCGCGCTCGAAATAGAATAAAGGCGCGAGCGCCGTCACTTGAGTCGTTGAGCGGACTCGAAACGAAACAAGGAGCGCAGGCACAACCACTTAAGCCATTGAGCGGTCCAAAACACAATGAGGGCGCAGCCAATCGCGGCAAGGTTCCTGTGCATGCAAGTTTTCCATACAGAAGTCGAAATAGCCCAAGGAAAATAACTTCACGGCAAGAAAACACTTGGGGTTTTGCAACTTATATTTTTGTTATCGTACTCCTTTCGGCAAGTTCTCTCTTTTTTTGGGACGTCGCTCATAGGTATCCATACCATACCGTCATCCCCCCCCCCCCCCCCCGCAAAGCTACACGCGAGGTGACCTTCTGTCCTTTGAGAAAAAGAAAGAAGAGAAAATATGGATATGGAACCTTGGTGGTCCGTTAGCCCTTGCTGGGAGCAAGTGTAATACAATATCTCAGACAAATATGCACATAAGTAAACATGAAAATCCATCAAGACTGCAGAACACTTATCTTTATTAAACTATGCACAGGGTCTGAGCCTGGCTTAGTACCAAGGATTACATGCTTCAGCGGCAAGACTTGTACAAAAGGTGGTTGCCGGGAGGCCCGGCAACAGCGCCTTATGGGTAGAACTTGCGAAGATGTTCGATATTCCAGGAGTTGCTCACCCGGATGCCATCTACGGTCTCTAGGCGGACTGCGCCAGGCCTGGTGACTCCTACCACCCGATAAGGGCCTTCCCACTTCGGCATCAACTTGTTGGAATTCTTGGCGGACTGAACTCGCCGAAGAAGAAGATCGCCTTCGTCAAGACTTCTGGCATTAACATTGCGGCTATGGTAGCGGCGCAAAGCTTACTGGTAGCGTGCAGCTCTCATAGCAGGCTGAAGACGGTTTTCCTCAAGGAGCATCGCGTCATCTAGTCGTAACTGCTCTTGCTCGAGCTCATCATAAGCGAGCACTCGAGGTGACCCATATATGAGTTCCGTGGGGAGAACTGCCTCCGCCCCATAGACGAGGGAGAAGGGTGTCTGGCCGGTAGCTCGATTTGGTGTCGTACTGATTGACCAAAGAACCACCGGTAACTCATCAATCTAGTGCCTTCCGCACTTGTGCAGACTGTCGAAAGTTCTCATCTTGAGGCCTCGCAGCACTTCAGCATTAGCCCTTTCCACTTGGTCGTTGCTCCTCGGGTGGGCAACGGATGCAAAACAGATTCTACTACCAAGGTCTTGGACATACTGCATGAAGGTGCAGCTCGTGAAGTGTGTGTCGTTGTCAGTGATGATCCTATTGGGAACACCAAAGCGGCAAACTAGTCCTTTCAAGAACTTGACGACTGACTGTGTTGTCACCTTTCTCACTGCTTCTACTTCTGGCCACTTTGTGAACTTGTCGATTGCAACGTACAAGTACTCAAATCCCCCGGCGGCGCTGGGAAAGGGATCCAAGATGACAAGCCCCCAGACCGAAAATGGCTAGGAGAGAGGGATCGTTTGAAGGGTTTGAGTTGGTTGATGTAATCTCTTCAAATGAAACTGGCATGCTTCACACTTGGTTACTAATGCCATCGCATCCTGGAGGGCAGTGGGCCAAAAGAAACCTTGTCGGAATGCCTTTTCGGCAAGTGCTCTCGATCCTATGTGGGAGCCACATATGCCTCCATGTATCTCTACCAACAGCACTTGTCCATCTTCCCAGGAAATACATTTGTGTTTCACACCGTTCGGTCCCTTTCTGTACAGGACGTTGTCTACGAACTGGTACATACTAGACTGGCAGGCTACTTTCTCTGTTTCTTCTTATTCTTCGGAAAGTTTGACTGTTTGAAGGAAATAGACGATGTGTTGTGCCCATGTTGAAGCCTGGGGCTCGACAACAAGGACTAAAGGCATATCCTTCGCCGGGATAGCATCTGTCTCAATGGCAAGGGCCCACTACAAGAAATATGGTCAATTATGACTCCCCATTTTGGTCAATGATTCATCATTGTTGTCGTTTATTAACCTTTTTTGACCAAATTCAGAAGATCAACAACCAAAATTATGGTCATTACTAATGAGGCTGGAACACGTAGGATCTAGTGTGGCCAACTGACGTGGCAATGTCCACATGGCAACAATGATGACGTGGACACCATGTAGGATCGATCAAAATCGGTGGTTTTAATGGGCTGAGCCCAATAATTAGCCCATTTGCAGATTTACTTTTGGGCTACAACTATGGGTCGAGCCCATTAATTCAATCCATTTTTATATTTACTTTTGGGCCACAACCATGGGCCAAGCCCAATAGATCAACCTGTTAATGATGGTTCATGGGCTAAGGCAACATACAACCCATTATTCATTCCATCATTCAACTGGGCCAGCCCTTTTCATTTAATTGGGCCAGCTCTAGATTGCACCTGAAACAATCCAACCCACTCACACAATTTAGTAGTCTTGGCCCAGCCCTTATTCAATTAAGATCAACAATATTTCATTTGACAATTTGGTAGTCAACCAAAAGCACAGGAGAAGTTGTCTAAAAAAGTATATAGGGGAATATAATGATAATAACAAAGCAGTATCATTACATCACAGGATCTCAAATAACACAGCAGAATGAACAAACAGCAGTATCATTGTTCAACATGACACAACCAATAAGATGACATCTAGTTTGTGATAGCAGTATGATGACACCAACAAATGCAAAATTATCAAACCAGAGTCATCCCAGGTCCATATTAGTGTTCAGCCAAATGAACTAATCAACTCTTTGGTTCTCCACCTTCTGGTACCTCTTGTTCCATAGCACTTTCCATGTCACCCTGGCATTTAAAGAAATATGCACACATGAGCAAGTACAATGTCCATAAATATATTACATTAGGTTATGAATGACTGGGAAACTTTATAAGGAAACTATTCAAGAATCAATGTCCTAGTAGCAGCAATTTAAGAAGCTAACATCTCTACTACTATCACTGTTCAAAAAAGCGCTATTAGGCGCTCGCCTAGGCGTGCTTAAGCGCTGGGCGCTGGCCTAGCGCCTCGCTTTGGCCCAAGGCGCTCCAAAAAGCGGCCGGCGAGGTCCTCCGGCAAGAAATCGACCTCTCCGGCGAGGAATCATGTTTCTCGGGTCTGAAATCAATCCCCCCGGCGAGGATTCTACCTCCCTTGTGAGGATTCATCCTAGCCGACGAGGGATTCAGCTACTCCGACGACAAATTGACTGATTCCGGCGAGGGATCAAGCTTCTCCGGCGAGGGATCAAGCTTCTCTGGCAAGGGACAAAGGAAGAGGGAGAGAAGCAGTGTAGCAAGGGAGAGAGGACGAGGGGAAGAGGCGGCATGAGGAGGAAAACCTAAATTTCCTGTCGACTACACCATACACGAGCTTTAGTAGGAGGATATGAAGATGGGCCTGTGGTTTAATGGGCTAGGCCAGCCCATCTAGCTTATTTCTTCATCCTACAGTACTAACGCCTAATTGCGCCTAATTTCGCCTAATCAGGCCTAAGCTAGAAAAGCGCAAGTAGGTGGCCAAACGCATAATTAACACCTAGCGCTTTTTTGAACTATGACTACTATGGTACATAATTTTTTTAATTCAGATTAGCTATCTGCCAACACTTGGGAGCAATTACAGGCCATTTGATTTGATCCACACAGTACCCAACTCAAGTGATCTAATGGCTGGCGTTTCTTGGATTCTCTCTGTACAGCCACCTACCAAAATGACCACATGAACTTTCTGGATTTCTCACGATGCCAAATGCCCACGTACGTGCTGGTGCAAAAGTATGCTATTTCCAATATTTTGTGGCTCTGAACTTTAATGCTTAACAATTGAAGGCCTGTAATATCTGGCAAATAACAATGACTCACTAAATAAGTAATGTTTCACAAATGAAAGCACTCAACGATCGCGGGAACTTCTGAATGCAGCAATTTGATAACCCTTTCTCAAGCATACATACTGCTATTAGACTAGCAACCATGGGCAGATAAGCCACTATTTTCCAAGAAAATTAAGTGAGTAAGAAATACGTGCATAGCACATGCCTTCTACTAGTAATACTAATACAACACCTGATATTTTGAAAGAAAGATGGGAAAATCTATGCTGCACACGACGCACACCTGCGTGTCGTGCCGCGGCTGTCACCCGTGACTAGCTACAGCACAGTGCACTGTTTGCTCAATACAGACTAGCAGTGATTGCTACATGGGTGGACAACATATGCTTTTGTATATATCTCTGGAATAGAATGTTGACTAAATAATAATCCAGTCTACATGCTACTAATTAACTAATAGTTATTTGAAAACTTTGTAGCAGGCAAGCAGAATAAATCATCCTTGGCAACTACATTTTTTTGCAAGTTACTGTCAGCTACATGAAATAAGCATAGCACCAGGTTTATTAAAAAGGTAAGCATGAACAACAAGCCATTGTTGAAATTTAAATCAGGCAACTAAGTGCAGCTCTGTTTAGCTTAAATGGGAACATGGAGCAGAGAAGAATGTAATACGTTTCAGGAGAGCATATCTTGTTTATGTAATACAGTATACAGGATCAGAGAAATTCACTACCACAAGACCTAAACATTTCATTCCGATCATATAAAAAATGACACGGTTTTTCTTCACTCTAAAAGCTGGGAAGATAGATGCTTCACGCAACCACTAGACAAATAATCAGAGAGCATACATCACTCTCTCTTAATTAACAGTGTCCAATGACAAAGCAATGCCTGCCGGACAACAACAGGTACTGAAATTACCTGAAGAGTATCAATACAAAATTAATATGCAATGTGATTAGGAAAGGGAACATACCATACATGAAACAGAGGACTGGGAAAAACAAACAAACTATAACGAAACAGGAATCATATACTGTACTACTTTGAACAAACCATCTGTATCAAATCCATCAAGCAGAAATCATATAATGCAATCAGGTGTAACAAGGATGAGGTAAACAAGCCTCATCAACACGGTAAAGAATACTAGAAACTTACTATTGCCTTCTTAACTGGCTCAAAGAAACCCAAGTCTTCTTGCCATTGTGGCACTCCTCGAATAGATCAATCACAGTCAACTCTTCGCCCTTACGAGCCTCTTTGTGAAATTGTTCACAACACAATGGAACAATAAGAAACAAATGAAAAAAATATAACTGTAAGCTTGAATGTTTAAAATCAGGAGCGGACTATTAGCAATCCTAGAAGACATGAATTTCAGTTACTAGGTTACAAACATTAGCTAGGCACAAAACTGTACAAAGCACAAGTCACGTACATAGAAAACCAAACAGCACACTCAACAAAACATTTATACCTGCAAGTTTCTTGCTTCTTGTCATCTTTGTCATAGTGGATCCCAAGGGACTTGGGTCTGTGCTAGTCAACTTGGTGATGCTGAGTTGCCTGATTGGTTGATTCCTGGTTTACAGTCCTTGCTTGCTGGACAAGTTGATGGCCTACGGAGGAGCATAGCAATTACGAGTTAAAAACATAAAGTGGGCAGAGCTTTGAAAGGTAGATAAGCACTCAAGTTGCACATATAATAATATCTAGACACAAGCAATTCACTACTTGTCCTCGAGATCAGTCACACACAGAAATACACAAGCTGCAGCCTGCACATTTTTAGCTATTGGTGAAGATTTCGTATGTATCATGTCTTCATATAATATACTAATGTTAATCACGATACAGTGGAGAGGAGTGAAAAAGAGACAGTAACAGGCTAAAAGCTATTTCAGGGACCTGGTCAAAATCAAGTTTATGCTACAAAATAGTACGGAATATAATCTGAAGGATAGGCTTCCACATGAATCTAGGACATCAATTGTATAGCAAGGGAGAACACCATCAAGGGCAAGCAACAACCATCAATTTACTGTCATAAGCTATTTATTCCATGTTTTTTTACCAATCAATGCAATGTGCCATTTTTATTCCAGATACACAAAACGTGATGCACAAAGCAGAAGTGCAGAAGCACATGTAGCTTTTGCCAACCTGATCCTGGCCAACCAAGCTCAGTATACTCTAAACATCAAATGATAGTTAACGAAACTTACAGAGGTGACATTCTACATAAGCAGTGCTAACAAAATGAAACCACAGAGATGCTAAAAAATAGGTGCACTATATCAAGAAGCATACTGCTGTCATAGTGTCATATCAAGACAGATAATGAAAATAACACTAGTCTCTCAAGTACTTCTGCTCGCTTAAATTCCTACATACTCTTGATAGTTGGAAAACTATGCCATATCTCAAGATAAGGCATGCCTACAAGAAACTAAACAGCAAGATCTTGCAGAGAACAGTCAATGATTCCTCAAAAAGTACGGATCAACCATGTAAACATACAGAGAATTAACCCTGGATTCAACACTCAAAAGGGTCATCGATTGTCCGATTGGATGCTTTCTCCAAGCATTAATCCACAGTGCCTTACACTCCACTACGTGAATATAATCTGAAGCAGATTCGGTTAAAACAGAGCACCTACTTGGATGTGGGCTGAAGATGAAGTTACCTGGGAGAGGACGGAGAGGACGGTGTGCTTGTACTTGGGCACCTCCATGAGCAGCTTGCCGTCAGAGGATGGTCGCCAGCCCTTCTGCTTCCCTTCCACCTCTACAACTTTCACCACAGCATAACAAACACAGTGAGAAGCGGTGGTGGAGTGTGGTGGTGCAGAGAGAGAGAGAGAGAGAGAGAGAGAGATGTGGTGGTGCCGGAGCGGAGAAGCACAGGCGCCAGCGGCCCATACCTAGAGATGTTCAGGTCGTGCCGCCCAGCTGGTGGTTGGACCGGCCGCTGCTCGCGCCGCCCCATCGGTGGTTGGACCGGACGCTGCTCGCG
Source organism: Hordeum marinum (assembly GCA_022496015.1). Classification (NCBI taxonomy): domain Eukaryota; kingdom Viridiplantae; phylum Streptophyta; class Magnoliopsida; order Poales; family Poaceae; genus Hordeum; species Hordeum marinum. The sequence goes on along the minus strand of CM039675.1, from coordinate 208,129,864 downwards.
TCGCCCTGCCGATGGCTGGATCGATCGGTCGTTGCTAGCGCCGCCCCACCGGTGGCTGGATCGATCGGCCGCTGCTCGAGTCGCCCCGCCGGTGGCTTGATCGACCGGACGCTGCTCGCGTCGCCACGCCGATGGCTGGATCGATCGGGACATTGCTCGCGCCGCCCCACCGGTGGCTGGATCGATCGGCCCCTGCTCGCTTCGCCCCGCCGATGGCTGGATCGATCGGACCGTGGCTCGCGCCGCCCTTCCGGTGGCTATCGGCCGCTGCTCGTGCTCGAGGGGAAGGCAGGGGCGTCTAGGGTTCGAGGGGGCGACAGGGGCGGCTAGGTTTCGAGGGGAGGACAGGGGGTTTGGGGGGGAATGCTTAGACAGGAGCGGTTGTATGGTGCGGTGCAGCTGAATTATTTGACGAACATACCCTCATATGTCGCGGTGCGGGCGTGTGGCTGATTTCCGTGGTGACAAAAATAGCCTCATATGTGAAGCGGGAAAGTATTCGATGGTAGCGGGAAAGATTTCAGTGTGGCTAGTGGAGATTTGGAGTTAAAATCTTTACACATATTATTTGGAAAAAAAACATAATTAAATCGTTTTTTATGAAAATTTGACCTCAAATCAAGTGAATACATATTTTATTGGTTGTTAGTTCATTATTAAATCATAAATTGTAATGTAAAAGAGAGTTTTCATTTTCTTTGCATAAAAAATGCATTTTCCATTTCTCAGCTTTAGTATGAATTAGTGGAGCGGGAAAGTTTTTGGTGGTTTACATATAATGATTTCCTTTAATTTGTATTATAGTCAATCTTTAATTTGGAAGAATTAATATTCATTTGGTAGTGTATGTGTGGTGTTGCTCGAGGCGGGGTGATTTGTCGGCGGTCCTGATAATGATTGGAGTGCGGATCTACTCAAAGTCACGGCCTTTGGTGGTTCTTGAAGCGGCTTGGGTGCGAAGCGACGGCTTTGGCGGTGAAAGGTGTGTTCGTCGTGGGTTGATAGCGTGGCTCGGGTGCGGGCTAAGGAGATAAAACATTATATTGGATCTCGCATTGAGGTAATCCTTAATGCATTATTTTTGGTGTAGAAAAGTACAACTAAAAACTAAAAGGAGATAAAACATTGTATTAGATCTCTATCTATCATCGAATAAATACATGCAAGTGCAAACGCAAAACTACTAACTAATGCATTAAGGATTACCTTATCAGACCGTATTGATAGTATGTTGATTTCAATAAAACAACATTAATAGACTATGTTTATACCTAGACAAATGACCGACTGTCGGCACCAAAGTGTTGGAAATATGCCCTAAAGGCAATAAATAAAGTGTTTATTATTATATTTCCTTGTTCATGATGATCGTTTATTATCCATACTATAATTGTATTGATTGGAAACACATTACATGTGTGGGTAAATAAACAACACTTTGTCCCTAGTATGCCTCTAGTAAACTAGCTCGTTGATCAAAGATGGTCAAGGTTTCCTAGCCATTGACATGTGATGTCATTTGATAACGGGATCACATCATTAGGAGAATGATGTGATGGACAAGACCCAAACTACAAACGTAGCATATGATCGTGTCAGTTTATTGCTACTATTTTCTGCATGTCAAGTATATGTTCCTATGACCATGAGATCATGAAACTCACGGACATCGAAGGAGTGCCTTGTGTGTATCAAACGTCGCAACGTAACTGGGTGACTATAAAGGTGCTCTACAGGTATCTCCGAGGGTGTCTGTTGAATTGGCATGGATCAAGGCTGGGATTTGTTACTCCGTGTGACGGAGAGGTATCTCAGGGCCCACTCGGTAATACAACATCACAATAAGCCTTGCAAGCAATGTGACTAAGTGTTAGTCACGGGATCTTGTATTACGAAATGAGTAAAGAGACTTGCCGGTAACGAGGTTGAACTAGGTATGGAGATACCGACGATCGAATCTCGGGTAAGTAACATACCGAAGAACAAAGGGAATATCATACGGGATTAACTGAATCCTTGACATAGAGGTTCGACCGATAAAGATCTTCGTAGAATATGTAGGAACCAATATGGGCATCCAGGTCCCGCTATTGGTTATTGGCCGTAGAGGTGTCTCGGTCATGTCTACATAGTTCTCGAACCCGCAGGGTCTGCACACTTAAGGTTCGGTGACGTTTCGGTAGTATAGAGTTATGTATGGTGGTGACCGAAGGTTGTTCGGAGTCCCGGATGAGATCCCGGATGTCACGAGGAGCTCCGGAATGGTTTCGAGGTAAAGATTGATATATAGGAAGTCCTGTTTTGGTCGTCGGAAAAGTTTCGGGCTAATCGGTAATGTACCGGGAGTGCCGGGAGTGTACCGGGAGACCACCGGGAGGGGTATTTCGACCCAAGAGACTTCATGGGCTGTGGGAGACTAATTACTAGCCCTTAATGGGCTGGTGGAAGTCCCACACAAAGCCCATGCGGCTAGGGAGAAAAAACCAAAGAGAAAAGGTGGAAAAAGGCAAAATTAGGGTGAATCCTAGTCCTACTAGGATTGGAGGTGGATTCCACCTCTCCCACCTGGTCCGGTCCTCTCTTCCTCTTATATATACTGGAGGTTTTAGGGTTTTTGCACAGAATTTTTAGCCACGTGCTCCCGTTCCTCCAGTGCATAGTTTCTCCTCTAGATCGTTTTTTTGCAGCGCTTAGGCAAAGCCCTGCCGGAATAGCTCCACCACCATCACCGGAGCGCTGTCACGCTGCCGGAGAACTCCTCTTCCTCTTCACTCCTTCTTGCTGGATCAAGACGGCGGAGATCGTCATCAAGCCGTACGTGTGCTGAACGCGGAGGTGCCGTCCGTTCGGCGCTAGATCGGAAGGACCGTGATCAAGTTCGCGGGACGGATCGTGATCAAGTTCGCGGGACGGATCGTGATTGGATCGCGGGACGAATCATGATTGGATCGTGGGACGCTCGGCGATTTGGATCGCGAAGCCGTTCGACTACACCAACCGCGTTTCTTAACGCTTCCCGCTTAGCGATCTACAAGGGTACGTAGATCCACTCTCCCTCTCGTAGATGCTCATCACCATGGATAGATCTGCGTGTGCGTAGGAAAAAAATTGTTTCCCATGCAACGTTCCCCAACAGTGGCATCATGAGCTAGGTTTATGTGTAGATGAGATCTCGAGTAGAACACAAAAGGTTTGTGGGCGTTGATGCTTAGATTGCTTCCTCCCTTGGTCGGATTTTGGTTCAGCGGTATTGTAAGATGAAGCGGCCCGAACCAACATTACCCGTACGCTTACGAGAGACCGGTTTCCTCGACCGCAACTTGTTGCATAGATGGCTTGAGGGTGCCAGTTTCTCTCACTTTAGTTGGATCGGATTCGACAAAGGCAGTCCTTGAGAAGGTTGAAAAGCAACTAGTGTATCACCGTTGTGTTTTTTGCGTAGATGAGAATTGTTCTTGCTAGATACCCGTAGCAGCCACGTAAAACATGCAACAACAATTAGAGGACGTCTAACTTGTTTTTGCAGGGTATGTTGTGATGTGATATGGCCAATTACATGATGTGATATATGTGATCTATGAGATGATCATGTGATGTATAGATTATCACGACTTGCATGTCGATGAGTACGGAAACCGGCAGGAGCCATAGGGTTGTCTTTAATTATTGCATGACACGTGTGTCAATCATTAAGCGCTATGTAATGCTTCACTTTATCGCTAAACGGTAGCAATAGTAGTAGAAGCATGTTGGGCGCGACAACCCCGATGGCGACACGTTGATGGAGATCAAGATGATGAAGATCATGGTGTCATGCCGGTGACGATGGAGATCATGCCGGTGCTTTGTAGATGGAGATCAAAAGCACAAGTTCATGGCCATATCATGTCACTTATGAATTGCATGTGATGTTAATCCTTTTATGCACCTTGTTTTGCTTAGGACGACGGTAGCATTATAAGGTGATCCCTCACTTAAATTTCAAGATGAATTGTGTTCTCCCCGAGTGTGCATCGTTGCGAAAGTTCGTCGTGTCGAGACACCACGTGATGATCGGGTGTGATAGACTCTACGTTCACATACAACGGGTGCAAGCCAGTGTTGCACACGCAGAACACTCGGGTTAAACTTGACGAGACTAGCATGTACAGACATGGCCTCGGAACACAAGAGACCGAAAGGTCGAACATGAGTCATATAGTAGATATGATCAACATGAGATGTTCACCATTGAAGCCACCTCAACTCACGTGATGATCGGACTTGGGTTGGTGAATTTGGATCATGTGACACTCAGATGACCTGAGGGATGTTGATTTGAGTGGGAGCTTTAGTAAATTTGATTAACTACACTCATTATATTGAACAATAGTCTAAGTAAACTTTGCATATTTATGTTGTAGATCAATGGCTCGCGCAGTAGCACCCCTGAATTTTAATGCGTTCCTAGAGAAAGCTAAGTTGAAAGATGATGGAAGTAACTTTGTTGACTGGGCCCGTAATCTGAGGATTATCCTCATGGCTTCCCAGAAATCATATGTCCTTGATGCACCGCTTGGTGACCAACCAGAAGACATGACCTCCGAAGACATTAAGAATGCTTGGGAGACACGTACTGGAGATTACTCAATAGTTCAGTGTGTAATATTGTATGGCTTAGAACCGAGACTTCAAAGACGTTTTGATCGGCATGGAGCATATGAGATGTTCCAGGAGTTGAAGTTTATCTTTCAGAAGAATGCCCGGATCAAGAGGTGTGAGACCTCCGATAAGTTCTATGATTGCAATGTGGAGGAGAACAGGTCTATCAGTGAACATGTACTCAGAATGTCTGGGTATTCGACTCATCTAGCGGAGTTGGGAATTGCCCTCCACTAGAGGCGATCACTGACAGAATTCTTCAATCACTGCCACCTAGTACAATAGCTTTGTGATGAACTATAACATGCACGGGATGAACTAGTCAGTCGCCGAGCTGTTTGCGATGCCAAAAGTTGCTGAGTCTGAAATCCAGAAAGAACATCAAGTGTTGATGGTCAATAAAACCACTAGTTGCAAGAAAAATGGCAAGGGCAAGGGCAAGGGCAAGAAGGGTAAAACCAAGAAGGATGGCAAAGCAGTTGCTACTCCTGTAAAGAAGCCTAAGCATGGACCTAAGCCAGAAACCGAGTGCTTTCATTGCAAGGGAACTGGTCATTGGAAGCGGAACTGCCCCAAGTACCTGGCTGACAAGAAGGTGGACAACGACAAACAAGGTATATATGATATACATGTTATTGATGTGTACCTTACTAGCTCTCGTAGTAGTGCCTGAGTATTTGATACCGGTTCGGTTGCTCACATTTGTAACTCAAAGCAGGAACTACGGAATAAACGAAGGCTGGCAATGGACGAAGTGACAATGCACGTGGGAAATGGTTCCAAGGTTGATGTGATCTCCGTCGGCACGCTCTCTCTTTGATTACCATCGGGATTAGTGATGAACCTGAATAATTGTTATTTAGTGCCCGCATTAAGCATGAACATTATATCTGGATCTTGTTTATTGCGAGATGGTTACTCATTTAAATCAGAGAATAAAGGTTGTTATATTTATATGAGTAATATCTTTTATGGTCATGCACCCAATGTTAGGGGTTTATTCATATTGAATCTTGATAGTGATGACACACATGTTCATAACATTGATGCCAAAAGATGTAGAGTTGATAATGATAGTACCACTTTCTTGTGGCACTGCCGTTTAGGTCATATTGGTGTAAAACGCATGAGGAAGCTCCATGCTGATGGACTTTTGGAGTCACTTGATTTTGAATCACTTGACACATGTGAACCATGCCTCATGGGCAAGATGACTAAAACGCCATTCTTTGGAACAATGGAACGGGCAAGTGACTTATTGGAAATCATACATAATGATGTGTGCGGTCCAATGAATGTTATAGTGCATGGTGGATATCGTTATTTTCTCACCTTCACTGATGACTTAAGTAGATATGGGTATATTTACTTAATGAAACACAAGTCTAAAATGTTTGAAAAGTTCAAGCAATTTCAGAGTGAAGTTGAGAAACATCGTAACAAGAAGATTAAGTTCCCGCAATCTGATCGAGGAGGTGAATATCTGAGTTATGAGTTTGGCAGTCACTTAAGACAGTGTGGAATTGTTTCACAGTTGACACCGCCCGGAACACCACAGCGTAATGGTGTGTCCGAACGTCGTAATCGAACCTTATTAGATATGGTGCGTTCTATGATGTCTCTTGCTGATCTTCCACTATCATTTTGGGGTTATGCATTAGAGACAGTTGCATTCACTTAAAATAGGGCACCATCGAAATCCATTGAGACGATGCCATATGAACTGTGGTTTGGCAAGAGGCCAAAGTTGTCGTTTCTTACAGCTTGGGGATGTGATGCTTATGTCAAAAAGCTTCAGCCTGAAAAGCTGGAACCTAAAGCGGAGAAATGCGTCTTCATAGGATACCCGAAAGAGACAGTCGGGTATACCTTCTATCTCAGATCCGAAGGCAAAGTGTTTGTCGCTAAGAACAAAACATTTCTTGAGAAAGAGTTTCTCTCGAAATAATTGAGTGGGAGGAAAATAGAGCTCGATGAGGTTATTGAACCTTTACTTCAACCAGAAAGTAGCACAACATAGAAAGATGTTTCTGTGGAACCTACGATGGTAGAAGAGGAAGTTAATGATAATGATCATGAAGCTTCAGATCAAGCTACTATTGAACCTTGTAGGTCGACAAGGCCACGTACTACTCCTGAGTGATACGACAACCCTGTCTTGGAGGTCATGTTGTTGGACAACAATGAACCTACGAGCTATGGAGGAGCGGTGATGGGCCCGGATTCCGAAAAATGGTTAGAGGCCATGAAATCCGAGATGGGATCCATGTATGAAAACAAAGTATGGACTTTGGAAGTATTACCTAAAGGGCGAAAGGCCATTCAGAACAAATGGATCTTTAAGAAGAAGACAGACACGGACGGTAATGTCACCGTCTATAAAGCTCGACTTGTGACAAAGGGTTTTTCACAAGTTCAAGGAGTTGACTACGATGAGACCTTCTCACCCGTAGCGATGCTTAAGTCCGTCAGAATCATGTTAGCAGTAGTTGCATATTTCGACTATGAAATTTGGCAGATGGATGTCAAAATAGCGTTCCTCAACGGTTTCCTTGAGGAAGAGTTGTATATGATGCAACCGAAAGGTTTTGTCGATCCAGAGAATGCTGACAAAGTTTGCAAACTCCAGCGATCCATTTATGGGCTGGTGCAAGCATCTCGGAGTTGGAAAAGCGCTTTGATGAGGTGATCAAAGCGTTTGGTTTTATACAAGTTCATGGAGAAGCTTGTATTTACAAAAAAGTGAGTGGGAGCTCTATAGCGTTTCTAATATTACATGTGGATGACATATTGCTGATTGGAAACAATATAGAAATGCTGGAAAGCGTGAATGAATATTTGAACAAGAGTTTTTCAATGAAGGACCTAGGAGAAGCTTCTTTCATATTAGGCATTAAGATCTATAGAGATAGATCGAAACGCTTGATAGCGCTTTCACAGAGCACATACCTTGATAAAGTTTTGAAGAAGTTCAAAATGGATCAGTCCAAGAAGGGGTTCTTACCTGTGTTACAAGGTGTGAAGTTGAGTAAGACTCAATGCCCAGTGACTGCAGAGGATAGAGAAAAGATGAGTGTCATCCCCTATGCTTCAGCCATAGGCTCTATCATGTATGCAATGCTGTGCACAAGACCCGATGTCAGCCTTGCCATACGTATGGCCGGAAGGTTTCAAAGTGATCCTGGAATGGAACATTGGGCAGCGGTCAAGAATATCCTTAAGTACCTAAAAAGGACTAAGGAAATGTTTCTCGTTTATGGAGGTGATGAAGAGCTCGTCATAAAGGGTTATGTCGATGCAAGCTTTGACAGTGATCCGGATGACTCTAAGTCACAAACTGGATACGTATTTATTCTCAACGGGGGAGCGGTAAGTTGGTGTAGTTCCAAGCAAAGCGTGGTAGCCGATTCTATGTGCGAAGCGGAATACATCGCAACCTCGGAGGCAGTGAAGGAAGGTGTCTGGATGAAACAGTTCATGACAGATCTTGGAGTAGTGCCCAGTGCACTGAATCCAATGAACCTGTTCTGTGACAACACTGGTGCCATTGCTCTGGCCAAGGAACCAAGGTTTCACAAGAGGACCAAACACGTAAAGCGACGCTTCAACTCCATCCACGATTACATCGAGGAAAAGGACATAAATATTTGCAAAGTGCACACGGATCTGAATGTTGCAGACCCGTTGACTAAACCTCTTCCAAGGGCTAAACATAATCAACACCAGAACTGCATGGGTGTTCGATTCATTACAATGTAAATCACGTAGTGATGTGAGCTAGATTATTGACTCTAGTGCAAGTGGGAGACTGTTGGAAATATGCCCTAGAGGCAATAAATAAAGTGTTTATTATTATATTTCCTTGTTCATGATAATCATTTATTATCCATACTATAATTGTATTGATTGGAAACACATTACATGTGTGGGTAAATAGACAACACTTTGTCCCTAGTATGCCTCTAGTAAACTAGCTCGTTGATCAAAGATGGTCAAGGTTTCCTAGACATTGACATGTGATGTCATTTGATAATGGGATCACATCATTAGGAGAATGATGTGATGGACAAGACCCAAACTACAAACGTAGCATATGATCGTGTCAGTTTATTGCTACTGTTTTCTGCATGTCAAGTATATGTTCCTATGACCATGAGATCATGCAACTCACGGACATCGAAGGAGTGCCTTGTGTGTATCAAACGTCGCAACGTAACTGGGTGACTATAAAGGTGCTCTACAGGTATCTTCGAGGGTGTCTGTTGAGTTGGCATGGATCAAGACTGGGATTTGTTACTCCGTGTGACGGAGAGGTATCTCAGGGCCCACTCGGTAATACAACATCACAATAAGCCTTGCAAGCAATGTGACTAAGTGTTAGTCACGTGATCTTGCATTATAGAATGAGTAAAGAGACTTGCCGGTAATGAGGTTGAACTAGGTATGGAGATACCGACGAGGGAATCTCGGGCAAGTAACATACCGAAGAACAAAGGGAATATCATACGGGATTAACTGAATCCTTGACATAGAGGTTCGACCGATAAAGATCTTCGTAGAATATGTAGGAACCAATATGGGCATCCAGGTCCCGCTATTGGTTATTGGCCGTAGAGGTGTCTCGGTCATGTCTACATAGTTCTCGAACCCGCAGGGTCTGCACACTTAAGGTTCAGTGACGTTTCGGTAGTATAGAGTTATGTATGGTGGTGACCGAAGGTTGTTCGGAGTCCCGGATGAGATCCCAGACATCACGAGGAGCTCCGGAATGGTTCAGAGGTAAAGATTGATATATAGGAAGTCCTGTTTTGGTCGCCGGAAAAGTTTCGGGCTAATCGGTAATGTACCGGGAGTGCCGGGAGTGTACCGGGAGACCACCGGGAGGGGTATTTCGACCCAAGAGGCTTCATGGGCCGTGGGAGAATAATTACCAGCCCTTAGTGGGCTGGTGGAAGTCCCACACAAAGCCCATGCGGCTAGGGAGAAAAAATCCAAAGAGAAAAAGTGGAAAAAAGCAAAAATAGGGTGAATCCTAGTCCTACTAGGATTGGAGGTGGATTCCACCTCTCCCACCTGGTTCGGCCGACTCCTAGAGGCTTGGCCCTTGGGCCAAGCCTCCTCCTCTCTTCCTGTTATATATACTGGAGGTTTTAGGGGTTTTGCACAGAATTTTTAGCCACGTGTTGCCCGTTCCTCCAGTGCATAGTTTCTCCTCTAGATCGGTTTTTTGCAGCGCTTAGGCGAAGCCCTGCCGGAATAGCTCCACCACCATCACCGGAGCGCCATCACGCTGCCGGAGAACTCTTCTTCCTCTCCGCTCCTTCTTGCTGGATCAAGACGGCGGAGATCGTCATCAAGTCGTACTTGTGCTGAACGCGGAGGTGCCGTCCGTTCGGCGCTATATCGGAAGGACCGTGATCAAGTTCGCGGGACGGATCGTGATTGGATCGCGGGACGCTCGGCGATTTGGATCGCGAAGACGTTCGACTACACCAACCGCGTTTCTTAACGTTTCCCGCTTAGCGATCTACAAGGGTACATAGATCCACTCTCCCTCTCGTAGATGCTCATCACCATGGATAGATCTGCGTGTGCGTAGGATTTTTTTGTTTCCCATGCAACGTTCCCCAACACAAAGATCTATGGCGGTCATCGCAAGTTCGCAACATCATTGTTTGCTCGAGCTTGGATGGGGAGCAGATACAACGATCCCGAACAACAATGATTCTTGACGGTGGCCGATGGCAACAAGCGGGCGGCCCCTCTTGCTACTGATGAATGAGCATTTGGTGGGTCCCTCTCATGGAAAGGTAGAAGCCTCGCGGGTCAGAGCCTAGGGGTGTGGCCTCCAAAATCTTCTAGTGGGTTGACACCACACTGGGCCTTCTTAGCATAGATGACTGGGCCGGTAGTAGATGGGTCGTGGTACCCTGGTTTCACTAGACTGACAACGGTGCTTTTCTATCCCCTTCCCTTGTTGACAGAGAGATTTGATAGCCAACGGCAACCGCAATTGTAGGAGAAGTTTTCTTTTCGACCAGGTTCAAAACAAAGGGATTAGAGGAGTCTTGAACTATGTGTACTATGTATCATGGCCCCTTAAATTTCATTGTGTACTACATATCACCCCCTGGCCCCCCTTGAATCTGACCCTGACGGGGGGGGGGGGGGGGGGTAGGAGCACCGGGGTACACCACTTGCCCAGTCCCTGTACTAGGCGACAAATGCGACGTCCGTGGACGTTGTTTCCTCCTTACAGGCTCTGTTGTGGTGCTCCCACACCTTTTGGGCCACCCCGGATGAAAACTTGATCGTTGTGGTTGTATCCTACCCGAAGGCATCGCCTTTGAGTCCTCACTTCGACCGTGTTCGTCTCACCGCACCTTAGTGGATTGCTCTGTTGGAAATATGCCCTAGAGGCAATAATAAAATGGTTATTATTGTATTTCCTTGTTCATGATAATTGTCTATTGTTCATGCTATAATTGTGTTAACCGGAAACCATAATACATGTGTGAATACATAGACCACAACATGTCCCTAGTGAGCCTCTAGTTGACTAGCTCGTTGATCAATAGATGGTCACGGTTTCATGGCCATGGACATTGGATGTCATTGATAACGGGATCACATCATTAGGAGAATGATGTGATGGACAAGACCCAATTCTAAGCATAGCACAAGATCGTGTAGTTCGTTTGCTAAAGCTTTTCAATGTCAAGTATCGTTTCCTTAGACCATGAGATTGTGCAACTCCCGGATACCGTAGGAATGCTTTGGGTGTGCCAAACGTCACAACGTAACTGGGTGGCTATAAAGGTGCACTACGGGTATCTCCGAAAGTATCTGTTGGGTTGGCATGAATCGAGACTGGGATTTGTCACTCCGTGTGACGGAGAGGTATCTCTGGGCCCACTCGGTAAGACATCATCATTATGAGCTCAATGTGACTAAGGAGTTAGTCACGGGATGATGTATTACGGAACGAGTAAAGAGACTTGCCGGTAACGAGATTGAACAAGGTATGGGGATACCGACGATCGAATCTCGGGCAAGTATCATACCGATAGACAAAGGGAATTGTATACGGGATTGATTGAATCCTTGACATCGTGGTTCATCCGATGAGATCATCGTGGAGTACGTGGGAGCCAACATGGGTATCCAGATCCCGTTGTTGGTTATTGACCGGAGAGGTGTCTCGGTCATGTCTACGTGTCTCCCGAACCCGTAGGGTCTACACACTTAAGGTTCGATGACGCTAGGGTTATAGGGAAAAGGTATACGTGATTACCGAAGGTTGTTCGGAGTCCCGGATGAGATCCCGGACGTCACGAGGAGCTCCGGAATGGTCCGGAGGTAAAGATTGATATATAGGAAGTCCAGTTTTGGTCACCGGAAAGTTTTCGGGCTCATCGGTAGTGTACCGGGAGTGCCGGGAGGGTGCCGGATGACCCCCGGGAGGGGTGTGACGACCAAAGGACCACATGGGCTGTTAGATAAAGTGTGCCAGCCCTTATTGGGCTGGTCAAGACTTTTGCTAAAGGCCCATGCGGCTGGAGATAAGGAGATAAGGCAAAAAGGATTTAAAAGGAGGAGATCCACCTCCCTTGTGGGAGGTGGACTCTCCCTTTAATTCGGCCGGCCATCTCCTCTTTGGAGTAGAGGCCAAGCCAGCCCTCCACGTCCCTCCTCCTATATATACTTGAGGTTTTGGATGTTTTGAGACAAGATTTGATCTCTCTCTCTCACGGCGAAGCCCTACCTCTCTTCTTCCTCCTCCGCAGCGCTTAGGCGAAGCCCTGTCGGAATACCTTGCTACTCCACCACCACCACGCCGTCGTGCTGCTGTTGGAGCCCTTCCCCAACCTCTCCTTCCTCCTTGCTGGATCAAGGTGTTGGAGACGTCACCGGGCTGCACGTGTGTTGAACGCGGAGGTGCCGTCCGTTCGGCACTTGATCGGATCTACCGCGATCTGAATCGCTGCGAGTACGACTCCATCAACCGCGTTCTTGTAACGCTTCCGCTTAGCGATCTTCAAAGGTATGAAGATGCAATCTCTCCCCTCTCGTTGCTGGTTTCTCCATAGATAGATCTTGGTGAACGTAGGAAAATTTTGATTTACTACTACGTCTCCCAACAGTGGTATCAGAGCTAGGTCTATGCGTAGAATCTATGCACGAGTAGAACACAAAGCAGTTGTGGGCGTCGAGTTTGTTAATTTGCTTGCCGCTACTAGTCTTATCTTGATTCGGCGGTATTGTGGGATGAAGCGGCCCGGACCAACTTTACACGTACGCTTACGTGAGACCGGTTCCACCGCCTGACATGCACTAGATGCATAAGGTGGCTAGCGGGTGTATGTCTCTCCTACCTTAGTCGGATCGGATTCGATGAAAAGGGTCCTTATGAAGGGTAAATAGCAATTGGCAAATCACGTTGTGGTGTTGACGTAGGTAAGAAACGTTCTTGCTAGTAACCTATAGCATCCACGTAAAAACTTGCAACTACAAATTAGAGGACGTCTAACTTGTTTTTGCAGCATGTGCCTTGTGATGTGATATGGCCAAAAGGATGTGATGTGATGCATTGTGATGTATGATATTGATCATGTTCTTGTAATAGGGTTCACGACTTGCATGTCGATGACTATGACAGCCGGCAGGAGCCATAGGAGTTGTCTTATATTATTGTATGACCTGCGTGTCAATCATAAATGCCATGTAATTACTTTACTTTATTGCTAAACGTTAGCTGTAGTAGTAGAAGTAATAGTTGGCGAGACAACTTCATGAAGACACAATGATGGAGATCATGATGATGGAGATCAAGGTGTCGTGCCGGTGACAGTGATGATCATGGTGCCCCGAAGATGGAGATCAAAGGAGCAAGATGATATTGGCCATATCATGTCACTATATTGATTGCATGTGATGTTTATCATGTTTACATCTTATTTGCATAGAACGACGGTAGTAAATAAGATGATCTCTCAATAAAATTTCAAGAAAGGTGTTCACCCTAACTGTGCACCGTTGCTAAGGATCGTCGTTCCGAAGCACCACGTGATGATCGGGTGTGATAGGTTCTAACGTTCGCATACAACGGGTGTAAGCCAGATTTACACATGCGAAACACTTAGGTTGACTTGACGAGCCTAGCATGTACAGACATGGCCTCGGAACACGGAAGACCGAAAGGTCGAACATGAGTCGTATAGAAGATACGATCAACATAGAGATGTTCACCATGGATGACTAGTCCGTCTCACGTGATGATCGGACACGGGCTAGTTGACATGGATCATGTATCACTTGGAAGACTAGAGAGATGTCTATCTAAGTGGGAGTTCATTAATAATTTGATTAAATGAACTTAATTATCATGAACTTAGTCTAAAAATGTCCTTGCAAATTATGTCGTAGATAGCTCGCGCTGTAGCTCCACAGTTTTATTGATACAATCCTAGAGAAAAGTAAGTTGAAAGTTGATGGTAGCAATAATGCGGACTGAGTCCGTGATCTGAGGATTGTCCTCATTGCTGCACAGAAAGCTTATGTTTTTGATGTACCGCTAACTGCACCACTCCCTCAAGCGTTGTCTGTAGATGTTGTGAACATATGACAGGCACTTTTTGGTGACTACATGATAGTTCAATGCGTCATGCATTACGGCTTAGAATTGAGGCTCCAAAACGTTTTGAACGTCACGGAACATATGAGATGTTCTAGGAGCTGAGATTGTGATCTCAGGCTCGTGCCTATGTTGAGAGGTATGAGACCTCCAACAAGATTCTTTGTCTGCAAGATAAAGGAGAATAGCTCAATCGCTGAGCGTGTGCTCAGATTGTCTGGGTGCTACAATCACTTGAATCAAGTGGGAGTTAATCTTCCAGATGAAATAGTGATTAATGGAGTTCTCCAAGTCACTGCCACCAAGCTACTAGAGCTTCGTGATGAACTATAACATGCCAGGGATGGATAAGATGATCCCTGAGTTGTTCGTGATGTTTGACACCACGAAGGTAGAAATCAAGAAGGAGCATCAAGTGTTGATGGTTAAGTTAAACCACTAGTTTCAAAAGGGGCAAGGGCAAGAAGGGAAAACTTCAGGAATGGCAAGCCAGTTGTTGCTCTAGTGAAGAAACCCAAGGTTGAGCCCGAACCCGAGACTAAGTGCTTCTGTTATGAGGAGAATGTTCGCTGAAGCGGAAAACCCCTAGATGCTTGGTAGATAAGAAGGCTGGTAATGTCAATGGAAGTATATTTGATATACATGTTAGTGATGTGTACCTTGCTGGTACTCCTAGTAGCACCTGGGTATTGGATACCGGTTCGGTTGCTAAGTGTTAGCAACTCGAAATAAAAGCTACGGAGTAAATGGAGACTAGCTAGGTGAAAGGTGATGATGTGTGTTGGAAGTATTTCCAAGATTGATGTGATCACCATCGCACGCTCTCTCTACCTTCAGGATTTGTGATAAACCTAAATAAATGTTATTTGGTGTTTGCGTTGAGCATGAACGTGATTAGATCATGATTAGTGCGATACGGTTATTCATATAAGTTAGAGAATAATGGTTATTCTGTTTACATGGATAATGCCTTCAATGGTCATGCACCCACTCGAAATGGTTTATCGAATCATGATCGTAGTAGTACACATATTCATAACATTGGTACCAAAAGATACAAAGTTAATAATGATAGTACCACATGCTTGTGGCACTGCCACGTAATGTCATATTGGTATAAATCGCATGAAGAAACTCCATGATGATGGATGTTTTTTGACTCACTCGATTTCGAATCGGTTGAGACATGCGAGCCATGCCTCTTGGGCAAGATGACTGAGACCCCGTCATCCAATACGATGGAGCGGGCAAGTGGCTTATTGGAATTAATACATGTTGATGTATGTGGTCCAATGAGTGTTGAAACACACAGTGGATATCGTTGTTTTTCTTTACCTTCACTGATGATTTGAGTAAATATGGGGATATTTACTTAATGAAACACGAATCTGAAATGTTTGAAAGGTTCAAGGAGTTTCAGAGTGAAGTTAAAGATCATCGTGACAAGAAGATAAATGTCTATGATATGATCATGGAGGTGAATATCTAAGTTACGAGTTTGGTATGCAATTTTAGACAATGTGGAAATTGTTTCACAGCTCACGCCTCCTGGAACACCATAGTGTGATGGTGTGTTCGAACGTCGTAGTCGTGCTCTATTGGATATAGTGAGTACTATGATGTCTCTTATCGTTTTACAACTATCGTTATGGGGTTATGCATTAAAGACAAATCCATTCACTTTAATAGGGCACCATCTAAGTCTGTTGAGATGACACCATGAGAATAATGGTTTGACAGAAGCCTAAGCTGTCATTTCTTAATGTTTGGGGCTGCGACGCTTATGTGAAGATGGGTTTTTCACCTAGCGAGCTCGAACTCAAAGCAGACAAATGCATCTTCATAGAATACCCTAATGAGACATTGGGTATACCTTCTATCTCAGATCCAAGCGCAAAAGGTGTTTGTTGCTAAGAACGGGTCCTGTCTTGAGAAAGAGTTTCTCTCGAAAGAATTGAGTGGGAGGAAGATAGAACTTGATAAGGTTGTTGAACCTTTGTTTCAACCAGAGAATAGCGCAACACAGAAAGATGTTTCTGTAGAGCCTACTCAGTTGAAACGGAAGTTAATGATGATGATCATGAAGCTTTGGATCAAGTCACTATCGAACCTCGTAGGTCGACAAGGACGCATACTGCTCCTGAGTAGTACGACAACCCTGTCTTGGAAATCATGTTGTTGGACAACGATGAACCTACGAACTATGGAGAAGCGATGGTGGGCCCGGATTCCAACAAATGGCTAGGAGCCATGAAATCCGAGAAAGGATCCATGTATGAAAACCAAGTATGGACTTTGGTAGACTTGCCTGTTGAATGGCGGGTCATTGAGTACAAATGGACCTTTGAAATAAACATAGACGCTAATAGTGAAATGTCACTGTTTATAAAGCTCGACTTGTCGCAAAGAAGTTTCCGCCAAGTTCAAGGAGTTGACTGCGATGAGATTGTCTCATCTGTAGCGATGCTAAAAGTCTATTAAAATTTTGTTAGCAGTTGCTGCATTTTTCGATTATGAAATCTGGCAGATGGATGACAAAACAAGGTTTCCGTAATGGTTTCTGTGAGGAAGAGTTGTATGTGATACAACCAGAAGGTTTTGTCAATCCTAAGGATGCTAATAATATGCAAACTCCAGCGATCCTTCTATGGACTGGAGCAAGAATCTCGGAGTTGGAATATATGCTTTGATGAGGTGATCAAAGTGTTTAAGTTTATACAAAGTTTATGAGAAACTTGTATTTGCAAGAAAGTGAGTGGGAGCACTATAGAATTTCTTATAAGAATATGTAGTTGACATATTATTGATCGGAAATGATGTAGAATTTCTGGAAGAGCATGAAGGGTTGTTTGAAAAGAGTTTTTTTTTCAAAGGAAGACCCAGATAAAGCTACTATTTTATTGAGCATCAAGATCTATAGGGATAGATCAATTCGCTTGATAAGTTTTTTCGACGAAGACATACCTTGACAAGTTTTTGAAGGAGTTCAAAATAGATGGGTCAAAGAAGGAGTTCTTGACTGTATTGTAAGGTGTGAAATTGAGTAAGACTCAATACCCGACCACGGCAGAAGATAAAGAAAAGATGAGTGTCATCTCCTATGCTTTAGCCATAGGCTCTAT
Source organism: Hordeum marinum (assembly GCA_022496015.1). Taxonomy (NCBI): domain Eukaryota; kingdom Viridiplantae; phylum Streptophyta; class Magnoliopsida; order Poales; family Poaceae; genus Hordeum; species Hordeum marinum. The sequence continues at coordinate 208,112,467 of CM039675.1, read as the reverse complement.
ATAGTATGCCATGCTGTGTACCGCACCTGTGTGTGCCTTGCCATGAGTCTGTCAAGGGGTACAAGAGTAATCCAAGAGTGGATCACTGGACAATGGTCAAAGTTATCCTTAGTAACTTGAAAACTAAGGAAATATTTCTCGATTATGGAGGTGATAAAGAGTTCATCGTAAAGGGTTACGATGATGCAAGCTTTAACTCCAATCCGGATGACTCTTAGTAGAAATCTAGCTACGTATAGTGGAGCAGCCATTTGGAATAGCTCCAAGTGGAGCATGGGAGTAGTATCTACAAATATGACATGGAAAGTTTGTAAGGTACACACGGATCTGAATGTCGCAGACCCGTTGACTAAAACCTCTTTCACGAGCAGGACATGAACAAACCCCAGAACTTATTGGGTGTTAATCACATGATGATATGATCACATGGTGATGTAAGTGTTAATCACATGGTGATGTGAACTAGATTATTGACTCTAGTGCAAGTGGGAGACTGTTGGAAATATGCCCTAGAGGCAATAATAAAATGGTTATTATTGTATTTCCTTGTTCATGATAATTGTCTATTGTTCATGCTATAATTGTGTTAACCGGAAACCATAATACATGTGTGAATACATAGACCACAACATGTCCCTAGTGAGCCTCTAGTTGACTAGCTCGTTGATCAATAGATGGTCACGGTTTCATGGCCATGGACATTGGATGTCATTGATAACGGGATCACATCATTAGGAGAATGATGTGATGGACAAGACCCAATTCTAAGCATAGCACAAGATCGTGTAGTTCGTTTGCTAAAGCTTTTCAATGTCAAGTATCGTTTCCTTAGACCATGAGATTGTGCAACTCCCGGATACCGTAGGAATGCTTTGGGTGTGCCAAACGTCACAACGTAACTGGGTGGCTATAAAGGTGCACTACGGGTATCTCCGAAAGTATCTGTTGGGTTGGCATGAATCGAGACTGGGATTTGTCACTCCGTGTGACGGAGAGGTATCTCTGGGCCCACTCGGTAAGACATCATCATTATGAGCTCAATGTGACTAAGGAGTTAGTCACGGGATGATGTATTACGGAACGAGTAAAGAGACTTGCCGGTAACGAGATTGAACAAGGTATGGGGATACCGACGATCGAATCTCGGGCAAGTATCATACCGATAGACAAAGGGAATTGTATACGGGATTGATTGAATCCTTGACATCGTGGTTCATCCGATGAGATCATCGTGGAGTACGTGGGAGCCAACATGGGTATCCAGATCCCGCTGTTGGTTATTGACCGGAGAGGTGTCTCGGTCATGTCTACGTGTCTCCCGAACCCGTAGGGTCTACACACTTAAGGTTCGATGACGCTAGGGTTATAGGGAAAAGGTATACGTGATTACCGAAGGTTGTTCGGAGTCCCGGATGAGATCCCGGACGTCACGAGGAGCTCCGGAATGGTCCGGAGGTAAAGATTGATATATAGGAAGTCCAGTTTTGGTCACCGGAAAGTTTTCGGGCTCATCGGTAGTGTACCGGGAGTGCCGGGAGGGTGCCGGATGACCCCCGGGAGGGGTGTGACGACCAAAGGACCACATGGGCTGTTAGATAAAGTGTGCCAGCCCTTATTGGGCTGGGCAAGACTTTTGCTAAAGGCCCATGCGGCTGGAGATAAGGAGATAAGGCAAAAAGGATTTAAAAGGAGGAGATCCACCTCCCTTGTGGGAGGTGGACTCTCCCTTTAATTCGGCCGGCCATCTCCTCTTTGGAGTAGAGGCCAAGCCAGCCCTCCACGTCCCTCCTCCTATATATACTTGAGGTTTTGGATGTTTTGAGACAAGATTTGATCTCTCTCTCTCACGGCGAAGCCCTACCTCTCTTCTTCCTCCTCCGCAGCGCTTAGGCGAAGCCCTGTCGGAATACCTTGCTACTCCACCACCACCACGCCGTCGTGCTGCTGTTGGAGCCCTTCCCCAACCTCTCCTTCCTCCTTGCTGGATCAAGGTGTTGGAGACGTCACCGGGCTGCACGTGTGTTGAACGCGGAGGTGCCGTCCGTTCGGCACTTGATCGGATCTACCGCGATCTGAATCGCTGCGAGTACGACTCCATCAACCGCGTTCTTGTAACGCTTCCGCTTAGCGATCTTCAAAGGTATGAAGATGCAATCTCTCCCCTCTCGTTGCTGGTTTCTCCATAGATAGATCTTGGTGAACGTAGGAAAATTTTGATTTACTACTACGTCTCCCAACATGCTCATCTTCTTACTCGAATGTTGCGTTGATGGATCCACCGCTGGATTGTTACATGTCGACAAAGACGTCGCCGACGAAATCAGGATCCTCTAGGCGTCGATGCTCTCATGGTACGACCGGTATGGCACTGAAAAGAGCCCCGGACCCAGGTCCCTTCCACCCATGCACATGACCGCGCGCCTGTATTATATATGATCAATCTTTAATTTCCATTTTCCACTATATTTAAACATCACGTGGTTTGAAAACATAATTTTTAATCTTGTCCACTAATATAATTTGGTGTGAGCATACAATGGACGGTCAGAGTTTGAATTATGTTTTAATTTGGTCAATCTTTAATTTATATTATGTTTTTTTTATAAAGATACATAATTTTCCAAGCCCATATAAATTTATTATGATCTTGGAAGTTTAAATATAATTTAAAGGGCATGGGCCCCACATGTCACACACATGTCATAGCTTTAGTTACTATTTGTATTTGGATGGGCCTACATGTCAGCTTCTATTAGCAACACAGTCGGTGGCAGCGCCAGGTTTGGGCGCCGGCTGGCTCGCATACACGGCGGCGACACACTGGAGCACGCGGGCGAAACACTAAGTCTGAACCCAGCTGAACCAAAGTCAATTGAACCAAAGCCACGCAACACTAAGTCTGAACCCACGCATTTTGTGCATTTTCTTCATTTTTAACAAGCGACGTTACATCCAACATCAAGTCTGAACCAACCTTTTCATGTTTAACAAGCCACGATTACATTCAACACCAAGTCTGAATCAGCTAATTCATTTTTAACAAGCCGCATTATTATGGATCTGCTGCTACTTCTGGAATCTTGTGATGATAGTCCATACAGACGCTGCTGCTTGTCCACATTTTTTTTTTGAAAAGGAGGATCGCCCCCGGCCTTGCTGCTTGTCCACATGAGCAAACCCTCTGTAGAAGAGAGGAAGCAAAATACGAACAGGTCGACTCCAAAGAAAATGTGTTCAAAGCTTTTTGCAGATCTTCAATCCTATAGTACCCCAAAACTCTTGGCATAATTTCTGTAAATTAATCAGTATGTAAGTACTTTGAAGTCTGAATCATGAGACAAACTATAAGAGCATAGGCAAATAAGTAACCATATTAGTCTGATATATGCTGCGGCTAGTCCTTATTTTGCAAACTTACAGAAAAAGAAGTAATCCATATTTGTACTGAAAACCTCTGGTTCTACAAAATATACTTCGATAGTCAGTGACTCATTTGTTCAGATTCAACAGTTGTACATCATCAGTCTCCTCTACACATCTCATGTCTCTACACATGTCATTCATAAAATACAGGTAAAACAATTCTTCAGTAGCAGCATGTACAAACAGATAGAGAATTCAAGAAGGGAGGCAAACTTTAAGATAAAATTCACAGATATGAACACATGGCATAAAAAATTCAAAGATATGAACACGGGATAAAATTAAGACAGATGTGAACACAGAAGATAAAATTCAGAGAAACATGAACAAAAAAGATAAAATTCACAGACCTGGAACTACTCATACATATGAACATCAAAGGTAAGGTTAGGTAGGTGGCAGCCAATGCAGGTTCCTGGCTGGAGACACGATAGCTGCACCTGTCATGAGAGAGAAAAATCCTCACACCAAACTGAAACACATCAAACCCATCTAAATCACAACTTCTTTTTTCCCCTGCGTCGTGCACACATGCAACTGTTCATGGCGACCGTCTAACCAACCTGCGGCCAGCAGCTGCAGGTTCATCAACCCAAACTGAAAATAACCTGCCTACAGTCAGGTTGGTGAACCCTTTTTACACACAGGTGAAGTGTGAAATGAAAGACAGAGAGATTCACATCGCGTCATGTGCATTTACCAGCAAGCGACGATCCGGTGGACTCCCTTTTTCTCATGTCAAGATCATGAAAAGATTTGACCAGCACTAGTTAAGGTTGCGAAATACCTACTGTCAGGATCGCAAACAGTTTGCAGTTGTCAGGACCAGTACTAGTTAGGTTTCAAACATACCTACTGTCACTAGCTAAGGACCTGAGAACATGTTATATCAGGAGCCTGCCTACTGTCAATCAAAAGCTCGGTTGAAAAAGAGTGCAGCACCGGCAAATTACTTGCTGTTTATGAGGCTGAGCAGTACGGTTGTACAAATGCACATAGTGACATCAATGAAAACATGACGTGAGGTCTCTATGTGGGCAATAGTTCGGTAATTTGGTACTTGGGAAATGGTAGTAACAAAGTAAAGTGATACATTTTCGTAAAAGAACAGTTCAGATACTGCAGAAGGTAAGCTTAAAGAACAGCAGCTTCAGAGCACTAACCTTCCTTCGGCTGCAGCACTTAGAAACGGCAAGATGCTCGCGCCCTACGCTGCCCGCTCTGGAGATGACGCCGTCGCCGCCGTCTGTACACCGCAGATGACGCTCTCTGCCGCCAGGCGCTGCCCGCCATCCGATCGGTGCAGGTGATGGACGGCCACGGCGCCGCACTCTCCTCGCTCGGCGCAGATGATGGTCGGCCGCGGCGGCGCCTGCTGCCTGCCCGGCGCAGTTGATGGTCGGCCGTGGCGCCACCCGCTGCCCTCCCGACGCAGGTCATGGTTGGTCGCGCCGCCGCCACCGGGCGCAGTTGACTTGACCCTGTATATTTTTTCTTCTAGGGTTCGTTTCTCAGTTACGGGTTTAACCAGGTATTTTTTTCTTTTGTTAATAAAAGGAACTTGGCCCAGGTTTGGCCCAAAGGAAGCCCACGCACGTATAGTTAACAAGATTTCCAACCGCTACTCCAATGTGTGCACGGTGAATGCCTATAGTGGCTGTTTGAGCGAGCGACAATCTGGTACGTGGCAGTTAAAATTGACAACTAGACAAAAACTTGACAACTATTCCCTCCGTCCCACAATATAAAATGTTTTTGCAAGCTACGTTAACTTGTAAAAACGTCTTATATTACGGGATGGAGGGAGTAGTTACATACATAGACAAAATTGCATAACTGTCATCCAGTCATCCTCATTAGATTTCTATGATGATATAATTTGATATGAACTTGAAATAAGCAAGTATGCATCAGTCACATCTTTATGACCATTCTATGTAATCAGATAACGACCTTTTTGCCCTGAATTGTCATGACATTATAGGGTTTGGATCCATCCACACTCTTCACGGCCAATTTATGAATTTTGGTCATGGATCAATGACCAATTAAACCCCTCACTAATTTTGGTCATGATTGACCGTATTTCTTGTAGTGGCCTGAGGGCCCATCGGAAGCTGCTGCTTAAGGGCAACACATTTTGACAGGCCATCGGCAACGCTGTGCTCTGCACGTGGAACGTGTTCCATTTACAGGCCGTCAAAACATTCTTCCAACTTCCTTACTTCATCTACATAAGCTTTCATCAATGAGCTCTGGTAATCTTTGTTCACTTGCCTCATGACAATTTGAGAATCACCCCTGACAATAAGTTTCTTGATCCCAAGGTCTGCCGCAATCCTGAGACCGGCAAGCAGTCCTTCGTACTCAGCAGTGTTGTTCGTTGATCTCTCCCGGGGAAAGTGCATCTGTATCTCATATTTGTGGTGCTCTCTGGTGAGTGCGACAAGCAGCACTCCGGCACCGGCACCTTGCAGCGAGAAAGTCCCATCAAAATACATGATCCATTCTTGATCGATTTCCTTACCAGGGAGAGTTGACTCTGGAATTTCTTCATCAGATGTTGGGGTCCACTCTACAATGAACTCTGCCAAGGCCCTACTCTGAATGGTCGAAGTGCTTTCAAACTTGATACCAAAGCTTGATAGTTCCAGAGCCCACCAATCCTTTTGGTAGCTTCTGGGTTCCGCAAGATCCGCTGTAGCGGGAAGCGGGTGACAATGGTGAGCTCGTGTGCTTGGAAGTAGTGACGCAACTTCCTCGAGGCCATAAGAAGGCCGAAGAGCAACTTTTGCACGCCATAATATCTTGACGTAGCCCCCTGCAACAAGGAGTTGACAATATAGACTGGTCGCTGCACCACCTTCTTCTTCTGGATTGTCTCATTTAACTGTGCAAATCCTTCTTTGCCGGCACCAGACCCTACCGGGGAATGTCCTGGCTTGTCGCTTGGCGGCTCTGCCGTTGCCGCTGCTTCTTCATCAACTTCTCTTTCAGCCACTAGCGCAACACTCACCAGATTGATTTGTTGCCGCCAGATATAGCAGCAACGGCTCTTGTGGTTTTGGCGCGACTAGGACTGGCGGAGAGGAGAGGTACTTCTTCAAATCCTGCAGCGCTGCCTCCGCTTCTGGAGTCCATTTCATTGGACATGCCTTCTTCAAGATTTTGAAAAAGGGTAGGGCGCGCTCAGCAGATTTTGAAATGAACCTACTCAGAGCAGCAACACAGCCGGCAAGACGGCGCACATATTTGACTCGTCTTGGTGCTTCAATTTGCTCAATCGCTTTGATCTTGTCGAGATTTGCTTCGATTCCTCGTTGAGATACAAAGAACCCAAGAAGCTTGTCGGATGGGACGCCGAACACACACTTCTTAGGGTTGAGCTTCATGTTGATCTTGCACAGATTGGCAAATGTTTCTTCTAGGTCTGATATGAGCATAGCCTTGTCTTTGGTTTTGACCACTATGTCATCCATATAAGCCTCCATATTTCTATGTGGTTGGGGCTCAAAACCAATCCGGACCGCTCTTGCAAATGTAGAACCACCACTTTTCAAGTCGAAAGGCATACGAAAAAAGCAATATGTACCACATGGGGTGGTAAATGCGGTCTTCTCCTCGTCTTGCTTGTCCATAAAAATCTGATGATAACCGGAATAGGCGTCAAGGAAAGACAACAAGTTGCAATCGACGATGGAGTCCACAATCTGGTCGATGCGCGGCAAGGAAAAAGGATCTTTGGGGCAGACTTTCTTGATGTGTGTGAAGTCAATGCACAACCTCCATTTTCCATTCGCCTTGCACACTACGAATGGATTGGCCAATCATATTGGATGGAGTACCCCTGTGATCAAGCCAGCCGCTTCTAGTTTCTTGATATCTTCGGCAATAAACTGTTGCCGCTCCAAAGCTGCTTCCGAACCTTCTGCTTTACAGGCCACGCATGTGGGCAGACGGCAAGGTGGTGCTCAATCACTTCCCTGGGAACACCGAGGTTATCAAATGGTTGCCATGTAAACACGTCGACATTCGCCCACAAGAAAGCGACGAGCATGCTTTCCTATTTCTTGTCAAGTGTGGAACTTATGGTGAAAGTTCCCCCCGTTCCATCCTCCTTGGCGGGCACCTTCTTGGTCTCTGGCGGAGCAACCTTGAACTTTTTGCTCTTGTCGGTGGAGCTCTCTGGCACATCATCAACGGGAGCGTAGCACTCCGAGGAGGTGCGCTTGCCGGAATGTGCGCCAGAGGCCTTGCCGGTCTTCTTGCCCCCGGGAGCTTCAGCGGCAGGAGCAAGTGCCTTGGTGGCAGGTGCTGCGACTACACCCCGGTAGAGCTGGTCGGCGTAGATAAGTGCGCTTTTCTTGTCGGAGTTGATAGTGATAACGCTCATTGGCCCGGGCATCTTCAACACGTTGTAAGCAAAGTGGGTGGCCACCATGAACTTGGCCAGTGTTGGGCGACCAAGAATGCCGTTGTAAGGCAACGAGATCTTGGCGACATCAAAAACGATCTTCTCCATTCTGAAATTGATATCGCTGCCAAACGTCACCGGCAGCGTGATCTTTCCCTTCGACCGAGTTCTTCCTAAATTGACCCCTTGGAAAGTGCCTGTCGGCTCGAGATCTTCGTCAGCAATTTGCAGCCTCTGGATGACATCAGGCAAGATCAGGTTCAGGCTGGCCCCACTGTCGACTAACATCTTCGTCACCTTGAGGTTGCAGATTGTCGATGAAACCAACAAAGGCAGGTACCCGAACCCAGTTATGCAGCCATGATGATCCTCGGCGTCGAAAAGGATAGGAGTGTTGGACCACTTCAGAGGTCTCTGGGCACCGATAGAGGGCTTCGCCGCATTAACCTCACGTGCCCACTGTTTAAGCTGGCGGTGGGAGGAATGCGATGAGGCACCTCCCTCTATGCACATCATCTCTGTAGCCTTCTGGAACTCATGCTTGCTGGACTCGTCGTCCTCTTCGACATCATCATCATCTCCCTCTTGCTTGTCTCAGCCACAGGCGGGCCGGTATTTTTGTTGCTTGGGCTTGCCGCGACGACCTCCTCGGCCAACACGCTTCTTGCCGGACCCCTCAGCACCATCCTAGCCTTTCTCCTTATCTCGCCTCTCGTACTCGGCTTTTTGCTTCTCGGCAAGCTGCTCAACTTGCCGACAGTCTTGGAGATCATAGCCTTTGGTGTGATGAATCTTGTAATACTGCTTGCCAGAGCCTTCTGGCTTCTCGACAGCCACCATGGCATGACAGGAGGCACACCCAGCAACATCGTCGCCGGGGCCATCAACCTTGCCCTTCTTGGCGGCGCCGGAGTTGCCGGATCCCTCGACGGCAAGTACAATCTCACCCTTGCACTTATTGTTCCGCCACCGGCCCTTCCTTGCTGGGGTAGCGGTGTCTTCATATTTAGAGTCGACCCCTGCGCCAACGTCTTCGATGGGGAGTCTCCTCCCTTCTTCAGCCCGAACACATTTGTCTACCAAAGCATAAAGCTCGGCGATGTTCCTGACCCTGTTCATCGCCAGCTCTTCTCGCATCCTGCAGTTGTGCATGTTCTGATGGAACGCGTTGATAACAGCAGCAGGATGAACATCTGGGATGTTGTGGTGCGTGCGACTGACCCTTTGAATGTACTTGCGCAAAGTTTTGCCCTCCTTCTGAGGGATGATGTGCAGATCACTTTCTTGGCTAGGAGCTTGATGACCTCCTGTGAAGGTGCCAACAAACTCGTGGCATGGGTCTGCCCAGGAGGCAATGGACCCCTCTAGCAAGAGCATCAACCACGACCTGACATTGGGCTTAAGCATCAACGGGAAGTACTTGGCGAGTACCTTGTTATCGCGACCCTGGCAGCCTGCACCGCAATGGTGTAGATGCTCAGGAACTACGAAGGATGAGTCTTGCCGTCATACTTCTCCGGGACTTCTGGTTTGAACGTGCGGGAGTTGGGCCACTGGACTTGCCGCAGCCCACAGGTAAACGCTGGACAGCCCACCACATAAGGTAGGCTGACAGGATACCCTGGCGCAGACTTGTCTACAGTAGGCCCTGCACGCCTATCGGACTAGAGGCGTGCTTCCTGCCGCCGCTCAATTGCAGTTCGAGCGACTTCCTTGCCCCGTTCTCGAAGAACTTGACATTGGTCATGACACGTCCATGGGTCAGACGATGTCGTTGAGTAACCATCATAAGCATCAGTCCGTTGAGTTGGCGACCGACATTGCTTATGTGGAGGCGAGTGCGCCAAAGTTGCACCGCCTCTGGTCCTCTCACCAGTGGTGCAAGCCGGATCGATGGACCGAAACTTATCTGCGAGGCTGAGGACGCTCTTAATGGTGGCTCTCCATTCGTCGAGCTTCTCCGCAAGAGGAGGGAAATTTAGGAGTAGCTGTGCCCGCGCCATCGCTTCCTCCGACGTGATTCACAGTGACTGACGCGAGGAACGCGAGGTGCTCTGACTTCTAACTGTGTTAGAAGGAGCACCGCCGCGGTCCCGTGTCGGCATGCCACTCCCACTAGCATGCTGGCGAGCATGCTGGTCCCGTGCACCTTGGGAGTGATGCCAAGGAGCTTTCCTGTGTGGACGTTGAGAACTATGGGTGCCGTGGCACGACCCTTCGCGCGCATCCTGGGAAGGTCGCGGTGTAGGCGCCGGCGTGGGTGCCCTGGAAGATATCCTTCCGCCCCCTAAGTTCGTTGTACCACCCACAGGCGGTACCGCTCCGTCCTGAGACCCAGGGGCGCAGGGGTTCTCGTTGCTGCCATGGGCGTCTCCACGGCGAGCGTTGTCGCTTGCTTGGCCTTGATCACCAGAGCGTCGCGGAAGTTCTGAACCTCCGCCTCCTCCTCCTCAACCCGTGTCTACGACATCTCCTATCTGCGTAGATACAGGGACGACATACGCGGACGGGACAACCGCCGTCAGGCCCTTCTTCTTGGGGGCCATGGTGATGATGAGTATGAAGAGACTGTCGCGCTGATTACCAGAACGGGTTCACACGACTTAGCGCCCCTACCTGGCGTGCCAAAGATGTCGTGGGGAACAAGCACCTATGGGATCGGAGGGACCCCTTTCGGTTCGGCGAGGGAGAAGGCTCGCGCAAAGAGTCGGTCTGATGAACAACACGCGGGGATCTTTACCCAGGTTTGGGCTGCACGGATGCGTAAAACCCTACTCCTGCTTGGTTGTATTGTGGGTGTTCTTAGGGTTCTTGCTACATGGGCGCTATGAGCAGCTGCCACGCGTGTAAGCTAGAAAGTCCAAAGATTCGAAGGACTAAAAGTCCTCTACCGTATCGCCCTGGGCCTCCTTTTATACTCTGAAGGGGATCCCAACAGTGGCGTACAGTGCATACACGGGGTGTACAGAGCTACAATGCTATCAAAGCTAACACTGATGGAGTAGGACAGGCACATTTAATGCACTGTCAGGCATCCCTGTCCGTCTATGGGACGGGACGGGAGCCCATCCCATCAGCACTGCATAGCCCTCTCCAACACCCATGCCGCGACACGCGTCGAGGCGGATCGACACCTGGCCTGTGCGCTGGCGGGGCCTTGCTGGGGCTTCGCCTTGCCGGGTCTTGCCGAGGCTTTGTCTTTTCTTGAGGGTCTGATGGTCATCCCGGCAAGGCTTTGCCGGTGGTCTCAATTCTTCTGCGCTGGTACCTGGCAGGTCCCTGCCGGGCCTTGTCGCCAGGGTGGCTACCACTGCCCGTGCACGAGTAGAGGGGCACTAGCAATCCCAAAACTCTAGTGCACCGACAGGGCCCAAATGAGGTGATGCAACACTTTTGGACTTGTTGCTTGACTCAGATTCTGCTGTAACGTCATATCGTTTTGTCCATATCTGCACAATCCGTACGAATTTTAAGGTGATTCCAATTGGGTTGTAACGCATATGAAATCTACTTTCCTAAAATAAAGAATCACCCAATTTGGAGTCCGTATGAAACGTTCTTGGCATTTTGAGACAGGTGTGTCTGTGCAGTCCGAATCTGAGTCCAAAATGTGAGAGACTTGGACTCTAGCTTCTCTTGGGCTAAAAGTGATGTGAGAGAACTTCTTGAACAACACCTAATTATTTCCTTTGACGTGAGAGGACCTCTTGAATAGCACCCAACCATTTCCTCTTCATTTGTCATCACACGTGGTTCATACAAGTGTTCGGCCATTCTGCACTTAGACACAAAATAAAAATAGGTGAATTATTTTTGTTCCGCATAACATAAATAAAATATTGCATAATTCTTAGAAAAATTACCTCACAAATATGCACGTATGAAATATTTTTGGTCGCATCCAAGTTTGTCATGTCCTCATCATCCTCCTCTTCATGAAAACAAAGTTGTCCTCCGCGTTGCTTAGTCTGGAATATGGCTAAAAACAAAGACACGGTGTACATGTTGTATATGTATAGGTCATCTATTTTTATTGATCTCAACTGTGACACGTGTGACACATTTATACAAGAGCACAATTCAAATGTCATGAAATATAAAGCCAAAATATTATCACAAGAAGTAGAAGGCATGAAAATATTGCAACTCAGTTTGCACATATAAGTGAAGTCCTTATTCATATCAAACGATTGAAAATATTCATCATTAAACCATCCCAACATTGGTGAATAAATTTTAATAGTATCATGATTACATGCTACAACATGCTTAAACAAGCAAACATGGACCAAGTCATTTGACACACCATCATCACCAAGATTAGAGGTCATATCAAAATGATTAAATATTGACACATTTATTTTCAAACATATTTGATCAAAATATGATTTATTCACCGATTCACATGGTTATTTCTCATCAACAATACATTCATGGGAGAACTCAAAAATGTTGATATTGCAATTGTTTGATCACATGGCAAAGTCGAATCATCAACACATTCCTCGAAAATAGGTAGTGTGATGAAATTAGTGGGTAGCTCATTACATGGTGCATTTAAATTGACAAGACATTCATCATACTCATGTGGAAGTGGAAGGTTAGTACCTTTGTCATTACCTCTTATGATCAACTCACATGATGGAGACACTATTGGCGGTGACATGTCACATGATGGATGTGGTTGTCATAGTACGCCTAGTAGCCGCAGGAACATCCGTATCAACTCTTGGAATGTCCACCTTGCACTTGTTCTCCTTGTGGGAAACACATCCTTTTATTTCATGTTCAGCTTTGCAAGCAAGAAAAAACAAATGATCCATAGAATAACACTTTTTATGAATTAGTATCTCGTGAGTATCACTGTTTAATCCTCCCCCAAATCCATCTATAACATCTTCTTCAATTTCTTCTAATGAGGAATGCAACAAGGTCGTTTGTAAATCATCATAATAGTTTGTTACGGTGTCACTACCTTGTTTTAAATGTTGCAACTTTTTAATCATGTCATGTGTATAATAAGCAGGAAAGAATGTGCGTCTCATGGAAAGTTTCAAATCATCCCAAGTAGAAGGTGTATAATCAAGGTGTAACCAATAATATTCGCTCCACCAAACTGAAGCATAACCAGTGAAAGAACCAACTGCGACCTTAACTTGCTTATGTTCAACAAAATTATGGGAATCAAATATATCATTTATTTCCAACTCACATTCAATATATAAAGCAGGTCTAAAATAGCCATGAAATGGTGGTATAGAAACATTAACCTGATCATGTGCATTTGGATCTCTTTGCTGCTCTCGTAGTGGTTGTTGTGGTGGCACATCTCCCACGATTGAAGAAGCCCAACTGACAACTCTGGATCCTGTCATGACTAGTATAAAAAAGAAATAAAGATCCAAGAATATTGTTCCGATGAACTACTGGGATGTGGTGGTAAAACGCTGACAGTAAAGCAAATATCAATGTCTTACAAATTATTACTATGCAGCAGGTGGCGACCGGCAACCGACGGTGTCAATATCGCCAAAGATTGAGTAAAGCGATTACTAGGTGAACATATGTATACACGGTGTAGAAATATGTGGAGCTTGGAAGGCTTAATGAATGGTAGCAAAAGATTACAATAATCAATTCAGAGATTGCAATGTTGAATAAACGCTCAACGAAGGTACTGTGTTAGCAAATATCAATGTCTTACAAATTATTACTATGCAGCAGGTGGCGACCGGCAACCGACGATATCAATATCGCCAAAGATTGAGTAAAGCGATTACTAGGTGAACATATGTATACACGGTGTAGAAATATGTGGAGCTTGGAAGGCTTAATGAATGGTAGCAAAAGATTACAATAATCAATTCAGAGATGCAATGTTGAATAAACGCTCAACGAAGGTACTGTGTTGGTCCTACGCTATACCGTACTAGAGACGTGAGCCTGAACACTAATGGAGTCATGAAGTAGCACACATAGCATCAACGGATGAGATGAAGTAGCTCTGGATAGCAAGATATAAGTGAAGATCACAATGGTAGTAAAGACGATGATGAGAAATAACCGCCAAGCAGGATATAACAAAATTTCTCTACAACTTTCCTGTCAAAATTTTATGCCAATTTTTTGATAATTTTTCTCAAGATTTCTACTGACTCAAGCTTTCGTATGCAAAAAGAATCACTCAATTCCGAGTTTGTATGAGGAATGAAATAATTTGAAAACGAACCTAAAAACATAATGATAAACTTGTTCACGACCTTCGGAGGGAAAAAAGTCCTATGTAGAAATCGATTTGGAGGTGCAAATAATGAACTTGTTTGATGAACAATTCAGAGGTGCCTCTCAATAGCTTGAATTTGAGTACTCGTGGAGTCAAAATGAACTTCGTATGAGGAAGATATTGTCATGCCCAAGATGCGGTCCTATCCTTATTTTGGCACGAGGACCTCGACGGTGATAGAAGCGCATCTCGATGCGTTCGCAAGAATGGATATCATTACAAGTACATGTACAGAAGAGATGAGTATATGGAATTGGCTTACACTCGCCACAAGCTACATCAGAGTCACAACAATACAACAACACACTCAAACATCGTACAGAAGAGCAGGGTCCGACTACAGACGAAATCAAACGATAAAATGACATCCATCCTTGCTATCCCAGGCTGCCGCCTGGAACCCATCCAAGATTGAAGAAGAAGAAGAAGAACTCCAAGTCAAATCAAGCAACGCGCTCACGTCAAATCATCACATTACCTGTACCTGCAACTGTTGTTGTATTAATCTGTGAGCCACACGGGACTCAGCAATCTCATTTCCAAGGGTATCAAGACTATTAAAGCTTAGTAGGTAAGGTATGGTTAAGTGGTGAGGCTGCAACAAGCGACTAAGCATTTATATGAGTGGCTAACTTATGAGTACAGAAATTAAAGTATGGTGGACTACGCATAACGGATGTGAACTAGTAATGATCACTAACTGATCCTGAACACCTACTTACGTCAATCATAACCCCACCGTGTTCTCTTTCGGATAAGGACTCACGAGAAGAGACAGTCACGGTTACGCACACAGTTGGTGTATTTTATTAGAGTTTACTTCAAGTTTGCTATGACCGGGTGTTAAACAAATTATCCAAGTTTGCCACATAACCGCGGGCACGGCTTCTCGAAAAGATTTAACCCTGCAGGGGTGCTCCAACTCATCCATCATAAATTAACCACACGCAACGGGAATAACCTCAACCACGGATCTCGTGATCATCCTAGGAAATTCCAAAGGAAATACAACACCTCGAGATAGCCCGAAGAAGATCAGAGTTCCTCACTCAAGACGTTCGAGAAAGGTAAAACAAATCCAGCAAGGCCGCCCGACGTGCCGACAATCCCGATAGGAGCCGCATATCTTGTTCTCAGGGCACGGCAGATGAGCTACGCATACAGTGGTCTGATAGAAATCTCCCTAGTTGCCCCGGGTTGGCCCCGCACAGTCCTCTAGTTTGGACCAACACTCATGAGGAGCACTGGCCCGGGGGTTGATTAATTATCCACGGGTGCCGGCGGGTCCCTATGCAATTTTATTAATTATTAGGCAAATGTAGTACCAATGTTGGGCCTTGCCAGACAAGCTTTATTCTCACCCGAAAATCAAGGGGGTCCCCATGCATGTTAGGAGCGCTCATCTATGGAACTAACACCGGTGCACAAGTAACTAGGGGCGGCAAGAGTGGAACAAAACACCGAGCAAAAGGCCAAGCCTTCCACCTTTACCAAGTATATATGTGCATTAAATTAAATAGTAGCAATATTGTGATATAACAAAGAAAGTCCATGTTGACACATGGAAGCAATTGCACCTACAACTAGCAACGCTATAAGAAGGGCTGAGCAAGCGGTAACATAGCCAAACAAAGGTTTGCTGGGATGTGGAGAGGTTAGAGGCTTATCATGGCAATGTTGGGAGGCTTATCAAACAAGTGGTAGGTAGCGAGACATAGCGATAAAAGCGATACAACTAGCATACAATGATAGTAATGGTATCCAGGGAAATGAGTCATCTTGCCTGAGATCCCGCTCGGAAGAAGAACGAGTCCATAAGAAGACGAGCCAACGTAGTCAAACGAATCCTCACACTCCGAATGCTTTCGGAACTCTATCGAGAAGAAGCAATCCGAAACAAACAATCAACACAAGATACACCACAACATATGCAAGACACAATGCACAACCGATATGATGCATGCCCGGTTTAATATGCAATGCATGACAATTCACAACAATCAAATACTACACATTAAGTGAAGCTCAATATGCAACGAGTTGCATATTGACGAAACTCCACGTTCGAATTATTTAGTTCACTCTTATCAAATACACAACGATATTAAATGTTGTTAAACATGGCAAGAGGTGAAGCATAAGTAAACTAACTAACTAGGCATCTTAAATGAGGCCGGAAACAACTTATAGCATTTCCGAAACGACCCCATATGTTAATTTCGAAATTGGTCCAGATCTGAACTAATCATATTTTACATTCGTTAAAAAACAGAATAAAGTATACCATGTTATTCTACACGTCATTCTAGTCGATTTACATATATAGAACATCTCAAACGGAGCTACGGTCTAAAAGATATGAGCAACACAAGATGCACATGTCATGAATGTAAATGCATGGAAAATACCATCACAAAGATTTCAAATCATGAAGGCAACAAGTTATTATGAAACTACATGAGATTCTAAGCAAGTTTCATATGCAACATGTTCAAATCGGAGCTACGGTTCAACCACAATCATCAAAACAAGTTTTAGTTGAAATCTGCCAAAAACAGCAACATGGCATTTTTAACATATGAAAACAACAAGCTACAAGACTCCAAAATGCACAAACCAAGCACGGGGCAATATAAAACAACATCCACTTCATTTCATCTTCACAAATCATATTCAAAACATGCATGGATTACTTGGTAGGAAGCTCACAAGATGGCTACTTGAAAACAGTTTCAGACTTTGTGAAAATAGCAGCTTTAGACAGTGCAGTTTTATCACAAAGGCATATTGTCAGCAGTGAAACTATATGCTACAAATCATATTATGGCATGAAACTTAACAGCATGCTAGAGGACAATATCAACAACAAATAACTCCATTACACCTACCACAAAAGAGTTCTAGATCACTAGCAAATCACATGGCAAGACAACCACAAAATATAACAGATTCCAGACTTAGAAATATTTTGGACCCTCAAATAGCAGAATTTTTATAGCAAGTTGGCAACAACAAAACAACACCTAAACATGCATTTCTACGACAAGAAAAATGTCCATGGGCTAGGACACATATCAAAGAGCAACTTTCATGTTGAAAATTAATTCATATCATGCACGGATTAAATCACACGAAAATGACAAAAGGGCGTCACGACATAAATGACATGCACACAAAATGCTCAAATGACAAAACTAAATGCACAGTTAAATACTAGGGATTTTTCTACCCCAAAAACATATATAATTTGCATATGTTCATGTGGAAAATTAATCACAATTAAATATGCGGGTATTAGGCCTAATCACGTTAAAGCAATTCGATAATGCAAAATTAAATGCAACCAACATTCCAACATTTTTATCATGCATGAAAATGCGGTGCGAAGGGATGAACATTTTTAATACATGATTTTATTAATTTCGATGCACGGTCATATAGTTATGAATTAAGCCATATTAAATGGTCATCACGCAATTCAATGCAAACATCAGGTTTAAATATTTTAAACATGAATGAAAATTGGTTATTGTGAAACTAGATGAAATTCTACACATTTTACATGTTAAAATTATTTAAATCCGACGCACGGTTAATTTTATAATCGCAATTGAATATGCAATGCCTGAAAAAAATAAAAAATAAAATAAAAACAACAACACGGGGACTGGCTGGGCTCACCCTAGCCCATGGGCCGGCCCAGCTGGGGCAGATCTGGGGCGAAGCTGGCCTGGCGCTGGCCGAGGAGGCTGGCTGGGAGCCGGGCCGCGCGAGGGAGCCGGCCCACGCGGGACAGCGGACGAGCCTCGTTGTGCTCCTCCCGATCCTGCTCGGGAACGAGGAGGCGGCGGCACAGGGAAGCCGGTGGCGGGGCAGCGGCGGCTTGGGGGCGGCCGGAGGAGGCTGGGGTGGCCCGGATCCGGCCGACGGCGCCCAGATCTGGTGCAGAGGGAGGTCGTCGACGGCGATCTGCGGCGGCGGCGGGAGGCCATGGCACCTGCGGGTAGGAGAGGGAGAGGTGAGCGGGAGGAGAGAGGAGAAGGGAGGAAGGAGAGGAGAAGAGGGGAGCGGCGGGGATGCTCCATCGACCGGCGGCTCCGGCCAGGGGCTGCTCCAGCGAGCATGCACGGAGAGAGGAAGGAGAAGCTAGGGTTCGGGCATGGCTCCATGGGAGCTCGGGCAGGAGCTCCGGGAGAGCTCCGGTTGGGCCCGGATGGGCTTTCCCGGGCCTCCAGATGGGCTCGGGTGGGCCTGGTGGTTGGAGGAGGGGGAGGCTAGGGTTTGCACGGGGAACGATGGGACTAGGGGCTATATATAGGTTCGACTGGGGTTAGCTAACGCTGTCCGTTTTCGGACTGTCGGATGACGATTCGACGTCCGGAAGCAGAGGCTCGGGGGTTACGATGACTGTGCAGATGGTCTAGTGGGGAAGAGAGAGAGAATGGCGACCCGTGGCATGAAGTTGAAAACACCGCGAAATGTCCGACGATTACCGATAACCGCACTGCTACGACTGACCGATGGGGCATCAAACTTACTGAGAACGCGACGGGCGGTCTACCCAAGCTATAACAAGACCACACGTCAAGTTTCAACTCGATCCGAGAATATTTTTGCGCGCGCTTAAAAATGGTTTTATTTTCACAGTGCCGCGGGGGCGTGCGTGTGTGGTTGGTCTCGAGACGGGCAACGGCAGAACGGGGAGAACCGACAACTACGAACGGATGCAAGTTTTCAAAAACGGGTGACGATGCTATGCAGATGATGCAAATGATGCGATGATGAATGCGACAACCAGACGAACACATGACGAGAATGGAAATAAAAGGGGAATCTTCTGGAATCTTCTGGAACATCGGTCCCGGGCTGTTACAACTCTCCTCCACTACACAAGGATCTCGTCCTGAGATCTAGAATGAAAAGGGGAAGAGAAAGAGAAAAAGGTAAAACTTAGTTGCTTCTTCGACAAACGAATGAAACCAATGAAACATGAAGGTTGGAAGAGATGAAGAATAACATGGGAACAATCAAGAATTCACAGGAAATTTCGGCAGCACTTCGGTAGGAAAGAGGGGCAAAATTACATATGATGGAAACAAATTGAAAGAGATACACCACTTTGGTTGGATTAGAATCAAAACTTCATAAGATGGATGGAACATGAAAGATTTCACAGCACTCTGGCTAAATGAATTAGCAAAGAAAGAACATGATCTAGATAAACAAGACGATGGATTGAAGATAGCAACAACACTTTGCCTCCGGAACAAAAGAATAGAAGCTAGATCCTTGGGAAGAAGAGAACTGAGAAGAAATGACAACTCTAGCACCGATGAATTTGAGAAGCATGGATGAACGGAGTTGTTGGAACACCAACAATGAAAAGAACTAGCTTATTGTGGACTTATGGAAAACATCTCAAAATTATGAGGTGACAACCTACCACAACAAAAACAATTGATTGATTGAGAGCGACAAGATATGCAAAGCTTCTTTCACCAAGAAGAGGAGGAGAAAACTTGAATCATTTATTACACCATGATAGCAACAATCCTTAGGAATGCTTAAGGTGAAATCCAACCCAAGATAACTCCGAGAAAAGAAGATGGGTTTACTTATCTTATTCTTGACAATATATCCTTCGAGACTCCTCATAATCAAGAATTTAATAACACCATCTCAAAAGACAAAGAAGAAGGAATTGAACTTAGAAGACCAAGATAAAGAACACTTGAGCACCTCCAAAAAGAATCTTGAAGAACACTTGAAAACGAAAGAATCTTGATGAACCACCATGAAGAACCTCCAGAAGAACTCTGAAACGAAAGGATGATAGATAGAATTGAAGGACGCAAAAGAATAAGATTGAGGCCTTTCTATGAATTAGATGGAGCTTAGCGACAAGATACTTGATCAAAACTAGGAACTCCGGAAAAGAAAGATGACCACTTGGGATAATGAATTTGATATCATGAACACCTCCGGAAGAAGGATTGAGATCCCTTGGTTGAAACAGGAATAAGAATTATGATATGACTATCCTTCATCAAGTTAATTGCTGACGAACAACGGATTTCACACACCACTTATTCTTCTTGAAAATACTGAAGAAATAGAGATGGATCACAAACTTGAAGAAGTCTTGCATGAGAACACCGGTAAGAATTCAAAACAAAACAGGATAATGCACATGGATGATATGACATCAGAACGAAGAGAGCATGATCCACCTAATAGAAACTTGAATGAAACACCGGAAGAATTAGAAACTAAAGAGGACACATGAGAATGAAGAGATCAAGATTTGCCTAATAGAAACTGAAAAAGGCACGGGAATAATTGAGAGACGACGAAGAGACAACAATGAGAAGAATTTGAGAACGAAAGCTGAAAGCTAAGAACGAAGAAATCTTTTGAAATGATGGCCTTCGGGAGGATCGAGAAATGAAAACACTTATGAATGCCCCGGATAGATATGGGCGGAAAAACTCACGATTAAAACAATTTGAGATGAAGCATCAAGATGAGATTAAAAATCTTCAGAGAATGAACCAAGATTAAGGGAGACTCTCTTTCGGTCTTCAATGCTCAGAATGAAGACGAGAACACCACCAAGAATTGCTAAGATACTCCGAAGAATGAACAAAGAAAAGGTTGAGACAACAATGAAAACGATTAGAAGCGATCATGGAAGGGAATATGACTGATGAAAATCATTCTTACATCATATTTGAAGAGAACTTGAGGACATCTCCGGAAGATTAGAAGAGACAGGTAGGATCCTGGGAAAAACCTGTGGGTTATGGGCCCACTCAAAAGAAACCACCATTGAAACAATTGATTAAAGGAGATATTGCACCGGTGCAAATTAAGAACTTGATGATAAGAGAGCCCTGAAATAATTTAAGAGGACAAGAATGAAAATGAATGTCTTTTGAGATATCTTCAACACTCCGGATAGAAAAGAGTGATAACTAAACAAGAGATACTTGGATAAGAATTTCCAACATGGGAGAGCAATTAGAGAATGAAAATGATATGGTGAACACCAAGAACTTGAATTGAATCCACCGGAGAAGAAAATAAAGATGAATACAAATAAATGATAACTTGAGCACTGAGCATCTTCATAAAGAATCACTGGAGAAGAATAACAATGAGGACAAGGAATATGAGGATAGATCTTGACACTGAAACTCCTGAGAATCTCCACAAGAAATCACCGAAAACAAGATAGAAGAAAAGATAGCGGAATCATCACATGAATAGAAAAGACACTTGGATGAGAATTTAATCATTGAAGAAAAAAGGCGGGAGGGTGGGAAAAAAACAAAACTTGGAACAGATGAGACAACTCCGGGAACGAATAAGAGGATTGATCTTGCAATATTGAAGAGGATAGAATGATCTTGAAGAGAAGCACACCGATAGGAAAAGAATTGATATGATAACTTGATTGAGCAAAATAATTAGCAATCCCACAGAAATATGAGAACACTACTTAGCAAGATATGAATTCACCACTTGACATCGAAGCAACTCGAATTACCATATTAAAAACAAAATGAAGGATAAGGCTTACGAAACAAGCCAGAAACAAATACATACCCACTATGCACTTGTTGGAAAGATAATCCTAGGTAACTACTTGAATTCCCACCTAAGAACTTCCGAAAACTTTCTTGTTTATGCGATTCGGGTTGCGGAATCAGGAACCTGCCCTAGGCAATCAGCTGCAACTGCATCCGCAACCTTCCACACCATAATTCAAGAAATTTTGAAAACTCATCTAATCTCAAATCCTCGAACTCACAACGATACTAAACCATGGTGGTACCCCGGACGCCTCCCCAGTACTGGGTGACTCTGACCTTTTCTCACCACGATAAGTATTGAAGCAATTCCGAACATCCTTCGTCCTGAGATACTAAGAAATCTGAATGATAATGATGTGTCAAGAATCCCTCGAAGCTCAACTCCTCGGAAGAAATCAAGTCAGACAGGAGGCACCAAGACAGAACCCTGTCACATCGGCATCATATAGTTTCCAAAATACCCGCGTGATCCTAAAAAAAAATTGAGCGAGAAGAGGAGTAGAATCAAAATTCCTAAGTCGAATACCTCACCAGAGCATAAAAGAGGAGTAAAAAGAATCCTACTCTCCGATATAACTAGACTAAACAGGTTCTTTTACTAGACACAACTCGGCCAAGTTCGATCAATCAAGGGGGCTCCTAGGTCGGTACGGGCTCTGATACCAACTTGTCACGCCCACGATGCGGTCCTATCCTTATTTTGGCACGAGGGCCTCGACGGGGATAGAAGCGCATCTCGATGCGTTCGCAAGAATGGATATCATTACAAGTACATGTACAGAAGAGATGAGTATATGGAATTGGCTTACACTCGCCACAAGCTACATCAGAGTCACAACAATACAACAACACACTCAAACATCATACAGAAGAGCAGGGTCCGACTACGGACGAAATCAAACGATAAAATGACATCCATCCTTGCTATCCGAGGCTGCCGCCTGGAACCCATCCAAGATTGAAGAAGAAGAAGAAGAAGAACTCCAAGTCAAATCAAGCAACGCGCTCACGTCAAATCATCACATTACCTGTACCCGCAACTGTTGTTGTATTAATCTGTGAGCCACACGGGACTCAGCAATCTCATTTCCAAGGGTATCAAGACTATTAATGCTTAGTAGGTAAGGTATGGTTAAGTGGTGAGGCTGCAGCAAGCGACTAAGCATTTATATGAGTGGCTAACTTACGAGTACAGAAATTAAAGTATGGTGGACTATGCATAACGGACGTGAACTAGTAAAGATCACTAAGTGATCCTGAACACCTACTTACGTCAATCATAACCCCACCGTGTTCTCTTTCGGATAAGGACTCACGAGAAGAGAGAGTCACGGTTACGCACACAGTCGGTGTATTTTATTAGAGTTTACTTCAAGTTTGCTATGACCAGGTGTTAAACAAGTTATCCAAGTTTGCAACATAACCGTGGGCATGGCTTCTCGAAAAGATTTAACCCTACAGGGGTGCTCCAACTCATCCATCATAAATTAACCACACGCAGCGGGAATAATCTCAACCACGGATCTCGTGATCATCCTAGGAAATTCCAAAGGAAATACAACAGCTCGAGATAGCCCAAAGAAGATCAGAGTTCCTCACTCAAGACGTTCGAGAAAGGTAAAACAAATCCAGCAAGGCCGCCCGACGTGCCGACAATCCGAATAGGAGCCGCGTATCTCGTTCTCAGGGCACGACAGATGAGCTACGTGTATAGTGGCCTGATAGAAATCTCCCTAGTTGCCCCGGGTTGGCCCCGCACAGTGCTCTAGTTTGGACCAACACTCATGAGGAGCACTGGCCGGGGGGTTGATTAATTATCCACGGGTGCCGACGGGTCCCTATGCAATTTTATTAATTATTAGGCAAATGTAGTACCAATGTTGGGCCTTGCCAGACAAGCTTTATTCTCACCCGAAAATCAAGGGGGTCCCCATAACAACCCCAAGCATATTAGGAGCGCTCATCTATGGAACATAACACCGGTGCACAAGTAACTAGGGGCAGCAAGAGTGGAACAAAACACCGAGCAAAAGGCCAAGCCTTCCACCTTTACCAAGTATATATGTGCATTAAATTAAATAGCAGCAATATTTTGATATAAAGAAGAAAGTCCATGTTGACACATGGAAGCAATTGCACCTGCAACTAGCAATGCTATAAGAAGGGCTGAGCAAGCGATAACATAGCCAAACAAAGGTTTGCTGGGATGTGGAGAGGTTAGAGGCTTATCATGGCAATGTTGGGAGGCTTATCAAACAAGTGGTAGGTAGCGATACATAGCGATAAAAGCGAGACAACTAGCATAGCAATGATAGTAATGGTATCCAGGGAAATGAGTCATCTTGCCTGAGATCCCGCTCGGAAGAAGAACGAGTCCATAAGAAGACGAGCCAATGTAGTCAAACGAATCCTCACACTCCGAATGCTTTCGGAACTCTATCGAGAAGAAGCAATCCAAAACAAACAATCAACACAAGATACACCACAACATATGCAAGACACGATGCACAACCGATATGATGCATGCCCGGTTTAATATGCAATGCATGACAATTCACAACAATCAAATACTACACATTAAGTGAAGTTCAATATGCAACGAGTTGCATATTGACGAAACTCCACGTTCGAATTATTTAGTTCACTCTTGTCAGGTACACGACAATATTAAATGTTGTTAAACATGGCAAGAGGTGAAGCTTAAGTAAACTAACTAACTAGGCATCTTAAATGAGGCCAGAAACAACTTATAGCATTTCCGAAACGACCCCATATGTTAATTTCGAAATTGGTCCAGATCTGAACCAATCATATTTTATATTCGTTAAACAATAGAATAAAGCATACCATGTTATTCTTCACGTCATTCTAGTCGATTTACATATATAGAACATCTCAAACGGAGCTACGGTCTAAAAGATATGAGCAACACAAGATGCACATGTCATGAATGCAAATGCATGGAAAATACCATCACAAACATTTCAAATCATGAAGGCAACAATTATTATGAAACTACATGAGATTCTAAGCAAGTTTCATATGCAACATGTTCAAATCGGAGCTACGGTTCAACCACAATCATCAAAACAAGTTTTAGTTGAAATCTGCCAAAAACAGCAACATGGCATTTTTAACATATGAAAACAACAAGCTACAAGAATCCAAAATGCACAAACCAAGCATGGGGCAATAGAAAACAACATCCACTTCATTTCATCTTCACAAATCATATTCAAAACATGCATGGATTACACCTACCACAAAAGAGTTCTAGATCACTAGGAAATCACATGGCAAGACAGCCACAAAATATAACAGATTCCAAACTTAGAAATATTTTGGACCCTCAAATAGCAGAATTTTTTATAGCAAGTTGGCAACAACAAAACAACACCTAAACATGCATTTCTACGACAAGCAAAATGTCCATGGGCTAGGACACATATCAAAGAGCAACTTTCATGTTGAAAATTAATTCATATATGCACGGATTAAATCATACGAAAATGACAAAAGGGCGTCACGGCATAAATGACATGCACACGAAATGCTCAAATGAAAAAACAATGCACAGTTAAATACTAGAGATTTTTCTACCCTGAAAACATATATAATTTGCATACGTTCATGTGGAAAATCAATCACAATTAAATATGCGGGTATTAGGCCTAATCACGTTAAAGCAATTCGATAATGCAAAATTAAATGCAACCAACATTCCAACATTTTTATCATGCATGAAAATGCGGTGCGAAGGGATGAACATTTTTAATACATGATTTTATTAATTTCGATGCACGGTCATAGAATTATGAATTAAGCCATATTAAATGGTCATCATGCAATTCGGTGCAAACACTAGGTTTAAATATTTTAAACATGCATGAAAATTGGTTATTGTGAAACTAGATGAAATTCTACACATTTTACATGTTAAAGTTATTTAAATCCGACGCACGGTTAATTTTATAATCACAATTGAATATGCAATGCCTGAAAAAATAAAAAATAAAATAAAAAAACAACACGGGGACCGGCTGGGCTCACCCTGGCCCATGGGCCGGCCCAACTGGGGCAGATCTGGGGCGAAGCTGGCCTGGCGCTGGCCGAGGAGGCCGGCTGGGAGCTGGGCCGCGCGAGGGAGCCGGCTCACGCGGGCCAACGCGGGGCAGCGGACGAGCCTCGTCGTGCTCCTCCCGATCCCGCTCGGGAACGAGGAGGTGGCGGCTTGGGGGCGGTCGGAGGAGTCTGGGGCAGCCCGGATCCGGCCGACGGCGCCCGAATCTGGTGCAGAGGGAGGCCGGTGGCGGCGATCTACGGCGGCAGTGGGAGGCCATGGCACCTGCGGGTAGGAGAGGGAGAGGAGAGAGGAGAAGGGAGGAAGGAGAGGGAGAAGAGGGGAGCGACAGGGATGCTCCACCGACCGGCGGCTCCGGCCAGGGCTGCTCCGGCGAGCATGCATGGAGAGAGGAAGGAGAAGCTAGGGTTCGGTCATGGCTCCATGGGAGCTCGGGCAGGAGCTCCGGGAGAGCTCCAGTTGGTCCCAAATGGGGTTTCCCGGGCCTCTAGATGGGCTCGAGAGGGCCTGGTGGCTGGAGGAGGGGAGGCTAGGGTTTGCACGGGAAACGAGGGGACTAGGGGCTATATATAGGTTCGGCTGGGTTAGCTGACGCTGTCCGTTTTTGGACTGTCGGATGACGATTCGACGTCTGGAAGCGAAGGCTCGGGGGTTACGGTGACTGTGCAGATGGTCTAGTGGGGAAGAGAGAGAGAATGGCGACCCGTGGCATGAAGTTGAAAACACCGAGAAACGTGTGACGATTACCGATAACCGTACTGCTACGACTGACCAACGGGGCATCAAACTTACTGAGAACGCGAGGAAAATCGACGGGCGGTCTACCCAAGCTATAACAAGACCGCACGTCAAGTTTCAACTCGATCCGAGAATATTTTTGCGCACGCTTAAAAATGGTTTTATTTTCACAGTGCCGCGGGCGCGTGCGTGTGTGGTTGGTCTCGAGACGGGCAACGGCAGAACGGGGAGAACCGGCAACTACGAACGGATGCAAGTTTTCGAAAACGGGTGATGATGCTATGAAGATGATGCAAATGATGCGATGATGAATGCGACAACGAGACAAACACATGACGAGAACGGAAATAAAAGGGGAATCTTCTGGAACGTCGGCCTTGGGCTGTTACAGATATGGCTGCTTTACTGAACACTAGGAAAAATAGATTTCAATTGGAATTCAGATACGAGATTGATTCTAGGTACATCCAAAATTTGTTTTTTCTCTTCTCTCTATTTTCTCACTTTTTTTTCTTGTTTTTCGTCTCTCTATTTTTTCTCCCTTTTTTGTTTTTTCTCTCTCAGTTTTTTCTCCAACAGACAAGATGTAGATTGGATCAAGTGTAGATGTGACGGACCTCAAGTATGACTATGGCAATGAACGATGGGGAGCACGTGATGGAAATTGATGGATGATGCTGGGCGATAATGGAAGGGATGATGATGAAGTGGTGGCATGACAACTTGTGAATAGAACTCGAAACTCTAAAAGAGTAGACGCTAAGATTAGCAACTCGACATGACGATGCAACCGGAAATTGAACAAAGCAAAACACCAAACAGAAAATTGCAAAAGGCCCAGATTGGTTTGTATATGGGATGAATGGATCTAAAAAAATTTGTGTGGCTTTTATTGGGTAATAGGTAAGAAAAATAAATCTAATCTAGGGATAACTGCAATTCTCATTGACTCATTGAGCAACCTGAAAATTGATACCACTTGATAGAGGTGAAGTTGTCCCTGTATTTCAATGAGATGGTAGCTATCGATTTTGGTGGAGTAGACTTTGACGATCCAACTATGAACGTGTGATGACATCACGCCTTAGCAATCGCTAAACCAACTCCGAGAGGTTATTCACCACAATGGAGCACGATCACCCTGGCCACGAGGGTCTGTTTCCTGCATGCAAATGAAGAACAAGCAAGAAACAAAGATTACAATTTGGATATGGTGAATATAAAAGTAACGCTTTATTGATGAAAGTGGGGTTCCGTGACGCCTTTGTCTGGTTGTGGACCACAAACGAAGAACGTGAAGTTATAGCTATGGAGAACTTGTAATCTAAACAAAACCCAAAGAAAAAGCTACTAGATTGATCTACCTATATAGGAGCATGGGGTGGCATCCAAGGAGTTGGGAGGACATCGCAAGGCATCCTAAAACTAACCCTAGGTTGTACAAGGCCCATGGGCCCAAGTGGAGGTGATGCAACACCTTTGGACTTGTAGTTTGACTCGGATTCTGCTGCAACATCAAATTGTTTCGTCAATATCTGCATGCTTCGGACTAATTTTAAGGTGATTCTAATTGTCCTATAACACATATGAAATCTACTTTCCAACAAAATCATAATCACCCAATTCGGAGTCCGAATGAAAACGTTCTTGGCGTTTTGAGATAGGTGTGTCTGTGAGGTCCGAATCTGAGTCCGCAACGTGAGAGACTTGGACTCTATCTTATCTTGGGATAAAAGTGATGTGAGAGAACTTCTTGAAAAGTACCTAATTATTTCAATTCACGTGAGAGGACCTCTTGAGTAGCACCCAACCATTTTCTCTTCCTTTGTCATCACACGTGGTTCATATAAGTGCTCATCCATTCCGCACTTAGACATAAAATTAAAATAGGTGAAGTATTTTTGTTCTGGATAACTGATAACCCACAAGTATAGGGGATCACAACATTTTTCAAGGGTAGAGTATTAAACCCAAATTTATTGATTCGACACAAGGGGACCAAAGAATATTCTCAAGTATTCGTAGCTGAGTTGTCAATGCAACCACACCTGGAAGACTTATTATCTGCAGCAAAGTATTCTGCAGCAAAGTAGTATGGAAGTAATAGTAATGATGGCATTCATCATGTCGGATGTCATTCATCATGCAACAGTTATAACATAGGGTGACACAGAACTAGCTCCAATTCATCAATGTAATGTAGGCATGTTACCCATATATGGTCATACGTGCTTATGGAAAAGAACTTGCATCACATCTTTTGTCCTACCCTCCCATGGCAGAAGGGTCCTAATGGAAACTAAGGGATATTAATGCCTCCTTTTAATAGAGAGCCGGACCAAAGAATTAGCGCTTAGTGAATACATGAACTCCTCAAACTACGGTAATCACCTGAAAGAATCCCAGTTATTGTCACCCTGGGGGATGCGGATTATAACTCGTAATAGGTGTCTACAACTTGCAAGATAGGATCGAGAACACACATATATATTCATGAAAATATAATAGGTTCACATCTAAAATCATGACACTCGGGCCCTAGTGACAAGCATTAACCAAAGAAAAGGCATAGCAACATCAATCTTAGAACATAGTGGATACTAGGGATCAAACCCTAACAAAACTAACTCGATTACATGATAAATCTCATCCAACCCATCACTGTCCAGCAAGCCTGTGATGGGATTACTCATGAATGCCAGAGAGCATCATGGAATTGGTGAATAAGGATGGTTGGTGATGATGATGGCATCGAGTTCCCCTCTCCGAAGCCCAAAACGGACTCCAGATCTGGCCTCCCGAGGAAGAACAGGAGGTGGCAGCGGCTCCATATCATGAAATGTGATGAACTCTTCTCCTTTATTTCCCCCCTCCCCGAATAGGAATAAATAGGGTTGGAATTGAAGTCGGAGGAGCCACAGGGGCCCACAAGCTTGCCAAGCGCGACCAGGGGGGTGGCCGCGCCTGGTGGGCTTTTCACGTGTGGGTGGCCCCCTCCGGTTGATACTTTTGCTAGTATTTTTTATTAATTCCAAAAATAATCTCCGTAAATTTTCAGGTCAATCCGATAACTTTTATTTCTGCACAAAATAACACCAAGGCAATTCTGCTGAAAACAAGGCTAGTCCGGGTTAGTTCCATTCAAATCATGCAAATTAGAGTCCAAAACAAGGGCAAAAGAGTTCGGAAAAGTGGTACGATGACGACGTATAAACTACCCCAACCTTAACCCATTGCTTGTCCTCAAGCAATTCAATTGATAAACTGAAAGTGATAAAGAAAAACTTTTAAAAACTCTGTTTGATCTTGTTGTTGTAAATATGTCTAACTGATGTTCAGATTTTCAGCAAAGATTATAGACTAACCACGTTCATGATAACATTTAGGTCTCACATTTACTCATATCAATGGCATAACCAACTAGCGAGCAATAATAATAACTCTCGGATGACAACACTTTTATCAAAACAATCATTAGACAATATGATATAATGGTCACTCGCTATGAGGGATCACTAGAAGTGTATGCCTAGAGGGGGGTGAATAGACTACAAGCAGGAATTTTAAACTACCTCAAGCATAAGTTCAAGAGTTGACAGTTTTAGCATATGTAACTAGTCTATGACACCCAACACATGCAAGTCATCAAGTATAGCAGCAGAAAGTAAAGACATTGCACATGAAAGTAGGGAGTAGAGATAGAGATATCAACCGCATGAAGGACACAAAGATTTATCCCGTGGTTCCTCTAGGTGGTGCTATCGTACGTCCATGTTCATGGAGTCTTCAACCCATGGAGGGTGATGGTCGCAAGAGTCCATGGAGGGCTCTATCGACGGAGGGTTCCACGAAGAAGCAACCTTGACTATACCATGATGGCCTACGTCCACGGAGGACTAGCCTAACTTGGGGTAGATCTAGACGAAGTAGGCGATCTCCTTGCCCTTACAAACTTCTTGGTTCACTCCACAACACGAAGTAGGAGGCTCCCAAGCGACACCTAACTAATCTAGGTGGCACCACCTTCCAAAAGGTAATAGGCTCGATAGTGTCGATGAACTCCTTGCTCTTGTGCTTCGAGAATCCATTCTTTTCCACCAGACATGTAATCCTTGAAGTTCGCCATTAGACTTAGATTCTTCATGATCTTTTCATGCTCGATATCGAGCAACTCATCTTCATCATAGTAGCCATGTTCATCATTGTCATCATTTGGTGGAATATCCTCATCATAAAAACAAAGGGACTCATTAAAATCATAACCATTACAATGTTCAAGTTTATGAATTCAAATGGCTTCAATAATAATATTGTTGATAGTAGTGATATCTCCTTTAGCACGCATAAGATCAGGGAGCTCAAATAGGCATTTATCAAAATTTGGATCACTAGGCTTCACTTTGTGAAAAGCAACTGTTTTCTGAAGAATTTCATCAAGATTACCTAATGATAGATTTGGATATCGTTTCTACAAATCAGTCCACAAGGTATAAGCACATGCATAGTTCTTCAATTGAGAAAGCACGAACCTTGGTAAGCCTCTAACAATAAGATTGAAAGTTCTAAGGTTACCAGGCATGTTAAATTCCTCTTCGTGTGTGGGATGGAATTCATCAATGGGGAGAACATAGGGATTTTCAATATTTTTTCTCAAATGGAATTTATCAAATATATCAATCATGGCATTCCTCCATCGACTATAGTACTCTCCATCAAGAATGGGCACTCTACAATACATACTCTCCACACTAGACACATCCATCTTCCTCCACGGTGTTGAAACTGAAGCAATGGAGACCAATGCTCTAATACCAATTGAGGGAGTAGAGATAGAGATATCAAACACATGAAGGACGAGAAGATTTATCGCATGATTCCGATAGGTGGTGCTATCATACGTCCACGTTCATGGAGTCTTCAACCCATCGAGGGTAACGGTCACGAGAGTCCACGGAGGGCTCTACCGATGGAGGGTTCCACGAAGAAGCAACCTTGACTATACCATGATGGCCTACGTCCACGGAGGACTAGCCTAAATTAGGGTAGATCATCAAGAAGTAGGCGATCTCCTTGCCCTTACAAACTTCTTGGTTCACTCCACAACACGAAGTAGGAGGCTCCCAAGCGACACCTAACCAATCTAGGAGGCACCACCCTCCAAAAGGTAATAGGCTCGATAGTGTCGATGAACTCCTTGCTCTTGTGCTTCGAGAATCCATTCTTTTCCACCGGACATGTAATCCTTGAAGTTCGCCATTAGACTTAGATTCTTCATGATCTTTCATGCTCGATGTCGAGCAACTCATCTTCATCATATTAGCCATGTTCGTCATTGTCATAATTTGGTGGAATCTCCTCGTCATAAAAACAAAGGGACTCATTAAAATCATAACCATTAAAATGTCCAAGTTTATGAATTCGAATGGCTTCAATAATAATATTGTTAATAGTAGTGATATCTCCTTTAGCACACATAAGATCATGCAGCTCAAATAGGCATTTATCAAAGTATGGATCACTAGGCTTCATTTTGTGAAAAGCAACTGTTTTCTGAAGAATTTCATCAAGATTACCTAATGAACGATTTGGATATCGTTTTTCCAAATCAATCCACAAGGTATAAGAACATGCACAGTTCTTCAATGGATAAAGAACGAATCTTGGTAAGCCTCTAACAATAAGTTTGATAGTTCCAAGGTTACCAAGCATGTTAATTTCCTCTTCCCGTGTGGGATGCAATTCATCAATGGGGAGCACATAGGTATTTTCAATATGTTTTCTCAAATGGAATTTATCAAATAGATCAATCATGAGATTCTTCCATCGACTATAGTACTCTCCATCAAGAATGGGCACTCTACAAGACAAACTCTCCACACTAGACACATCCATCTTCCTCCATGGTGTTGAAACCGAAGCAATAGAGACCAATGCTCTGATACCAATTGAGGGAGTAGAGATAGGGATATCAAATGAATGAATGACACGAATATTTATCCCGTTGTTCCGATAGGTGGTGCTATCCCACGCCCATGTTCATGGAGTCTTCAACCCATGGAGTGTAACAGTCGCGAGAGTCCATGGAGGGCTCTACCGACGAAGGGTTCCACGAAGAAGCAACCTTGACTATACCATGATGGCCTACGTCCATGGAGGACTAGCCTAACTCGGGGTAGATCTTCACGAAGTAGGTGATCTCCTTGCCCTCGCAAACTTCTTGGTTCACTCCACAACACGAAGTAGGAGGCTCCCAAGCAACACCTAACCAATCTAGGAGGCACCACCCTCCAAAAGATAATATGCTCGATAGTGTCGATGAACTCCTTGCTCTTGTGCTTCAAGATGATAGACTCCTCAACACACAATCACTCTCTCACAGATTTGGCTTGGTGGAAGAGGTTTATTGGGTGGAAAGAAACTTGGGGAGGCTAGAGATAAAGATTCATATGGTTGGAATGGAATGGCATGATCTGAACACATGAGTAGGTGGATCTCTCTCAGAAAATCAATATGTATGAGTGTGGAATTGTTCTGAGTGCTTATCTTATGAGTGAGTGGTGGTGGAGGGGTATATATATATGCATCTCCAAAAATCCAACCGTTACCTAATAAGTCACACTCGGTGGAACCGATGTGTGAATCTCGATTGTACCGAGTTGCCTCAAAGGTAGCAACTTTTGAATCTTGGTGAGACCGATGCATAAAACTCGGTTGCATCAATAAGGTGACCAACGGTCAGATTGCCAATCTTGGTGATGCCGATTCACAAAACTCGGAGGGACCGGTTTTGTAAACTTGCGTAATAGGAAGTTGGCAATCCAAACTCGAATGCACCGAAGCAGAATCGGTTGCATCAAAAAGCTAGGGTTCTAGCTGAGTCTGTCTGAGGTTTGGAATTGGTGCCACCAAGTGGAATGTGTTGGTTGCTCCAATTTTGTGTATTTGGCTTTGGACAGACTTTTGTGGATGAGCTTGTGGGTGTCTGTGGTGACTATCACTTGTGCACGTATGAGCATTTTGTTCACCAACAAAACCTTACGCCCTTTTAATAGTATTGGGTTTCCTATGGACTCAAAGTGATTTCTCACAAAAGGTAAAATGTAGAGTCCTCTTGCTTGAAGCTTGGACAATGTTATTCCTTCTCCTTCTTCTTTAAGGGGATACTCTCCACACTCCTTTTTGCCAACCCATCTCTCTATGGACTTTATCTAAAATACTGAAGATAAAAGTATTAGTCCAAGAGACAATGTATGTTGTCATGAATTATCAAAACCACCAAGGGAGAACATTGTGCTTTCAATCTCCCCCTCTTTGGTAATTGATGACAACATACAATCAAATCCTCAAATGAAGATATGCATGAATACAATGAAGACTTTGAGAGACACGTGACTTAGACTCCCCCCTAGATGTGTGCAATCCTTTTAAAGGATAGTTGCTTTCGAATGCATGGACACACATGTAGTAGAAGGGATATGATAAGTCATGTGTATCTTGGCTATATGCATGAAGAGTATATGAATGAGGTGTATCCTTGATCAAGACTTCACTCTCGCAAACAATATGTGCAAGAAACAAGAGATCATCTTGATCGAAGATATGATGCATATACTTACCTTGAGTTCTTGAGCATTCTAGTAGTAGAAATACACTTGAGAAAACAATGTTAGGAAACACAAGAGTATTCTACCAATGAAAAGCAATAGAACTCAAAAGTACCAAGATATGGAGAACATATAGAAGATAGTATTCTTTAGGATTAATATGTCTACAGGATCATTTAGAAATTTCTCCCTTAGATATGAAAATGTAGGACATCCTCTCCCCCTAAATCTTAGGATCCAGATATTGGGATTGGATAAGGTGAGAAAATTCTAACATGAGAGAATCAAATGCAATACATAGATCTTTCTCCAAACCATATTTTTCGACCCCTACTTTGGTATTCTCCCCTTGTTTATATAAGTATAAGCTTTTGATATTTTCTTTTCTCTCCCTAAATAATATCTCCCCCTTTGCATAAGCATGTATCTCCCTCTTTAGCTTTGAAGCTTTGTATATTTCTCCCCCTTTGGCATTAACTGCCAAAAAGGTCAAATATAGGGTTAGACACAGGGATCATATATTAAGAAGGTATCCTTGAGAAAAAGGGTCATTGAAAGTAGGACTCGTAGAATATGAAAATCATGAGAAAAAAATAAGGGAATCATTGAAAAAATTTCTCTCCCTTTCGCTATACTGAGAATTTGCAGAACTTCTCCTCCTTTGAGTTAGGGATCCTTGAATGTATTTCTCCCCCTTTCAAGTTTTTTTAATATTAAGGGATCATCGAAGAATTTTGAAATCACAAAAGGAATACAAGTATTTACAGAAACAGAAAGGTCTGAAATAAAATAGAAAATCGGTGGCTCCGAGTCAATCTTGTCGGTGATACCTATATGATGTTGTGCAGCTTATGTGCGGAATCGCTAGAACCGAGTCTTTTGAATCGGAGACTCCGAGGCGTGAAACAGAAACTTGGAAAATGTGAAATCTTGATCCAAAGACTAAGTTGTAACGGAAAATCAAACAGGGAAGAGAAACAAACTATTTTTCCAATTGCGAATACTTTACAGAGAGGTATCAACTAGGAAAGATTTGAGTGGTTCCGAAAGTTTTGCAGTAGAGAATGAACCAAACAAGATTATTAGCTAGATGATGGCTGGTGACTAGGTCACCTATATTAGAGTATGTTGACTTAGGAGCCAAGCAAGAATACTTGATCACAGGTCATACTCATTGTTAAGCTCAAAATGGGGTTACCATTTTTCGATTAAGCATTTTAATGTCTTCATATCTCTTGAGTTGCTTTATCTCAGGAGTTGGAGTAAATCGCTTTTCAAGGATATGAGTACATAACTTTGAGTGATGTTCTTGACGAAGCTTGTAGGTGAACTTGATGAGGATGCTCGAAGTTGATGAAGGTCATCTTGAGTTGGGAGATATCCTTGCCATTTTGTTCACTTTTCACCTACAGGGGTTAGTCTCACAAGGAAGAACATGATATATCCATGTGACAATATACCAATTGAGTTGATACCAATTGTGATATATGTGTCAAGGATATGTTTTGTTGTCTTATTCCTCACATCATCAAAGCGAGGTTGTGGATACTTGGTCATGACAAGATTGCATAAGGTATGAGTTGATAGCAATCTTGTGGAGTGTTGTTCTTCCAAGTACCTACAAAAGGGTTACATGCAAAACAAGGGAGCATAGATTTACAAGATATGATATTCAAGGTTAAAGCATGGAATAGAAAATAAAGCTTATCCCCTTGCATGCATCCGAGTGAGCTCAGCTCAAGTTAGAAGCATCAATGACGTTCAACTCACTCCTCAAGTGACAAAACATTTTTTCATCAAGTGGCTTAGTAAAGATATCGGCCAATTGCTTATTAGTATGAACATGCTTAAGTTCAATATCTCCTTTGGAAACATGATCACGAATGAAATGATGTCGAACTTGAATATGCTTGGTCCAAGAATGTTGCACGGGATTATGACCAATCTTAATAGAACTTTTAATATCCATTTGGTAAAGCATGATAACATGGTTATTAGCATAAGCAAGAAGCATCTAAATAGCTTCTAATCTAGCAACAGGGGCGGAGGTCTCACCATAGTCCATACCTTCATCTTGCGTATATACTTGAGCTACGAGGCGAGCCTTGTTGCGAATGACTTCACCGTCTTCATCTTTCTTGTTGTGAAATACACATTTCATGCCAATAATTTTTTGCTCATCGTTGGGCATCTCCACGAGTGTCCACACTTCGTTCCTCTTGAAGTTGTGAAGCTCTTCATGCACAACGTTCACCCAATCTGCATCTTCAAGAGCTTGTTCAACCTTCAAGGGTTCAATGCTAGAGATGAAAGAATAATGCTCACAGAGGTTAGCCAAGCGAGTTTTAGAGAGAGTGATCCTCCCTGTTTGTATGTCACCAAACATTTGGTTTAGGGGATGGTTCTTGGTCACTTGAGCTCGAACTCGGGGTAGCTTAGTCTTGTTAGTTGGTGGAGCTTCTTCTTATTCATCATCTCCTTCATCTCTGTTGTTGTCGACGTGGTCATCTCCTTGAGGTGGTGGTGAAGGAGGTTGTGGTGGATCTTCATGATGCACTTCCTCCTCCTCTTCATCTTGTCATGTACCACTTGTGGATGCATCCATGTCATGTTGTAAATAACCTTGATCCGAAGTAGGAGCTTCCACTTGGGTTGATGAAGTACTTTCCTTCACCTCCATGGGACGAATCTTGCCGATGGGTAAATCTTGGATAGCTTTTGAAGGATCTTTATCACCTACATCATTTGGAAATTGTTCGACTTGCGAACCATTAGATCATCAAACTTCACATGTACCATCTCTTCAACTTTTCAAGTGAAGTTGTTGTAGACCCGGTTGGTGTGAGACTTCAATCCATAACAAAGCAGGAAACCTTCATGAGATTTGGGAGAAAATTTAGCACGACGATGCTTATCAAGAATGTAACACTTTGATCCGAATACCCGAAAATATCCAACTTGGGGTTTGTTACTGGTGAGAAGCTCGTATGCCGTTTTACCAAGAAGCTTGTACAAGTAGAGTTGGGTTGTGGAATGACACGCTGTTTCCACGGCTTCTGCCCAAAAATGGCATGGCGTCTTTGAAAGTGCGTTATATCGACTAGAGAGGGGGGGGGGTGAATAGGCGATTTTTACAAATTCAATACTTGAGGAATTTCAACTTTGAGGAATTTGAAATGTGATGAATAACTAGCAGCAGAATAAGTACTCAAGTGCATGAGGAACATAGTAACAACATAGTCATCATGATGAAATGAAACATGCACAGATTACAAGTAGCGTGATACAGAATAAGCAGTGATGAACAAGGTAACTTGAAGAATTTGAGGTGAGGAAATTGTGAAAGTCTTCAGTCAAATTCTTCAAACAGTAACGATCAATTTCATAAACAAGTATACGAGGAATAAGGGGGTTGAGGAAATAGAACCAGGTAGCTCGATGAAGACAATGGTTTGATGACCTAGTTCCAACTGCTGTGACAGTCATACATCTGGTTTGGAGCGGCCTGGTATTTAAACCAAAGGACACACAGTCCCAGGACACACAGTCCTTATCGTATTCTCCTTGAGCTAAGGTCACACAGTCCTCGCCCAACACTCGTGGTAAGTCTTCAGGGTAGACTTCCAAAACCCTCACAAACTGGTCACTCGACGATCCACAGTTTACTGCTGGATGCTCTAGACCAAGGTCACTTCGTGATCCCCAATTGACTGAAGGATGCACTAGACCATGACGCCTAATCGTCTGGAGGATGCACATTCCTCAAAGGTAACAAGCGTCAGTTCCACACAAGAATTTCTTCAGTGATGCTCAATCACTTTGGGTTTGGTGGTTTGGTTGTGGGTTTTTCCTCACTGATGATTTCTCTCAAAGTCTTTGGAGGATGGGTTGCTCTCAAATGACAATTGTTAGTTCTCTCTCGAAGCAGCCAACCAACTAGTGGTTGTGGGGGTGGCTATTTATAGCGAGGGTGCAACCTGACATGATAATACATAAATGCCCCCAATGATATGACTGTTATGTGGATAAGAATGATTGGGCACAGCTGGCGCTAAGCAAAACAATGGTCGAAATTTCGAACTATTAAAGTCCTCAGACATATCATGTTCCTCACTTGTAGGCAATTCGCACTGGCGAAATCCTAACTCCTCAGTCAGATCAATTTCATTAGAGACCAGAAGAACTCCGTCTCTGTCATTGAAGAACTTGACTGAGCTACAAGAGATTTCCAAAGGCTTCACTCGAAGGATTGGATAGGCTGAGGATTTTGAGTTGAGCATCAGTTGGAAATTTTCCTTAGTATTACCTCGCCCCCGTTAACAGTACGGTGTTTGCTATGACTCAAAGAAAGGAAATGAAACTACGAAAACAAAGTCTTCATGCTTCATAGTCCTCGTTCATATCTTCAAGGGCACACCGACTTCTTCATTTTCAAAGACTTCAAGGAATACCAAAGTCTTCAGCAAAGTCTTCACCAAAGTCTTCAGTTGAAGACATACATTTTTAGGGGTCGATAATCTCCGAATATATCAAACTTCTCATAAACTTATAGAGCCTGTGTACACTCACAAACACATTAGTTCCTTAACCTATAAGTCTTCAGTACACCAAAATCACTAAGGGGCACTAGATGCACTAAAAATCTCCCCCTTTTTGGTGATTGATGACAAATAGGTTAAGTTTTCAACGGGGATAAACATATGAAGTGAAAGTTCTTAGTTTGAGGAATTTGATTGCAAGATATAGAAGATCTCCCCCTGAAGATGTGCATATTTGAGGAATTTGCTTTGGACTACAAATGCACATGGCAGGTTAAAACATGGAGAACTCCCCTATATCTTGTAATTCATACACGCATTTGAACATAAGATATGAAGAATTTGAAATGCGAGAGAAAATGGTGTCTGACGAAATTCAGCATGTATGCATTAAGGTACTTGAGGATATAAACATGCGAGGAAATAGTTCAAAAGTGTCAGACCACCATTGGACTTAAGTTTACAACTCAATCAACAAAAGCTTCAGAAGAGCAAGAGTTGTAACTTAAACAAAAATAGCCCATATATATAGAGACCCGCTTGAAGACTAACTCAAATTTTCTCCCCCTTTGTCATCGAAGACCAAAAGGGACGAAAAAGTGAGGACTAACGCCCCTTTGAAGAATTTCATCGTGTTGGTGAGGAAGGAGCGCCAGCGTTGTCGGGGTCGTTTGTCGATGTAGAGCCTGTCGTAGTGTCGTCAATGTCTTCATCTTCATATCTCTCACGTGATGAAGAATATGAACTTGTGACCATCAGAGGAACTTGGACTTTCTTGAATTTCTTGTTTGGTTGACGAGCCCAGTCAGGATTTTCCTCAAGATCTAGCTCCTTCAGTTCTTCAGGAGTCGTGAGGTGAGACAATACGGCCCAAGTGCGTTTGAGGTTTTCATGCGCATAGTAGTGATTCCTCTTCACAGTGTTCTGCGTTACAGTCATGTTTTGCACAATGTAACCAAGTTTACGCTTCACCCACTTGTGATTGCGATCGACCTTCTGATGAAGACTTATTAGAAGCTCACGATCAATCATCAAACATGGGGCAGACTCTTGAGGTTTTTGAGCCGAGGCCTTTGCTTTTGAGTCCTAAGTTGTAGTGTCATAATTGGTGGAGAAGGATGCAGCTTTGCGAAACTCTCCATCCAATGGACGAGAGCCTTCATTAATTACAGCCTTGCCTTTTCCTTCAACTGAAGCAATTGTGCTCTTGATGACTTCGATCGGAGGCAGAAATCCAAAGTGATTCTGAAAGTCTACCTTGAAGGGAACTGAGGACTTTGCCCTGATGAATTTCATGATCCAAGGCACATAAGGCTTCTGTTCAAATGGGACCAAAGCAGCATTAGCCAATGTCCTCATGAAGAAATCATGGAAGTCTATGGGAATCCCATGAATGATGTTGAACAACATATTATTCATGACTCCCTCCACTTCCTCTTCTTCAGAGTTGTGGCCATTCTGAGGACATAGAGTATTCGTGAGAATGCGGTAGACCGTCCTTGACACGTATAGCAAATCCTTCACAAGGAAGATTTTTCGTTGAGGCTTTCCAGGAGTCAAAGGCTTCATCAGCACTTGCATCAGTTGATTTGGAAGTACATGTTCATCAAATAGTCGACGAGCTTCATCTGAAGGAATTGGCACTGGGACAGACTGAAGCAATTCAGATGCTTGAGCAGTGAAGTGAGTTGATCCAGTCATCCAGTCCAACACCCAGGAGTTGATGTCTGAAGCATTTCCACTGATGTGTAGTGTTGCATAGAACTGAAGAATGAGTTCTTCATTCCAGTCGCAGATGTCTATGCAGAAGGGAAGAATGCCTGCATAGTGAAGAACTTGGAGCACCAGCGTGAATGATGGAAGTGTTTCCATGTCAGCATGAGGAATTTGGTGGTGCTCGAAGACTTTATTCTTTTTAAACAAGACTTATGCATAGTAGTTCATCTGAGTGGCAGTCCAGAATCTGCTTTGTTCGGCCCTTGCTAAGTCATAGGGATTTGGACCAGTGAAAACATGCGCTCATTGAAGAAATTGCTTTTGAGAAATTTGGGGCGCGCTGAG
This sequence comes from Hordeum marinum, assembly GCA_022496015.1. Classification (NCBI taxonomy): domain Eukaryota; kingdom Viridiplantae; phylum Streptophyta; class Magnoliopsida; order Poales; family Poaceae; genus Hordeum; species Hordeum marinum. The sequence goes on along the minus strand of CM039675.1, from coordinate 208,071,730 downwards.
CCTTTGAGTGGCATTCTAGGCTTCGGTTGAAGATTTGGCTTGAAGCGGACCTTGATTTGCTTTGGCATAGGAGGAAATTCTTCAGACTGAAGAATTTGTAGAGATGTTTCCTCAGTGGCTGGTGGAGCAACAATGTCATTAGCTGTTGCAACTAGAGTTTCTTCAGTGGCATTGGCGGCCAAGTCAGCAGATTCTTCATGAATTTCTTTAGTCTGGGCTGGGGACTGAGGAATTAATGACAGAGGTGTGGTCATTGGGGAATTTGGGTGAGCAGATTCCCAATATTCATCATTGATGATTGGATTTGTATTGCTAATATCCACATCCTCATCAATCTCTTCAGCTATGAACTGAGGCTGGGGTGATGATACCTGAGGAGTTGAAGCATTTTCTTCAACTTCAATTTCTTCATCAATCTGCTCTATCGAAGTAGCAGAATGATCTTCATCTTCTTCATCTGGGATGACATAGTTAACCCCAAATGGAATAATTTCATAGGCAGGTGCAGAGGATATTGGAGTAGCATCAATGGGTCCAGTTGAAGAACTTGTCATAGTCTTCAACTTCTTCACAGCTGAGGACTCTGATGCTGATGCTTTTCTCTTTAGAGTCTTTTCCTCAACAGCCGTTGCTTCTTCAGGCACGACTGATGCAGTCGTCCTGGTGGGTTCAGTTACTTCAGGCGCATCAAAAGCTTCAGCTGGCCTGGTGGTTTCTTGAGGCACTATAGTGGAGGTTGTCCTGGCATGTTCATCAGCGGTCTGATGTTCTTCAGCAGCGCTGGCTATTTCTTCAGGTGCAGGAGCATTTTCATCAGCAGGTTGAGCAGTTTTATCAGCCTGAGGAATTTGAGGTTGCGATTGAGCTGCAAACCTTGTGTTGTGGTCCTTCACAGTAGCTTGAGCAGCCCCGACGAATCTCACATTAGTGCCTTTCCATTCAACATCATACCTTTCTTGATCTTCAGAGAGGGAGCAAATTTCAGACTGAACTGTGACTAGTTGATTTGTTGTCAAGTTCATCACATTGTCTCTCAGAAAATTTTCTTTCCGAGCCCTGTTCGTCTTAGCTCTCTGAGCTTGTTCTCTTTTCCATTTTTCTTCAGAAATGAAGTGGGTGAGGACATGGTCCACACCAAGAGGCAGGTTTAGTGAAGAAAGTGGGGTGTTTGGATCCTCATGCCATATATTGTAACATCCCAAAATTCCATTTTGGAATGTTATGAAATATAGCTATGCATCCATCATCATCATTGCTTGAATACATGTATTGTTGAAATGTTCTTTCTAAAATTCTGAAAGCCCTTTCTACTTTCCCTAAGTTGCTTTCACCTATTTGAAATCTTGGTAAAATGTTCAAAATAAGAGGGGAGTAACATGACACTCCACACCAGGGTCATCTTGGTGATCTATTTGAACAAAAATAACCAGGAGTTATTTTGAAAATATTTGCAAAAAGGTTTTAAAAACAAATAGGCAATTTCTAAAAATATTATTTTTTTCAAAATCTTCAAATTACAGAATAAAAATGTTCATTAAATGGCATTTATTATTATGTTAATTTTGATATATAATACTCCTATATTTTGAGGCGATTTGAATGCTTTAAAGGTTTTTGAAACACTCTGGAAAAACATTAAACACAAAACGGTAACGGTTTTAGAATTAAAACGGGCCGGCCCACAGGCTTTATTTCGCGAATTCAATACGCGCCGGCCGACCGACGCGGAAACCTCGCCCTCCCTCTCGCTGCCACCGGGTCCCACCCGACCGACCGTTAGCCCCGCTCGGTCGCCTCCCTCCTCTCGCGCGCGCCGTCGCCGACCGTTTCTTCCCTCCCCGGATCTCTCGCCCCTCTTAACCCCCCTCGCTCCCCCGCACTCCTATAAAAGCCGGCCAGTCCCCGCATCCATTTCCCCCCAAACCCCTCTCCTATCTCGTCGGAAGGCTGCCGCAATTCCTTGCCGGAGTAACTCCGACCACCGGAGCTTCCATTGCACGTGCCTGTCGCCTCGGACGTCCCCTCGCCCCTCCGACCTCACCATTCGACGCAGGACGTCCACTGCAACCGCCCGGACCACTTCGCTGCCTTCCTCGACCACCGGAGCTCCTCGCCGTCATCTTCGCCGCCTTCGGATCCACTCGAGACCTCCAACGCCGGCGACCTTTCCTCCGTAAGCTCCCTGGACCATCGGATCCATAATCAACGCGTTAGATTAGATCGGATTTAATTCCGAATCGTTTTCCTCTTCGGACCGGTCGCCCGCCCGTAAGCTCTCGCGTGCACACGCCCGCAACCAATAGGAAAGCGCCACGTAGCCCCCTGGCCGTCCGGTAGATTTTTCCCTTTTCTGTTTTTGTTTTAGTTAACAGAGTGAATCCAAATTTTGTTTTGCTTATAACTTTTAATCTATTAAATTTTTTGAGTTGATTCCTTTTGTAATAGCTCACATTTTTCATGTAGTTTCACACTGTACTTTTAAATTTCAAATTTGAACTATAAAATTTGAATTGAATCAAATTTGCTCAAATCATTCAAATCTGAATAACTAGAGTTTGAAAATAGATTTGGACATGAATCTTTTTGCTACTGTTTGGTATTAGTTAGGACTATCATCATGTTTAGTTTGAGGATTTTTAGGATGATCATTGTTAGTGTTTTAGCTATAAACAGAATCTGCCTAGTATTATAGTATAGTTTTATTTACTTAGTTTTAGTTAGTTTAACTTAGATTTAGTTTTAATTTGTTTAGTAGGTTCTGTTGATTTAAAAATTTAGTGTTTTACTTATTATTAATAAAAATATAATTTTTTTAGTTTATTTCTTTGTTAATATAGGAATCACAATTTCTTTTCAAATAGGTTTATTTTGATTAAAACAACTAGTTAGTAATAGTTTTCTTTCAACAAAGTTTTATATAATTTAATTTTGTTTTCTAAGACAAGTTTATTTGTAAAATTCTTCCCTGTTAAGAACATGTTTTGTTAATAAATAATAAGTTTTGTTTTGCTCTTTTGATAGTAAAACTATAGTTGATTCATATAGTGTTTATCAAAACTTTTACAAACTTTACAAAAGTTTTCTCAACAAACTTAAATTGATTTTCTTCTTTTTATTAATAAAAATATTTTATTGTTTCCTTGCTGTCAACAATTGTTTTGGTTATTTCAAAATAGTTTTATTATGTTAGTAGTGTTTTATCAATCACCTCCTAGTAAACAAAACTTTGTGTGTTTTCCTTACTTGTGATTTGTGCATTGTTTTGTCTTGACTATTTTCTAGTTCTTGATTGATGTTTGTGGGTTACAATATTCTGTTGTATGCTTATTGAGTGCTTGTTTGCTTCGTTAGATTATCCGGAGTGCGAAGCTTGTTACTTAGAGTCCCACGAGTACGAAGATCATCAATCAGGCAAGTCACTTTGATCATGTTTACCCATGTTTTATATGCATTAGTTCTACCATCTTCCCCAATTGCATGCAAGATAGGTTAGTTGGAAACTTGGTTACATTGTAGTAGTATCATGTGGTAGGTACCCCCCTCAAACTCTTTGACACATTGGCCCCGGGAAACGTTGTTTTACTTTTTGCTATGCTATTAGTAGACGGGGTTGGTTGTGTGATTCATGAGAGTTGAGAGAGTTAATAATTTCAAGACCTACATAATGATCAAGATTTCAAGACTCCGAGTTTTCAACATACCTCTGGGTGGATGATGGTTGAACGGCACCCTGGAGAAACCAGTGGAATTGCCTAGGTGATGCTGGAGATGGCCAGTATTCACGCAGAAAGATCCACCCAGGCACAAAGAGATGGATGGGTGCTTCAAGACCCAAGGCTTACCTGCACAGCCACAAGTCATTATGGGCTTTGGCTTGGTTGGATATCGTGGTGACCCTGGACAGGCGGTGCTACGAGATGTAGAAGAACGGTAGGAAAGGATGGGCACCGACAGAGTCGCAGGGAAACCCTTTGGAAGACCATGTTTTGGTCATCCGTTTCTCAAACACCCTGAAGTGCGAGAAATTAAACGGAGGCGACCAAATCTTGTGGGGAACGTGTGCAAAACTCTGCAGAGTACTCAAACCTAATCGATTAGCCGAGTCCACGGTCATGGACGACTTGAGCCAAAGGAACTGAAACATTCGGAATTCTCAACACAATTAATATGATGATGTGGGTATTTAACAATTGGGTATGAGAATTGGTTGGTGGAACCATCTCATTAATCAACCAACTTAGTAATAATTTTTGCTTATCCCTCTCTTGATGTAGGAAAAATTGGCTTTACGCAAAAACTTACCACCCCACCTGCCATATAAGCATGTAGATTAGATGATTATCTTTTCACCCCTCTCTTGTGACTTTGCCGGCATATTCCATATGCTTACCTACACGGCTGCAACGTATCATGTTGTAGAGTACTTTTCCGACCAGGAGTGAGGACACGTTCTACACTCGGTGAGATGCCCTTGGAGTCAGATGGACTCATCTACCTTCGACACTTCCGCAAGATTTAGACATTCTCATGAGTTGGCTTTCAGCCACTTTATTGTAATTTTTATTGTAATAAAGGACTCGATATGAGATTTCGATTAATATAATGCTGTGTGATTTCCCTTGATATATACATTGATGTACCGTGTGTGTACCAGCATGATCTTGGGATGGTACGGAAACACCGGAGATTCGACCTTTCAGGTCGGGTCGCTACATATATCAATGAAATTGAGGATCATCTTGGGGTCCAGCATGAGAGGAACAGAGTTGCCTTTGGCTATTGCAGCCTTTTGCTGGCTCTCTCTGATAATTTGTTCAAGTTCTTCATCATCAGCTTCATCATCAGCCTCAGATCCTGAGGGTACCGTTACCACAACTTTGCTTGTATGAGAACTTGGTTTTTGACCTCGTCCAGCAGTTCTTTTCAGTTTCAACAATGTCGGACTTATTGAGGACTTTGCTGTAGTAGAGGGGCTTGCTGAGATCTTTGGAACTTTTGAGAATCCCTCTATCCTTTTTCATGATGCCAGATGTATACGAGTTGAGGACTTTGTGGCTGCAGCAGAGGATTGAGCAACAACAGAGCCAGCTGCTGAGACCTTTGAAGACTAAAGTCTTTGAACTTGAGGAATCTGTTGTGATGACTTTGAAGTTGAAGAAGTTGGTTTCACAACAGATTTCTTCATCATCGATTTCTTCGGAGCACTAGATGAGGCTCCGGCAGTGGCAGCAGCAGCAGAGTCTTCATTGAATTTCCTCACTGCAACTTCTGCAGCCCTCTGCAGTTTGAGTTGACGCTTTTTCCAATCATCTGGAAAGTCTTCACCCTGAGAAATGCTTGAGGGATCAACCTCTTGATCATTAGTTGGAGGAGGCCTATTGCGATACTCCTTCCATTCCTTCACCTATCTCCGTTCAATCCTCTGAATTTTGATTTTCCTCTGTTCTTTTGTCTCTTTGCCATGAATGACTTCATCAGGTGTACAGTAGCCAGCATACAAATGTTCAGGTATCTCAAACGCTATATTCTGTTCAGCCTTCTTTCCACCTTTCTGAGGTCTCTTTCCATCAGCCATTTTCTTCAGCTGAGGAATTTGAACTCTTGAGAACTCTGAAGAAGTACACATATTTTTCTCAAGAAATGCTGCAAATGAGTTAAGTTGATGAGAACCTAGTGATTCATCAGGGGACATGTTGTACCTTGAACACAATATAGGTGCGAGGAATTTGAAGAGGTCATATGCATTCTCAGAAGTTTTTTCAATAAATTCAAGAGTGAGGAATTTGACCATGGGTGTCTTGAGGAATTTCACTAAGTGTTCTTTGTTTTAGGTTCCAAAGTTGTGCAAATTTTGAGGATTCACACAATTGAGGAATCTTGAAGAAAATCATAACTTAGGGAAAATCATCAAGTGTATGAAGATGTACGGTGGTTTAGAATGAGATTCATGAAGAATAAACACCTTTTGAGGAATAGGAAGAACACTTGAAGATCAAACAAGGGCAGTAAAAATAAATTTTATTTACCCTGGTGAAGAACACGACGAACTATGAGATGAGATTGGGAAGTCCGTCAGTCCAGATCTCCCACGCCCTAGCTTGGTAGAGGGAGACAACTATAGTGGTGGCAGGATGAAGACTTCCGCGGCCGATGCGAGTACGGCGACGGCGAGGTCGAGGCAGTGAAGCTCTTCCACACCGGCGTCGATGACTTTAGCGGTGGTGCTAGGTTAGAGCTCGGGAGAGAGTAGAGATGAGGAGTAGCCGAGCACTGTGGAAGGGGAGGGGTATTTATAGTGGAGGTGAATACCAATCCGCCCGAAGATTTTGGACAGGATTACCCCTGACCCTTGCTCTCCATGTGACAGGTGTCACCCACGTACTGAGAAGTGGCGATAGTGGGTGATCGTGGGTTATCCAGTCACGGGAATCGGAACCGTTTGAGCGGGAACCGCCAAAAAGTTTGATAGTGAAAATTTTAAAGTTTTCGTTCGCAAATTCTTCAACTGTCAAGGACACAGTGAAGACTTTGAATGAGTTTCAAAGTAGAACGCATATGAAGAATTTGTGAACAGACCGGGTTGAGTTTAGCATAGAGGGGAGAGGGTCCGATCACATTCACTTAGATGAAAATCAACTTGAGGAATTAGCAATAAGTGAATGCTTTTGAGGACACTGAAATCTCAGATATATAAGTATATAATCAATGAAGAACATGAGTTTCATAGTTTGAAGAATTTGAAAAGTTGAGGAATTTGCAAACTTGAGGAATTTGAAAGCTTGAAGAATTTGCAAAATGACGAACAGACTCAACTTTGAAGAATTCAACTATGGTTGGTGGCGTGACTCACCGTATAAGAATGATGATTTCAGACACCGCGTACAATTGTCGTAGGGTTCTGAGAATCAAATTCTTCATTATTTTCTTCACACTTAGAGAGTTATTCTTCATTGATTGAAGAAAAACGTTACTTCCTGTGTTGCACATCTAAGTCATCAGTTTTGCATAAGTGTTAGGATATGTGTCCTTCTTCAAAGAACATTCGAAGATTCTAAGATATTTAGCTCACTCCACAACTTGCAAAATCTCTTTTCACCCAAGGGCTTCGTGAAGATATCAGCCAATTGTTCTTCAGTGGGAATGTGGTCGATGGAGATGTCACCCTTGAGTACATGATCTCGAAGAAAGTGATGACGAATCTGGATGTGCTTGGTCTTGGAATGCTGAACTGGGTTGTAAGCAATCTTGATGGCACTCTCATTGTCGCAGTAGAGAGGCGCATTCCTCAACTTGATGCCATAGTCCTTGAGGGTTTGCTTCATCCATAGTAACTGAGCACAACATGAGCCAGCAACAATGTACTCAGCTTCACCAGTAGAGAGTGAAACACAGTTCTGCTTCTTCGAGGACCAACCGACTAAGGATCATCCGAGGAAATGACATGTGCCTGAGCTTGACTTGCAATCCACACGATCTCCAGCATAGTCAGCATCAGGGTATCCGACGAGGTGAAGATTTGAGCCCTTGGGATACCATAATCCAAGCGTTGGTGTGCGAGCTAAGTATCGAAGAATATGTTTCACAACCTTATGGTGTGATTCCTTCGGTGTTGCTTGGAATCGGGCACACATGCAAACACTCAGCATAATATCAGGCCTAGATGCACATAGATACAATAATGAGCCAATCATGGAGCAATATACCTTCTGATCAAAATCTTTACCATTTTCGTCTGTGCAGAGGTGTCCTTTTGAAGGCATTGGAGTTTTGACGCCTTTGCAATCTTGCATGTCGAATTTCCTTAGAACATCCTTGAGGTATTTCTCTTGTGAGATGAAGATGACGTTGTCTTGCCGACGAATTTGAAGACCTAAGAATAATTTCAACTCTCCCATCATAGACATTTGATATTCTTCACTCATCATATAGGCAAATTCATCACTGTAATGTTTGTCAGTACAACCAAAGATAATATCGTCTATGTATATTTGGCATATGAACAGTTCATTGTCATAGGATTTTTTGAAAAGAGTTGGGTCGAGTGAACCGGGTTTGAAGCCTTTCTTCATGAGGAAGTCCTTCAGAGTGCCGTACCATGCCCGAGGGGCCTGCTTGAGGCCATAGAGGGCCTTGTTGAGAGTGAAGACTTTGTCAGGATGCTTAGCGTCTTCAAAACCTGGGGGTTGAGCAACATATACTTCTTCCTCAAGCTTACCATTGTGGAATGCACTTTTCACATCCATTTGATATAATATGATATCATGATGGTTAGCATAAGCAAGCAATATGCGAATAGCTTCATGTCTAGCAACAAGTGAAAAAGTTTCATCAAAGTCAATTCCCTCAACCTGTGTGTAGCGTTGAGCTACAAGACGAGCCTTATTCCTTACCACAAGGCCATTTTCATGTTGCTTGTTGCGGTAGATCCACTTGGTACCTATGATATTATGCTTGTGAGGATCTGGATGCTTGACAAGTTCCCACACATTGTTGAGCTTTAATTGATGCAATTCCTCTTGCATAGCTTGAATCCACTCAGGCTCCTTGAATGCTTCATCAACTTTGGTGGGATCTATGATAGAGACAAAGGCAAAGTGCCGACAAAATTTAGTTAAATGTGAAGCTTTTGAGCGAGTGAGAGGACTTGGTGCATTGATGTCATCGATGATTTTGTCAATCTGCACTTCATTTGCAACTCTTGGATGAGCAGGTTGACGTGGCTGAGGATTTTCTTCAGCACAATTTTCTTCAGGTGTATCAGCATGAATGTCTTCACTCGTTGGAATGACTTCCTCAATGGGTATGATGTCTTCAGTAGCCTTCAGCTTAATAGATTCCTTAGGAGACTGTTCATCTAACACAGAAGGCAGGTGCTCTCTTTGCGAGCCATCAGTTTCATCAAACCGCACATCTACAGTTTCAACAACCTTCTGGTGGTAGGTGTTGAAGACTCTGTAGGTGTGCGAGTCCTTTCCGTAACCAAGCATAAAACCTTCATGTGATTTTGGTGCAAATGTAGAAGTGTGGTGAGGATCTCTAATCCAACATTTTGCACCGAAGACTTTGAGATAACTTACATTGGGTTTCTTGCCAGTCATAAGTTCATACGAAGTCTTCTTGAGGAATTTGTGAAGATATACCCTGTTGATGATGTGGCATGCAATATCAATTGACTCAGGCTAGAAGCAACGAGGAGTCTTGTATTCATCAAGCATGGTGCGAGCCATCTCAACAAGAGTCCTATTCTTGCGCTCCAGGATGCCATTCTGCTAAGGAGTATAAGGGGCAGATAACTCATGATTAATACCAAGTTCATCAAGATATTCATCAAGATTAGTGTTCTTGAACTTAGTCCCATTATCACTCCTGATATGCTTGATCTTGACACCGAAGTTAGTGGAGGCCCTTGAAGCAAATCGTCTGAAGACATCCTGCACTTCAGTCTTGTACAGATTAATATGCACCCAAGTGTATCGAGAGTAATCATCAACAATGACAAAGCCATACAAACTTGAAGAATTTGTTAGAGTGGAGTAATGAGTGGGGCCAAAGAGATCCATGTGAAGCAATTCAAAGGGTCGAGTCGTGGTCATGATTGTCTTCGAGGGATGCTTGGATCTAGTCATCTTCCCAGACTCACGTGCACCACAAAGGTGGTCCTTGAGGAATTTGACACCATCAATGCCAATGACGTGCTTTTTCTTCACGAGCGTGTGCAAGTTCCTCATACCAGCATGTCCAAGTCGTCGATGCCACAACCAGCCTTTTGAGGACTTTGCAAGATTGCATGTGGCAGGCTGATGACCTGTAGAAAAATCAACAATATACAAGTCTCCTCCCCTAAAGCCTTCAAAGACTTTGGAATTGTCAGATTCCATGATGACAACACAAAGATATTTTCTAAATATGACAATCATATCAAGATCACAAAGCATTGAGATAGACATAAGGTTGAACCCAAGGGATTCAACAAGCATCACCTTACCCATGGTTCGGTCCTTTGAGATTGCAACCTTACCTAGACCCAATACCTTGCTTTTTTACTTTTTCTGCATATGTGATATGTTTCAAATGAGATGGAGCAAGAGGCAAATTCATCAGTAGATTCTTGTCACCAGCCATGTGGTTTGTGCATCCATTGTCGAGGACCCACTCAGTAGCTTTTGGAGTATCATCCTGCAGATGAATTAGTACAACTTACGAACTCATATGCTTTAGAGTGAATAATATGACATCAATTTCATCAGGCAAAATTTCATCACACAAGATAGTAAGCAGGTAGTGTGAGGACGTGAGAAATGAGGAATTCATTTATACATGGTTAGCTTGCGTCCTTTTAAGCATTTCCTCAGGTCTCCAGCAAATTCATCAAATGTTTAAGTTCATCTGGAGACCTGACCTTGCATAAGAAATTAGTTCAATTTCTTCATCACCCACATCTGGAGGGGTGGCAAAGAGTTCATCATTCTGCGAGCACCATATGAGAAGGGAGGCACTAAAGCAAGTGCGCTTCGTTTCACAAGGTGAGGGTTAGAGTACTCATATGAATAAGCAGAGAAATTCTTCGAGGACTTATGAACATAATGATTTGAAGATTAATGCACATATTCAGAACTCTTAGATTTTCCCTACAAAACAGATGCATTAGCACGAGAATGATATTTTTGACCATTTGAGGAATTTGGTCCAAGTGAAGACTTTGGTCCATATGAGGAATTTCATCTGGGGTTCCTGTTCTTCATGAGTGGTGTTGTGAGGACATTCACTTGAAGATTTTGTAGATAGCTCTTGGGAACCCAGATTTTCTTCATAGGAGAACCATTCTTGCAGTTAGTTCCAACAAATCTAGCAAATACTTCACCTTTCTGATTTTTGAAGAATTTGTAGTTGGAGTCAAGTGACTCATCAGAGGAATATGAAGTTTCACATGTAAAGCCAGATAAAGTGGATGGATCTACAGGAGGTCCTTTTGCAGCAACCCATGAGGTGTTGGGGGTACTGCTCAGGTGTCCAGTAAGATCCATCAGCGTTGAGTTTCCTCACAAAGGCAACACCCTCTTTCCTAGGGTTCCTGTTCAGAATCTGCTTTTTGAGGACATCGCAAAGGGTTTGATGCCCTTTGAGACTTTTGTATATGCCTGTCACATACAATTCGTTCAACCCTGCATTTTCGTTAGTGATACTTGTGGTATCCTCAGATGAGGAATTCGAGACCACCGGAATAGTTGAAGATTTTGCAGTAATAGAAGCATTTGAACATTCAGGTGAAGAATTAGCATTTTCACGTTCGATGCATTTCAAACAAGGTGGAACAACTTCTTCCTGAGCGGTACTGATCTATTGAGCCAGTAAGGAGTCGTTTTCCCTTTGGAGATCCTCATGTCACACCCTCAGTTTCTCAAGATCTTGCTTTCTTTGAAGAAATTCATAAGAAAGCTTCTCATGATCGGCTAAGAGGTCATTATGATGACTTTGAAGGTTATCATACTTTGTCTGAAGACTTTTGAGATCGTCACACAGAGTTTGAGTCTGATCCATTACATCATTCAAGAGATCATCGCTTTTGTCTAGCATTTTCTGAAGCTTTTCAAGTGCACTTTGTTGCTTAGTGGCAAGTTTGACAAGTTTAGCATAGCTAGGTTTCACATATTCATCAGATTCACCTTCACTTGATTCAGATGAGGAATGATGTTTGTGTACCTTTGAGCCTTTTGCCATGAAGCAATAGGTGGGAGCATAATCATCATTGTTGACGTCAGAGTCGTTGGAGTAGTCATTTTCTTCATCATTAAAGATGGACTTGCTGACGAAGGCAGTAGCGAGAGCAAGACTTGCAACACCGGATTCTGATTCCACCTCAGATTCTTCCTCTTCTTCATATTCTTCAAATTCTTCCTCAGAATCGATTTCCTTGCTAATGAAAGCTCAAGCCTTTCTGGAACCAGTCTTCTTGTGCTTTGAGGACTTTGAAGATGAGGACTTTGCAGATGAGGACTTTGAAGATTTCTTCTTTTTCTTCGAGTCATCAGAACTATCATCCTTGTATTTCTTCTTCTTCTTTGAATCTTTTTTCTAGAGAGGACAGTCAGAAATAAAGTAACCAGGCTTCTTGCAATGATGACAGGTTCTCTTCTTGTAGTCTTCTGAGGAATCTAATTTCCTCAAACCACTTTTTGATGACTTTCCAGATCCACCTCTCCTTGAGAATTTCTGGAATTTCCTCATGAGCATTGCTAGCTCCTGACTTAGTTCTTCAGGATCACCAAGGCTGCTCTTAGAATCTTCTTCTTCGGATGAGGAAATTGCTTTTTTCCTTCAGAGCACGAGATCTTCCATAGCTTGGCCTGTAGAGGTATCTCTTCTAAGCTTGTTGGCATTCATGAGTATTGAGTCTCTCAAGAATATCAACAGGATCAATTGACTTGTAGTCTCCACGTTCTTGGATCATCAAGGCTAGAGTATTGAATGAGGAGTCAAGAGACCGTAGCAGTTTCTTCACCACTTCATGGCCAGTGATATCGGTGGCACCCAGTGCTTGCAGCTCATTGGAGATATCAGTGAGACGGTCAAAGGTTTGCTGAACATTTTCATTGTCGAGTCTCTTGAAGCAGTTGAAGAGATTGCGAAGAACATCAAAACGAGAGTCACGTTGTGTGTCAACACCTTCGTTGAGTTTGGACAGCCTATCCCAGATAAGCTTAGCAGTCTCCAAAGCAATCACTCTGCCATACTAACCTTTGCTCAGATGGCCATAGATGATATTCTTAGCTTGAGAGTCGAGTTGCTTGAATCTCTTCACATCAGCAGCAGTAACAGTGGGAGTGATAGAGGGTACACCATTTTCCACAACATACAAGAGATTGTTGTTAATAGCTTCAAGATGCATGCGCATCTTGTTCTTCCAGTAGGGGTAGTCCGTCCCATCGAAGGTAGGACAACCCGTGGAAACCTTGATCATACTTGCAGTCGACATAACTAGAACTCCAGGTGGTTAAACCAAAATCACACAGAGCAAGGGAGTACCTACTCTGATACCAACAGAAAGTGCGTTATACCGACTAGAGGGGGGGTGAATAGGCTATTTTTACAAATTCAATACTTGAGGAATTTCAAATTTGAGGAATTTGAAATATGATGAATAACTAGCAACAAAATAAGTACTCAAGTGCATGAGAAACATAGTAACAACATAGTCATCATGATGAAATGAAACATGCACAGACTACAAGTAGCGTGATACAGGATAAGTAGTGATGAACAAGGTAACTTGAAGAATTTGAGGTGAGGAAATTGTGAAAGTCTTCAGTCAAATTCTTCAAACAGTAACGATCAATTTCATCAACATGTATACGAGGAATAAGGGGGTTGAGGAAATAGAACCAGGTAGCTCGATGAAGACAATGGTTTGATGACCCAGTTCCAACTGCTGTGACAGTCGTACATCTGGTTTGGAGCGGCCTGGTATTTAAACCAGAGGACACACAGTCCTAGGACACACAGTCCTTATCGTATTCTCTTTGAGCTAAGATCACACAGTCCTCGCCCAACACTCGTGGCAAGTCTTTAGGGTAGACTTCCAAAACCCTCAAAAACTAGTCACCCGGCGATCCACAGTTTACTACTGGATGCTCTAGACCAAGGTCACTTCGTGATCCCCAATTGACTGAAGGATGCACTAGACCATGAAGACTAACCATTTGGAGGATGCACATTCCTCAAAGGTAGCAAGCATCGGTTCCACACAGGAATTTCTTCAGTGATGCTCAATCACTTTGGGTTTGGTGGTTTGGTTGTGGGTTTTTCCTCACTGATGATTTTCTCTCAAAGTCTTCGGAGGATGGGTTGCTCTCAAATGACAAGTGTTAGTCCTCTCTCGGAGCAGCCAACCAACTAGTGGTTATGGGGGGAGGGGTGGCTATTTATAGCCAGGGTGCAACCTGACATGATAAGACATAAATGCCCCCAATGATATGACCGTTATGTGGATAAGAATGATTGGGGACAGCTGGCGCTAAGCACATGAATGGTCAGAATTTTGAACTATGAAAGTCGTCAGACATATCATGTTCCTCACTTTTAGGCAATTCGCACTGGCAAAATCCTAACTCCTCAGTTAGATCAATTCCATTAGAGACCAGAAGAACTTCGTCTCTGTCATTGAAGAACTTGACTGAGCTGCAAGAGATTTCCAAAGGCTTCACTCGAAGGATTGTATAGGTTGAGGATTTTGAGTTGATCATCAGTTGGAAAATTTCCTTAGTATTACCTCGGCCCCCTTTAACAGTATGGTGTTTCCTATGACTCAAAGAAAGGAAATGAAACTACGAAAACAAAGTCTTCATGCTCATAGTCCTCGTTCATATCTTCAAGGTCACACCGACTTCTTCATTTTCAAAGTCTTTAGGGAATACCAAAGTCTTTAGCAAAGTCTTCACCAAAGTCTTCAGTTGAAGACATACATTTTAGGGGTCAATAATCTCCGAATATATCAAACTCCTCATCGACTTATAGAGCCCGTGTACACTCACAAACACATTAGTCCCTTAACCTATAAGTCTTCAATACACCAAAATCACTAAGGGGCACTAGATGCACTAAGAGTCTTGTTTTCGTCAAGCATCTTTCTAGCCATCTCAATGAGGGTTCGGTTATTTCTCCCAACAACTCCATTTTGTTGAGGTGTGTACGTAGCCAAGAACTCATGTGAAATGCCCTCTTCATCAAGAAAGGTATCCACATGGGTATTCTTGAACTCCGATCCATTATCGCTTCGAACTTTCTTGATCTTCACTTCAAACTGATTTTGCGCTTTGCGTGCGAAGTTCTTGAAGATCTTTTGTACCTACGACTTATCATCAAGGAAGAATACCCACATAAATCTAGAAAAATCATCAACTACAACTAGACCATAAGAGTTTCCACCGAGACTCTTGTAAGCATTGGGACCAAAAAGATCCATATGAAGTAACTCGAGTAGTCTCCTAGTGGTCATGATGTTCATGACCGGATGACTTCCACCTACTTGCTTTCCTTCTTGACAAGCGCTACAAAGTCTATCTTTGTCAAAGATAACATCTTTAACACCAAGAATATGATCGCCCTTGATAAGCTTATCTAGATTGCGCATGCCTACCTGTCCAAGTCTTCTATGCCATAGCCAACCTTTAGATAACTTTGCAATGAGACAAGTATGAGGTTGGGCCTTTTTAGTGAAATGGACAATATATAGATCACCTCTATGAATATCGGTAAATACAGTTTTATGATTATCAAATCGAAACACTTGGCAATCTACTTTGGTAAAGAGAACATTGAAACCAAAGTCTGCTAATCTAGATACAGAAAGAAGATTGTAGCCAAGGGATTCAACAAGCATCACATTTCAAATGGAGCTATCATGAGATATGGCCACCTTACCAAGGCCAAGTACCTTACCCTTAGAGTTGTCTCGAAAGGTCCCGTACCTCTGAGGACCTTGATCAGGCATGATTTCTTGGAACATGTCTTTATCGCCAGTCATGTGATCCGTGCATCCACTGTTGAGAATCCAATCTTTTCCACCGGACATGTAATCCTTGAAGTTCGCCATTAGACTTAGATTCTTCATGATCTTTTAATGCTCGATGTAGAGAAACTCATCTTCATCATAGTAGCCATGTTCGTTGTCATCATTTGGTGGAATATCTTCGTCATAAAAACAAAGGGACTCATTAAAATCATAACCATTACAATTTTCAAGTTTATGAATTCGAATGGCTTCAATAATAATATTGTTGATAGTAGTGATATCTCCTTTAGCACGCATAAGATCACGGAGCTCAAATAGGCATTTATCAAAGTTTGGATCACTAGGCTTCATTTTGTGAAAAGCAACTGTTTTCTAAAGAATTTCATCAAGATTAAATAATGAAAGATTTCGATATCATTTCTCCAAATCAGTCACAAGGTATAAGCACATGCAAAGCTCTTAAATTGAGAAAGCACGAATCTTGGTAAGTCTCTAACAATAAGATTGATAGTTCTAAGGTTACCAAGCATGTTAATTTCCTCTTCGTGTGTGGGATGCAGTTCATCAATGGGGAGCACATATGGATTTTCAATATGTTTTCTCAAATGGTACTTATCAAATAGATCAATCATGGCATTCTTCCATCGACTATAGTACTCTCCATCAAGAATGGGCACTCTACAATACAAACTCTCCACGCTATACACATCCATCTTGCTCCACGATGTTGAAACCGAATCAATGGAAACTAATGCTCTGATACCAATTGAGGGAGTAGAGATAGAGATATCAAACGCATGAAGGACACAAAGAATTATCCCGTGGTTCCGATAGGTGGTGCTATCATACATCCATGTTCATGGAGTGTTCAACCCATGGAGGGTAACGATCGCGAGAGTCCACGTAGGGCTCTACCGACGGAGGGTTCCACGAAGGAGCACCCTTGACTATACCATGATGGCTTACGTCCACGGAGGACTAGCCTAACTCAGGGTAGATCTTTATGAAGTAGGCAATCTCCTTACCCTTACAAACTTCTTGGTTCACTCCAGAACACAAAGTAGGTGGCTCCCAAGCAACACCTAACCAATCTAGGGGCACCACCCTCCAAAAGGTAATAGGCTCGATAGTGTCGATGAATTCCTTGCTCTTTTGCTTCAAGATGATAGACTCCTCAACACACAATCACTCTCTCACATATTTGGCTTGCTGGAAGAGGTTGATTGGGTGGAAAGCAACTTGGGGAGGCTATGGATCAAGATTCATATGGTTGGAATGGAATGGCATGATCTCAAGACATGAGTAGGTGACTCTCTCTCAGAAAATCAATAGGTATTAGTGGGGAACTATTCTGAGTGCTTCTCGTATGAGTGAGTGGTGGTGGAGGGGTATATATATATAGGCATCTCCAAAAATCCAACTGTTACACCTAATAAGTCAGACTCGGTGGAACTTATGTGTGACTCTCGGTTGTACCGAGTTGCCTCAAAGGTAGCAACTTTTGAATCTCGGTGAGATTGATACATAAAACTCGGTTGCACCGATAAGGTGACCAACTGTCAGATTGCCAATCTCGGTGGCGCCGATTCACAAAACTCGGAGGGACCGATTTTGTAAACTTGCGTAACACGAAGTTGGCAACCCAAACTCGGAGGCACCAAAGTAGAATTGATTGCACCAAAAAGCTAGGGTTTTGGCTGAGTCTGTCTAAGGTTTGGAATCGGTGGCATCGAGTGGAATGTGTTGGTTGCACCAATTTTGAGTATTTGTCTTTGGACATACTTTTGTGGAAGAGCTTGTGGGTGTATGTGGTGACTATCACTTGTGCACGTATGAGCATTTTTTTCACCAACAAAACCTTACCCCGTTTAATAGTACTGGTTTTCCTATGGACTCAAAGTGATTTCTCACAAAAGGTAAAATGTAGAGTCCTCTTGCTTGAAGCTTGGCCAATGCTATTCCTTCTCATTATTCTTCAAGGGGATAATCTCCACACTCCTTTTTGCCAACCCATCGCTCTGTGGACTTTATCTGAAATACACTAGATAAAAGTATTAGTCCAAGAGACAATGTATGTTGTCATGAATTATCAAAACCACCAAGGGAGCACATTGTGCTTTCACGCTGCCCTTTCTGAGACTGCAAAACATAAATGCAGAGCACCTCTAAAGAACAAGGACTGACTAGACATTGTAATTCATGGTAAAAGAGATCTAGTCACACTCATACTCAATATCAATTAATAGCAAAACATACAAAAGACGGTGGTGCTCTCTACCTGGTGCTTTTTATAAGAAGATGATGACTCAACAATAAAGTAAATAGATAGGCCCTTCGCACATGGAAGAAGTGATTTGCAGAGGTGCCATAGCTCGAGCTGTTAAAACATGGATGAATAACAATTTTGAGCGGTATGCTCTCATTGTCATAATGACGACCAACAGATTTCACCATGTTCCATGCCAGATACATTATAGGTGGTTCCCAAACAGAATGATAAAGTTTTTACTCCCCCTCCACCAATCAATCACACTCCACGGCGAGCTGAATCCACGGGTATGGTCCATACAAACGTAGTCCTGGGGGAGTTTTGTTTAATTATATTTTGATTTGATTTTGTGCATGGAACTGGGCATCCCGATTACCAGCCACTTTCTCGTGAATGATAGTAAATCAACACATATTGTGAGAATAACCCACCTAGCATGGAAGATATTGACAGCCCCTAGTCGCTACATGAGCGATTTGGGCATACAAAACAGAATAATTATTTGAAGGTTTAGAGATTGGCACATGCAAATTCACTTGGAACAGCAGGTGAATACCCCATATAGGTAGGTATGGTGGACTTAGATGGAACAACTTTGGGTTTAATGAAATGGGTGCACAAGCAGTATTCTCGCTTAGTACAACTGAAGGCTAGGAAAAGATTGGGGAGCAACCAACTAGATAGCAACAACAATCATCAACATGCTTTGAGATTAACCAACATTGAATGCAAGCATGAGTAGGATATAAATCACCATGAACATAAACATCGTGGAGGCAATGTTGATTTTGTTTCAACTACATGCATGAACATGTGCCAAGTTAAGCCACTTGAATCATTCACAGGAGGATACCATCCTATCATACTACATCACGACCATTTTAATATGCATGTTGGCACTCAAGACAAACCATTATCCACTCTTAGCTAATTAAGCATGGCATGAACAAATATAATCTCTAATTGTCATTGCAAATATGTTTCACCCATAATGGACTGAATTTGGAACGATGAGCTAATCATATTTACAAAAGCAAAATAGGTCGAGTTCATACCAGCTTTTCTCCATCTCAATCTTTTCATCATATATCGTCATTACTGCCTTTCACTTGCATGATCGAACGGTGTGAATAATAATGAGAGTGCATGTGCATTGGCTCAGCTGGAATCTGCAAACAATAACTCAAAGGAGAAGGCAAGGTAACATGGGCTCTCTGATAGATAAATAATAATGCATATGATAGCCACTCGACATTTTCATTGCGGTCTTCTCCTTACGACCGAAATAAGGAAAATTCAGGACAAGAATAAGAAAAACTATTTACACGGGAAAGCTCCCAACAAGCAAAATAAGAATGAGAAATCTTTTTGGATTTTCTTTTAAATGCTACAACTAAGCAAACTAGAAGGTAAAGCTATAACTATTTTTTTAATTTTTCTCAAAGTTAATTAAACACACATGAGGAAAGCGGAAGGAAGAAATAAACTACCATAGATGGTACAATGAAAAAGGATGAACACCGACTACTAAGATGAATGTGTGAACATTAATATAAAGTCGGTGAGAAATGCGTACTCCCCTGAGATTAGGCTTTTGGCCTAAGTTGTTCTAGTGCCATGGCTGGAAATAACCCTCTCTTGGATACCCCGGAGGGTCCTGGGGGTTCCATTGGTTTGCGAGCTCGTGTGGCTCCCATTGAAAAACTGGCTCCGTATACGGATCAAAATCTAGTGCCGGCTCAGGTGTTGGGGGTTACGTCAGACCCCAATATCTGTAAATGTCCTCGGGCATAATAGTGTACCTGCCGGAACGAATATCGAACAAGGAAGAAGCAGGCAGGACAATAATCTCACAGGTACCTTGACTAAAAACTAAGTTATAAAGCAGCCTCCTATCATCATTCTTCCTAATGACATCATGTGTTACCATGCTGTCATAGTCTAAAAATTTCGAGGGTAGCAACATCTCCTCTTCCTCATCAAGCCTGAAAGGTATCTCAAAGTGTTTTGCTAGACGAAATGCATAGATACCTCCGAATATGGCCCCCCTCAAATGGTTTAAGTTCAACCGTTGGGCCACCATAGTGCCCAGACTAAAAGTTCTACAACAAATAAAGAGTGTCGAGGTCGGGAGCACTAAGGCCTCCACTCTCCCCACGACCAACTAAACATCTCCTTGCAAATAATGAATAATAGCATAAAATAGGAAAAATGTAAACTAGCTGCTCTTGCCATTGAAACCCCTCTCTCTTCTCCTACCGTGACCGCGGTAATAAAATCTTCCATGTCCCTAGGACGTGGTTCCCTGACGCTGCCCTCATAGGGTATTTTGCAAAACTTTGGAAAAATCGTAAAGGTTCATTTTCTTAGGCACATCATATAAATGAAACTCCATCGTACGAGGGTCTTCCCTATAATGAAAGTGAAAATTTTGCACAGAGGTATTAGTGAGCAAGAGGTACGGGTCACACTTATCATCGAGGAAGTCGATGATGCCCGCATTCTTGGCCAAATAATAGAAGTCTTCATAAATTCCGTCTGCCCTCAAGAATTCATCACTTGGCCATTCACATGGTCGAACTTCTGCGACGCGAGGAAGATTGTACCTGGACTTCTTCTTCATCTCATTTTCATCTTCTTTAGAGCCCCAGCTTGACAAGACCCTTAACAATCTCCTCAACATTTCTCTTTCTGAAAAATTCTGAAATTTTTAGTGACTCAAAACAAAGGTGAACAAAACTCAACCAAACTTATAGCAACTACTCCCACAAATGCCTAGAGGCTATATCATGCATCAAAACTACTTGGGAGCATACAAATTTGACATGCAAGCTCAAGAACAAGGTCACCACAGCAGATTTTTTTTGCAATATATAAAGCACTAGAACAAAAACTAATTGGTCCATTGGAGGAGTCACATACCGAAGAATAATCCCATAAACAGTTTTGCGAATGGAGCCTTGCACAAGGAGATCAAAAATGGCGGAAAAATGAGCTAGAACATGGGTTTGAGGAATGGTGGGATTTTTTCTAGAGGAAGATGAACTGGATGGGAGCTGGAACAAGTGAAGGGGGCCTATGTGGGACCCACAAGCCACCTAGGCATGGCCAGGGGGGTGGCCACGCCCTGTGGGCTTGTGACCCACTGGTGCTGCCCCCTGGTATGTACTTAGTGCCAGATATTTTTAAATATTCCTGAAAAAATCATACTACATTTTCATGGCATTTGAAGAATTTTTATTTTTAGGTCATTTTTTGTATTGCACGAAAAACTCAGATATCAAAAAAATAATAACTTTTTTACTTTATTAACTCTAACTAATAGAAAGTAAAAGTTCGATACAAAAACTTGTGATTTCTAAATTCATCCGTCTCATGTCTATCAAAATGAATCCATCAATAAGGTTGATCAATTCTTATTAACAAACTTCTTTTGAGTGACATGAAACTGGAGAATTTTCGAATAACACTATGTTACCTCAATGGGGATATGCATATCCCAACAATAAGCATATCATATTTCTTCTTGACAGTAGGTAGAGGGAATTCAAAATCTCCAATAATAATCGTTGGAGTATTTTCAATGGAGTTGATACTATGAACTTGAGGTTGTTTCTTTGAAAAGTGTATCGTATGCTCATTACCATTAATATGAAAAGTGACATTGCCCTTGTTGCAATCAATAACAGCTCCTACAGCATTAAAAAAGGGTCTACCAACGATGATCTACATACTATCGTCCTCAGGAATATCAAGAATAACAAAGTCCGTTAGGATAGTAGCATTTGCAACTACGACAGGCACATCCCCAGAAATACCGATGGGTAAAGCAGTTGATTTATCAGCCATTTGCAAAGAGATTTCAGTAGGTGTCAACTTATTCAAATCAAGTCTACGATATAAAGAGAAAGGAATAACACGAACACCAGCTCCCAAATCACATAAAGCAGTTTGAACATAATTCCCTTTAATAGAGCACGGTATAGTTGGTATTCGTGGATCTCCTAATTTCTTTGGTACTCCACCCTTAAATGTATAATTAGCAGGCATGGTGGAAATCTCATATCTTGGTATCTTTATTTTATTAGTCACAATATCTTTCATATACTTAGCATAAGGAGACATTTTCAGAATATCAGTCAAGCACATACGTAAAAAGACAGGTCTAAGCATTCCAACAAAGAGCTCAAAATCCTCATCATCCTTAATGGTTTAGGAGGAAAGGGCATGGGTTTGTGATCCCATGGTTCTCTTTCTTTACCATGCTTCCTACATAGAAAATCTCTTTTGTCATATCTTTTATTCTTAGGTTGTGGGTTATCAAGATCAACAACAGGTTCAATGTCCACATCATTGTCATTACTAAGTTGAGCATCAACATGAACATCATCATTAATATTATCACTAGGATCATGTTCATCACCAGATTGTGTCTCAGGATCAGAAAAATAATTATCATTTGGGTTTTCAGGTGTATCAATAACAGGTTCACTAGCAACATGCAAAGTTCTATCATCATCCTTATTCCTCTTATTACTAGTATGACTAGGTGCATCAATATTACTCCTTTGAGAATCTTGCTCAATTCTCTTAGGATAGCCCTTAGGATACAAAGGTTCCTGGGTCATTCTACCACCTCTATTCACGACTCTAAGAGAATGATCATTGTTCTTACTATTCATATCATTAAGCAAATCATTCTGTGCCTTAAGTACTTGTTCTACTTGAGTGGTTACCATGGAAGCATGTTTACTAATAAGCTTAAGATCATTGATAGTTCTACTCATATAATCACCTAAGCGATCAAGCATGTAAGACTTATGTTTCAATTGTCATAAGCATTAGAATTTTCTTGCTTAATAACAAAGTTATCAAACTCATCCAAGCATTGGCTAGCGGACTTATTATAAGGAATATCACCTTCATGAAATCTATAGAGAGAATTTACCTCTACTACCTGTGTCGGGTTATCAAGACCATGTATTTCTTCAATAGGTGGTAGATTCTTAACTTCTTCAGCTTTAATACCTTTTTATTTCATAGATTCCTTTGTGTCTTGCATATCTTCAGGACTGAGAAATAGAATGCCTCTTTTCTTTGGAGATGGCTTTGGAGGTGGTTCGGGAACAGTCCAATCATTATCATTGCTCAATATATTATTTAATAGTAGTTCAGCTTGTTCAATAGTTTGTTCCCTAAAAACACAACTATCACAACTATCTAGGTGGTCCCTATAAGCATTGGTAAGTCCATTATAAAAGATATCAAGTACTTCATTTTTCTTGAGAGGGTGATCAGGCAAAGCATTAAGTAATTGGAGAAGCCTCCCCAAGCTTGTGGGAGACTCTCTTCTTCAATTTGCACAAAATTAAATATTTCCTGCAAGGCAGCTTGTTTCTTATGGGTAGGAAAATATTTCTCTGAGAAGTAATATATCATATCCTAGGGACTACGCACACAACCTGGAGCAAGAGAATTAAACCATATCTTAGCATCACCCTTTAATGAGAAAGGAAACAACTTAAGAATATAGTAATAACGATTTTTTCCTCATGAGTAAATAGGGTGGCTATATCATTCAATTTAGTAAGATGTGCCACAACAGTTTCAGATTCATAACCATGTTATGTATCAGATTAAACCAAAGTAATCAACTCAGGATCTATAGAGAATTCATAATCCTTATCAGTAAGAAAGATAGGCGAAGTACCAAATTTAGGATCATATTTCATTCTAGCATTCAAAGATTTTTGTTTCCACTTGCATAGCAATTTCTTAAGATCATCTCTATATTACAAGCAAGAAAGTCCCTAGCTACCTCTCCTTAAATAACATAAACCTCGGATATACCAAGCAATTCATATCTAGGAGAGATAGGTCTAGAGAGTGTCTCAAAGTATTTAGTTTCAATAAATTCATCAGTTTCAGAAGTATCAACAGTTTCAACATTGACTCTAGCAATTTTTTCATCAAGAAATTCACCTAGTGGCACGGTATTATCAAGCAAAGTATCATCATAAGCATCATGCATAGCAGAAGTGGCATCATCAATTACTTGCGACATGTCAGAATTACTAGCAGGTGTTGGTGTCGCGAACTTACTCATAATAGAAGGTGAACCAAGTGCAGAGCTATATGGCAGTTCCTTACCTCCCCTCATAGTAGACGGATAGATCTTGGTTTTTGGATCTTTTAGATTCTTCATTGTGATCGACATATATAAATCCCAAGTGACTCGGAGAATAGAGCTATTCTCCCCGGCAACGACGCCAGAAAAGGGTCTTGATAACCCACAAGTATAGGGGATTGCAACAGTTTTCGAGGGTAGAGTATTCAACCCAAATTTATTGATTCGACACAATGTGTCATGCCCAAGATGCGTTCCTATCCTTATTTTGGCACGAGGGCCTCAACAGGGATAGAAGCGCATCTCGTCGTGTTGCAAGAATGGATATCATTACAAGTACATGTACAGAAGAGATGATTATATGGAATTGGCTTACACTCGCCACAAGCTACATCAATATCATATCAATACAACAACATACTCAAACATCATACATAAGAGCAGGGTCCGACTACGGACGAAAACAAACGACAAAATGACATCCATCCTTGCTATCCTAGGCTACCACCTGGAACCCATCCTAGATTGATGATGAAGAATAAGAAGAACTCCAAATCAAACAAGCATCACGCTCACGTCAATTCATCGCATTACCTGTACCTGCAAATGTTGTTGTAGTAATCTATGAGCCACAAGGACTCAGCAATCTCATTTCCAAGGGTATCAAGACTATTAAAGCTTAATAGGTGAGGCATGGTTAAGTGGTGAGGCTGCAGCAAGAGACTAAGCATTTGTTTGAGTGGCTAATTTACGAGTACAAAAATTAAAGTATGCTGGTCTACGAATAACGGACATGAACTAGTGATGATCACTAACTGATCCTGAACACCTACTTACGTCAAACATAACCCCACCATGTTCTCTCTCGGATAAGGACTCATGAGAAGAGATAGTCATGGTTACACACACAATTGGTGTATTTTATTAGAGTTTATTTCAAGTTTTCTATGACCGGGTGTTAAACAAAGTATCCAAGTTTGCCACATAACCGCGGGCATGGCTTTCCGAAAGATTTAACCCTGCAGGGGTGCTCCAACTCGTCCATCACAAATTAACCACACGCCGCGGGAATAACCTCGACCACGGATCTCGTGATCATCCTAGGCAATTCCAAAGGAAATTCGACACCTCGAGATAGCCCGAAGAAGATCGGAATTCCTCACGCAAGACATTCGAGAAATGTAAAACAAGTCCAACAAGACCGCCCGACGTGTCGACGAACCCGATAAGAGACGTGTATCTCGTTCTCAGGACACGACAGCTGGGTCTAGCTACAGGGAAAAACCAATCCCTAAGTTTCCTCGAGGTGGCCCCACAGGCAGCCCGTTTTGGACCAACACTGATGAGGAGCACTGGCCCGGGTTGTTGATTAATTATCCACGGGGTGATCATGCCCTATGCAAATTTTAGTTGTTATTAAGCAAATAGTACCAATGTTGGGCCTTGCCAGACAAGCTTTATCCTAAAACGAAGATCAAGGGGGTCCCCATAACAACCCCGAGCATGTTAGGCGCTCAATTATGGAACATAACACCGGTTCACAAGTAACTAGGGTGGCAAGAGTGGAACAAAACACCGAGCAAAAGGCCAAGCCTTCCACCCTTTACCAAGTGTATAAGTGCATTAAATTAAATAGCAATAATATTGTGTTAACAAAAGAATGTCCATGTTGTCACATGGAGGCAATTGCACCTGCAGCTAGAAACGCTATAAGAAGGGCTGAGCAAGCGGTAACATAGCCAAATAACGGTTTGCTAGGAAGGTGGAGGGTTAGAGGCTTTTCATGGCAATATTGGGAGGCTTGACAAACAAGTGGTAGCTAGCGTGACATAGCGATAGAAAACGAGACATCTAGCATGGCAATGATAGTAATGGTATCCAGGGAAATGTGTCATCTTGCCCGAGATCCCGCTCAGAAGATGAACGAGTCCATGAAGAAGATGGGCCAACGTAGTCGAACGAATCCTCACACTCCAAACGCTTTCGGAACTCTATCGAGAAGGAACAATCCGAAACAAACAATCAACACAAGATACACCACAACATATGCATGACATGATCGCAAACAAATATGATGCATGTCCGGTTTAATATGCAACGCATGGCATGGCATGGCAAGAACAACAAACAACTCCTACACATTAAGTGAAGCTCAATTTGCAACGAGTTGCATATTGACGAAACTGCACGTTCAAATTATTTAGTTCACTCCTTTTTAGGTACTCATCAATATTAAATGTTGTTTAACATGGCAAACGGTGAAGCAATAACAAACTACAACATCTAGGCATTTTAAATGAGGCCGGAAGCAATATATATCCTTTCCGAAACAACCCCATATGCATATTATGAATTTGGTCCAGATCTGTCCTAACACAATTTTAGAGTTGTTAAACAGAAAAATAAATTTCACCATGAGATTCTACACATTTTTCTAGTCAAGTTACATATATAAAACATTTGCATCGGAGCTACGGTCTAAAAGTTATTAAATAATTCATTTTAACATGGCATTAATGTAAATTACGGAAAACAGCAAGTTCAAATAGTTTTAAACATGGTTGAAAGTTTCAAATTATTAATCTACGTGAAATTCTAGTCAAGTTTCATATATAAAGTTTTTACATGTGATGCACGGGTGAAAAGTTATTAACAATTTAAAATATGGGTTTTTCTGAAATTTTGAAATTCACTGGTTTATTAACAAATTCGTTGGAGAGAAAAAAATACTAACGGGCCAAAACATGCAGGCGCAACACACTATAAGACGCACAGGGGCACGGGATAGCTGATGCTCACGAGGCCTCATGGACCGGATTTGGAGGGGCTGCTGGGCCTTGGCTTGTGTGGCAGCCCAAGGCGCTGGAGCGAGCGATCAACGGGAGGAGCTCGCCTCCTTCGTCCTCCCGCACGACAGCAACCATGGCAGCGCGGAGGAGGCCGCTGCTCCGGCAGGGACACGGCCGCCTTGGCGACATGGAGGCTAGGAACAGGGACTCCGGCCCGGATCTGGCCGGACCCGGTGACGGCGGCGAGCCCTCCGAGCTCGGAGGTGAGATCCATGGCGGCCCAGGTCCCTGCAACAGAAGGAAGAGGGAGAGATGAGATAGGGTGGAGGAGGAGGGAAGAGAGAAGGAGAGGGCGGCGAGGTCCGGTCGGGGGCACCGACGAGGCGCTCCGGCGAGGGCCCGACAGACCTCCGATGGTCGGCCGACCAAGGGGCAGCGAGGGTGCAACTCTGGATCGGGAGCTCCTCTCCCGATCTGGAGCGCTCGGGCGACGGCGGTTTGGGCCTGGGGCAGGCCCTACGCGGGGACGAGGCTGCTGGAGGCTGCGGGGTGGTGGGAGGCTGGCGGCGCGGATTTCGAGGTGGGGCTTGGGTTGCCCAATTAGGCAGGGGAGGGGTATTAAATAGGAAACTTGGGCTAGGTTAGGGGTATTTAGCCCGTTTTCGGACCCTTCGATCGTGATCGGACGGCTCTGGTCGTGGGGTAGGCTAGGATGGGCTAGGTGGTCTGTGTAGAAGGGCTAGGGGGAGATGGGAGGGAAGCTTGGTGGCCCGTGACACGAGGTTTTAGAACACCAAAAAATGTTCGACGAATAACCGATGACCACACTGCTACGACTGACCGATGGGGTATCAAACGAACTCGAAATGCGACGAAATTTGGCAGGCGGCCTACCTACACTATAATAAGACCGCACGCCAGGTTTCGACCCAATCCGAGAATATATTTTGCGCGCCTTAAAAACGGTTTTTTACGATGCCACGGGCGCGTGCGTGTGTGGTTGGTCTCGAAACAGGCAACGGCAAGAACGGAGAGAACCGGCAACTACGAACGGATGCAAGTTTTCGAAAACGAGTGGCGATGCTATGCAGATGATGCGAATGATGCGATGATGAATGCAACAACCAAACGAACCACAGACGAGAATGGAAATAAAAGGGAAATCTTCTAGAGCGTCGGTCCCGGGCTGTTACACAAGGGGAGCCAAAGAATATTCTCGAGTATTCGCAGCTGAGTTGTGAATTCAACCACACCTGAAAGACTTAATATCTGCAGCAAAGTATTCAGTAGCAAAGTCGTATGGAAGTAACGGTAACGATGGCAAAAGTGTTAGGAACAGTTTTGTAGTGATTGTAACACTAGCAACGAAAAAGTAACTTAGCAAGGATCAATATGTGAAAAGCTCGTAGGCAAAGGATCAGTGATGGATAATTATGTCGGGTGGCATTCATCATGCAACAGTTATAACATAGGGTGACACAGAACTAGCTCCAATTCATCAATGTAATGTAGGCATGTATCCCATATATAGTCATACATGCTGATGGAAAAGAACTTGCATGACATCTTTGGTCCTACCCTCCCGTGGCAGCGGGGTCCTAATGCAAACTAAGGGATATTAAGGCCTCCATGTAATAGAGAACCGGACCAAAGCATTAGCACTTAGTGAATACAGGACTCCTCAAACTACGGTAATCACCAGAAAGAATCCTAGTTATTGTCACCCTGGGGGATGCGGATCATAACTTGTAATAGGTGTCTACAACTTGCAAGATAGGATCAAGAACACATATATATTCATGAAAACATAATAGGTTTAGATCTGAAATCATGGCACTCGGGCCCTAGTGACAAGCATTAAGCATAACAAAGTGATAGCAACATCAATCTCAGAACATAGTGGATACTAGGGATCAAACCCTAACAAAACTAACTCGATTACATGATAAACCTCATCCAACCCGTCACAGTCCAGCAAGCCTATGATGGGATTACTCAAGAACGGCGGATAGCATCATGGAATTGGTGACGAAGGATGGTTGGTGATGACGACGGCATCGATTTCCCCTCTCCGGAGCCCAAAAGAGACTCCAAATCTGGCCTCCCGAGGAAGAACGGGAGGTGGCGGCGGCTTCGTATCGTGAAACGCGATGAAGTCTTCTCCTTGTTTTTTCTCCCCGAATAGAAATAAATAGGGTTGGAATTGAAGTCGGCGGAGCCACAGGTGGCCCACAAGCTTGCCAAGCACGGCCAGGTGGGTGGTCACGCCTGGTGGGCTTCTCACCTGTGGGTGGCCCCCCTCCGGTTGATTCTTTTGCCAATATTTTTTATTAATTCCAAAAATAATCTCCGTAAATTTTCAGGTCAATCCGAGAACTTTTATTTCTGCACAAAAATAACACCAAGGCAATTCTGCTGAAAACATCATCAATCCGGGTTAGTTCCATTCAAATCATGCAAAATAGAGTCCAAAACAAGGGCAAAAGAGTTTGGAGAAGTGGATACGATGAAGACGTATGAATAACATAAATAAATTATTGCATAATTCTTACAAAAAATCACCTCACAAATATGCACATATGAAATATTTTTGGTCGCATCCAATGTAGTCATGTCCTCATCATTATCGCAGCACAAAGTGGGTAAGTATTTCCCTCAGTTATGAAACCAAGGTTTATTGAACCAATAGGAAGACCAATCCTCAACCGTCTTTTGTGGCTACACACAAAAGAACAAACAACTTGCTCCCAACACTGACAAGAGGGTTGGCAATCCCCTTGATCTCGTTATTTGCAAGCAAGTGAGTTGTGTAGATAATTGTAAATTGCAAAATAAAATAAAAGCAAATAATTAACGACAAGGTAATGGAAGCGTTTGTGAATGTATAAGTGAATAGACCCAGGGGCCGTAGAGTTCTCTAGTTGCATCTCTCATAGAAATAGCAAACGCTGGGTAAACAAATTACTCTTGGGCAATTGATAGGAAAGCGAATAGTTATGCAATTTTCACCGAAATGATCATGTGTATATATGCATCACATCCATAAGAAAATAGGCTGACTCCTGCCTCCACCTGTTACTATTACTCCACTCGTCGACTTGTATCCAACATGCATTTAGAGTATTAAGTAAAACAGAGTAGTGTTGGAGAACGATGACATGATGTAGACAAGGTAAACTCAATCAATAATAATAAAACACATCATTTTATCCTTAGTAGCAGCAACACAAAGACGCAACTTGTCCCCTTCTGTCCCTGGGATATAGAAACTAATCAGGTTGAACCTACTACAATGCACCACTCCCACCAAAGAAATATCAATCTAGTTGCCCAAACTATCTCAATAGATCAGAGAGCATTAGGAAGCTATGATGATTATGCAAATAAGAATCTTAGTATTCAGGTTTGACTCAAATACTTTTCATGGATAATATGAGCATAAATTCACAATTCATCGTATCCCAACAAACACACCATATAAAGGGATTACATTGGATAGATCGAGGCAAAGATGCGATGAAAATTGTATTGAAGATCGAGAGAGAGAGAGAGATAAAGAGAGAGAGATTGCCATCTAGGTACTACCTACGGACCGGTAGGTCTGTGGTGAACTACTGACACATCATGATGAGGGCAGCAAAGTTGATGAAGAGGCCCTCTGTGATCGCTCTCCCCTTCGGCAAGGTGTCGAAACAAAGGTGTAGATTACCTCCCGTCAGAAAAGAGACTTGCGGCGGCAGGAAAAGTGTTTAAGGAGTGGTACTAGGGTTTTTGGAATATAT
Source organism: Hordeum marinum (assembly GCA_022496015.1). Lineage (NCBI taxonomy): Eukaryota > Viridiplantae > Streptophyta > Magnoliopsida > Poales > Poaceae > Hordeum > Hordeum marinum. The sequence goes on along the minus strand of CM039675.1, from coordinate 208,041,255 downwards.
GTGAATTTATAAGCCAGAGAAGGGCGTCAAGAGACGCCCGAGGGAGGCGCAAGAGATCAGGGCGCCCTCTGGTGGCGCGCCCTGTTGGCTTGTGGGTCCCTCGTGGCTCTCTCGGCCTCCTCACGAAGCTTCCTCGTGTTCTTAATACTCTCTTGGCCTCCTCCGGAAGCTTGCATGGCTTGCTATAGAAAGCTGCGTGGATCGACGGCCAACCCCTCTGCCCAAGGCCCCTAGGATGGACTTGTTGTCGGAAATGATGGCCGTGGTACCGTACAAGGCATGAGAGAAGAAAGAGAAGAAGAAGGACGAGAAGAGGGAGGTCTGAGAAGGCCTCCTCCCAAGAGGACCCCCATACACTAAGCCCGAGGAAACCTAAGCCCCTTCCGCCCATGAGGGATAGCGGGGAGATGAAGGGGAGGAGTGTGACTCCTCCCGAACAAGGAAGAGGGCAGCGTCCGATGACGCCAAGGAAGATTTGCCTTCTTCTGCCTCTCAAAGGCAATGCAGGGACAAGATGGCCATATGTGATGACAGCCTGGACTCCGACAAGGAGTCTGAGGCTTCTAAAGAGGTTCCTCGAAGGGTCCCCCCGGCCAAGCCCCTGGCCTAAAGGTATGAATTTGAAGACTCTCTCGTACATCCATATTGAGGTTTGTTACTTGCCATATGCATGCCTTTCATGTTGTAGCCCACCACGTGACCTCCCCACCGATCCAGCCTCGGAGGGGGACTGTCCGTAGTTGAACTAGCGGAGAGAAGGACCACATCACACACTACACCTCCTACGGTTATCGAGGAGACTAGGAGGTGCTGTATCGAAAGACCCCTCCTGGGCCGAAAACGGGGGTGGGGGTGATGACATCATGGCCGAGGTTAATACCTCGGCCGCCAAAGACTAGGAGGGAGAATCACTTATGGCGAACAAAGATGGGGATCCTAGTTAGTCCGATCTCTCTCCGAAGATGCTCCTAGAGCCCTCAGGCCCCAAGATTTGTCCACTCTAGCCTCCACCAAAGAGGGAGCCGAGGTGCTGCCACCAGTGCCACCATAGCAAAGCGGGCTGAAACTGGAATGGACGGCCATGATCGAGGAGGCTTTGAATAGCCCCTCCATCGCCGAAGAACACCACGCCTTCATGAGTGCGGTTTTACAAAGCATTCTGTCTGTTGATAGCGAATTGAAGGAGGCTTTCGGTAGCCTCTTAACGAGCTTCAAGGTAAATCATGTAATACCCTTATACAAAGAGAATTTATTTTATAGGGTTATGCAATCCTCATGTATAGTAGCCCCTGATCCTTGGGTGAGTTCAAAAAACTCAAGCAAGGGCCAAATAGCTTAGATAACACTAATAATAGTAAAAGTGAACTGTAGCCCCTGAGACTCTGGCAGGATTGAAGAAAACCTGACAGAGGGTCGAAAAACTGATAACTCGGTAGTCTGACTGATAACCCACAAGTGTAGGGGATCGTTTGTAGACTTTCTCGATAAATAAGAGTGCCAAACCCAATGAGGAGCTAAACACAGAACAAATATCCCCTCAAGTTCTATTGACTACTGATACAACTCTACACACACTTTAACGTTTGCTTTACCTAGAACAAGTATGAAACTATTTTGCGGGAATACAACTAGAAGTAATTTGTAGAGGTAAAGATACTTTTGCAAGTTAATAAAGAACATGGAAATAAAAGTTGGGTGTTGTTTTAATAAAATAACAATAAAGTAAATATAACGAGTGTGGAAAAGTGGTGATAGGATTTGCGATATTGTCCTAGGCAATTGATAACTAGACCGGTAATAATTATTGTAGTTTTATATGAGGGAGAGGCATGATCTAACATACTTTCCATACTTGGATCATATGCACTTATGATGGGAACTCTAGAAAGCATCCACAACTACCAAAGATCATTAAGGTAAAACCCAACCATAGCATTAACTATCAAGTCCCCTTTACTCCCATATGCAACACCCCCCTTACTTGGGTCTGTGTATTCTGTCACTCACGCGACCCACCATAAGAGAATCATGAACATATTGCAACACCCTACAGCAGGGATCCCTCGCGTTTGTGCGACACGGAGGGCACCATAGGACATCACCAAAAAAAAACATACAAATCATACCAACCACGATCATCAATTAGACCATAGGACAAAACGAGTCTACTCAAACATCATAGGGACATAATATATAGGATTAAGCACCATGTTCAAGTAGGGGGTACACTGGTATGTGAGCGAGTAGACCACTGTAGATAGATGAGGAAAGGTGATGGTGGTACTGATGACGGCGGCGAAGTTGTTGGTGTAGATTGCTGTCACAACGAATGCCCCGGTAGCACTCCAGTGCCATCGGTGGAGAGAGGGAAAGAGACCCCCTCCTTCTTATTCTTCCTGGCCCCCCCCAGATGGGAGGAGTGTTCCCCCTCTGGTCCATGGCCGCCATGGTGGCGGTGGGGTAGGAGCCCCTCCGAGATTGGATCTCCCTCTCTGTTTTCTTCTATTTCGCGTTCCTATTTTCCAGACGAATACCGTCTCTTATATCCCCAGAGATCCATACTCCGATTGTGCTTAGATTTTAACACGATTTTTTTCTAGATACATACTTCCTTCCACCCAAAGTACAGCTCCAACCGACTTACGAGGTGAGCACAACCCACCACCCCACGTGCGGGCCCTGGGTCGCGCCCTGGTGTCTTGTGGGGGCTGTGGGTCTCCTTTTGCGTTGATTCCACCTCCCAAAATTCACAAATATTCCAAAATATTTCTCAGTAAATTTTTATCGTGTTTGGACTTTGTTTGATATGATTATTCTGCGGAACAAAAAACATGAAACAAACAAGAACTGGCACTTGGCATTGGATCAATATGTTAGTCCAATAAATCATATAAAATGTTGCCAAAAATATGTGAAATTTTTATGATATTGGTAGGAAACAATCAAAAATTATAGATACAACAAAGACGTATGAGCATCCCCAAGCTTAATTGATGCTCGTCCTCGAGTAGGTAAATGATAAAAAATATAATTTTTAATGTGGAATGCTACCTAGCATAATCTTGATCATACATCTAATCATGCCATGAATATTAAGACATGAGTGATTCAAACAAATAGTCTATCATTTGATATAAATACATTAATACTCAGGCATCCCAAGAAAAAATCATGTCTTTCAAAATATCAAGGCTAAAGAATGTTATTCCTACAAAATCATATAGCCTTGTCATGCTCTGTCTTCTTAACACAAAGTATAAATCATGTACCACCCTGGTGTCAGCCAAGCAATTGGTTCATACTTTTTAACACGCTTCAGCATTTCCAACTCTCAGGCAATACATGAGCGCAAGCCATGGATATAGCACTACGGTTGTAATAGAATGCGGTGGTAGACATTAATATAGAGGAGACAAAAAGGAAGATAGTTTCACACCAAAGAGGCTAATCAACATGCTATGTAGATTCCCACCGATTGATATAAATGCGAGGAGTAGGGATTGCCATGGAACAGATGCACTAAGAGCTATAAGTGTATGAAAGCTCAGTATGAAAACTAAGTGGATGTGCATCTAACTCTATATTGAAAACTTCCCACTAGTATGTGAAAGTGAGAACATAAGAGACTCTCAACATGAAAAACATGGTGCTACTTTGAAGCACAAGTGTGGAATTAGCATGCCCCTTCTCTCTTTGTCTCTCCTTTTTCTCTTATTTATTTATTTTTATATTTTTCCGGAGCCTCATTGTCGGTGTCAAAACCGGCAGATCTCGGGTAGGGGCTCCCGAACTATGAGACTAGAATCGATGTTAACAAGAGACGAAGGGGACACAGATTTACCCAGGTTCGGGCCCTCTTGTGGAGGTAATACCCTACGTCTTGCTTGATTGTATTGATGGTATGGGGGGTTACAGGGTTGATCTACGTCGAGATCGAATAGCTAACCCTAGATGAGTTGTTCTTCTCTATAACCTAAAACCCTCTGGCTTATATAGATGCCGAGGATACCTAGGGTTTACACATGGTCGATTACATGCCAAAGGGATAAACATGCCTATTTGCTACATCAAACGTGGAGCGCAAGCCATACTTCCCGAATCTTACATCTTGGAGATAAGGTCTTCAATGAATCCTGTGTTCAGTAAGTGCCCCATATAGTCTGGCCCATAGAGATAGGTCAGCCTCCCGAGGATCCGTTAATACAGGACTCCCTCAGTAGCCCCCTAACTTGCCTCTAACACCAAAGGTCCCAGCTTAGATTGCTTCACACGATCAGAGTCTTCGGCTTGCGAGGTGAGTTCTTCCCGCCAAACCTAGTTCGGCCGCCGATGATATGTAGCTTTCTGCATAGTGGCGCATCCGAACACTGTAAATAGGCCGGCCTTGAAGGCCAAATGCCAAGGGGTAAATAATATTCCTCTGACGACCTCTCTGACCAAAGGTCACGACCCACCACGACCTCTAGGCCAATTACACAAACTTGATTAGCGGTTAGAGGCTGTTTTAATCATCATGATCTATCAATGTACCGATCGTGTCCTGTTTTATACGGGATATGTTTAATCACGCACGCGCAATGGCTCGTACGTCTCAGGAAGTGGAGGGATTTACGACGCAACAAGGGGAGGCCGAATCGATAGCCTCATAAAAGGGAAAGAAAACCCTGAATCCTATTCATGCTTCCCATTCGCCTTCTCCGTCTTCCATTCCTCTGTGCCTCTGAAGCATAGATCTAGGTCTTCCACCCCCACCTCCAATCTCGTCAATGGCGGGATCGAACGACCAGTGGGAGGCCTGCATGGTCACCGACTAAGACATCCTCGACCTCAAGAAGGACGACTACCTCTCTGCTGACATCCCTCATCGCGCACCGGAGGAGGGCCAAGTGATCCCCATTCCCCGTCCGGGTGAAAGGGTGGTCTTCCTCCTCCACTTCATCAGGGGGTTGAGCTTCCCTCTCCACCCCTTCGTTGGGGGTTGATGTTTTGTACGGCCTCGACTTCCACGAACTCCCGCCAAACTCTTTCATGCACATCTCGGCGTTCATCCTTGTCTGTGAGGCTTTCCTGTGAGTCGAGCCGCACTTTGGGCTATGGATCAAAGTGTTCAATGTCAAGCCAAAGTGCATCGGCGGGAAGCACGCAGACTGCAGCGGATCTATCATCGATAAGCTCACCCGCGTCATGTGGCCATCGGGTACCTTCATCGACACCATCAAGGCATGGCATAAGGAGTGGTTTTATATCACAGAACCACGAGAAGAAGGTCAGATTCCTCCTACCGGATTTAGATCTGGTCCCCCACCATACTAGCTTCATGGCTCAAAAAGGGCCTTAACTAGGGACCGAGCAAGGAGGTGAGCGACCTGCAGAAGCGAACTGGCTCCATGGTTAAGAAGGACATCAAGTTGACCAATGTGGTCCAGGTGATGCTTCGAAGACGCATCCTCCCCTGCCAGCGCCGGGACACTCCCTTGTGGGCTCGTCAGCATGATGGTGCGCCCACAATCCGGAACCTCTTCCGCACTATGTGGGACAAGCTATGGAAGGCGTTCTTCAAGTCACAAGAGAGCTGGCCATCCGAGGAGGAAGACAGAGGCATACAGGCCTCCAAGCCCACCACCAAGGTACGAGACACCTCTACTTGATCGAGTTTAACTTTCCCAAAGATGATCCATAATGTTTTCTTCCGATCATTCTCTTGCAGAAATGGCTAAGGAAAGCCATTAATATAAGCAGTCCGGCACCTCAGCCCGAGGATGCCAGGTCTGGGCTGTTGGCAAAAATGATCGTGGCGAAGCCTTACGAGGCTCTCACGAAGAAGGAGAAGAAGAAGAATACAGGGCCAAAGCGGCCTTCGCATCCGGGACCAGTCAAAGACTATGTTTGGTGAAACTCATGCCTCCTCAAATCAAGAGGAGCATGAGGAGGAAGAGGAAGAGGAGGAGCAGGAGGAATAAGAATAGGATGAAGCCGAGGGGGAAGGCAATCCCTCTCGCAATAAAGAGGGCGGCGTCATTGGACGCCCCGGAGGAGGTAACCCCTCCTGCCCAGAAGAGGACATGTCGGGCACAGGTGATCTTGTCCGACGACAACTCGAACTCAGATACTAAGTCCGATGAGCTCCAGGTGGTTCCATGAAGGAACCTCAGGGTCAAGCCCCTGGCCCAAAGGTTAGGATCCGAAGATCTCTTGTTCATGCTTTAACATGTTTAGAGTTTATTAACACGTAGGTGCTTATTGATTTTGCAGCCCCTCGCGTATCCTTCCCACCGATCAAATATCGGCCGGGGAGACCCTGCTTGCCGAACTAGCGGAGAGAAGGAATTCCTCACATGAAGGACACCTCGGAGGTGTCATCCCAACATGCTTCTATGGATCCGGGCACCGGTGGCGGGGGAGACAACATAATGGCCAAGGCTAACACCTTGGTCATCGAAGACCGGGGGGAGGTACCCCGCCCAGACACTCGGGAGGTCGGACGAGCGGCCGCTTAGTCCCCAGCAAGGGCATCTCCGGAGCGCATCACGCCTCCAGAGGTACTAGTTCAAACCCCGGTCGGTGATCATGTTATCCGATCACCTCCGGCGCCACCGACCAATGGATGTCCGGTCATGGAGGAGGCTCTATCGAGCGCCTCCGTCTCCGAGGAGCACCGTACGCTTATGGGTGCGGTATTACAGAGGATTCAGTCTGTCGACAACAGACTGAAGGAGGCCTTCAAAGGTTTCCTAACGGGTTTTCAAGTAAGTCACATGGAACTCTTATTTCCCATGTTTTTAGTTATTATTATTATTATGTACATGTCAGCCCCGAGCCATAGGTGAGTTTGAAAATACTTACCTAGGGGTCAATCAGGTATCCGATACCGGACTAGATCCAAATATGTGTCTAGAGTGTTAGATTATCCCCTAATAAGGTTGAACATATGATCAGATTGAATATAGTTCGGGAGTATAGAACCCATGTAACATGTCAACTGCATGTGTATTGCAGGCTTCGTCATCGGCGGTGGCCATAAATGGCGCCGAACTGGATGAACTGAATGGGAAGCTTAAACGCTCTGAGGATGAAGTTGATGCCCTCAATAGAAGATTCGACAAGCACAAGGTAGGTCAAAACAAAGTCCGAATACCTTTGTCCAAACACCTTTACCTGAACACTGTCCATGCAGTTTTTCATAATGTTTTAATGTTTAAACAACTTTGGCGAAAGAGGTGGAGAGGCTCAAGGCCGAGCTACAACAAGCAAAAGACCACGTGGTCGTTGAGAGGGCGGCAGCCAAAGAAGCGGCTACCTCCCTGTCCGCCCTGCGAGCCACCAGCCAGAAGCACGAGGCTCGTGTGGTGGAGGTCCAGCAGGAGCTCAAGGACGCCAGCCTGAAATGCGAGGCCCTTGAGCAGAAGGGCATGGCGAGCGTGGCTGGACTGTCCACCCTAAAGAACGATCTTCAGAAGGAGCGGGTGGATAGGCGGTTCTATGAGGAGCAGGTCCGCCAAGTGAAGGACATAATGGATGGTAAGCCATACTTACTATAGTGCATCTTCGGGGATAGCAAATTCAAATTTGTTACCCAAGTCTGGTGTTCTTCTGGTGCCTCCTCCAATCTCCAGAAGAGCATGGCAGACGCTAATAGGCTGTTTGCCTTGAGGGAGGAAGGAGACGAAGCTCGGCTGTTCTAGGCACAATTCGGAGCCCCCAAGTGCTCGCCTCTTCTCGTGGAGCACCTAAAACAGCTAATGGAGCTGCACCAGATGGCGGGGCCGGCCATGAAGGACCTCTACATCTGCCTATGGCCCAGCAAGCCGCTACCAGGCAGCTACTTTGGCCTGGTGCAGAAGTTAATCGCAGCTTCGCCCCGCTTCGTCACCGTGAAGTGCTCCTCCTCCATCGAGGGAGTCCGGATGGCCCTTGCCAAGGCCAAGGTGCACTGGCTAGGGCTGGTTCCAATGAAGGTAGACACTACCCCGCCGCCTCCCGAGAAGGAGCATAGACGCCACGAGCTATACTTTGCCGGAGTAATGGAACGTGCTGGGGTGATAGCTTCTCAGTGTTTGGGCGATAATGTATTCGAATGAATTGTAACGCGTCCGAAGACTTTTCAACATTTTTAATACTATAAGTTATTTATTCATCTTTGATGTTTTTGCATTCCTTTATAACTCCTCTATGGCCGTTTAAAACTGAAAGAGGCGAGTCGTCGGCTTCAGCCCCCATGTATATACTACATGGGGTGTCTCTCCCAATGCACAATATTCCTTAGCCAAGTGATCGGAACCCGAAGGTGGTAGAGTGTGGCGGACTAGGCAATCAGACTATAGTGCCTTATTTCATTCACTTAGCCATAGGGGCACAAAAAGGACCACGTGTGGCTAAGGACTAGCTCCCGGAGTGTTGTGATTTTCGAATGAACCGCGGCTAAGGCCAGCATCACATGGTTTGCATGGATTGTAAACCCCTCGCACAACACGGAATATCCTCTGAGAGGATGTAAGTATAACACTTCAGGCTCAAATTCACAGACGGGCTCTCGCATACTATGACGGTCAGTTTTCGGCTTTCTCCCCTGAGGTGCATGACCAGACTAACCGGAAGCACAACCGCAGGGGTTCTCCCTTTGCCCTTTTAGCCGAACGAGCATAATGTAAAGGGGCAAGCTCAGGAGCCGGGCAACCAACTATTGACCCAAGACATAGTTCGGAACTGATGCATATAAAGTGAACTCCAAGACGCCGAACACATAATAAAATGTACGTAAGGCGATTTGTTTGTAAGCTCGAGCCCCCGGTATATTATCCGGTTGCGTCGTGACATATCAAACTGTGTCACGAGAAGAGGGAGAAAAGGAAAATATGTGCCAAAAAGGACAACCAGACAAACATGGGAAATGATGCTATATATTTTTGTTTTCTCCATAACTCTTATTACTCAGAGTGCCGAAGCAACTGCTTACAGGTATGTGAAAAAGGAGAATACAATAGTGGTTGTACGAGGAGTCTTCGATTGGTGGCCTGACGTCCTCGATGTGCCCTATTGCTAGTTTACTCCTAATATTTATAAGTTCTGTGAGCGGATCTTGCAAACAAGGTCTTGAAAAGTTGCCAAATTGTGAATAAGCTTTACGCCCTTGGTGGGCCCTTCAATGGTCCCTGCATTGTGTCTGAAGATGTATTGAATGGTAGTAGTCCGGTTCAGCTGGAGTCCTACCTTTGTTTACCCACCGCCGCCCATTGAATTTTAAGCGCAAAGTTGTGCCTTCTTGGCACGTACTTCACTGGTCCTAGGGGTGTGCAATGGGTACTGAGTCCCTATTTGAGGTGAGAGGAAGGCTTTGGGAGTTCGGCCTGTAGCCGAGCTCGCTTCCCAACCTTGCGTGCCTTTACGGTAGATGCCGGTACTTGTCAATCATCTTTGTAACTTAATTCGGCCGCCAGGGCCAATGCATGTGTCGGGACCCCAATCCTAAGTCATAATAATCCAGCCTCTAACACATCACATCACTTTGTGGCATCATGCATAGTAATCTCCACGACTTCCATCTTACCTAGGCCGGGACCGTTTGCGTCTTTTGGCTCACGTACGCGAATATGTCACTAGCATTAAACTGACAGAGAACCCAGGCCGACATGACTAGTCATAGAACCCAAGTGGCACATCCGTACATGTACATGCATACATAACCGAGCAATACAGGTTTCGGCCTCAAGCGTGTGTAGACGAGTCATAGCTGGCTACAAGGAATCCATTACGCTGTGGGACATAAATGTCATCACTGCATGTAGACGAGTCGTAGCAGGCTACAGGGAGTCCATTACACTACAAGACATTTCCCCGAAGGGACAGACACAGCAGCAAAGAAGGATACATGCTAGTCAATCAATGTGACCTGAGCAGTAGCAAGCTGTTGGGGAACGTTGCATGGGAAACAAAAAATTTCCTACGCTCACGCAAGACCTATCCATGGTGATGAGCATCTACGAGAGGGAGAGTGGATCTACATACCCTTGTAGATCACTAAGCAGGAAGCGTTAAGAAATGTGGTTGGTGTAGTCAAACATCTTCGCGATCCAAATCACCGAGCGTCCCGCGATCCAATCATGATCCGTCCCGATCAAGCACCGAACGAACGGCACCTCCGCGTTCAGCACACGTACAGCTTGATGACGATCTCCGCCTTCTTGATCCAGGAAGAGAGAGTGGATAGGTAGACGAGTTCTCCAGCAGCGTGACGGCGCCGCGGCGATGGTGGTGGAGCAATTCTGGCAGAGCTTCGCCTAAGCACTGCAGAAAACCGATCTAGAGGAGAAACTATGCACAAAAGGAACGGGTAGCACGTGGCTGAAAATCTAGTGCAAAACCCTAAAACCTCTAGTATATATAAGAGGAAGAGATGAGGAGGCTTGTACCAAGGGCCAAGCCACCTAGGCATCGGCCGAACCAAGAGGAGAGGAGGATTCCTCCTCCAATCCTAGTAGGACTAGGACTCCTCCTTATTTTTGCCTTTTTGCCTTTTCCCACCTTTTTCTCTTTGGGCTTTTCTTCCCAGCCGCATGGGCCTCGTGTGGGACTTCCACAAGCCCACTAAGGGCTTATATTCACTCTACCACAGCCCATGTAGCCTCTTGGGTCGAAATACCCCTCCCGATGGTCTCCCGGTACACTACTGGCACTCCCGGTACACTACCGATGAGCCCGAAACTTTTCCAGCGACCAAAATAGGACCTCCTATATATCAATCTTTACATCCGGACCATTCCAAAGCTCCTCGTGACGTCTGGGATCTCATCCGGGACTCCGAACAACCTTCGGTCACCACCATGCATAACTCTATACTACCGAAACGTCACCAAACCTTAAGTGTGCAGACCCTGCGGGTTCGAGAACAATGTAGACAGGACCGATACACCTCTACGGTCAGTAACCAATAGCGGGACCTAGATGCCCATATTGGTTCCTACATATTCTACGAAGATCTTTATCGGTCGAACCTCTATGTCAAGGATTCAGTTAATCCCGTATGATGTTCCCTTTGTTCTTCGGTATGTTACTTGCCCGAGATTCGATCGTCGGTATCTCCATACCTAGTTCAACCTCATTACCGGCAAGTCTCTTTACTCGTTCCGTAATACAAGATCCCGTGACTAACACTTAGTCACATTGCTTGCAAGGCTTATTGTGATGTTGTATTACCGAGTGGGCCCTGAGATATCTCTCCGTCAAATGGAGTAACAAATCCCAGTCTTGATCCATGCCAACCCAACAGACACCCTCGGAGATACCTGTAGAGCACCTTTATAGTCACCTAGTTACATTGCGACGTTTGATACACACAAGGCACTCTTCCGGTGTCCATGAATTGCATGATCTCATGGTCATAGAAACATATACTTGACATGCAGAAAACAGTAGCAATAAACTGACACGACCATATCCTACATTTGTAGTTTGGGTCTTGTCCATCGCATCATTCTCCTAATGATGTTATCCCGTTATCAAATGACATCACATGTCAATGGCTAGGAAACCTTGACCATCTTTGACCAACGAGCTAGTTCACTAGAGGCATACTAGGGACAAAGTGTTGTCTATTTACCCACACATGTCTTGTGTTTCCAATCAATACAATTATAGCATGGATAATAAACGATTATCATGAACAAGGAAATATAATAATAAACACTTTATTTATTGGCTCTAGGGCATATTTCCAACAGTCTCCCACTTGCACTAGAGTCATAATCTAGTTCACATCACTATGTGATTTACATTGTAATGAATCGAACACCCATGCAGTTCTGGTGTTGATCATGTTTAGACCTTGGAAGAGGTTTAGTCAATGGGTCTGCAACATTTAGATCCGTGTGCACTTTGCAAATATTTATGTCCTTTTCCTTGATGTAATCACTGATGGAGTTGAAGCGTCGCTTTATGTGTGTGGTCCTCTTGTGAAACCTTGGTTCCTTGGCTAGAGCAATGGCACCAGTGTTGTGATAGAACAGGTTCATTGGATTCAGTGCACTGGGCACTACTCCAAGATCTATCATGAACTGCTTCATCCAGACACCTTCCTTTGCTGCCTCCGAGGCTGCGATGTACTCCGCTTCGCACGTAGAATCAGCTACCACGCTTTGCTTGGAACTGCACCAGCTTACCGCTCCCCCATTGGGAAAAATACGTATCCGGTTTGTGACTTAGAGTCATCCGGATCAGTGTCAAAGCTTGCATCGACGTAACCCTTTACGACGAGCTCTTCATCACCTCCATAAACGAGAAACATCTCCTTAGTCCTTTTCAGGTACTTAAGGATATTCTTGCCCGCTGCCCACTGCTCCATTCTAGGATCACTTTGAATCCTTTCGGCCATACTTATGGCAAGGCTGACATCGGGTCTTGTGCACAACATTGCATACATGATAGAGCCTATGGCTGAAGCATAGGGGGTGACACTCTTCTTTTCTCTATTTTCTGCAGTCACCGGGCATTGAGTCTTACTCAACTTCACACCTTGTAACACAGGCAAGAACCCCTTCTTGGACTGATCCATTTTGAACTTCTTCAAAACTTTATCAAGGTATGTGCTTTGTGAAAGTGCTATTAAGCGTCTCGATCTATCTCTATAGATATTAATGCCTAATATGAAAGCAGCTTCTCCTAGGTCCTTCATTGAAAAACTCTTGTTCAAATATTCCTTTACGCTTTCCAGCATCTATATTGTTTCCAATCAGCAATTTGTCATCCACATATAATGTTAGAAATGCTATAGAGCTCCCACTCACTTTCTTGTAAATACAAGCTTCTCCATAAACTTGTATAAACTCAAACGCTTTGATCACCTCATCAAAGCGCTTATTCCAACTCCGAGATGCTTGCACCAGCCCATAAATGGATCGCTGGAGTTTGCAAACTTTGTCAGCATTCTCTGGATTGACAAAACCTTCTGGTTGCATCATATACAACTCTTCCTTAAGGAAACCGTTGAGGAACGCTGTTTTGACATCCATCCACCAAATTTCATAGTCGAAATAAGCAGCTATTGCCAACATGATTCTGACAGACTTAAGCATCACTACGGGTGAGAAGGTCTCATCGTAGTCAACTCCTTGAACTTGTGAAAACCCCTTTGCCACAAGTCGAGCTTTATAGACGGTGACATTACCGTCCGCGTCTGTCTTCTTCTTAAAGATCCATTTGTTCTGAATGGCCTTTCGCCCTTCAGGTAATACTTCCAAAGTCCATACTTTGTTTTCATACATGGATACCATCTCGGATTTCATGGCCTCTAACCATTTCTCGGAATTCGGGCCCATCACCGCTCCTCCATAGCTCGTAGGTTCATTGTTGTCCAACAACATGACCTCCAAGACAGGGTTGCCATACCACTCGGGAATAGTACGCGACTTGTCGACCTACGAGGTTCAATAGTAGCTTGATCCGAAGCTTCATGATCATCATCATTAACTTCCTCTTCAACTGTCGTAGGTTCCACAGAAACATCTTTCTGTGTTGCTTTACTTTCTGGTTGAAGTAAAGGTTCAATAACCTCATCAAGCTCTATTTTCCTCCCACTCAATTCTTTCGAGAGAAACTCTTTCTCAAGAAATGTTCCGTTCTTAGCGACAAACACTTTGCCTTCGGATCTGAGATAGAAGGTATACCCGATTGTCTTTTCCGGGTATCCTATGAAGACGCATTTCTCTGCTTCGGGTTCCAGCTTTTCAGGCTGAAGCTTTTTGACATAAGCATCACATCCCCAAACTTTAAGAAACGACAACTTTGGCCTCTTGCCAGACCATAGTTCATAGGGCGTCGTCTCAACGGATTTTGATGGTGCCCTATTTAAAGTGAATGCAACTGTCTCTAATGCATAACCCCAAAACGATAGTGGCAAATCAGCAAGAGACAGATGGGACAGATGGGGCTACACGTGGCCTTTAGTCCCGGTTCACTGACGAATCGGGACAGATGGGGCTACACGTGGCCGCTTCGCCGAGCCCAGGCAGGAGGGCCTTTGGTCCCGGTTGGTAACACCAACCGGGACCAAAGAGCGTCCATGCGTCAGCAGCTGAGGGGTTGTTTTTTTAGAAAGAGAGGGGGTTACGAGGGTTTTGGAGGGTTAATTTAGGGGTTTCATATATTTTGTTAGATAGCTAATAGAGAGAAGTGATCTCTCTTATCTCCATGCTTGGTCACGACGCTACGTACTATACTTATAGATAGAACATATGACACAATTTAATCATCATTTTCGTCAATGAGACATCATATCACAAGTTGGTCACTGGTCATAATCACAACTCCTCCTCCTCCTCCTCCTCCTCATCAACTCTAACACATTGTAGCACATAATAACACATTGTACCTAGGACCTACGCACTCCTATCTCGTAGGACCTATTCTACCCTCTCTTAGGTACAATATCGTAAAACAAGATAGGCCCTGACTCTCCATTATGGAGAACGGAGATCATCCTGTCTCCCAGTATTGGCCTACATACAATGTTGCTTCCAAGTAGCTCTCTATGATTGAGCATACATTTTTTCCAATCTTTGACTGTCATGACTCCATCGGTTTTAGAAATCCGGTATGGACAGGAGTGATGTGTAGGCTGACCTGGCCGTGGTGGCCCTAAGCTCGTAACAACAACGCGACCTCTCGGAAACATCAGATGAGGCACACAATCCTCCAAAATTTTCTGTTGAAAAACATGATAATAATTTTGTAGTTAGCAATGTAGTTTAGTTTTAGAATAATTTATGCAAAAGATGCACGTATGTCATAATAGTAGAATTAAAATTTTACCATGCAATCTCCATGGATGTTACCGTAGTTCACCACGCGCACTAGTGGCACGTATTGACCATAATGTGCAGGAGTTTGATAATAGCTATTGTAATTCTCAAGATGACTAAGAAATGTTGTAAGATGATCTTTCTCCTTATAAGTTAATTCTGCTTCATCATTGTAGTAGTAGGTTTTGTCTACCATCTTCCGTACATTTTTTGAAGAATGAAAATAAGCTGTCAATGCAAATAAGTTGTCAAATATTTTTAAATAAAAAATATATATTACTTAATAAATATGGTTGAGAAACTCACATAATGGTAGAACTGGAGGCGTCTGCACATCGACCCATATGTCGATATTATCTTCTATTTTATCTTCCGGACGAATATCAAAGGTGAGAAGCATATTAGGCTCAAATGCATAAGCCTTGCATAGTGCTTGCCAAATTTTGCATTCAAAATAGCAATAGGTATCTGCATGGTACAATTTTACCGCAAAAGTAAAACCATGCTTGGTCCTCAAGTGAACTATCTTTACCTCCATATCTTTTTTAGTATTGAAACCAATCTTATCCAAGACAGCAATTCTTGCATGGCAGGGGATACGCTAGTAGAACAGTAAAAAAATAAAATTAATTATAAGTTGAAGCAAAAGAGGCAGAACTCATGCTTAATCACGAAAAAAGACTTGTCATTGTGACTTACTATATCCACTTCGAAGTTCTCATCCAGCATGATGCTGAAGCGCCTACCATCAACTAGGAAAGTCTTGTCACACAGGCCGCGCTCGTCTTCACAGTATTCACACATACTGAATTCACTTTCGTCGTCAGACATTTCCTATGTTCATAGTTGAAACATTTACAATCGATCGAAGGAAACTACGAGAAAACCGATCAACACACAGATCACTATTACTCAATATGCAACAGGTTGACTTTAGGTCTGTCGAGTCTTTCCTTCCTAAACTCTCATCTCACGTATATGGTGAGCACTCCTTCTGATATTGCGATAGTCGGTGATGGTGGATCCTCCATTCGTCCCCGAGTGCATTACACCAAAATGTCTAGCACACAGGAACAAAGGAGAAGCGACCCCCACGACAACAGTCAGGATTCTTCCTCTCTCATATTTATATATGGTGGACACTCTCCCTCAGTGAAAGACACACAAGTAGCCGAAATAGATCTAAAGACAACCCATTCCATATATCGAGCAATGAAATAGAAAAAATTCCCTATGTTTTGCCGGAATGACTTGCAAATCACAAATACATTTATAATGAACTTGAATATAATATCACTAATACATCATCCCGAATAATCCAGTTCAAGAATTATGGCACGCTTTGGATCTTAATTAATGCGTGTGTGTGACTTTCAGTCCGTCGAGGCTTTCCTTAAATAACTCTCATATCTCATGGTGTGTTGGTGCGCACTCTCTCATATTGATACGGTGGTGTATATATGTTGGTGGACACTCTCTCACAGTAATAGTTCGACCGCCGGTGATCGACGCCTCCCCTCTTCCCTTCTTGCGCAATATAGCGACGAGTATATCGCAAAGAAGATAAGAAGGAGGAAGCGCCCCCCACGACAACAGTCAGGATTCCTCCATCAAGAACACACATGAAAGTCACACAAGGAGCAACGACAGACCGAAAGTCACACGTGCATTATACCGATAAAATATTCACTAATACATTAATATTTATAATGACCTCGAATATAATATCACTAATACATCATCCCGAATAATCAAGTTCAAAAATTACGGCACGCTTTGGATCCTAATTAATGCGTGTGTGACTTTCGGTCCGTCGAGGCTTTCCTTAAATAACTCTCATATCTCATGGTGTGTTGGTGCGCACTCTCTCACATTGATACGATGGTGTATATATGTTGGTGGACACTCTCTCACAGTAATAGTTCGACCGCCGGTGATGGACGCCCCTCCTCTTCTCTTCTTGCGCATATACCAACGAATATATCGCAAAGAAGAGAAGAAAGAAGAGGCGCCCCCACGACAACAGTCGGGATTCCTCCATCAAGAACACACATGAAAGTTATTTAAGGAAAGCCTCGACGGACCGAAAGTCACACACACATTATACTGATAAAATATCACTAATACATCAATATTTATAATGACCTTGAATATAATATCACTAATACATCATCCCGAATAATCTAGTTAATGCATCATCAAATATTAACTAATACTGATCGAATATCCTAGAATCCAAAATGGAGAACGGTGAACACGGTTCACTAGCGGTCTCTGAGTCGCCGGCGGTGGACACCCAAAGATAAGGAACCATCATGGGATCATAACTCAGTTGAGACCCCTGAAGGATCTGCCAGGTATTATCAAACCGGGCATCCAACGCCGCCATGTAGCGACGGACGTGCTCGTCCTCCTCCCTGACACAGCGACGTACCACCTCCACGGGTGCCGGCTCCCTCTGCATCGAAAGTGGCCCGCGTGACCGCCACCACAGAAGGTCCGGGTCGATGACGATACCTGCATTCCTCACCAACCTTCGAGCTCGGGAAGGTAGCACCTCCCAATGCCAGCCCGACGGAGCCCAGCCCCGGACATGGCGCCTATCAAGCAGGCTCTCGCGGACTACTCGACGACGAGGATGCGGGCCGGGCATCGTCAACTAATTTTTCATAAAACCCAAAATCAACATACACATACTAATCTAACATTAACATACTAATCTACTTTCAAAAAAAGCATAAACATAGTAATCTAACATACACATACTAATCTAGCTAACATGAACATACTAAAAAAAGCATAAACATACTAATCTAACATACACATACTAATCTAGCTAACATAAACATACTAATCTAACATGCATACACATACTAAAAAGCATAAAAATCAACATATATTTAAAAAAATTGCAACGAGCCGCGGCAGCGGTGGCTTACAGCGGGGGCGGCGACGAGGCGGCGACGGGGGCAGTGGGGGAGGCGACGGAGGAGGGACGGCGAAGGGAGTGGGGCGGCGGCGGGGAAGGCGACAGGGATGGCGGGGGAGGCGACGGGGAGGCGGGGGAGGCGATGGGGGCGGCGGGGGAGGCGATGGGGCGGCAACGGGGGTGGCGGGGGAGGCGACGGGGCGGCGACGGGGACGGGAACGGCGACAGGGGCCTCGGGGTGGCGACGAGGGCGAAGTGGAATGAAAACTGCGAATTTTGTTAAGTGCTTGTCACATAGAAGGAGCATTGGTCTCGGGACAATCTCTTTCGAAGTATCGGGGTTTCGGACGGAAACTCATCGGTTACAAAAGGCATTTCATTTTCTTGAACTTATTTGAACTCCAGGCTTTTTGTGTGTTCAAAATGTACCATTCAAAGCCACATCATCAATTTTCAACCCTTTCTGACTTCATTTGATATTTTTCATGCATTTACTGATTTTTT
The DNA here is from genome assembly GCA_022496015.1 of Hordeum marinum. Classification (NCBI taxonomy): domain Eukaryota; kingdom Viridiplantae; phylum Streptophyta; class Magnoliopsida; order Poales; family Poaceae; genus Hordeum; species Hordeum marinum. The sequence continues at coordinate 208,023,033 of CM039675.1, read as the reverse complement.
GAGCTAAATGACTCCGAAATTGAAAAGCACTACAAATGAAGTCTGAAAACGTTGGAAGTTGGCATCGTATCATCATTTCACCCACATAGCATGTGCTAAAAAGTTGAGAAGGTTACGTGAAAAGCAGGATGCACTTCGCGTACAAAATGGACAGACTCTTTCGAACTATCGGGGTTTCGACGGAAACTCATCGGTTACAAAAAGGCATTTCAATTTATTGAACTTATTTGAACTCCGGGATTTTTGTGTCTTCAAAATGCACCATTCAAATCCACATCATCATTTTTCAACCCTTTGTGACTTCATTTGATATTTTTCATGCATTTACTGATTTTTTGAGCTAAATGACCCTGAAATTGAAAAGCACTTCAAATGAAGTCCGAAAAGGTTGAAAGTTGGCATGGTATCATAATTTCACCCACATAGCATGTGCTAAAAAGTTGAGATGGTTACGACAAAAGCAGGATGCACTTCGCGTACAAAACGGACAGTCTCTTTCGAAGTATCGGGGTTTCGAACGGAAACTCATCGTTTACAAAAGGCATTTCATTTTCTTGAACTTATTTGAACTGAAGGCTTTTTGTGTGTTCAAAATGCACCATTCAAAGCCACATCATCAATTTTCAACCCTTTCTGACTTCATTTGATATTTTTCATGCATTTACTGTTTTTTGAGCTAAATGACCCTGAAATTTGAAAGCACTTCAAATGAGGTCTGAAAAGATTGAAAGTTGGCATGGTATCATCATTTCAACCACATAGCATGTGCTAAAAAGTTGAGAGGGTTACGACAAAAGCAGGATCCACTTCGCCTACAAAACGAACAGACTCTTTCGAAGTATCGGGGTTTCGGACGGAAACTCATCGGTTACAAAAAGGCATTTCAATTTATTGAACTTATTTGAACTCCGGGATTTTTGTGTCTTCAAAATGCACCATTCAAAGCCACATCATCATTTTTCAACCCTTTGTGACTTCATTTGATATTTTTCATGCATTTACTGATTTTTTGAGCTAAATGACCCTGAAATTGAAAAGCACTTCAAATGAAGTCCGAAAAGGTTGAAAGTTGACTTGGTATCATCATTTCACCCACATAGCATGTGCTAAAAAGTTGAGTGGGTTACGGCAAAAGCAGGATGCACTTCGCGTACAAAACGGACAGTCTCTTTCGAAGTAGCGGGGTTTCGGACACAAACTGAGCGGTTAGAAAAGGCATCTCATTTTCTTGAACTTATTTGAACTCCAGGCTTTTTGTGTGTTCAAAATGCACCATTCAAATCCACATCATAAATTTTCAAACCTTCCTGAGTGCATTTGATATTTTTCATGCATTTACTGATTTTTTGAGCTAAATGACCCTGAAATTGAAAAGCACTACAAATGAAGTCTGAAAAGGTTGAAAGTTGGCATGGTATCATCATTTCACCCAAATAGCATGTGCTAAAAAGTTGAGAAGGTTACGACAAAAGCAGGATGCACTTCGCGTACAAAACAGACAGTCTCATTCGAAGTATCGGGGTTTCGCACGGATACTCATCGATTACAAAAGGCATGTCATTTTCTTGAACTTATTTGAACTCCAGGATTTTTGTGTGTTCAAAATACACCATTCAAAGCCACATCATCAATTTCAACCCTTTTTGACTTCATTCGATATTTTTCATGCATTTACTGATTTTTTGAGCTAAATGACGCTGACATTGAAAAGCACTTCAAATGAAGTCTGAAAAGGTTGAAATTTGGCAGGGTATCATCATTTCACCCACATAGTATGTGCTAAAAATTTGAGAAGGTTACGACAAAAGCACGATGCACTTCGCGTACAAAATGGACAGTCTCTTTCGAAGTATCGGGGTTTCAAACGGAAACTCATCGGTTACAAAAGGCATTTCATTTTCATGAACTTATTTGAACTCCAGGATTTTTGTGTGTTAAAATGCACCATTCACAGCCACATCATCAATTTTCAACCTTTCTGACTTCATTTGATATTTTTCATGCATTTACTGATTTTTTGAGCTAAATGACCCTGAAATTGAAAAACACTTCAAATAAAATCTGAAAAGGTTGAAAGTTGGCATTGTATCATCATTTCACCCACATAGCATGTGCTAAACAGTTGACAGGGTTACGACAATAGCAGGATGCACTTCGCGTACAAAACGGACAGACTCTTTCGAAGTATCGAGGTTTCGGACGGAAACTCATTGGTTACAAAAAGGCATTTCATTTTCTTGAACTTATTTGAACTCCAGGCTTTTTGTGTGTTGAAAACGCACCATTCGAAGCCACATCATCAATTTTCAACCCTTTGTGACTTCATTTGATGTTTTTCATGCATTTAATGAGTTTTTGAGCTAAATGACCCTGAAATTGAAAAGCACTTCATATGAAGTCCGAAAAGGGTGAAAGTTGGCATGGTATCATCATTTCACCCACATAGTATGTGCTAAAAATTAGAGAAGGTTACGACAAAAGCACGATGCACTTCGCGTACAAAATAAACAGTCTTTTTCGTAGTATCGGGGTTTCGGACAGAAACTTATCGGTTACAAAAGACATTTCATTTTCTTGAACTTATTTGAACTCCATGATTTTTGTGTGTTCAAAATGCACCATTCAAAGCCACATCATAAATTTTCAACCCTTTGTGACTTCATCTGATATTTTTCATGCATTTACTGATTTTTTGAGGTAAATGACCCTGAAATTGAAAAGCACTTCAAATGAAGTCTGAAAAGGTTGAAAGTTGGCATGATATCATCATTTCACCCACATAGCATGTGCTAAAAAGTTGAGTGGGTTACGGCAAAAGCAGGATGCACTTCGCGTACAAAAAGGACACTCTCTTTCGAAGTATCGGGGTTTCGCACGCAAACTCATCGGTTAGAAAAGGCATTTCATTTTCTTGAATTTATTTGAACTCTAGGCTTTTTGTGTGTTCAAAATGCACCATTAAAAGACACATAATCAATTCTCAACCCTTTCTGACTTCATTTGATATTTTTCATGCATTTACTGATTTTTTGAGCTAAATGACCCTGAAATTGAAAAGCACTACAAATGAAGTCTGAATAGATTGAAAGTTGGCATGGTATAATCATTTCACACATAGAGCATGTGCTAAAATGTTGAGAAGGTTACGACAAAAGCAGGATGCACTTCACGTACAAAACGGACAGTCTCTTTCGTAATATCGGGGTTCGGACGGAAACTCGTCGGTTACAGAAGGCATTTCATTTTCTTGAACTTACTTGAACTCCAGGCTTTTTGTGTGTTCAAAATGCACCATTCAAAGCCACAACATCAATTTTCAACCCTTTCTGACTTCATTTGATATTTTTCATGCATTTAATGTTTTTTGAGCTAAATGACCCTGAAGTGGAAAAGCACTTCAAATGAAGTCTGAAAAGGTTGAAATTTGGCATGGTATCATAATTTCACCCACATAGCATGTGCTAAAAAGTTGAGAAGTTTACGGCAAAAGCAGGATGCACTTTGCGTACAAAACGGACAGTCTCTTTCGAAGTATCGGGGTTTCGGACGGAAACTCATCGGTTACAAAAGGCATTTCATTTTCTTGAACTTATTTGAACTCCAAGATTTTTGTGTGTTCAAAATGCACCATTCAAAGCCACATCATCATTTCAACCCTTTCTGACTTCATTACATATTTTTCATGCATTTACTGTTTTTTGAGCTAAATGACCCTGAAATTCAAAAGCACTTCAAATGAAGTCTGAAAAAGTTGAAAATTTTCATGGTATCATAATTTTTCCCACATAGCATGTGCTAAAAAGTTGAGAGGGTTACGACAAAAGCAGGATGCACTTCGCCTACAAAACGAACAGACTCTTTCGAAGTATCGGGCTTTCGGACGAAAACTCATCGGTTACAAGAAGGCATTTAATTTTCTTGAACTTATTTGAACTCCAGGCTTTTTGTGTGTTCAAAATGCACCATTAAAAGCCACATCATCAATTTTCAACCCTTTGTGACTTCATTTTATATTTTTCATGCATTTACTGATTTTTTGAGCTAAATGACCCTGAAATTGAAAAGCACATCAAATGAAGTCCGAAAAGGTTGAAAGTTGTCATGGTATCATCATTTCACCCACATAGCATGTGCTAAAAAGTTGAGAGGGTTACGGCAAGAGCAGGATGCACTTCGCGTACAAAACGAAGAGTCTCTTTCGAATTATCGGGGTTTCGGACGGAAACTCATCGGTTAGAAAAGGCATTTCATTTTCTTGAACTTATTTGAACTCCAGGCTTTTTGTGTGTTCAAAATGCACCATGAAAAGCCACATCATCAATTTTCAACCCTTTTCGACTTCATTTGATATTTTTCATGCATTTACTGTTTTTTGAGCTAAATGACCCTTAAATTGAAAAGCACTTCAAATGAAGTCCGAAAAGGTTGAAAGTAGGCATGGTATCATCATTTCACCCACATAGCATGTGCTAAAAAGTTGATAGGGTTACGACAAAAGCAGGATGCACTTCGTGTACGAAACAGACAGACTCTTTCAAAGTATCGGGGTTTCGTACAGAAACTCATTGGTTACAAAAGACATTTTATTTTCTTGGACTTATTTGAACTCCAGGCTTTTTGTGTGTTCAAAATCCACCATTCAAATCCACATCATCAATTTTCAACCCTTTGTGACTTCATTTGATATTTTCATGCATTTACTGATTTTTTGAGCAAAATGACCCTGATATTGAAAAGGACTACAAATGAAGTCCGAAAAGGTTGAAAGTTGGCATGGTATCATCATTTCACCCACATAGCATGAGCTAAAAAGTTGAGAGGGTTACGGCATTAGCAGGATGCACTTCGCGTACAAAACGAAGAGTCTCTTTCGAATTATCGGGGTTTCGGACGGAAACTCATCGGTTAGAAAAGGCATTTCATTTTCTTGAACTTATTTGAACTCCAGGCTTTTTGTGTGTTCAAAATACACCATTAAAAGCCACATCATCAATTTTCAACCCTTTCCGACTTCATTTGATATTTTTCATGCATTTACTGTTTTTTTGAGCTAAATGACCCTGAAATTGAAAAGCACTTCAAATGAAGTCCGAAAAGGTTGAAAGTAGGCATGGTATCATCATTTCACCCACATAGCATGTGCTAAAAAGTTGATAGGGTTAAGACAAAAGCAGGATGCACTTCGTGTACAAAACGGACAGACTCTTTGAAAGTATCGGGGTTTCGTACGGAAACTCATCGGTTACAAAAGACATTTTATTTTCTTGAACTTATTTGAACTCCGGGCTTTTTGTGTGTTCCAAATCCACCATTCAAATCCACATCATCAATTTTCAACCCTTTGTGACTTCATTTGATATATTTCATGCATTTACTAATTTTTCTGAGCTAAATGACCTTGAAATTGAAAAGCACTTCAAATGAAGTCTGAAACGGTTGAAAGTTGACATGGTATCATCATTTCACCCACGTAGGATGTGCTAAAAGTTGAGAGGGTTACGGCAAAAGCAGGATGGACTTCGCGTACAAAACGAACAGTCTCTTTTGAAGTATCGGGGTTTTGGATGAAACTCATCGGTTAGAAAAGGCATTTCATTTTCTTGAACTTATTTGAACCCCATGATTTTTGTGTGTTCAAAATGCACCATTCAAAGCCACATCATCAATTTTCAACCCTTTCTAACTTCATTTGATATTTTTCATGCATTTACTGATTTTTGAGCTAAATGACCCTGAAATTGAAAAGCACTACAAATGAAGTCTGAAAAGGTTGAAAGTTGGCATGGTATCATCATTTCACACACAGAGCATGTGCTAAAAAGTTGAGAAGGTTACAGCAAAAGCAGGATGCACTTCGCGTACAAAACGGACAATCTCTTTCGTAGTATCGGGGTTTCGGACGGAAACTCATCGGTTACAAAAGGCATTTCATTTTCTTGAACTTATTTGAACTCCAGGATTTTTGTGTGTTCAAAATGCACCATTCAAAGCCACATCATCAATTTTCAACCCTTTCTGACTTCATTTGATATTTTTCATGCATTTACTGATTTTTTGAGCTAAATTACCCTGAAATTGAAAAGCACTACAAATAAAGTCCGAATAGATTGAAAGTTGGCATGGTATCATCATTTCACCCATAGAGCATGTGCTAAAATGTTGAGAAGGTTACGGCAAAAGCAGGATGCACTTCACGTACAAAACGGACAGTCTCTTTCATAGTATCGGTGTTCGGACGGAAACTCATCGGTTACAAAAGGCATTTCATTTTATTGAACTTATTTGAACTCCAGGCTTTTTGTGTGTTCAAAATGCACCATTCTAAGCCACAACATCAATTTTCAATCCTTTCTGACTTCATTTGATATTTTTCATGCATTTAATGTTTTCTGAGCTAAATGACCCTAAAATTGAAAAGCACTTCAAATTAAGTCTGAAAAGGTTGAAATTTGGCATGGTATCATAATTTCACCCACATAGCATATTCTAAAAAGTTGAGAAGGTTACGGCAAAAGCAGGATGCACTTTGATACAAAACGGACAGTCTCTTTCGAAGTATTGGGGTTTCGGACGGAAACTCATCGGTTACAAAAGGCATTTCATTTTCTTGAACTTATTTGAACTCTAGGCTTTTTGTGTGTTCAAAATGCACCATTCAAAGCCACATCATCATTTCAACCCTTTCTGACTTCATTACATATTTTTCATGCATTTACTGTTTTTTGAGCTAAATGACCCTAAAATTGAAAAGCACTTCAAATGAAGTCTGAAAAAGTTGAAAGTTGGCATGGTATCATCATTTTTCCCACATAGGATGTGCTAAAAAGTTGAGAGGGTTACGACAAAAGCAGGATGCACTTCGCCTACAAAACGAACAGACTCTTTCGAAGTATCGGGGTTTCGGACGAAAACTCATCGGTTACAAGAAGGCATTTAATTTTCTTGAACTTATTTGAACTCTAGGCTTTTTGTGTGTTCAAAATGCACCATTAAAAGCCACATCATCAATTTTCAACCCTTTGTGACTTTATTTGATATTTTTCATGCATTTACTGATTTTTTGAGCTAAATGACCCTGAAATTGAAAAGCACTTCAATTGAAGTCCGAAAAGGTTGAAAGTTGGCATGGTATCATCATTTCACCCACATAGCATGTGCTAAAAAGTTGAGAGGGTTACGGCAAGAGCAGGATGCACTTCGCGTACAAAACAAAGAGTCTCTTTCGAAGTATCTGGGTTTCGGACGGAAACTCATCGGTTAGAAAAGGCATTTCATTCTCTTGAACTTATTTGAACTCCAGGCTTTTTGTGTGTTCAAAATGCACCATTAAAACCCACATCATCAATTTTCAACCCTTTCCGACTTCATTTGATATTTTTCATGCATTTACTGTTTTTTGAGCTAAATGACCCTCAAATTAAAAAGCACTTCAAATGAAGTCCGAAAAGGTTGAAAGTAGGCATGGTATCATCATTTCACCCACATAGCATGTGCTAAAAAGTTGATAGGGTTACGACAAAAGCAGGATGCACTTCGTGTACAAAACGGACAGACTCTTTCAAAGTATGGGGGTTTCGTACGGAAACTCATCGGTTACAAAAGACATTTTATTTTCTTGAGGTTATTTGAACTCCAGGCTTTTTGTGTGTTCAAAATCCACCAATCAAATCCACATCATCAATTTTCAACCCTTTGTAACTTCATTTGATATTTTTCATGCATTTACTAATTTTTTTGAGCTAAATGACCCTGAAATTGAAATGCACTTCAAATGAAGTCTGAAAAGGTTGAAAGTTGACATGGTATCATCATTTCACCCACGTAGGATGTGCTAAAAGTTGAGAGGGTTACGGCAAAAGCAGGATGGACTTCGCGTACAAAACGAACAGTCTCTTTTGAAGTATCGGGGTTTTCGATGGAAACTCATCGGTTAGAAAAGGCATGTCATTTTCTTGAACTTATTTGAACTCCAGGCTTTTCGTGTGTTCAAAATGCACCATTCAAAGCCACATCATCAATTTTCAACCCTTTCTGACTTCATTTGATATTTTTCATGCATTTACTAATATTTTGAGCTAAATGTCCCTGAAATTTAAAAGCACTTCAAATAAAGTCAAAAAAGGTTGAATGTTGGCATGGTATCATCATTTCAGCCACATAGCATGTGCTAAAAAGGTGAGAACGTTTCGGCAAAAGTAGGATGCACTTCCCGTACAAAACGGACAATCTCTTTCGTAGTATCGGGGTTTCGGACAGAAACTTATCGGTATATTTCATTTTCTTGAACTTATTTGAACTCCATGATTTTTGTGTGTTCAAAATGCACCATTCAAAGCCACATCATAAATTTTCAACCCTTTCTGACTTCATTTGATATTTTCATGCATTTACTGATTTTTTGACCTAAATGACCCTGAAATTGAAAAGCACTTCAAATGAAGTCTGAAAAGGTTGAAAGTTGGCATGGTATCATAATTTCACCCACATAGCATGTGCTAAAAAGTTGAGATGGTTACGACAAAAGAAGGATGCACTTCGCGTACAAAACGGACAGTCTCTTTCGAAGTATCGGGGTTTCGAACGGAAACTCATCGTTTACAAAAGGCATTTCATTTTCTTGAACTTATTTGAACTGAAGGCTTTTTGTGTGTTCAAAATGCACCATTCAAAGCCACATCATCAATTTTCAACCCTTTCTGACTTCATTTGATATTTTTCATGCATTTACTGTTTTTTGAGCTAAATGACCCTGAAATTTGAAAGCACTTCAAATGAGGTCTGAAAAGGTTGAAAGTTGGCATGGTATCATCATTTCAACCACATAGCATGTGCTAAAAAGTTGAGAGGGTTACGACAAAAGCAGGATCCACTTCGCCTACAAAACGAACAGACTCTTTCGAAGTATCGGGGTTTCGGACGGAAACTCATCGGTTACAAAAAGGCATTTCATTTTCTTGAACTTATTTGAACTACACGCTCTTTGTGTGTTCAAAATGCACCATTAAAAGCCACATCATCAATTTTCAACCCTTTGTGACTTCATTTGATATTTTTCATGCATTTACTGATTTTTTGAGCTAAATGACCCTGAAATTGAAGAGCACTTCAAATGAAGTCCGAAAAGGTTGAAAGTTGGCATGGTATCATCATCTCACCCACATAGCATGTGCTAAAAAGTTGAGAGGGTTACGGTAAGAGCAGGATGCACTTCGCGTACAAAACGAAGAGTCTCTTTCGAAGTATCGGGGTTTCGGACGGAAACTCATCGGTTAGAAAAGGCATTTCATTTTCTTGAACTTATTTGAACTCCAGGCTTTTTGTGTGTTCAAAATGCACCATTCAAAGCCACATCATCAATTTTCAACCCTTCCCGACTTCATTTGATATTTTTCATGCATTTACTGTTTTTGAGCTAAATGACCCTGAAATTGAAAAGCACTTCAAATGAAGTCCGAAAAGGTTGAAAGTTGGCATGGTATCATCATTTCGCCCACATAGCATGTGCTAAAAAGTTGATAGGGTTACGACAAAAGCAGGATGACTTCGCGTACAAAACGGACAGACTCTTTCAAAGTAACGGGGTTTCGTACGGAAACTCATCGGTTACAAAAGACATTTTATTTTCTTGAACTTATTTGAACTCCAGGCTTTTCGTGTGTTCAATATGCAGCATTCAAAGGCACATCACCAGTTTTCAACCCTCTGTGACTTCATTCGATATTTTTCATGCACTTACTGTTTTTTGAGCTAAATGACCCTGTGCTAAAACATTGAGAGGGTTACGGCAAAAGCAGGATGCAGTTCACGTACAAAACGAACAGAGTCTTTCGAAGTATGGGGGTTTCGGATGGAAACTCATCGGTTAGAAAAGGCATTTCATTTTCTTGAACTTATTTGAACTCCAGGCTTTTTGTGTGTTCAAAATGCACCATTCAAAGCCACATCATCAATTTTCAACCCTTCCCGACTTCATTTGATATTTTTCATGCATTTACTGTTTTTGAGCTAAATGACCCTGAAATTGAAAAGCACTTCAAATGAAGTCTGAAAAGGTTGAAATTTGGCATGGTATCATCATTTCACCCAGATAGCATGTGCTAAAAAGTTGAGAGGTTTACGGCAATTGCAGTATACACTTCGTGTACAAAACGAACAGTCTCTTTCGAAGTATCGGGGTTTTAGACGGAAACTCATTGGTTACAAAAGGAATTTCATTTTATTGAACTTATTTGAACTCCAGGCTTTTTGTGTGTTCAAAATGTACCATTCAAAGACACATCATCAATTTTCAACCCTTTCTGACTTCATTTGATATTTTTCATGCATTTACTAATTTTTTGAGGTAAATGACCCTGAAATTGAAAAGCACTACAAATGAAGTCTGAAAAGGTTGAAAGTTGGCTTGGTATCTTCATTTCACCCACATAGCATGTGCTAAAAAGTTGAGAAGGTTACGGCAAAAGTAGGATGCACTTCGCATACAAAACGGACAGTCTCTTTCGAAGTATCAGGGTTTCGGACAGAAACTCATCGGTTAGAAAAGGCATTTCATTTTCTTGAACTTATTTGAACTCCAGGGTTTTTGTGTGTGAAAAATGCACCATTCAAAGCCACATCATCAATTTTCAACCCTTTCTAACTTCATTTGATATTTTTCATGCATTTACTGATTTTTGAGCTAAATGACCCTGAAATTGAAAAGCACTACAAATGAAGTCTGAAAAGGTTGAAAGTTGGCATGGTATCATAATTTCACACACAGAGCATGTGCTAAAAAGTTGAGAAGGTTACAGCAAAAGCAGGATGCACTTCGCGTACAAAACGGACAATCTCTTTCGTAGTATCGGGGTTTCGGACGGAAACTCATCGGTTACAAAAGGCATTTCATTTTCTTGAACTTATTTGAACTCCAGGATTTTTGTGTGTTCAAAATGCACCATTCAAAGCCACATCATCAATTTTCAACCCTTTCTGACTTCATTTGATATTTTTCATGCATTTAATGTTTTGAGCTAAATGACCCTAAAATTGAAAAGCACTTCAAATGAAGTCTGAAAAGGTTGAAATTTGGCATGGTATCATAATTTCACCCACATAGCATGTGCTAAAAAGTTGAGAAGGTTACGGCAAAAGCAGGATGCACTTCGCGTTCAAAACGGAAAGTCTTTGTCGAAGTATCGGGGTTTCGGACGGAAACTCATCGGTTACAAAAGGCATTTCATTTTCTTGAACTTATTTGAACTCCAGGCTTTTTGTGTGTTCAAAATGCACCATTCAAAGCCACATCATCAATTTTCAACCCTTTCTGACTTCATTAGATATTTTTCATGCATTTACTGTTTTTTGAGCTAAATGACCCTGAAATTGAAAAGCACTTCAAATGAAGTCTGAAAAGGTTGAAAGTTGGCATGGTATCATCATTTCACCCACATAGCATGTGTTAAAATGTTGAGAGGGTTACGACAAAAGCAGGATGCACTTCGCCTACAAAACGAACAAACTCTTTCGAAGTATCGGGGTTTCGGACGGAAACTCATCGGTTACAAGAAGGCATTTCATTTTCTTGAACTTATTTGAACTCCAAGCTTTTTGTGTCTTCAAAATGCACCATTAAAAGCCACATCATGAATTTTCAACCCTTTGTGACTTCGTTTGATATTTTTCATGCATTTACTCATTGTTTGAGCTAAATGACCCTGAAATTGAAAAGCACTTCAAATGATGTCCGAAAAGGTTGAAAGTTGGCATGATATCATCATTTCACCCACATAGCATGTGCTAAAAAGTTGAGAGGGTTACGGCAAAAGCAGGATGCACTTCGCGTACAAAACGGAGAGTCTCTTTCGAAGTATCGGGGTTTCGGACGGAAACTCATCTGTTAGAAAAGGAATTTCATTTTCTTGAACTTATTTGAACTCCAGACTTTTCTTGTGTTCAAAATGCACCATTCAAAGCCACATCATCAATTTTCAACCCTTTCCGACTTCATTTGATATTTTTCATCCATTTACTGATTTTTGAGCTAAATGACCCCGAGATTGAAAAGCACTTCAAATGAAGTCTGAAAAGGTTGAAAGTTGGCATGATATCATCATTTAACCCACATAGCATGTGCTAAAAAGTTGAGAAGGTTACGAGAAAAGCAGGATGCACTTCGCGTACAAAACGGACAATCTCTTTCGAAGTATCGGGGTTTCGGACGAAAACTCATCGGTTACCAAAGGCATTTCATTTTCTTGAACTTATTTGAACTCCAGGCTTTTTGTGTGTTCAAAATGCACCATTCAAAGCCACATCATCAATTTTCAACCCTTTCTGACTTCATTTGATATTTTTCATGCATTTACTGTTTTTTTGAGCTAAATGACCCTGAAATTGAAAAGCACTTCAAATGAAGTCTGAAAAGGTTGAAAGTTGGCATGGTATCATCATTTCAACCACATAGCATGTGCTAAAAAGTCGAGAGGGTTACGACAAAAGTAGGATGCACTTCGCCTACAAACGAACAGACTCTTTCGAAGTATCGGGGTTTCGGACGGAAAATCATCGGTTACAAAAAGGCATTTCATTTTCTTGAACTTATTTGAACTCCAAGCTTTTTGTGTGTTCAGAATGCACCATTAAAAGCCACATCATTAATTTTCAACCCTTTGTGACTTCATTTGATATTTTTCATGCATTTACTGATTTTTTTAGCTAAATGTCCCTGAAATTGAAAAGCACTTCAAATGAAGTCCGAAAAGGTTGAAAGTTGGCATGGTATCATCATTTCACCCACATAGCATGTGCTAAAAAGTTGAGAGGGTTATGGCAAAAGCACGATGCACTTCGCGTACAAAACGAACAGTCGCTTTCGAAGTATCGGGGTTTCGGACGGAAACTCATCGGTTAGAAAAGACATTTCATTTTCTTGAACTTATTAGAACTCCAGGCTTTTTGTGTGTTCAAAATGCACCATTCAAAGCCACATCATCAATTTTCAACCCTTTCTGACTTCATTTGATATTTTTCATGCATTTACTGTTTTGAGCTAAATGACCCTGAAATTGAAAAGCACTTCAAATGATGTGTGAAAAGGTTGAAAGTTGGCATGGTATCATCATTTCACCCACGTAGGATGTGCTAAAAGTTGAGAGGGTTACGGCAAAAGCAGGATGGTCTTCGCGTACAAAACGGACAGTCTCTTTCGAAGTATCGGGGTTTCGGACGGAAACTCATCGGTTAGAAAAGGCATTTCATTTTCTTGAACTTATTTGAACTCCAGGCTTTTTGTGTGTTCAAAATGCACCATTCAAAGCCACATCATCAATTTTCAACCCTTTTTGACTTCATTTGATATTTTTCATGCATTTACTGTTTTTTGAGCTAAATGACCCTGAAGTTGAAAAGCACTTCAAATGATGTGTGAAAAGGTTGAAAGTTGGAATGGTATCATCATTTCACCCACGTAGGATGTGCTAAAAGTTTAGAGGGTTACGGCAAAAGCAGGATGGACTTCGCGTACAAAACGGACAGTCTCTTTCGAAGTATCGGGGTTTCGGATGGAAACTCATCGGTTAGAAAAGGCATTTCATTTTCTTGAACTTATTTGAACTCCAGGCTTTTTGTGTGTTCAAAATGCACCATTCAAAGCCACATCATCAATTTTCAACCCTTTCTGACTTCATTTGATATTTTTCATGCATTTACTATTTTTTTGAGCTAAATGACCCTGAAATTGAAAAGCACTTCAAATGAAGTCTGAAAAGGTTGAAAGTTGGAATGGTATCATCATTTCACCCACATAGCATGTGCTAAAAAGTTGAGAGGGTTACGGCAAAAGCAGGATGCAGTTCACGTACAAAACGAACAGAGTCTTTCGAAGTATGGGGGTTTCGGATGGAAACTCATCGGTTAGAAAAGGAATTTCATTTTCTTGAACTTATTTGAACTCCAGGCTTTTCTTGTGTTCAAAATGCACCATTCAAAGCCACATCATCAATTTTCAACCCTTTCTGACTTCATTTGATATTTTTCATGCATTTACTGATTTTTTTGACCTAAGTGACCCTGAAATTGAAAAGCACTTCAAATGAAGTCTGAAAAGGTTGAAATTTGGCATGGTATCATCATTTCACCCACATAGCATGTGCTAAAAAGTTGAGAGGGTTACGGCAAAAGCAGGATACACTTCTTGTACAAAACGAACTGTCTATTTCGAAGTATCGGGGTTTTAGACGGAAACTCATCGGTTACAAAAGGCATTTCATTTTCTTGAACTTATTTGAACTCCAGGCTTTTTGTTTGTTCAAAATGCAGCATTCAAAGCCACATCATCAATTTTCAACCCTATCTGACTTCATTTGATATTTGTCATGCATTTGCTTGTTTTTTGACCTAAATGAACTTGAAATTGAATAGCACTTCAAATGATGTCTGAAAAGGTTGAAAGTTGGCATGGTGTGTGCATGCTTGTTGCCAACGATGACAACCCACTTTTTTGTTGCATATTGTTCTCGGCCAGAATCGGGATTTAAGAAAAAACTGAATTGAAAAGCACTACAAATATATAATAGCTAGGGAGATATGTAATATATAATAGTTCAGATATCCATTACAAAAAGTACTCGTCCAAGCGAACACTACTAGCTAGTCTGAATCATAAGTATATCCGCCCTCTGGTGGTGATGGTGCAAGGTGACGCTGCCCATAGTTCATGGTTCGAATCTTGCGGTACAACTCATATGCAACGTATGCATCTTTTGCTGCATACTCAATGTTGATAGGCTGAAGTGGGGTCCTCTCCCACTGTTTGTGCTGCGCCCGGGGGAATTTTGTCTTCATATCTCCATAATAGTCGTCGATCAAGGCGACTGCAATAGAAGCCATCGAAGTACTCTCATACTGAAGCCTGAATATGTCTTGGATATCAATAAGGCAGCCAGCTGGTATCTCAATACCGAAGCTGCGCCTCATCTTCAGCTTGTCATTACTTACATCAAATCTAGCAAAATGTATGCCGCTGTGTAGGAAGTCCGTGAGTGCTGGGCAGTGCTTGTCACTACTGCAACATCAACAAATTAAAATGGAACAAATGTTAAATACTCCTGCAACAAGTAGATTTCGGCAGAATTATAATATGCAACTATATAAAGGAAAATTATTTCGCTGCAACAAAAGAGGAAGACACAGAGTTTTTGCTCCCGGGCTCATTTGAGCCCGGTGAATAGTAATATCATAAAAAAACAAAAACTATTTCACTACAACTTAAGAGAAATTGATCTTTGCCATAGGATTCAAAATAGAACATATATATTGCTATATCCTATATATATATATATATGCAATTTTCATATCCTATGAATTGATGAAGAAACCCTAAATTAACTATATGACATATATGTTCTCCCATGTTTTGCAACAAGGAAAATTGTTATTCACTACAAACTTAAAAGAAATATTGATCTTTCCCATAGGATTCAAAATGGAACATATTTCTATCCTATGCAATTTTGATAATAATCTATAAATTATTAATTGATCAAAGAAAACCCTCAAAACCCACCTTGCCCATTGGAAGATCATGACATGTTTCTTGAAACATAGCTGGATGATGGCAACATCTTCTTGCTTGGCCGTGTACTCGAGATCAAGCCCTATGAACTTGTCTTTCTCATCCGCCACTTCAAGCCATTTCTGCAAAAGGGAAAGAAAACGCGGCACCATGGCGTTGTTGTTCATGTAGACGACATCGAGATTGGTCGTGCCATGTGCGAGCACCTCCCCGTAGCGAGTGATTGGATTCATGGTAGAAGATATGGGGAAGAAGAGAGGAGAATGGAGGAGAAGAAGAGAAATGGGCGAAGTTACTGTAGCCCTCGCCGAGAAACAGTTGCCTCTTTCTCGGAGCGCGAAACGTCGTGGGATGCGAAGTGTTCGAACCTTTAGTCCCGGTTTGGGCCACCAACCAGGACTAAAGGGGCTCACACTAGGAGAACGGTTACCCCCTTTGGTCCCGGTTCCAGCCACGAACCGGGACCAATGGTTGTGGGCCAGGAGCGAGGCACATTGGTCCCGGTTCGTGTCTGGAACCGGGACCAAAGGTGTCCTATGAACTGGGACCAATGCCCCATGTGGCCCGCCCAGCCCCCTAGCCTCACGAACCGGGACTGTTGCACCCATTGGTCCCGGTTCGTGACTGAACCGGGACTAATGGCATGGCCCGGCCCGAACCGATGCCCTGTTTTCTACTAGTGCATGTGTCAAGTGATTCAAAATCAAGTGACTCCAAAAGTCCATCAGCATGGAGCTTCCTCATACGTTTTACACCAATATGACCTAAACGGCAGTGCCACAAGAAAGTGGTACTATCATTATAACCTCTACATCTTTTGGCATCAATGTTATGAACATGTGTATCATCACTATCAAGATTCAATATGACTAAACCCCTCACATTGGGTGCATGACCATAAAATATACTACTCATATAAATAGAACAACCTTTATTCTCTGATTTAAATGAGTAATCGTCTCACAATAAACAAGATCCAAATATAATGTTCATGCTTAACGCAGGCACTAAATAACAATTATTCAGGTTCATCACTAATCTCGATGGTAATCGAAGAGAGAGCGTGCCGAAGGCGATCACATCAACCTTGGAACCATTTCCCACGCGCATCATCACTTCATCCTTTGCGAGCCTTCGTCTATTCTGTAGTTCCTGTTTTGAGTTGCAAATGTGAGCACCCAAACCGGTATCAAATACCCAGGCACTACAACGAGAGCTAGTAAGGTACACATCAATAACATGTATATCATATATACCTGGTTTGTCATTAGCCGCCTTCTTGTCAGCCAGGTACTTGGGGCAGTTCCGCTTCCAGTGACCAGTTCTCTTGCAATGAAAGCACTCAATTTCTGGCTTGGGTCCATGCTTGGGCTTCTTTACAGGAGTAGCAACTGCTTTGCCACCCTTCTTGGTTTTACCCTTCTTGCCCTTGCCCTTGCCATTCTTCTTGAAACTAGTGGTTTTATTGACCATCAACACTTGATGTTCTTTCTGGATTTCAGACTCGTCAACTTTTAGCATCGCAAATAGCTCGGTGACTGACTTGTTCATCCCGTGCATGTTATAGTTCATCACAAAGCTCTTGTAACTAGGTGGCAGTGATTGAAGTACTCTGTCAGTGATCGCCTCTAGCGGTAGGGCAATTCCCAACTATGCTAGACGAGTCGAATACCCAGACATTCTGAGTATATGTTCACTGATGGACCCGTTCTCCTCCATCTTGCAAGCATAGAACTTATTGAAGGTATCATACCCCTCGATTCGGGCATTCTTCTGAAAGATAAACTTCAACTCCTGGAACATCTCATATGCTCCATGACGTTCAAAACGTCTTTGAAGTCCCGGTTCTAAGCCATACAATATTGCACACTGAACTATTGAGTAATCTCCAGAACGAGCCTCCCAAGCGTTCTTAACGTCTTCGGATGACATGTCTTCTGGTTGGTCACCAAGCGGTGCATCAAGGACATATGATTTCTGGGAAGCCGTGAGGATAATCCTCAGATTACGGGCCCAGTCAACGAAGTTACTTCCATCATCTTTCAACTTAGCTTTCTCAAGGAACGCATTAAAATTCAGGGGTGTTACTGCACGAGCCATTGATCTACAACATAAATATGCAAAGGTTACTTAGACTATTGTTCAAGATAATGAGTTTAGTTAATCAAATTACTAAAGCTCCCACTCAAATTGACATCCCTCGGGTCATCTGAGTGTTACATGATCCAAATTCACCAACTCAAGTCTGATCATCACGTGAGTTGAGGTGGTTTCAATGGTGAACATCATCATGTTGATCATATCTGCTATATGACTCATGTTTGACCTTTCGGTCTCTTGTGTTCCGAGGCATGTCTGTACATGCTAGGCTCATCAAGTCTAACCCGAGTGTTCTGCATGTGCAACACTGGCTTGCACCCGTTGTATGTGAATGTAGAGTCTATCACACCCGATCATCACGTGGCGTCTCGACACGACAAACCTTCGCAACGGTGCACACTCGGGGAGAACACAATTCATCTTGAAATTTAAGTGAGGGATCACCTTATAATGCTACCATCGTCCTAAGCAAAACAAGGTGCATAAAAGGATTAACATCACATGCAAATCATAAGTGACATGATATGGCCATGAACTTGTGCTTTTGATCTCCATCTTGAAAGCACCGGCATGATCTCCATCGTCACCGGCACGACACCATGATCTCCATCATCTTGATCTCCATCAACGTGTCGCCATTGGGGTTGTCACGCCCATCATGCTTGTACTACTATTGCTAGCGTTTAGCGAGAAAGTAAAGCATTACATAGCGCTTAATGATTGACACGCATGTCATACAATAATTAAAGACAACCCTATGGCTCCTACCGGTTGCCGTACTCATCGACATGCAAGTCGTGATATTCTATACAACACATGATCATCTCATTAAACACATATATCACATCATGTAATTGGCCATATCACATCACAACATACCTTGCAAAAACAAGTTAGACGTCCTCTAATTGTTGTTGCATATTTTACGTGGCTGCTACGGGTATCTAGCGAGAACCATTCTCACCTACGCATAAACCACAACGGTGATACATAAGTTGCTTTGCAACCTTCTCAAGGACTGCCTTTGTCGAAACCGACCCAACTAAAGTAGGAGAAACTGCCACTCGCCAGCCATCTTTTGCAACAAGTTGCAGTTGAGGGAACCGGTCTCTCGGAAGCGTACGAGTAATGTTGGTCCGGGCCGCTTCATCCCACAATACCACTGAACCAAAACACGACCAAGGGATGAAGCAATATAAGCATCAACACCCACAAACTCTTTGTGTTCTACTCGAGATCTCATGTACACATAGACCTAGCTCATGATGCCACTATTGGGGAATATTGCATGGGAAACAAAAAATTTCCTACGCTCACGCAAGACCTATCCATGGTGATGAGCATCTACGAGAGGGAGAGTGGATCTACATACCCTTGTAGATCGCTAAGCGGGAAGCGTTAAGAAACGCGGTTGGTGTAGTCGAACGTCTTCGCGATCCAAATCGCCAAGCGTCCTGCGATCCAATCACGATCCGTCCCGATCAAGCACCGAACGGACGACACCTCCGCATTTAGCACACGTACAACTTGATGATGATATCTGCCTTCTTGATCCAGCAAGAGGGAGCGGAGAGGTACACGAGTTCTCCAGCAGCGTGATGGCACCGCGGCGATGATGGTGGAGCAATTCCGGCAGGCTTCGCCTAAGCACTGCAGAAAACCGATCTAGAGGAGAAACTATGCACTAGAGGAACGGGTAGCACGTGGGTGAAAATCTAGTGCAAAAACCCTAAAACCTCTAGTATATATAAGAGGAATAGAGGAAGAGGCTTGGCCCAAGGTCCAAGCTACCTAGGCGTCAGCCGAACCAAGAGGAGAGGAGGATTCCTTCTCCAATCCTAGTAGGACTAGGACTCCTCCTTATTTTTGCCTTTTTGCCTTTTTCCACCCTTTTCTCTTTGGGCTTTTCTTCCCAGCCGCATGGGCCTTGTGTGGGACTTCCACCAGCCCACTAAGGGCTGGTATTCACTCTCCCACAGCCCATGTAGCCTCTTGGGTCGAAATACCCCCCCCCCCCGATGGTCTCCCGGTACACTACCGGCACTCCCGGTACACTACCGCTGAGCCCAAAACTTTCCGGCGACCAAAATAGGACTTCCTATATATCAATCTTTACCTCCGGACCATTCCGGAGCTCCTAGTGACTTCCGAGATCTCATCCAGGACTCCGAACAACCTTCGGTCACCACCATGCATAACTCTATACTACCAAAACGTCACCAAACCTTAAGTGTGCAGACCCTCCGGGTTCGAGAACTATGTACACATGACCGAGACACCTCTACGGTCAATAACCAATAGCGGGACCTGGATGCCCATATTGGTTCCTACATATTCTACGAAGATATTTATCGGTCGAACCTCTGTGTTGTTCCCTTTGTTCTTCGGTATGTTACTTGCCCGAGATTTGATCGTCGGTATTTCCATACCTAGTTCAACCTCATTACCGGCAAGTCTCTTTACTGATTCTGTAATACAAGATCCCGTGACTAACACTTAGTCACATTGCTTGCAAGGCTTGTTGTGATGTTGTATTACTGAGTGGGCCCTGAGATACCTCTTCGTCACACGGAGTAAAAAATCCCAGTCTTGATCCATGCCAACCCAACAGACACCCTCGGAGATACCTGTAGAGCAACTTTATAGTCACCCAGTTATGTTGCAACATTTGATACACATAAGGCACTCTTCCGGTGTCCGTGAGTTGCATGATCTCATGGTCATAGAAACATATACTTGACATGCAGAAAACAGTACCAATAAACTGACATGATCATATGCTACGTTTGTTGTTTGGGTCTTGTCCGTCACATCATTCTCCTAATGATGTGATCCCGTTATCAAATGACATCACATGTCAATGGCTAGGAAACCTTGACCATCTTTGACCAACGAGCTAGTTCACTAGAGGCATACTAGGGACAAAGTGTTGTCTATTTACCCACACATGTAATGTGTTTCCAATCAATACAATTATAGCATGGATAATAAACGATTATCATGAACAAGGAAATATAATAATAAGCACTTTATTTATTGCCTCTAGGGCATATTTGCAACACAAGCTACCAAGGCTCGGTGGAAGCACAAAGAGGCAGTTCCTCGTAAAGAGTACCACTAGAGGCACATGACTAGGTGTCGGATCACATACATACCGTTGCATGTCACGCGTTGGCACGACATGCCCGATATGCATAGATTCAACTATGGCATCACAACGTATCATACAACATCACAACTTTTATTTAGGAGGCTCAGAGGAGCCTCGCACAATATGTTCTTACAGGTAGGGGTCACATGACCCGACACTCAAGTCATACAAACAAGTTCATACAAACCAAGCGGAAGCTTAAAGCTGTCTGAGTACAGACAGATGAAAGGGTAAAAAGGCACATGGCCTGAGTATCTACAGCCCACCCAAGGGCATAGGGTCATTGTTGGGATACCAGCTATTCGGCATCATCGACATCTAGATAGAACCCACAGGATGGGTCCTGAGTCTCACCTGCAACATTTATTAAGCAAACATGAGTACAAACTTACTCAACAAGTCTTTAAAGTAGACCTATTCTATTCACGCTCAAGTATCAACAAGGGGGTGTGTGTGGAGTTTATGCAGCAATGCTAGCTTTGACTCTTGGCTAACCTATACTACACATATTAATTCTTTGTTCAATTTTTAGATATCGCAGACAAGTCCACTAACACCACATCAATACACCACCATGGATTCACTTTCGTCACCTACGAGAGTGCCATCCACGGTACTCACACTTGTCTTGATATTTTATGAGTAACCATGAAGTTATCTATGAACAACATAAGTTCTCCAAGTAGTCCATATCCGAGGACACGGCTATTCGAACAGATTCATACCCTGTAGGGGTGTACTCCTTCACACATGCTCTCGCCACTTATCATTGTGTGCTCATAAAACCAGGCACCTCAGCAACCTTCAAGCGGAGGCCCAGCCAGGGAGTCGGCCACGACCGTCAATCACACAAGACCTCTAGTTCAGGCTATCGCCTATTTGAGACTGAACCAACACGGAAGTCCGGCCGAAGTTTCTGCTATGGCCCCAAACGATGTGCGCATGGTTCCCAAGCCCACCATCCGGGTTACCCTTGGTACACTGTGCCAGTACCTACCGCGTCATAGCCCACCCCTAGGGTCAGTGCTACGCATGGCCTCCAACATAACTATAACACCAGAAATTACTTGCGACTCCTAGACCAAGGACTAGGCGGTTGATAAGTCGAGAGGGTCAATTAAGTATCCCAACGTGTGGTAGTAACTAGTCTTGGATCACATACACGGAACTCAGTTCCTAAGAATGGTTCCAGTGAGACAACCCCCTATGTACTCCTACATAGCCTCTCATCGCTACCTTTACCAAATCGGGTTCATCATTTAGTTCATCACATCAGGAAAACACTACTTCACTCCGGTTCATCACCCAGATAAATCAGACCTGACACAACTCTAAGCATAGCAGGTATAGCAAGCAAAGCAGATAAAGCACATCATGTCTCAAGCATCTACCAGGTATGGTAGGTTGCAAGGTTTAGCTATTTACTGTGACAATGACAGGTCATGCAGAGAAATGGGTTCAACTACTGCAAATGACAGGCATTTGAACGTTTGTCCTAACGCAATAAACAAGAGAAGGAGCGAGATAATGGGATGTTGTTGGAATGATCAATGGGGTTGCTTGCCATGCTGACTCACCGGGTGGTACTCTCCTTCCGGGGGATACTCGAGGGTAACTGATAGAGCAGAACCTATCGCGACAAATGCGGAGTAACAATCAATACACAACAAGTGTAGCTATATGATGCATGATCATGTCATGGCAACATGAATGGATGAACTAATGCAACTATCATTAGAGTTAGATGGAGCAAAATCGTTCGACAGATGAAATTCTAAACATTGACCTATTGCAAAATGTCAAAGTTCTCCTATTTAGGTTTCTCTAACATGCATGATAATAGCACCATTGGATTCATTGGATTTTTCTGATAAATTTTCATATATAAATTATTTCAATCTGAGTTATAGATTAATTTCTATAATTTTCTAAAGTTTTCAGCATTTTGTGGAATTAATTTAAATCAGAAAATCAATTACTATATCAGCATGACATCAACATGACGTCACCTGGTCAACTGGCCGTTGCTAGTCAAACCTGACCAGTGGGGTCCACTGGTCAGTGACCCACACTCTAAAAGAATTAGGTTAGTTTGCTAATTACTAATTATTAGTGTATGGCCCACCTATCAGTGGGTCATTAGGTTAATTAAATTGTTTAATTAATTTTTAACCTAATCTAAATTTAACTAGGGGTTGGACCCCACTTGCCAGTGACCCAAGGGGGTCAACCTAGGTTGGCTCGCCGGCGCTGAGCCGCCGGCTACGCCAGGGACGGCGGAGGGGGTCGGGATTCTCCCTCCGGTGACCAAATCAACGACGGAGCGGCTCAAACAAGCGCATGTACTTGCGCACGTCCAACAGAACACATCCCAACTGTGGGGATGGCCCGGAGCGCGGCCGGCGACGAGCTCGGTGACTGCCGGAGCTCGGCCGAGCATGGGCTCCACGAACTGGAGCACAAAACGGCCGACTCTTGGCTCTCACGGCTCCTTGGGGCCCTCGTGAGCACTCCTACATGCTCAGGTCCGAGCTTGAGCCACAACGGTGATGGCAGCATCCTCACCGATGGCGAGGAGTTCTCGAGCTCGATGCAAACCGGAGCTACGACGCGCTAACAACGGAAAGGATAGGGGGAATGGGACCGAGGGCTCACAATGAACACGACGGCATCGGAAGCGGGATTGGGGAGGCGCTCCTTGCGGCCGTTCGACGACGGCGATCTCCGGCGGCCGAGGATGAAGAAGAGGACGGGGGCATCGCCGGGGGGCCCTCTGGCAATGCCTAACTCGGCGGGGAGCAGTAGCAGGTTGAAGCGGAGCTAGGGAGCTACTCGGGGGCGAAGGGGAGTGGCTGGCGGCGAGGGAGCGGTGTCCATGGCGGAGCAGAGGGATAGGGAGAGAAGCAGGGGTGAATGCGAGGGGGAGAGCGATGTGGACGGCTATGGGAGCTTATCCTCGTTGCGCTGGCGAGGAGGTGGCAGGCAGGCAGCTGCCGGCGTGGCGGCACGGCTGTGCGCGCCCGGTGGCCACACGCCCGGCCTCCTGGCCGCTTGGAGGACGACGACCTCCCTAGGCCAGATGGGCCGGCCTGGAGCTGGCCTCAGGTCAGCTGTCTCTCTCATTTTCCATTTTTGCTTTTCTTTTCTATTTCTGACATATGTTTTATTTTCTTAGGGCCACAAAATCTATTTCAAAATATCTTGAAATATTTTGCAAGCATAGTTTGGATATTCCAAACCTACACAAAAAGTTTCAATATTTTGAATGACTAAAATATTTATAATGCTTTATTTGGTATTTTCAGTAGCATTATTATTTATTTTAAAATGCTTTATGTGTTTTGGAAATTAAAATGTCCCCTGATATATTGTTGCCTATAATTATCAGTCATGGGGGGCATTTTTGATGGGCATTTTGGATTTGTTGATTTTTTTACAACATTTAAGTTGGTTTAATTCAGGTGAGGTGTTGGGGTTTCTATTGATCCCATTTCACTTTGATGCAAAATTAAGACATGATGCACACACATGCTAACACAGAGCAATGCTAACTAGGGATGTGACAACTCACCCCCACTAAAAGAATCTCGTCCCGAAATTTGGAAGTCGTCGGGAAGAGCGCGGGGTACTCTAGTCGAAGAAGATCCTCTCTTTCCCATGTGGCTTCCTTCTCGGAATGGTGTGACCACTGAACCGTGATAAACTTGATGTTTCGACGTCGAGTGGTATGCTCAGCTTGCTCAAGAATACGAACAGGGTATTCTCGATATGTAAAGTTATCTTGGAGATCAAGTGTTTTGTGGTCTACTTCGCGGACAGGGACCACGAAGCAATGCCTGAGTTGCGAGACGTGGAAGACATCACAAACCTTGGAAAGATGTGGTGGAAGTTCCAATTAGTAGGTAACTTCTCCTCGTTTGGCAAGAATGTGAAAAGGATCAATGTAACAAGGAGCCAACTTGCCCTTGATACCGAACCGTTGGGTACCCTTCAGAGGTGTAACCCGAAGATAAGCCTTCTCGTCAACTTCATAGGTCACAACATTATGATGGTGATCATATTGTATCTTTTGATGAGATTGGCCTGTTTTCAACTTTTCACGAATAATGCGAACTTGCTCCTCTATATCCTGGATCATATTCGGACCAAAGAGTGGCCTCTCTCCGGTTTCTAACCAGTTAAGAGGTGTTCGACACCTTCGTCCATAGAGAACTTCAAAGGGGCTTTTCTCAAGCTTGACTGATAACTATTGTTATAAGAAAATTCGGCGAATGGAAGACATTTCTCCCAATTCATACCGAAAGATATAACACAAGCTCTAAGCATGTGTTCCAGAATTTGATTGACTCGTTCCACTTGACCACTTGAGTGCGGATGGAAAGCAGTGCTAAAGGATAGATGAATCCCCATAGCATTTTGTAAGCTTTCTTAGAATTGGGAAGTAAAGATACTTCCACGGTCTAGGTTAATATCCAAAGGTACACCATGAAGAGAAACTATTCGAGAAACATATAACTCCGCTAGATGGCTAGCAGGTATAGTCTCCCGCACAGGAAGAAAATGAGCCACTTTGGAAAGACGGTCAATGACCACAAAGATAGCATTATTCCCTCTCTTCGTCCTGGGAAATCCGGTGATGAAATCCATACCGACTGTAACCCATTTCCACTTAGGAATAGCTAAGGGTTGAAGGGTGCCAGAAGGCCTTTGATGTTTTGCCTTAACGCGACGACAAACATCGCAGTTGGCAACGAACTGAGCAATTTCTCTCTTCATCCTAGTCCACCAGAACCTCTGGCGTAGGTCCCGATACATCTTGGTACTACCATGATGAAAGGTGAGAGGAGAGTCACGAGCCTCCTTAAGGATCAGCTACCGCAAGCGTTTGCTCTTAGGAACCACCAAGCGGTTCTGGAAGAACATAACACCCTGATCGTCTTTGGAGAAATCTTTAGCGTTTCCTCTAGCAATGTTCTCCTTGATCCGAGATATACCCTTATCATCCTTCTAAACAGCTATGATTTGATCCCTAAGAGTAGGTTTCGCCACCAAGTTGGAAAGGAATCCTTGATGAACAATGTGAAGGTTTAACTTCCGAATCCTCATAGATAAGTGGTTGACTTTGTTGTAACATCAGGTTGTTACAATAAGACTTACGACTTAGTGCATCAGCCATAACATTGGCTTTCCCTGAGGTGTAAGTTATCCCTAAGCCGTAGTCTGTAATCAATTCAACCCACCATATTTGCATGAGGTTCAAATCAGTCTCGGTGAAGATATATTTCAGACTTTGGTGATTAGTGTATATTTCGCAACGATTACCCAGAAGGTAATGTCGCCAGATTTTCAGTGCATGGATTACAGCTGCAAGCTTAAGATCAAGTGTTGGATAATTATCCTCATGTGGACGCAACTGTCAAGATGCATACGCAATCACAGGATGATCTTGCATGAGAATGCAACCTAATGCTCGTCGCGAGGCGTCGCAATAGATAACAAAGTCCTTAGAGAAGTCTGGTGGCACCAGTACGGGAGCAGAAGTCAGGCGTCTTTTTAGCTTCTGAAAACTGTGCTCGCATTATGGAGTCCACTCAAACTTTTTATCTTTCTTGAGGAGTTCAGTCAGAGGCTTGCAACCTTGGATAACTTCTTGACAAAGCGGTGACAATAGCTCGCTAAGCCAAGGAAACTCCGAACTTGCTTAACCGATTCAGGTTGAGTCCAATCAAGGACGACCTGAACTCTCTTGGGATTGACAACAATACCTTTACCAGAGATCATGTGGCCTAGGTAGATCACTTCTAGTAACCAAAATTCACACTTAGAGAATTGGCATACAGGCGAGGCTCTCAAAGTTTCATCAATACCAGCCTTAGATGATCGACATGTTCCTATTCGTTCTTCGAGTAGATGAGTATATCATTGAGGTAAACCACAACGAATTTATCTAGGTACTCCATGAAGATCGAATTTCATCAAGCGATAGAAAGTGGCTGGGGCATTGGTTAAGCCGAAGGACATGACGATGTACTCATATTGACCATAACGAGTAACAAAAGCCGTTTTTGGAATGTCCCCATTTCTAATTCTGATTTGATGATATCCCAACCTCAAATCCATCTTGGAAAAGACTGAGGATCCAGCGAGTTGATCATACAAATCGTTGATCCTGGGGAGCGTATACTTGTTCTTTATGGTGACCAGGTTCACTAGCCGATAATCTACAACCATCCGGTCCGATCCATCCTTCTTCTTGTCGAAGAGGACGGGGCAAGCCCAAGGAGAAGAACTTGGATGGATGAAACCTTTATTAAAAGCCTCATCAAGTTGTTTCTTAAGATCGGCTAGTTCTAAGGGTGCCATCTTATATGGTATTCTGGCTATTGGGTCAGTCCCTAGAACGGCTTCTATCACAAACTGTACATCCCTGACAGGCGGAATTCCTGGCAGTTCTTCTGGAAAGACATCCGGAAAGTAACGAACTACGGAATATCTTCTAGCTCTGGAAGAGGCTAGCTTTAAGGGAATAGAGGTTGTGCATGGCAGCTCGAGTTGAGACATTAACTATCTCACCCGTTGGATGTGTAAGCTGAACACTCCTAGTATGAGTATCAATCTTAGCATAATGGGCTTTCATCCAGTCCGTGCCTAAGATGATATTGATGTCCAAAGACTTGAGAGCTATCAAAGATGCTGGAAAGACTAGCCTATCCAGAAGGATTTCATTGTCATGGCTCACTCTAGAAGTTTGCCATTTTGAACCAGGAGTCTGAACTACTAAAGGAATAAGAAGATCACAAAAAGACATGTTATGCAATTGTGCATAACTTTCTGACATGAAAGAATGAAATGCTCCAGTATCAAACAGAACAGATGCTGGATGGCTATTAACAAGGAGCGTACCTAGGATAACATCGAGATCCTCAAGAGCTTCTTCAGCATAGGCGTGATTCACACGTCCACGAGCAGGAACTGGCTTCACATAGAAGGCATTTCTTGACTTTCCACGTCCAGCCGGCTTGGCGTTGTTCTGGGGGCACTCACGGGAATAGTGCCCTGGTTCTCCACACTTGTAGCAGATGACAGTGGCGGAATGGGGAGCAACATTGGCAGCGGGACCTCCAAATGTCCTAGCTGGGGGGGTGGTCTGAGCTACGTGAGGCGCCTGATAGGATGGCCTCATGGTGTACCTTGGTGGTAGAGCGGTGTTAGGCACCCACACCTGGTGCTTATTGGAGCCTGAGCCGGATGGGGACCTTAAGTCATGGGTGTGCTTCTTAGTTGCCTCGTAATCGGTTTGTCCAGTCTCGGTGTTGATAGCCTTGTTGACGAGAGCTTGGAAGGTAGCGCACTCATGCAGACGCAAGTCTCGATGGAGCTCAGGATTAAGTCCCTTACGAAACCTAGCTTGTTTCTTGGCATCGGTCGAAACTTCCTCTGGTGCATATCGAGCAAGGTTGCCTACCCTGAGTAAAGGCACAAAATTTCTCTCTCTTGCGATCCATCAGCCCTTCCGGGATGTGATGGGTACGGAACGCCTCACTAAAGTCTACCCAAGTTGCTGTGGGGCCAACGGGACGCATGTCTTCATAATTTTCCCACCACAAGTTGGCGGGTCCTTCTAGAAAGTAGGTGGCAAAAGTCACCTTATTGGCCTCAGATACATTAGCAGCTCAGATTTTGCAGGACATGCTTGTCAGCCAATCATCAGTGTCGAGTGGGTCGACGGAGTGATGAACTTGGGTGGGCACAATTTGACAAAGTGATTGAGAGACACACCATCATTGCGCTCATTGCAGGGAGGACACGTTGTATTATGCTCAATACGTTCCAACAGCCTGTCGGTCTTCCTTTTATTCCGCTCAGCTTTGAGCATCACCTCCGCCTGGGAGGGCGGCTGCGACAGGTTCTCTTGTCTAGCCTGGATTCCCTCGCCTTGCTCGAAGGCATGCGCGGGGTTATTCCTAGTTGACACCATCCAAGAAAAACAAACCCACAACTTATACAAGGAAGACATCAACTCTAAGATATGAGATGAGGAATGTAATGGACCACATGGCACGCATGGGTAAACACCCGAACAACATGGTAATAAACAAACAGCCATATGAATACCATGATTCATACACACCATGACATAGTTCATTACAAGCCCAAGCTGAAGTACAAACTACTGAAAGATGATACAACTCATCGAAGGCATTACAAGCTTCCTATACATTATCTATCTACACCTCCGGAGCTCAACTCATGCCTCAATCATATCCCACAAGACACGCAGGACTGTGGCCATACAACTGCTAGCAAACTAATACTAACATACACACACTCAAGCGTCACCGTAGAACACCTCATATAGGGTACCCCCATGACCCGGGAGCTAAACTTGAGGATCTGGGAACACCCTGGCTTGCGATCCCTAGAAACCATAAGGACATGGATGTGTCCTTGGTCCCTTGGTTAGCGGCAGCAACGGTCCTCGAAGAGGAGTGACACCTCCAACACCGAGCCAGTCTACGCGAGCTGGCAGATGAGTCCGTGATGGGTTCAGCATCTCCAAATCTCCATCACCCGTCTCATGATAGGTGCTAGCTATGTCGAGGCTGTCCAAAGACATGCACGTGTAGCATAGAGCTCCATGCAAAGAGCACGTGCATCACGATCCCTATTCTCCAACATCTAAGCGGTCAGCTGAAGCCTAGGGTCCTCATGAGAGTGATCATAATAGGCCGCACTAAGATAACCATCCTGTCCTCCTAGTGTCGCTGGAACATAACAGAACTCTGTGTTCTGTAGAAGTCCATGATGGGATCTCATGATAGCAATCCAACATGGTTTAGGCAGCCTCCTGAACTGCCATATGTATGGTAACACCTAGTCCATAAGTCCAATGAAATGGCTCTGCAGCTCCAGGATATGATGGATATATCCTAACAGTACACAAATACTGGCTCTGGTTGAAGCCACGGAACTGTTCCTCCACTATATACTCTGGGTACCAACGGTAACCAGTCTCCATCATAACTCTGACTAATATGGCCGTGTGACCCGGTACATTGATGCACCTGGTCAAACAGACCACCTAACGAGAAGGACGAGGGGGCATCTAAAACAGAGAATAATGCAAAGGCATTAGAGATCCTAGCAGAAATTGGACAACATAATGGCTGTAATTGCTCAAAAAGGATTTTGAGACAACCTGCAAAAGATTGGATAGCATAACCACTCAACTTTCTAGTCTCAAGTTTCTAATCCAACTGATTGTCACACCAAACAAGACTTGAATACCGGAGTTCAATTCCAAGCAAGCTAGCTACTAGTCCATGGTTGGTAACTCCTCATCCTAAGAAATAGATGAGAAGCCTAGCTCTTAATCTCGTAGAAAGGAAGAGGGTGACTCGGAATAGAATGACTCGAGAAGAGCAGTAAAAAGAACCTTACGTTCCCTTCCACAATCAATTCCCTTACATTTCTAAAGTGTTTCTAGACTCAACTTCGACCGGTTTGGCTTGGTAATCCTACAATCAGTGAGGCTCTAATACCAACATTGTCGGGACCCCGATCCTAAGTCATAAGAATCCAGCCTCTAACACATCACATCACTTTGCGGCCTTACGCAGGGTAATATCCACGACTGCCACCTTACCTGGGTCGGGACCATTTGTGTCTTTTGGCTCACGTATGCGAATATGTCGCTAGCATTCAAACGACAGAGAACCTGGGCCGACATGACTAGTCATAGAACCCAAGTGGCACATCCATACAGGGACAGGCATACATAACCCATCAATGTAGGTGTCAGCCTCAAGCATGTGTAGACGAGTCATAGCAAGCTACAAGGACTCCATTACGCTGTGGGACATAAATGTCATCACTACATGTAGACGAGTTGTAGCAGGCTATAGGGACTCCATTACATTGCGAGACATTTCCTCGAAGGGACAGACATAGCAGCAAAGAAGAATACATGTCGGTCAATCAATGTGTCCTGAGCAGTAGCAAGCTACCAAGACTCGGTGGAAGCACAAAGAGGCAGTTCCCCATAAAGAGTACTACTAGAGGCACACGACTACGTGTCGAATCCCATACATACCGTTGCACGTCACACGTACGCACGACATGCCCGATATGCATAGATACAACTATGGCATCACAACATAACCATACAACATCATAACTTTTATTTAGGAGGCTCAGAGGAGCCTTGCATAATATGTTCTTACAGGTAGGGGTCACATGACCTGACACTCAAGTCATACAAGCAAGTTCATACAAACCAAGCGGAAGCTTAAAGCTATCTGAGTACAGACAGATGAAAGGATAAAAAAGTACATGACCGGACTATCTACAGCCCACCCCAAGGCATAGGGTCGTAGCTGGGATACCATCTATTCAGCGTCATCGACATCTAGATAGAACCCATCGGATGGGTCCCGAGTCTCATTTGCAACATTTATTAAGCAAACATGAGTACAAACGTACTCAACAAGTCTTTAAAGTAGACCTAGTCTATTCATGCTCATGTATCAACAAGGGGGTGGTGGAGTTTATGCAGCAATGCCAGCTTTGACTCTTGGCTAACCTATACTACACATATTAATTCTTTGTTAAATTTTTAGATATCGCACACGAGTCCACTAACACGACCATGGATTCAATTCCGTCACCTACGAGAGTGCCATCCACGGTACTCACACTTGTCTTGATATTTTATGAGTAACCATCAAGTTATCTATGAACGGCATAAGTTCTCCAAGTAGTCCATATCCAAGGACGCGACTATTCAAACAGATTCATACCCTGCAGGGGTGTACTCCTTCACACACGCTCTCGCCATGTATCGTTGTGTGCTCATAAAACCAGGCACCTCGGCAACCTTCGAGCAGAGGCCCAGTGAGGGAGTCGGCCACGGCAATCAATCACACAATACCTCTAGTCAAGGCTATCGCCTATTTGAGACTGAAACCGCACGGAAGTCTGGCTGAAGTTTCCACTACGGCCCCAAATGATGTGCGTAGGGTTCCCAAGCCCACCATCCGGGTGACCCTTGGTACATCGTGCTAGTGCCTACCACGTCGTAGCCCACCCCTAGGGTCAGCGCTACGCATGGCCTCCAGCATAACTATAACACCAGAAATTACTTGCAACTCCTGGACCAAGTACTAGGCGGTTTATAAGTCGAGAGGGTCAACTAAGTATCCCAACATGTGGTAGTAACTAGTGTTGGATCACAAACACGGAACTCAGTTCCTAAGAACGGTTCCAATGAGACAACCCGCTATGTACTCCTACATAGCCTCTCATCGCTACCTTTACCAAATTGGGTTCATCATTTAGTTCATCACATTAGGACAACACTGTTTCACTCCGGTTCATCACCCAGATAAATTAGACCTGCCACAACTCTAGCATAGCAGGCATAGCAAGTAAAGCAGATGAAGCACATCATGGCTCAAGAATCTACCAGGTATGCTAGGTTGCAAAGTTTAGCTATTTACTATGACAATGATAGGTCATCCAGAGGAATGGGTTGAACTACCGTAAATGACTGACATTTGAACGTTTTTCCTAATGTAATAAACAAGAGCTGGAGCGAGGGAATGGGATGTTATCGAAATGATCAATTGGGGTTGCTTGCCATGCTGACTGGCCGGGAGGTATTCTCCTTCCGGGGGATACTTGTGGGTATATAACGGAGCAGAACCTACCGCGACAATTGTGGAGTAACAATCAGTACACAGCAAGTGCAACAATAAGATGCATGATCATGTCATGGCAACATGAATGGGTTATCCAATGCAACTATCATTAGAGTTAGATGGAGTGGATTTGAATATAGGTTCAAAATCATTCTCCATATGAAATTCTAAACATTGACCTGTTGCAAAATGTCAATGTTATCCTATTTACGTTTCTCTATCATGCATGATAATAGCACCATTGGATTCATTGGATTTTTCTGATAAATTTTCATATATAAATTATTTCAATCTGAGTTACAGATTATTTTCTAAGGTTTTCAGAATTTTCTAGAATTAATTTAAATCAGAAAATCAATTACTATATTAGCATGACATCAGCATGATGTCACCTGGTCAACTGGCCGTTGCCAGGTCAAATCTGACCAGTGGGGTCCACTGGTAGGTGACCCACGCACTAACAGAATTAGGTTAGTTTGATAATTACTAATTATGAGTGTATGGCCCACCTGTCAGTGGGTCATTAGGTTAATTAATTTTTAACCTAATCCAAATTTAACCAGGGGCTGGGCCCCACTTTCTAGTGACCTAGGGACGGCGGAGGGGGTCAGTATTCTCCCTCCGGCGACCAAATCGATTGCGGAGCGGCTTAAACGAGCGTCCACACTCACGCACGTCCAACGGAACACACCCCAGCGGCGAGGATGGCCCGAAGCGTGGCCAGCGACGAGCTCGACGGTTGCCGAGCTCGACCGAGCATGGGCTTGACGAACCGGAGCACAAAACTGCCGACTCTTGGCTCCCACGGCTCCCTGGGGCCCTCCTGAGCATGCCTATGTGCTCAGGTCTGAGCTTCAGCCATCGTGGCGATGGCAGCGTCCTCACCGGCGGCGAGGAGCTCTCGGGCTTGAGGCAAACCAGAGCTACGACACGCTAACGGCGGAAAGGAGAGGGGGAATGGGACCAGGGGCTCATGGCCAACACGACAGCGTCGGAAGCAGGCTCGGGGAGGCGCTGCTTGCGGTAGATCGACGACAGCGATCTCGGGTGGCCGAGGATGAAGAAGAGGACTAGGGCATCGCTTGGAGGCCTCCGACGATGCCTGGCTCAATGGGAAGCAGCAGTAGGTCGAAGCGGAGCTGGGGAGCTACTAGGGGCAAAGGGGAGCGGCTGGAGCGGTGGCTACGGCGGTGAGGGAGAGGCGGCCATGGAGGAGCAAAGGGAGAGGGAGAGAAGCAGGGGTGAATACGAGGCAGAGAGCGATGCATACGGCTCTGGGAGCTTATCCCTGTCACGCTGGTGAGAAGGAGGCATGCAGGTAGCTGCCGGCATGGCGGGACGGCCCTACGCGCGTGGCGGCCACATGCCCGGCCTCCTGGCTGCCAGGAGGACGACGAGCTCCTTAGGCCAGATGGGCCGGCCTGGAGCTGACCTGAGGTCAGCTCTCTCTCATTTTTTCATTTTTGTTTTCATTTTCTATTTCTGACATATGTTTTATTTTTCTTAGGGCCACAGAATCTATTTCAAAATATATTGAAATATTTTGCAAGCATAGTTTGAATATTCAAACCAACACAAAAAGTTTCAATATTTTTGAATGACTAAAATATTTATAATGCTTTATTTGGCATTTTCAATAGCATTATTATTTATTTTTAAAATGCTTTATATGTTTTGAAAATTAAAATGTCCCCTGATATATTGTTGCCAATAATTATCAGTCATGGGGGGCATTTTTGATGGCTATTTTGGATTTGTTGATTTTTCACAACATTTAAGTTGGTTAATTCAGGTGAGGTGTTGGGGTTTTTGTTGATCCCCATTTCAGTTTGATGTAAAATTAAGACATGATGCACACACATGCTAACACTGAGCAATGCTAACTAGGGATGTGACAACATGTTCCTCAGTTCGTAAGGACCGCTACGTATTGTCGTTAATAGTGATGACCCATTTGGGGACAGGCATCTTGAGGTTAAGGTATGCGTAATGCAAAACGGTGTTGAAACAAGCGAATGTTGTCCGGCCGAGCAGGGTGTGATAGCCGCTATGGAAGGGCAAAATGTCGTAGATCAAGTCTTCGCTGCGAAAGTTATCGGGCGAGCTGAACACAACTTCCAGGGTAAAGGAGCCCGTGCATCGGGCTTCGACACCTTGAATCACCCCTTTAAAGGTGGTGTTACTAGGTTTAATTCGTGATGGGTCTATGCTCATTTTTTTCACCGTGTCTGAATAAATCAAGTTAAGGCTACTTCCTCCGTCCATTACGACTTATTTGAGGTGACACCCATCGATAATGGGGTCAAGGAGAAGTGCGGCCGAACCCCCGTGACAGCTGCTGGTCGGGTGATCGCGCTGACCAAAGGTGATTGGATATGCGGACCATGGGTTGTACTTCGAAGCCATGGGCTCTACAACGTAGACCTCTCGAAGGGCGCACTTCATCTCCTTCTTGGGTATACTAGTAATGGTGCACATGCAAATGCACGTATCATCATATGCACAAATATATTTATTAAATATAAAAGTTCATCATTCCATTTTCAAGCCAGTAATAATGTGTACCGATTATATATGCACATCAACCGATATAAATTCAATAAACAAACATTACAAGTTTATTAATAATAGACTCAATGATTCATTAGCTTCAGCTTATACCCTTGAATGGCGGTCCAACAACTAATCCCAAAATGATAGCATATATCTTATAGTCCAGAAAAGCTTCATGAATTATATTTCATGAATAATATACGAATAAGTTAATTCTTTAGCATGCTTCACCCATTCTCATACAAAAATCGTTTTTGTGTATTAATAGTTTGGCCTAGGACTCATGCATTTTCCACGCTTCAATGATTTTTGAGCTCACCATGTCCGAGTTGCCTAAATGAGAACCACAAAATGTAAACATTTTTGTTTAATTATGGCGAAATCCATGGCAATGCTTATTGAAGTAGAGATAGCTATGTTTTGCAGCGATAGCTTTGTTGTGTGGCATGAATCATCCAATTAACACAGATGCGTGACAAATTAGTGAAAATGCATCATTATTTGTTCCTTTTGTATTACCTGATGCATATAGCTACAGAGAAGCTCATTCCATTTCTCCAGTCCTATAAAACACTTTGGAGCAATAATACCCGTTTTATTCTTCTGGTTGCTTTATGTGTGCCTAGAATAAGAAGATAATTATATCTTGCAATGTGATATCCGTTCCATCTTCAGGGTGATCCAGCATAGCCACTTTGATCAAATCATACATCTAAAACAAGTATAAGGCCTCCAGGTTAAATGGAGAAACAAGTAAAAGGCCTCCAAGTTAAATGGAACTACCCAATGAACGTTGGTTTTCAGACTAAAACATAATAAGGAACAACTAAAGAACTGATAAGGTTTTCAAGAAACATACACATTAAAGTACATGACTCAGATGAGGAACTCTAAAATAAGTCGGAGGTAAACCCAAGTTTATTGAGTGGACATGTGACAAATGGCCAATTCTCATTTAATATGGTTGCATGTGATTTCCTAATGATGCAGCAAACTAAAGTAACCAAGGGCAGACGAAATAGTTACAAAAATCAATAGCTTGCAATGGTACATGAGAAATAGGGCAGGTAAGTAGGTCAAAATGTTCTCTTCAGCATGTACAAGGCTTTTATTGTTCGCATGTAGGTATACTCCAGTTTGCACGCGGAAAGGAACATGCTAGTTAAGTGCCTACGATAGTACATACCATACTCTGTCGTTCATTCCATCCACCTGCCCTGCCTCTCATCGGCATTGGTGCGCCCATTGGTCACAACTTGGTTTCAACAGAGAAGATATAAAGTTAATCCATCAAGCAATTTGGATGCACCAGAGTTCCCTTGACAATTTTTAAACTAAAATCACGATAATTAAAGTAATGGCTATCTATCCCAATTCAGCAAACTTGGAAAAATGAATCTATTCCATTGACTTGATTGAATATCTACATGGAAGTAAGAAAATAAATGCAATACCCATATGTACTTTGAGATACAGAAAAATGGCATATTGATGCCTTTCTCGCCTTTGGCGAAGTTAGCTTCAATAATGAACTACATAATAGGTAAAGAAAAATCTACCCAACAATGAAGACAAGGAAACTGAGAAAAAATAAAGTACCACATAATTTCAATTGAATCAATTGACTTTGTAAGAAGGATTCCCTTGCAGCAACCATCATTGAATACACACCCAAAAAGATCAAGCCTGATTCAATCCAAGGAACATGTCAACCTGAATATAGTGGCATTGAGAGAGATCAAGAGGGAAAGGAAGATGCATTACTACATCCTATATGATGCAGTGCAGCACATGAGGAGTTTACCAGGAAATCTTGACATGGATCTGAGAGAGATGAAAAAACAACCGGGAGAAGCTCATCTTGGTGTCATCGAGTTTATCAAAATATATTAGTTTCTCCATCTCCTCACCCCATGGCATATCCGCCTTGTTGATAACACCTGCTGTTGTACCACCATTCACTTTCTGGCAGAACATTTAAATAACACATTCAATAGGAAGTGGCCAAGCTACTACCTTTTTTCACATCATAGTGACCACTATTAAACACGTGCTATCACATCATGCACACACACTGGTAGAGTGCCTTGTTTTCATGTTCAACATTGCTTCTTTGGCTGCTCCGTGGATGATCCGGTTCAACACAAGTAGTGGCACAACTTTAGAAGACAAATTTAAAAAATCTATATTCAGTAGGTTAACTGAATTAAAAATATTGTGACTAACAAACATTCAGCCCGGTGATATTGTAATGTAAGCATGTAACCAGCTCCAAGAAACAAACAGAAATAAACACCACATAATTAACATAGACATATATGTAGCAAAGACAAGTGGAGGGAAATAAAATTGATCATCACGTAATTAACACAGACAGATATGCAGCAAATACAAGTGGATTATCTTATTGCCCTTAGCATGAGGAAAAAAGACCTGATGCATTTGTATTGCGCCCCAGGATCTAAATAAGCTTGACAATAATCATGCAACCACGCAATATTGAGCAAAATTATTGTTAGATAGAGTCTAGACTAAAATGGTGTACTCCTGCTTCTCTTATATGGAATTACCAAGAAGAAACATAATTGAAATGATCAAATCAGAGAGAAATTCATGCAGAGTGCCTGAACTAAACTGACATGAAACACACAGATGATAAAAAGCCTATAGCTCCCTTTCAAAGTAAACTGAACATGCCAAGCAATGTCATCATTTTCACCGATCCGACCACGAGAGCAAATAACAACACCGACCAAGAAGACAGGCAGGCAAGAGAGCAAGCAAATACCGTATAGCCATAGCATTCTATCAAACCCGTGAATGAACATCATAGCAAAATGGCCAAAACCAACACCGGGACAACAGATGCACGTCGATAACGACAGAATAACACCCTAGAGACCACACATCTATAGATGATAAAATGTCGGTAGCTCCTATTCAAAGTAAACTGAATATGCCACCGGAGGTGCACACATCCTCGAACCCTAACCCCAGCGAACCCATGCCCTATGCCTTGGCCCTTGGCGGCCAAGAAATGAATATTACATCATCGAGTAACAAAAACAAAAAAAATACACCAAAAGCTGGCCACCAATGACTTATGTCTTGGATTTGGTCCTGGAATAAACAACCGAACCATGCATAATTTTGTCAGGAGTTCAAAATTTGAACTAATACTACAGCAAAAGGCGACCTGTGTGGCGCAGCCGTCACCCCTGTCCTCTCCTTGCCCGGTGCCCTTGTCCTGCTTGTCGGGGCGAGCCGAGCGACGGGCAAGCAGGCGACACGATGCTACGCGAGGTAGGGGCGGCGACTGCGGCTGCTGCACGAGGCGGGGGTGGCGGCGGAGGTGGCGCGAGGCAGGGGCGATAGCGGCAGCGGCTGCGGATGCTGCACGAGGCGAGCGGGCTGAGCGGGGGCGGCGGCTCCACAAGGCGAGCGACAAGCGGGGGCGGGGTGAGCAGGGACGGGCAGAGTTCGCGAGCGGTTCCCCCCATCGTGGAAGTGGGGGTGGGTTTTCTTAGTGATCGATTAGCTTCGGTTGGTTTCGTTAGCGATGATCTTTCGTTAATGATGATTTTTGACCATTGATAGGGTAATCAGTTGGCTGAGATGGTGAGTTGGATTTGCCCTCTTTTCCTTTTATAGGGTATATTTTTTGCCGTTGATAGGGTAATCAGATGGCTGAGATGGTGAGTTGGATTTGCCCTCTCTTCCTTTTATAGGCTATATATATAATATATATAAGTAGATAGATAGATAGATGGGTGGCGTATATCATGTTTATCGTCTTGACTTTCGGAGGAAAAAAATTGATTGCCACCAATCGGAACCCGAGGATCATCCTCATGCTTGCTGTGAGGGCTCTTGCTTTGATCCTCGAGCAGGAGCTTGCCGACCTGTTTAAACATCCAAGAATTGCAGTGTGTATGGTTGGCGAGCTTCTCTTAGGTCCCATGGATTTAGAAAGGCTTGTCCATGATTTTCTCTAGCGGAGTGGGTCCGTCTCGATTGCCTTTAGGAGGCTTCTTCTGCTGCCCAGGACGGGAATTGTGGAATCCGGCATTGACGGCTGTATCATCGACATCATTGTTATTCCGCTGATGCTTGTTCTTGTTGCGCTTGGGCTTTCCGTTGCCATCCTGAACCTCAAAGGTTTCCGGCGCTTCGGAGTTGTGGCTGCGCCTTGCTAGCCAATTGTCTTCGCACGTGCAAAACCGGGTCATCAGGGTAGTTAGGGCGGATATGGTCCGAGGTTTATCCTGGCCAAGCTGGCGATCCAGCCATTCGTCCTGAATATTATGCCTAAAAGAGGCTATTGCCTCGGCATTCGGACAATCAACAATCTGGTTCTTCTTGGTCAAGAACCGATTCCAGAATTGCCGTGCAGACTCTTCGGGTTTTTGTATGATGTTACTTAGGTCAGAGGAGTCCGGTGGACGGACATAGTTTCCCTGAAAGTTAGAGCGGAATGCATCCTCTAGATCTTCCCAACATCCAACGGAGTTTTCGGGGAGGATGTTTAGCCAATGCTGAGCTGGCCCCTTGAGTTTAAGGGGGAGGTATTTGATGGTGTGGTGATCATCTCCTCGAGCCATGTGGATGTGGAGGAGGAAATCCTCGATCCATACGGTTGGGTTAGTTGTCCCATCGTATTGTTCGATATTCATGGGTTTAAAACCTTCCAGGAACTAATGCCACATCACCTCATTTGTGAAACACAGCGGGTGAGCGGCGCCTCGAATCCGAGTCATGTAGCGCCTGTGATCGGTGTCTGTTCTGGCTCAGTTGGGTTCCCGGTCTCTGTTATTGCCTCGGTCGAGCCATGGTCTGTACCCATCTCGTTTATCGGGTGAGTAGTCTCTAGATCCGTAGATGGATCTTGTATGGCCTACTCTGTGATCTAAGTTGTCACGCAGGTTGAACCTGCCATTGGGCTCTAGTGGCTCCTTTACCCATCTCTGGGGTATTGTTGGCCTATAACCGGCGTCGTCAGCTGTCCTATCATGCCCGCGAGGAGGGCGGTCTAGCTTGTCATATGGAGTATGTTTCGTACACAGAGTATCAGTGAGCTCATTGTCAAAGTTGTGGCAGCAGCCTTCTTCGCGGATAGCTCTTGGGATGGTCCGATAGACCAGTACCATGTCCTTCCTCTGCTGAGAGGACTTTTGGCCATCGATCATTGAGGTCAACCTTTTCGGCTTTAAGCTGTCATTCCTTAGCTCTCAGGCTTCGCGCAGTCGCTATGAGCTGTTGTCTAAAAGGTTCCTGATCTTCATGGTTATCAGGGATGTCCAAGTCATCGACTGTTAAGATATCCTCCTCCTCAATGGGGGTGGGGGGTGGGGGGGGGGAGGTAGTCATCGTCCTCGGGGTCGTTGACGTTGCCTGGGTTTCTCTGGTCTTCAGGATTTTCCTAACCCTCTAATGGGTGTTCGGGGATATCAGGGTCGCCGCGGTCCTCAGGGGTAACTCCGGGCCCGATGCCGATGATAGCTTTCCTTGCCTTTTTGCCTTTGGACTGCTTATGCGGTTTCCGGCGCCTTGACAGTGCATTGCCCGACTTATCGCCGTCATTTTAGGTGTTTTGGCACCATTAGGAGTGTCCACCATGTAGACATCATATGTTGAAGTGCCGACCCATTGACCGATATTAACAGCGTTGGGGTGCAATCCTCTTCATCCATGTATTCTGCCTCATCGGAGGCATAGTCCAACATGTCGGTTAAATCTTCAGCCGTGGCTATCAAGTGGGTGGTGGGTGGGTCGAAAACATTGTCCTGACCCATACTGTAGCCGATCTAAGAGTAGATCTGGGCTAAATCGTTGGAAATTTTCATCAACGAAATATGATCTAGGGCTTCGTCGAACTCCGAGGGCTCGATCGGATGAAACTGTTCGGAACCTCCAAAGTTGACCTCTGATGCGTCCAAACAAAAGGATGTTTGGCAAGAACGAGTGTCCGGCCTTCCAGAAGTATGGCCGGATCCGGACCAGGAGTGGGTACACCACTGTGGTTGACCCTGCCGGTGTGACCGGAAAAGAAACTCGAGGTTAAAGCATCGGAGTCTTCAGGCATGGCAAGCGAAGTAGCAAGCTTGGTTAGTGACAAGTTTCCCCGAGAGTCTACGAAGAACTCCAGGTTCCCAAATTTGAACTCTCGATCGGGGGCGAAGCTCTCAACTCGGCCTAGATGGCCGGTTGAGTCGGCGTGCAGCACAATGCTACCGAAGGCAAAGATCTATCCAGGAACGAAAGTGTCCATATTGCGGACCTCTTCATTGATGGCAAGGCGAGACATCGATCCCTTGAGTGCTCACAGAGGAACTCTCAGTGAAAGAACCAATGTCGGTGTCAAAACCGGTAGATCTCGGGTAGGGGGTCCCGAACTGTGAGACTAGAATCGATGGTAATAGGAAACGACGGGGACGCATATTACCCAGGTTCGGGCCCTCCTATGGAGGTAATAACCTACGTCCTGCTTGATTGTATGGATGGTATGGGGGTTACAGAGTTGATCTACCTGAAGATCGGATAGCCAACCCTAGATGAGTGGTTCTGTCCCTATAACCTAAAACCCTCCAGCTTATATAGACAATGAGGATAGCTAGGGTTTACACATGGTCATTTACACGCCGAAGAGATAAACATGCCTATTTGCTACAGCAAATATGGAGCGCAAGCCGTACTTCCCGAAGCTTCCATCTTGGAGATAAGGTCTTCAATGAATCCCGTGTTCGATAAGTGGCACATATAGTCTGGCCCATAGATATAGGTCGGCCTCCCGAGGACCCCTTAATCCAGGACTCCCTCACTCATCCTGACTTATGGGGGCGGGGGTCATAGTTTCCATCATCCTTTCCTCATTGGGACATGCTCTAATAATGAGTAATGATGATCATCACACTTCTATTTACTTACAACTCAATATTACAACATGATAGTAGAACAAAGTATGACACTATATGAGTGCCTCTAGCAGTGTATCGGGATGTGCATTGATCTACCATAGCAAAGATATCAAAAAACATACAAGCCATGGTAACATCATGCTAGCTATCTTACGATAATGTAAAGCAACATGACAATGAATTCTCAAGTCATCAAAACGGAAGCAGTGAAAGTTGCATGGCAATATATCTTGGAATGGCTATGGAAATGCCATAATAGGTGGTATGGTGGTTATTTTGAGGAAGATATAATAAGGTATGTGTGTGATAGAGCATATCATATCATGGGGTTTTGATGCACCGACGAAGTTTGCATCGACTCTCGAGGTAAGAAAGGGCAACGCATGGTACCATAGAGGCTCGCAAATTGCGGAAAGGTAACAGTGCTTATAATCCATGGACTCAAATTAGTCATAAAGAACTCACATACTTATTGCAAAAGTTTATTATCCCTTGAAGAAAAGTATTACTATGCATGCTCCTAGGGGGAGGTTCGGAGGAGTTAACCATCGCCCCCCTGACCTTCACACAAATATAGAAAATCAAGTATAAATGGTGCTCCAACTTCCTGGCATAACAGGAGACTATAGGTGCATGCTTCGGGGATCACAAACATTGACACCAATATCTTACTAAACACGATCATCCACTAGTACCTCCTGAGGGAGTCCTAGATTAAGGGGTCCTCGGGAGGCGGACCAATTCTTATAGGCCAGACTATATGGGCTACTTACTATACACATGAATATTTGAAGGCCCGGTCTCCAAGATGGAAGCTTCGGGAAGCACAGCTTCACTCCATGTTTGATGTATCTAATAGGCATGTTAATCTCTTCAGCGTGTAACCGACCATGTGTAAACCCTAGGCATCCTCAGCGTCTATATAAGCCAAAGGGTTTAGGGTATAGGGACAGAACAACTCATCTAGGGTTAGCTATTCGATCTCGAGGTAGATCAACTCGGTAACCCCCATATCATCAATACAACCAAGCAGGACATACGGTATTACCTCCATAGGAGGGCCCGAACCTGGCTAAATCTGTGTCCCTCTCGTCTCCTGTTACCGTCGATTCAAGTCTCACAGTTCGGGACCCCCTACCCGAGATCCGCCGGTTTTGACACCGACATTGGTGTTTTCATTGAGAGTTCCTCTCTGAGCAAGATGGAATCGATGTCTCACCTTGTCATGAATGAAGAGGTCCACAACATGGGCACTTTTGTCCCCAGACAGATCTTCGCCTTCGGTAGCGTTGTGCTGCACGCTGATCCCACTGGCCATCTAGGCCATGTTGAGAGCTTCGCCCCCAATTGAGAGGTCAGATTCAGAAACTTAGTGTTCTTCGTAGACTCTCGGGGTGACTTGTCATTAACTGGGCTCACAGCTTCGCTTGTAGCACCCGAGGACTCTAAGGCTATAACCTTGAGCCCCTTCTCCGGACATGCCAATGGGTCCACCCATGGCGATGGACCGATCTCCTATCCTGGTTCGGCCATTGAGCCAGATGACCAGACAAGTGTTCTCGTCGAACACTCCCCATGTCCGGACAGCTTGCTTCGATCGGGCCCTCGGCTGTTCACAAGGCCCTAGATCAGATCTCGTCGATGAAGATCACCGACGATCCAACTGTTGGGGAACGTTGCATGGGAAACAAAAAAATTCCTATGCACACGCAAGATCTATCCATGGTGATGAGCATCTACGAGAGGGAGAGTGGATCTATATACCCTTGTAGATCGCTAAGCGGGAAGCGTTAAGAAACGCGGTTGGTGTAGTCGAATGTCTTCGCGATCCAAATCGCCGAGCATCCCGCGATCTCATCACGATTCGTCCCGCGATCCAATCACGATCCGTCCCGCGAACTCATCATGATCTGTCCCGCGATCTCATCACAATCCGTCCCGCGAACTCATCACGATCCTTCCCACGATCTCATCAAGATCCGTCCCACGATCTCATCACGATCCGTCTCGTGATCTTGATCACGGTCCTTCCGATCTAGCGCCGAATGGACGACACCTTCGCGTTCAGCACACGTACAGCTTGATGACGATCTCCGCCTTCTTGATCCAGCAAGAGGGAGCGGAGAGGTAGAAGAGTTCTCTGGCAGCATGACGGCGCTCCGGCGATGGTGGTGGAGCTATTCCGGCAGTGCTTCGCCTAAGCACTGCAGAAATCCGATCTGGAGGAGAAACTATGCACTGGAGGAACGGTTAGCACGTGGCTGAAAATCTTGTGCCAAAAACCCTAAAACCTCTAGCATATATAGGAGGAAGATAGGAGGAGGCTTGGCTCCCAAGGAGCCAGCCCTTGGGTCAGCCGAACCAAGGAGGATTGGAGGATTCCTCCTCCAATCCTAGTAGGACTAGGACTCCTCCTTATTTTTGTCTTTTTGCCTTTTCCACCTTTTTCTCTTTGGGTTTTCTTCCCAGCTGCATGGGCCTTGTGTGGGACTTCCACCAGCCCACAAAGGGCTGGTATTTACTCTCCCACAGCACATGTAGCCTCTTGGGTCGAAATACCCCTCCCGATGGTCTCCTGGTACACTACCGGCACTCCCGGT
Organism: Hordeum marinum; assembly: GCA_022496015.1. Lineage (NCBI taxonomy): Eukaryota > Viridiplantae > Streptophyta > Magnoliopsida > Poales > Poaceae > Hordeum > Hordeum marinum. The sequence continues at coordinate 207,978,463 of CM039675.1, read as the reverse complement.
ACACTACCGATGAGCCCGAAACCTTTTCGGCGACCAAAACAGGACTTCCTATATATCAATCTTTACCCCCGGACCATTCCGGAGCTCCTCATGACGTTCGGGATCTCATCTGGGACTCCTAACAACCTTCTCTCACCACCATACATAACTCTATATTACCAAAATGTCACCGAACCAAGTGTGCAGACCCTGCGGGTTCGAGAACTATGTAGACATGACCGAGACACCTCTACGGTCAATAACCAATAGAGGGACCTGGATACCCATATTAGTTCCTACATATTCTATGAAGATCTTTATCGGTCGAACCTCTATGTCAAGGATTCAGTTAATCCTGTATGATGTTCCCTTTGTTCTTCGGTATGTTACTTGCCCGAGATTCGATCGTCGGTATCTCCATACCTAGTTCAACCTCGTTACCGGCAAGTCACTTTACTCGTTCCGTAATACAAGATCCCGTGACTAACACTTGCTCACATTGCTTGCAAGGCTTATTGTGATGTTGTATTACCGAGTGGGCCCTGAGATAGCTCTCCGTCACACGGAGTAACAAATCCCAGTCTTGATCCATGCCAACCCAACAGAGACCCTCGGAGATACCTGTAGAGCACCTTTATAGTCACCCAGTTACGTTGCAATGTTTTATACACACAAGGTACTCCTCTAGTGTCAGTGAGTTGCATGATCTAATGGTCATAGGAACATATACTTGACATGCAGAAAACAGTAGCAATAAACTGACACGATCATATGCTACGTTTGTAGTTTGGGTGTTGTCCATCACATCTTTCTCCTAATGATGTGATCCCGTTACCAAATGACATCTCATGTCCATGACTAGGAAACCATAGCCATCTTTGATCAACGAGCTAGTCTATTAGAGGCACACTAGGGACATGGTGTTGTCGATGTATCCACACATGTATCTGAGTTTCCGATCAACACAATTATAGCATGGGTAATAAATGATTATCATGAATAAGGAAATATGATAATAACTAATTTATTGTTGCCTATAGGGCATATTTCCAACAGTCTCCCACTTGCACTAGAGTCAGTAATCTAGTTCACATCACCATGTGATTCGCAATGTTATGAATCTAACACCCAATGAGTTCTGGGGCTCGATCATGCTTTGCATGTGAGAGAGGTCTTATAGTCAACGGGTATGCGACATTCAGATCCGTGTGTACTTTGCAAATTTCTATGTCAAACCATAAACACTGCTACAACACTCTACTTGGTACTATTCCAAATGGCTGCTCCACTATACATATCCAGATTTCTACTACAAGTCATCCAGATTGGTGTTAAAGCTTGCATCAACGTAACTCTTTACGACGAACTCTTTATCACCTCCATAATCGAGAAACATCTCCTTAGTCTTTTAGTTACTAAGGATAATCTTGACCGCTGTCTAGTGATCCATTCCAAGATCACTTTGAAACCTTCCGGCCATACTTATGGCAAGGCTGACATCGGGTCTTGTGCACATCATTGCATACATGATAGAGCCTATGGCTGAAGCATAGGGGATGACACTCATCTTTTCTCTATCTTCTGCAGTCATTGGGCACTGAGTCCTACTCAACTTCACACCTTAAAAATCAGGCGAGAACTCTTTCTCTGACTGATCCATTTTGAACTCTTTCAAAATCTTGTCAAGGTATGTACTCATTGAAAGTCTCATCAAGCATCTTGATCTATCTCTATAGATCTTGATGCTCAACAATTAGGTAGCTTTATCCAGGTCTTCCTTTGAAAAACTCTTTTCAAACAACCGTTTATGCTTTCCAGAAATTCTACATAATTTCCTATCAACAATATGTCAACCACATATGCTTACCACAAACTCTATAGTGATCCCACTCACTTTATTGTAAATACAAGTTTCTCATAAACTTTGTATAGACTCAAAAACTTTGATCACCTCATCAAAGTGTATATTCCAACTCCGAGATGCTTGCTTTAGTTCATAGAAGGATCACTGAAGCTTGCACACCTTTTAGCATCCTTAGGACTGACAAAACTTTCTGGTTGTATCTCATACAACCTTTCCTTAAGGAAGGAAACGATGTTTTGGTATCCATCTGCCAGATTTCATAATTGAAAAATGCAGCAACTGCTAACATAATTCCAACAGACTTTAGCATCGCTACGAGTGAGAAAGTCTCATTGCAGTCAACTCCTTGAACTTGTCGTAAACTTCTTTGCAACAAGTCGAGCTTTACAAATGGTGACATTTACCATGAGTGTCTGTCTTCATTTTAAACATCCATTTGTACTCAATGACCTACCGCCCAATGAGCAAGTCTACCAAAGTCTATACTTGGTTTTCATACATGGATCCTTTCTTGGATTTCATGGCCTCTAACCATTTGTCGAAATCCAGGACCATCATCGCTTCTCCACAACTCGTAGGTTCATCATTGTCCAACAACATGACCTCCAAGACAGGGTTGTCGTACTGTTGAGGAGCAGTACACATCCTTGTCGACCTACGAGATTTGATAGTAACTTGATCAGAAGCTTCATGATCATCATCATTAACTTCCTCTTCAACTAACATAGGCTTCACAGAAATAAATTCCTGCGCTGCGCTACTCTCTAGTTGAACAAAGGTTCAATAACCTCATCAAGTTCTATCTTCCTCCCACTCAATTATTTCGAGAGAAACTCTTTTTTGAGAAAGGACCCAGTTTTAGCAATAAACACTTTATGCTTGGATCTGAGATATAAGGTTTACCCAACTGGCTTTAGGGTATTCTATGAATATGCATTTGTCCGCTTTGGGTTCGAGCTCATTAGGTGAAAACCTTTTTTCACATAAGTGTTGCAGCCCCAAACATTAAGAAATGACAGCTTAGGTTTCTATCAAACCATAATTCACATGGTGTCATCAACGGATTTAGATGGTGCCCTATCTAAAGTGAATGTAGTTGTCTCTAATGCATAACCCCAAAATTATAATAGCAAAATGATAAGAGACATCATAGAAAGCACTATTTTTAATAGAGCACGACTATGACGTTCGAACACACCATCACACTATAGTGTTCCAGGTGGCGTGAGTTGTGAAACAACTTTCACATTGTCTAAAGTTGTATGTCAAACTCGTAACTCAGATATTTACCTCCACGATCATATCGCAAACATTTTTATCTTCTTGTCACGATGATCTTAAACTTCACTTTGAATTTGCTTGAACCTTTCAAACGATTCAGACTTGTGTTTCATTAAGTAAATATACACTATATCTACTCAAATCATCAGTGAAGGTAAGAAAATAACGATATCCACCACACGCTACAAGACTCATTGCATTTCATACATCAACATGTATCATTTCCAATAAATCACTTGCCCGCTCCATCCATCTGGAAACGGGGTCCTTAGTCATCTTGCCCAAGAGGCATGGTTCGCATGTCTCAACCGATTCAAAACCGAATGAGTCCAAAGATCCATCAACATGGAGTTTCTTCATGCGCTTTATACCAATATGACATTTAGCGGCAGTGCCACAAGTATGTGGTACTATCATTATTAACTTTGTATCTTTTGGCATCAATGTTATGAACATGTGTATTACTACGATCAAGATTCAACAAACCATTCTCACTGGGTGCATGACCATTGAAGGTATTATTCATGTAAATAGAATAACCATTATTCTCTAACTTAAATGAATAACCGTGTTGCAATAAACACGGTCTAATCACGTTCATGCTCAACGCAAAACACCAAATAACATTTATTTAGGTTTGTCACTAATCCCGAAGGTAGAGAGAGCGTGCGATGTGGATCACATCAACCTTGGAAACATTTCCAACACACATCGTCACCTCACCCTTAGCTAGTTCTCTGTTTAATCCGTAGCTTTTATTTCGAGTTACTAACATTTAGCAACCGAACCGGTATCCAATACCCAGGTGCTACTAGGAGTACTCGCAAGGTACACATCATTAACACGTATATCAAATATACTTCTATCGACGTTGCCAGCCTTCTTATCTACCAAGTATCTAGGGTTGTTCCGCTTCAGCGACGACTCTCCTCATAATCGATGGACTTAGTCTCGGGTTTGGGTTCAACTTTGGGTTGCTTCACTGGAGCAGCAACTGACTTGCTATCCATCAAGTTTCCCTCCTTGCTCTTGCCCTTCTCGAAACTAGTGGTTTTGACTAACCATCAACACTTGACGCTCCTTCTGATTTCTACCTTCGCGGTGTCAAACATCGTGAATAGCTCAGGGATCATTATTTCTATCCCTGGCATTTTATAGTTCATCACCAAGTTCTAGTAGCTTTAGTGACGGTGACTTGGAGAACTATATCAATCACTATCTTATCTGGAAGATGAACTCCCACTCGATTCAAGCGATTGTAGCACCTAGACAATCTAAGCACATGCTCAACGATTGAGCTATTCTCTTTCATCTTGCTGGCAAAGAATCTTGTTGGAGATCTCATATGTCGCAACACGGGCACGAGCCTGAGATCCTAATTTCAGCTCTTAGAACATCTCATATGTTTCGTGACGTTCAAAACGTTTCGGAGCCTCAATTCTAAGCCGTAATGCATGATGCACTAAACTATCAAGTAGTCATCGGAACGTGCCTGTCAGATGTTCACAACATCTACAGACGATGCTAGAGGGGTTGGCATAACGAGCGGTGCATTAAGGACATAAGCCTTCTGTGCAGCAACGAGGACAATCCTCAGATCACGGAGCCAGTCCGCAATATTGCTACCATCATCTTTCAACTCTATTTCTCTAGGAACATTTAAAAATTCAAGGGAGCTACAACGTGTGCTAGTAATCTACAACACAGTTTGCAAAGACACTACCGACTATGTTCATGATAATGAGTTCAATTAATCATATTACTTAAGAACTCCCACTCAAATTGACATCCCTCCGGTCATTCGAGTGATACATGATCCAAATTCACCAACTCAAGTCCGATCATCACGTGAGTTGAGGTGGTTTCAATGGTGAACATCATCATGTTGATCATATCTGCTATATGACTCATGTTCGACCTTTCGGTCTCTTGTGTTCCGAGGCCATGTCTGTACATGCTAGGCTCGTCAAGTTTAACCCGAGTGTTCTGCATGTGCAACACTGGCTTGCACCCATTGTATGTGAACGTAGAGTCTATCACACCCAATCATCACGTGGTGTCTCAACACGACGAACTTTTGCAATGGTGCACACTCGGGGAGAACACAATTCATCTTGAAATTTAAGTTAGGGATCACCTTATAATGCTACCGTCGTCCTAAGCAAAACAAGGCGCATAAAAGGATCAACATCACATGCAAATCATAAGTGACATGATATGGCCATGAACTTGTGCTTTTGATCTCCATCTTGAAAGCACCGGCATGATATCCTTCGTCACCAGAACGACACCATGATCTCCATCATCTTGATCTCCATCAACGTGTTGCCATCGGGGTTGTCGCGCCCATCATGCTTGTACTACTATTGCTACCATTTAGCGATACAATAAAGCATTACATACATCTTAATGATTGACACGTAGGTCATACAATAATTAAAGACAACCCTATGGCTCCTGCCGGTTGTCGTACTCATCGACATGCAAGTCGTGATATTCTATACAACACATGATCATCTCATACATCACATATATCACATCATGTAATTGGCCATATCACATCACAACATACCCTGCAAAAACAAGTTAGACATCCTCTAATTGTTGTTGCATGTTTTACGTGGCTGCTACGGGTATCTAGCAAGAACAATTCTCATCTATGGAAAAACCACAATGGTGATCCACTAGTTTCTTTTCAACCTTCTCAATGACCACCTTTGTCGAATCCGATCAAACTAAAGTAGGAGAAACTGGCACTCACCAGCCATCTATGCAACAAGTTGCAGTTGAGGGAACCGGTCTCTCGTAAGCGTACGAGTAATGTTGGTCTGGGCCGCTTCATGCCACAATACCGCTGAACCAAAACACGACCAAGGGAGGAAGCAATCTAAGCATCAACGCCCACAAACTCTTTGTGTTCTACTCGAGATCTCATCCACACATAGACCTATCTCATGATGCCACTGTTGGGGAACGTTGCATGGGAAACAAGAAATTCCCTACGCACACGCAAGATCTATCCATGGTGATGAGCATCTACGAGAGGGAGAGTGGATCTACTTACCCTTGTAGATCGCTAACCGGGAAGCGTTAAGAAACGCGGTTGGTGTACTCGAACGTCTTCGCGATCCAAATCGCCGAGCAGCCCGCGATCTCATCACGATCCGTCCCGCGATCCAATCACGATCAGTCCCGCGAACTCATCATGATCCGTCCCGCGATCTCATCACGATCCATCCTGCGAACTCATCATGATCCATCCCGCGATCTCATCACGATCCGTCCCGCGATCTCATCATGATCCGTCTCGCAATCTTGATCACGGTCCTTCCGATCTAGCACCGAACGGACGGCACCTCCGCGTTCAGCACACATACAACTTGATGACGATCTCCACCTTGTTGATCAAGCAAGAGGGAGCGGAGAGGTAGAAGAGTTCTCTAGCAGCATGACGACGCTCTGGCGATGGTGGTGGAGCTATTTCGGCAGGGCTTCGCCTAAGCACTGCAGAAATCTGATCTAGAGGAGAAACTATGCACTGGAGGACCTGGTAGCACGTGGGCTGGAAATCTAGTGCCAAAAACCCTAAAACCTCTAGTATATATAGGAGGAAGAGAGGAGGAGGCTTGGCTTCCAAGGAGCCAGCCCTTGGGTCGGCCGAACCAAGGAGGATTGGAGGATTCCTCCTCCAATCCTAGTAGGACTAGGACTCCTCCTTATTTTTGCCTTTGTTTTTGCCTTTTTCCACCTTTTTCTCTTTGGGCTTTTCTTCCGAGACGCATGGGACTTGTGTGGGACTTCCACCAGCCCACCATGGGCTGGTATTTACTATCCCACAGCCCATGTAGCCTCTTGGGTCAAAATACCCCTCCTGATGGTCTCCCGATACACTCCCGGCACTCCCGGTACACTACCAATGAGCCCGAAACCTTTCCGGCGACCAAAATAGGACTTCCTATATATCAATCTTTACCTCCGGACCATTACGGAGCTCCTCGTGACATCCAGGATTTCATCTGGGACTCTGAACAACCTTCACTCACCACCATACATAACTCTATACTACCGAAACGTCACCGAACCTTAAGTGTGTAGACCCCGCGGGTTCGAGAACTATGTAGACATGACCGAGACACCTCTACGGTCAATAACCAATAGCGGGACCTGAATGCCCATATTGGTTCCTACATATTCTACAAAGATCTTTATCGGTCGAACCTCTATGTCAAGGATTCAGTTAATCCCGTATGATGTTCCCTTTGTTCTTCGGTATGTTACTTGCCCAAGATTTGATTGTCGGTATCTCCATACCTAGTTCAACCTCGTTACCGGAAAGTCACTTTACTCGTTCCGTAATACAAGATCCTGTGACTAACACTTAGTCGCATTACTTGCAAGGCTTATTGTGATGTTGTATTACTGAGTGGGCCCTGAGATACCTCTCCATCACACGAAGTAACAAATCCCAGTCTTGATCCATGCCAACCCAACAGACACCCTCGGAGATACCTGTGGAGCACCTTTATAGTCACCCAGTTACGTTGCAACGTTTGATACACACAAGGTACTCCTCCGGTGTCAGTGAGTTGCATGATCTCATGGTCATAGGAACATATACTTGACATGCAGAAAATAGTAGCAATAAACTAACACGATTATATGCTACGTTTGTAGTTTGGGTCTTGTCCATCACATCATTCTCCTAATGATGTAATCTCGTTACCAAATGACATCTCATGTCCATGACCAGGAAACCATAGCCATCTTTGATCAACGAGCTAGTCTATTAGAGGCACACTAGGGACATGGTGTTGTGTATGTATCCACACATGTATCTGAGTTTCCGATCAACACAATTATAGCATGGATAATAAATGATTATCATGAACAAGGAAATATGATAATAACTAATTTATTATTGCCTCTAGGTCATATTTCCAACACCAACCCCGATCTATGCTCAGTTCGGTTATGGTGCGGGTCAGGACGAATTTCTAAACCCACCCACCACCCACTTGATAGCCACTATCGAAGATTTAACCGACATGCTGGACTATGCCTCCGAGCAGGCAGAAGACATGGATGAAGAGGACCATGCTCCCACACCTGTTAACACTGGGAGGTGGGATGCCACTTCCACATATGATGTCTACATTGTAGATACTCCTGCCACTAACAGCAACAACACACCTAACAACGATGGCGACAAGTCGGGCGATGTGCCGTCAAGGCGCCGGAAACCGCATAAGCGGTCCAAAGGAAAAAAGGGAAGGAAATCGATTATCAACAATGGGGAAGGTAATACCCCTGCTGACCATGGCACTCCCGATATCCCCGAACACCCGTTAGAGGGTCCGTAAGGGCATGAGGACCAGAACAACCCCGATAACATCAACGACTCCCAAGACGGTAATTACCTTCCCCCGTCGAGGAGGAAGATATACCAAAAGCTGATGACTTGTACAACCCTGATAACCTCAAAGATCAGGAAGAAATCAGGTAGCGGCTCATAGCAACGGCTCACAGCTTGAAAGCTAAAGAACGGCAACTCAAAGCCGAACAAGATGAACTCAAAGATCGATGGACAAAAGTCCTCTCAGCTTAGGAAGTATACGGCACCGGTCTGTCAGACCAGTCCAAAAGCTACCCATGGAGAAGGCTGTTGCCGCAATTCGATGACGAACTCACTGATACTCCGTCTCTGAAACCGTACTCCATACGACAAGTCGGACCACCCCCCTCGCGGGCGGGACAGGACGGCTGATGACACCAGTTATATACCGGCAATGCCCCGAAGACGGGGTAAGGAGCCATTAGAGCCCAATGACAGGTTCGACCTATGAGATGACCTGGATCACAGAGCAGGCCGCACAAGATCCATCTACAGATCCAGAGAGTACTCACCCGATAGACGGGGCGGGTACAGACCATGGTTTGACCAGAACAACAGAGTCCAGGAAGGCAACCGGGCCCACTCAAACGTCGATTACATGCACGACATAGCACAGGTCAGAGGCGCCGCTCACTCACTATGCTTCACAGATGAGGTAATGAGACATTAGTTCCCCGAGGGGTTTAAACCTATGAATATAGAACAATATGATGGGACTACTGACCCAACCGTATGGATCGAGGACTTCCTCCTCCATATCCACATGGCACGAGGAGACGATCTCCATGCCATCAAATATCTACCTCTTAAGCTTAAGGGGCCAGGTTGACACTGGTTAAACAGCCTCCCCGAAAACTCCATTGGATGCTGGGAAAACTTGGAAGATGCATTCTACTCTAACTTCCAGGAAACCTATGTCCAACCACCGGACTCTTTCGATCTCAGCAACGTCGTCCAGAAGCCCGGCGAGTCTGCTCGATAACTTTGGACTCGGTTCTTGACTAAGAAGAACCAAATTGTTGAATGTCCGGATGTTGAGGCCATAGCCTCCTTCCGGCACAATATTCAGGACGAATGGCTGGCCCGCCAGCTTGGCCAGGATAAACCTCAGACCATGTCCACCCTTACCTCCCTCATGACCCGCTTTTGTGCGGGCGAAGACAATTGGCTGGTAAGACGCAACCGCAATTCCGAAGATCCCGTAGCCTCTGAAACCCGGGATGGCAATGGAAAACCAAAGCGCAATAAGAATAAGCGTCAGCACAATAATAGCAATGCCGATGACACGACCATAACCGCCGGTTTCCGCAACTCCCGACCTAGGTAGCGGAAGAAGCCTCCTAAAGGCAATCGCGATGGACCTACCTAGCTGGAGAAGATCATGGAAAGGCCTTGCCAAATCCATGGGGCTTCGGAGAAGGCCGCCAACCACACACACTGCAATTGCTGGGTGCTTAAACAGGACGACAAGATACCACCCGAGGACCAAGGCAAAAGCTCTCGCAGCAAGGACGAGGAAGAGCCTCGGGGTCCAATTGGTGGTGAACAGAAGAAATTTCCACTCGAAGTCAAAATGGTGAGTATGATATATGCCACCCATATACCTAATAAAGAGAGGAAGCACGCCCTTCGGGAGGTGTATGTTGTGGAACTCGTAGCCCCAAAGTACCACCCATGGTCGACATACCCGATTACTTTTGATCGACGCGATCACCCGACTAGTATCCGTCATGGGGGTTCGGCGGCCCTCGTCCTAGACCCCATTATAGATGGGTATCACCTCACAAAAGTCCTAATGGATGGAGGAAGTAGCCTTAACCTAATTTAATCAGATACGGTGAAAAAGATGGGCATAGATCCGTCAAGGATCAAACCTAGTAGCACTACCTTCAAAGGAGTGATCCCAGGCGTTGAGGCCCGATGTATGGGTTCCGTAACCCTGGAAGTTTTGTTCGGCTCGCCCGATAAATTTCGTAGCGAAGACTTGATCTTTGACATTACTATCACACGCTCCTTGGTCAGACAGCGTTCGCTCGTTTCAACGCAGTCCCACACTACGCATACCTCAAGCTCAAGATGTCGGGCCCCAAGGGGGTCATTACTATTAATGACAATACAGAGCGCGCCCTTAGAACTGAGGAACACACACTAGACTTGGTGGCCGAATTTAGCTACAAATAAGATCGGCAAGTTCCGACATCCGGCATAAAGGCACACAAGGCTGGGAAGCGAGTTCGACTTCACACTGAAAACTCAGATCCTTCATCCTCCCTTCAATAGGGACTCGCCCCCCCCCACCGCACAACCCCACGACCAGCAAAGTACGTGCCAAGGAGGCACAACTTCACACTTAAAATTCCATGGGTAGCGGTGGGGAAATAAAGATGGGTGTTCGGCTGGCCCGAACCTCTTCCATCAACACGTCTTTAGACAAAAAGCAGGTGCTCCTAAAGAGCCTGCCTATGGCGTGAAGCTCGCCTAAAATTTGGTGGCCTCTCAAGACCTTGTTTGCAAGATCCGTTTGCCAAACACTAACACCCATCAAGGTGCATCTAAGAGCAGGAGTCAACTAGCAACGGGGCGTATCGAGGACGTCAGGTTATCAATCGAAGATCCCTGGTACAACAACTCATGTATATTTTTATTTCTTTCACATACCTGTAAATAGATGCTTTGGCAATCCGAGCTATAAGAGTTGGTGAGAAAAATGTAAATTGCGTGGCACAAGTTTGTCTCATCTGTCCTTTTTTGGCGCATTTTTTTCCTCTCTCCCTCTTCTCGTGGACCTGTTCTGTATGATGCGAGGCAACCGGCTAATAGTCCTGGGGCTCGAGTTTAATTTTTTTGCCTTATGTACATTCTATCATGCGTTTAGCATCTTGGTGTTTGCTTTATATGCATTGGTTCCGAGCTATGTCTTGGGTCAATAGTTGGGTTGCCCGGCTCATGTGCTTGCCCCTTTACGTTCCGCTTGTTTGGCTAAAAGGGCAAAGGGAGCACCCCTGCGATTGTGCTTCGGATAGTCTGGTCAAGCACCTCATGGGAGAAATCCGAAAATGGACTATCATAGTATGCGAGATCCGGTCTGTGAACCCAAGATGGAAGTATTATACTTCAATCCTCGTAAGCGGTTATTCCGTGTTATACGAGGAATTTGCCCTTTATGCAAACATTGTGATACCGGCTTTGACCACGGTTCGTCCGAACATCAAAACACTTCGGTGGCTAATTGTGAGAGCCTGGATTAATAGAAATGGCAGACTACTCATATCAATAAGAAATTCCTTCTTTTCTGGGAGCCCACTCGAAAATAACTCCAAAGTCAAGCGTGCTTGGCTTGGAGCGATTCTAGGATGGGTGACCGACCGGGAAGTTGGTCCCAAGTGCGCACGAGTGAGGACAAAGTGCACAAAAAAGACTAGTATTGGTCTGTGGGGCCGGTCTAGATCCCGCCAGGCGTAACGGGGTGTTACACTAATCGTATGCTTCTTGTAGTCCTTTTTGCGCCCCTACGGCTAAGTGAAAGAAATAAAGCACTATAGTCTGATTGCCTAGTCTGCCGCACTGTACCGCCTTTGGGTTCCAGTAATTCGGCTAAGGGACATAGTGCAGTGGCATAGGCACCCCATGTAATATCTACATGGGGACTGAAGCCGACGACTCGCATCTTTTAGTATTAAACAGCAACATAGGAGTTGTAAAGGAATGCAAAACCATACAAGAACAATAAATATCATCAAAAGTTTGGACAAGTCTTTGGACGCATTACAGTTGATTAAAATAAATGATCGCCTGGACACTGGGACGCTATCACCGAGCACTCTCCATCACTCCATCAAAGTATATCTCGAGGCGTCTATCCTCCTTCCTGGGAGGCGGTGGGGCGGTGGCCACCTTCATTGGATCTAGCCCCGACCAGTGCACCTTCGCTCTTGCAAGGGCTATTCGGACTCCCTTGACATAGGAGGAGCGTTGATGGTGTCGAGGCGGGGCAAAGTAGCAATCAACCTCTACACCGGGCCAAAGTAGCTACCTGGCAGCGGCTCGCCGGGCCATAAGCGAATGCAGAGGTCCTTCATGGCCGGCTCCGCCATCTGGTGCAGCTCCATCAGCTATTTCAGCTGCTCCACTACAAGAGGAGGATGCTCGGGGGCTCTGAACTATGCCCAGAACAGCCGAACTTCATCTCCTCCCCACAAGGTGAACAGTTGATTCGCATCCGCCACGCTCTTTTGGAGATCGGAGGAGGCGCCTGAGGAATGGCACATCGGGGTAAGCAATTCGAATTTGCTATCCTGGAATACGCTCTTTAGTGAGTATGGCTTACCATCTGTTATGTCCTTGGCTTGGCGCACTTCCTCCTCGTAGAACCGTCTGTCCACCTGCTCCTTCTGGAGTTCAGTTGTTAAAGTGGATAGTTCAGCCGAGCTCGCCTTATTCTTCTGCTCCAAGGCCTCGCATCTTTCACTAGCGACCTTGAGCTCCTGCTGGACCTCTGCCATGCGAGCCTCATACTTGCCACTGGTGGCTCGCATGGCAGAGAGGGCGACATCCATCTCTTTAGCAGCCGCCCTCTCGGCGGCCGCTTCGTCCTTTGCGCGTTGGAGCTCGGCCTTCAGCCTCTCCATCTCATTCGCCGAAGTTGCGCGTACAACGTACAATGTGAAAAACTGCATTAACAGTATTCAGACGATGGAGTTCAGATAAAGTTATTCAGATTTTGTTTTGGCAGACCTTGGGCCTCGTCGAATCTTCGGTTAAGGGCCTCAACTTCGTCTTCAGAGCGCTTAAGCTTCCGATTTAGCTTGTCCTGCTCTGCGTAGTTTATTGCCGCCACCGATGATGAAGCCCACATTACGCATAGAGTTGATATATTACATGGGTTCTCAATTCCCGAATTATAGTCAATCCGATCATATGTTGGACCTTCTTAAGTGTTATCCTAATATGTCAGATACTTAAAGTGTATCTAGTCTGATATCGGATACATGAGTGACCCCTAGGTGAGTTTTTTCACCTCACCTACCGCTCGGGGGCTGTCATGTACATAATAAGAAATAAATAAATAACTTTGCTAATAAGAGTATCAGGTGACTTACTTGAAAACCCGTAAGGAGACCTTTGAAGGCCTCCTTCAGTCCGTTGTCAACGGACTGGATGCTTTGCATTACCGCACACATAAGGGGGCAGTGATCCTCGGGGCTAGAGGCGCTCGATAGAGCCTCGTCCATGACCGACCACCTATTGGTCGGTGGTGCCGGTGATGATCGGATACCCTGATCACATACCGGGTATTGAACCGTTGCCTCCGGAGGCAAAGTGTGCTCCGAAGATGTTCTCGGAGGGGACTGAGCACCTGCTTATCCGGCCTCCTCGGTGTCTGGGAGGGGTGTCGCCCCCCGATCTTCAATGGCCGAGGCGTTAGCCTCAGCCATGGTAGGGTCTCCCTTGCCACTGGAGTCCGCCTCCATAGGACTATGCTAGGATGACACCTCCACAACGTCCCTTGTGGCGCCTGGAATGGTGGGATGCGAGGCATCCCCGCTCTCCGCCAGTTCGGCGGGCGGGGTTTCCCTGTTCGACATCACATCAGCGGGGATGATGCGCGGGGGGCTGCAAAGCCAATAACCTGCATGCCAGTGAACTCTAAATATATTCATAACGAATAGGGGGGTTCAGATCCTGACCTTTTTGGAGAAGGTTTGATCCGCATGCTCCTCTGCGGAACCTCTTCAAGGTCTTTGGACACAGTGTATGTGTCCGAACTATCGTCGGTCAAAATCACCTCTTCTGGACAGGAGGATGGACCTTCTCCGGAGCATGCGAAGACACCGCTCTCTTCCTGTCATGGGGTGAATTACCTCCCCCCTCGCCCTCCTCCTCTTCCTCCTCTTCTTCCTCTTCGTCCTTCTGAGCCTCCTCCTAATTTGAGGAGGCGGGGGTATCCTCGGATGCGGCATCAAGCTGGTCCCTGATGTGGATGCCATCCTAGCCTGGTTTCTTCTTCTCCTCTTTTTTCGTGGGAGCCTCATAAGGCTTTACCACGAGCATTTTTGCTAATAGCCCGGTCCTCTCGTCTTTGGGTTGAGGTGTTAGACTGATAATTTTGACGACTTTCTTCAGCCATCTCTGCAAAGGCAGATCGGAAAACGGGTTATGAAACCTCCTTATGTAATGGAGCCGACCAAGCTAGGATGTATCGTACCTCGGATTCGGGATTGGCGGCATGCAGACCATTGTCCTCCTTCTTGGATGGCCAGCTCTTCTGTGATTTGAAGAGCGCCTTCAACAACTTCTCATGTGTAGTACGGAAGAGGCTCCGGACTGTGAGCTCGGCGTCAAGCTGACGAGCCCACAAGGGAGTATCCTGGCAGTGGCAAGGGAGGCTGCGTCTTCGGAGAATCACCTAGACCACATCGGTCAACTTGGTTCCCTCCTCGATCATGGAGCAGATGCACTTCTGCAGGTCGCTCACCTCCTTGCCAGGTCCCCAGACGAGGCCCTTTTCGAGCCATGAAGCCAATCTAGTGGGGGGACTGGATCTAAATGCGGCGGAGGGATGCTGACCTTCTTCTTGTGGTTCGGTTATGTAGAACCACTCCTTCTGCCACCCCCTGATGGTGTCAATAAGGGTGCCCTATGGCCACCCGACGCGGGTGAGCTTGCCGATGATAGCCCCACCGTAATCTGCATGCTTGCCACCTACACACTTGGGCTTGATGTTGAACAACTGAAGCCAAAGCCCGAAGTGTGGCTTGATGCACAGGAAGGCCTCGCAAACAAGGATGAATGCCGAGATGTGCATGATAGAGTTCAGTGGGAGGTCATGGAAGTCGAGGCCGTAGAAGAACATCAACCCCCTGACAAATGGGTGGAGAGGGAAGCTCAACCCCTGATGAAGTGGGGGATGAACACCACCCTTTCGCCAGGCTTGGGGGTGGGGATCACTTGGCCCTCCTCCACCACACGATGAGGGATGTTGGCGGGGAGGTATCCAACTTTCTTGAGGTCCTAGATGTCCTCATCAGTCACCATGGAGGCCTCCCACTTGCCGTTGGAGACGGAGCCCGCCATTAGTGAGATCGGAAGGGGGAGGCGGAAGATTTGGATCTGGACGTCAAAGGCTCACGCGAATGGGAGGCAACGGAAGCAGATGGGGAGCGTGAAGACCCGCAGGGAGTTTTCTTTCTCTTTTATGAGGCTTATCGTTTGAGCCCCCTCCGCCATGCCACGAATCCCTCCACTTCCCGAGAAGCGTGCACAGTTGCGCACGCATGACTAAACATATCCCGTGTGAAATGGAGCATGATCTGTGCATTGATAGATCGTGCTGATGGAACAGCCTCAAGCCGCTCACCGAGTTCCTGTAACTGGCCTAGCGGTCGTGGTGGGCCACGACCTTCCGTTGGGGCGGTCGTCAGGGAACGTTATCTTTTCCTCCCTAACATGTGGCCTTCAAAGCCAACTTATTTCATAGTAGCCGTACGCGTCGCTATTCGGAAGCTATTTGTCATCGGAGGCCGAACTCTGTTCTATGGAAGGAACTTACCTCACAAGCCGAAGACTTTGTTCGTGAAGCAATTGGAGCTGAAGACCATTGGCGTTGGAGGCAAGTTTGGGGGCTACTGAGGGAGTCTTGGATTAAGGGGTCCTCGGGAGGCCGACCTATTCTCATGGACCAAACTATATGGGCTACTTACCGGACACAAGAATATTTGAAGGCCCGGTCTCTAAGATGGAAGCTTCGGGAAGCACGGCTTGCACTCCACGTTTGATGTAGCAAATAGGCATGTTAATCTCTTTGGCGTGTAACCGACCATGTGTACTAGGCATCCTTGGCGTCTATATAAGCCGGAGGGTTTAGGGTATAGGGACAAAACAACTCATATAGGGTTAGCTATTTGAGCTCGAGGTAGATCGACTCTGTAACCCCCCATATCATCAATACAACCAAGCAGGACGTAGGGTATTACCTCCATAGGAGGGCCCAAACCTGGGTAAATCTGTGTCCCCTTCGTCTCCTGTTAACGTCCATTCTAGTATCACAGTTCGGGACCTCCTACGCAATATCCGCTGGTTTTGACATGGACACCTCCCACGTATTGTCTCCATATCGCAAAACTATTTTAAGGAATCAACCATATCATATTTGGTGATCCATTAGTTTTATGTAGGATTTTATGACTAACCATGTGAATGGCCAATTCTCGTTGACTCTCTAAATAGATATAAGTGAAGCAAGAGAGTTTAATTATTTCTAGAAAATATCATGCTTTAATAAATACAAATGAGTCAAAAGAGCATTCTACAAATAACGGTTTTCGATGTGAAAAGAAACAGGCAATCCAAACTTCAAATGATATAAGTGAAGCACATGAAGCATTCTATAAAGTCATACTCAAAAGATATAAGTGAAGTGCAATGAGCATTCTATAAGTCAACCATGGACTATCTCATACTAGCATGGTGCATAAAAGAAAAGTGAAAACTAAACAGAAAAGACGCTCCAAGATTTACACATATCACATGAACGAAATGAAAACGAAAACAAGCCGTTACTTGTTGAACAAAGATGGGATGCCTTCTGGGGCATCCCCAAGCTTAGACGCTTGAGTCTCCTTGGATATTTACATGGGGTGCCTTGGGCATCCTGTAGCTTGAACTCTTGCCTCTCCTCCTTCTCCTGATATCGAGACCTCCTCGATGTTTAAACACTTCATCCACACAAAACTTAACAGAAAACTGGTGAGATCGATTAGTATAATAAAGCAAATTCCTACTTTAAGTACTATTGCATACCCATTCATATTTTATATTTGCATTATACCTTCGGTATTATAACTTTTCCTTGGCTTATACCACTGATAAAATCAATAGTTTCATCAAAACAAGTTAATCAATGCATCAATAGCAGAATATGTCTTAAAGAGGACACTGTAGTAATCTGAACTTTGACCATACTTATGTAACTCCAAAAATTCTGAACAATTAGGAAGAAATAAAAATTTTGTATATAAATACTGTGTAATAATTTCAGAAACTTTTAACGTTCCAGTAAAAAATGTAAATTCACGCACTACAGCCAAAGTTTTGTTTTTACAGCGCACATACCAACAAGCAATCTAATCATCCTAAAGGCAAATCTTCGCACATTATTTTTTATAATACAATGGATTTGTACAAGGGGATAATTATTTTTGTTGAGAAGTTTCTATGATTAAGATAAGTTTCCATGGGCATGAACAAAAGTTCAAGGAGTCCCCCTTTTCCACGATGTTCGTCCCTCTCACTTTCACTTTTCTTTCTGTGAAGTTTTAGGTTCCCCTCTATATATTTGTTTTTAAACTCTATAAAGACAACAGAATAAAATGACACTCTAAAACTTCTGGGTTGTCTCCTTGGCAACACCTTCTTTAAAACATTTAAGCTAGGCATAAAGTATTCAAGCAATGGATCCACCCTGATCCCAAGGTATATCAAAGCCAATTTTAATGAACAATGATTTTTAATTAATTAGTGAGCAAAAGGTGATATATATCATGTGACAACAAAGTCTAACACTCTTCCTAAGCATTATCATGTCATAAAAGAACAATTCATTCACACAAAGTAAAGGCCAATACATATCATAAGTAGTTTCTTGCAATTTTATCGTATCGAAAACATAAAAAGGTGAATATTTGGTTCCTCTCTCATAATAATTGCAAGTAGGAGCAGAAAGCACATGCATATTATATTCATCAAAATCATCATGTGTAGTAGCAAAATGCAACCCATCAATATAATCCTTAATAAGAGCAAACTTCTCCGATATAGTGTAGTTGGGAGAATTCAAAAAGATAATAGGACTATCATGTGTGGGTGCAATAGCAACAATTCCATTCTTAACATAAGGAACTTTAGCAAGTTTATATCAATAAGCATAATTCATATTGCTATCATGCCCACATGCATAACAAGCATCAAGTTCATCAAAAAGGGATATTTCAAATGAATCCACAGGAACATAGCAATTATCATAGCGTTCATCATAGCATTCATCACAGCATTCATCCTTCGGTATGTGCGAAGGGAAATTAAATAATGTATGAGTTGAAGAGTTGATCTCATTAGAAGGTGGGCACAGGTAGCTAATCCACTCTTCCTCCTTTTGTTCTCTGCTCTCCTCCTCATCTTTTTCTTCTAATGAGCTCACAATTTCAGCAATTTCCCTTGCCATAGATTCATGCAAAATATTAGTTTCTTCTAAGGCAGCGGTCATTCTTTCAATAAATTCTTTAACATAAGCATTAGAAGCATAGTTTTCATAGCAATATTTAAGTATGTCAAAACTTTCAGATTTGTAAAGAGTAGCATCATACTTATCTATCAAAGAAGCAATTTCATAAGTACCTTTAAAAGCAACAAATTCTTCAATTTGTTCAACACCATGATAACAACAGGCTTCCTTGGCATAAGAAGATAGTATTTCATTATCATTAAACACACATTGGTATGGAAGGTGTTTTTTAATTTCTTTAGAACAACAAGTAAACCCATGCATTTCACATAAATTCCAAGCATAGGAACACAAACTATTAATTTGATGCCACAAGAGTTTCCCTTTTTGAGATAAGCCGTGTCACACATAATGCGCATGCTCGTTTAATGGTTTTCCCTCAACTAAGCTAGTTGGGGTTTCAGCACAAGCACAAAGGGATCAAAGATGGTCCAATTAATAACCTTCGATAGTAGGGAACACTAGTGGTTCCTCAACTTTTGGAGCAGCAAGTGCATCTAATTTTTGGGTGTTTTGTGTTTCATACCCATATTTAAAGATAGAAAACTACTAATAACAGAAAAAAAATTAATTAATGATAAAGCAAACAAGCACACATGAGAATATTCACCCCATGCTATTGCTCCCCGCTAACTGCGCCAGAAAAAGGTCTTGATAACCCAAAAGTTTAGGGGATCATCTGTAGCCTTTTTGAGAAATAAGAGTGTTGAACCCAACGAGGAGCTAAATGTAGAACAAATATTCCCTCAAGTTCTATCGACCACCAATACAACTCAAGGCACACTTTAACATTTGCTTTACCTAGAAAAAGTATGAAACTATTTTGCGGGAATAAAACTAGAAAGACTTTGTAGAGGTAAAGATAGTTTTGCAAGTTAATAAAGAACATGGAAATAAAAGTTAGGTGTTGTTTTAATAAAATAACAAGAAAGTAAGTATCGCGAGTGTGGAAAAGTGGTGATAGGATTTGTGAGATTTTCCTAGGCAATTGATAAGTAGACCAATAATCATTATTGCGAATTTATATGAGGGAGAGGCATATGAGCTAACATACTTTCCGTACTTGGATCATATGCATTTACGATTAGAACTCTAGCAAGCATCCGCAACTACCAAAGATCATTAAGGTAAAACCCAACCATAGCATTAAGTATCAAGTCCCCTTTAATCCCATACGCAACAACCCCATTACTTGGGTATGTGTATTTTGTCACTCACGTCACCCATCATAAGAGAATCATGAACATATGGAAACATGCTACAACGGGGATTCCTCATGTTTGCCCAACACGAAGGGCACCATAGGACATCACCAAAATAAAACATACAACTCGTACCAACCACGATCATTAATTAGCCCATAGGAAAAAATGGATCTACTCAAACATCATAGGGATATAATACATAGCATTAAGTACATGTTCAAGTAGGGGGTATAGCGGGATGCAGGAGAGTGGTCCGTTGTAGATAGGTGAGGGAAGGTGATGGTGGTGGTGATGACGGTGGCAAAGTTGTTGGTGTAGATTCCCTTCACAATGGATGCCCCGGTGGCACTCCAACGCCACCGGGAGACAGAGGGAAAGAGCCCCCTTCTTCTTCTTCTTACTGGGCCTCCCCCTAGATGGGAGGAGAGTTACCTCACTACTCCATGGCCTCCATGGCAGCAGAGGGGCAGGAGCCCCTCCGAGATTGGATCTCCCTCTCTGTTCTCTTCTGTTTTGCGTTCCTATTTTTTAGCTAAAAACCGTTTCTTATATTCCTGGAGATCCGTAACTTCGATTGAGCTTATATTTTAACACTATTTTTCTCCAGATATAAGCTTCCTTGCGCCCCGAAGTAGATCTCCAACCGACTTATGAGGTGAGCACAACCCACCACCCCACGTCTGGGCCCTGGGTCGCGCCCTGGCATCGTGTGTTGGTTGTGGGCGTCCTTTTGCGTTGATTCCACCTCAAAAAATTCACAAATATTACAAAATAATTCTTCATAAATTTTTATCGCGTATGTACTTCGTTTTATATGGATATTCTGCGGAACAAAAAACATGCAACAAACAGGAACTGACACGAGGCACTGGATCAATATGTTAGTCCAATAAATCATATAAAATGTTGCCAAAAATATATGAAAGTTGTATAATATTGGCATGAAACAATCAAAAATTATAGATACGATGGAGACGTATCACTGACACGCATGAGCTATTGTGTAGTCCTCGTCTTCGACGACAGCCACCAACACCGTGGAGCTGGCTGTTTTGAGTCAGAAGCTCAAGAGATCTGGTGAGGAGCTCGACCTTCTCAACAAGAAATTTGGAAAAGTGCAAGGTAAGTCCAGACTGGACTGTTTAATAAGGTGGTTTTCCTCATCAAGCGAGGTATTCGGGTTTTATCCCTAAGCGCGGGGTTCTCGTTACAAATGCAGTTGCTGCAATGGAGGTCGAGAACCTCAATGCTGAGCCGAAGAAGGAGAGGCAACAGGCCGTAGAATAGAAGGCTGCCATAGAATGGGTGGCCGCCGAACTGATGTCGGTAAAGATCGTTAGTAATAAGCACGAGGCCAAGGTGGTCGAGGTGCAGTTGGAGCTCAAGTATATCGTCACTCAATGTGAGGACCAAAAGATTAAGGATAAGGCCTTCGAGTTGACCTCGTTGAAGACGATCTAGGAAGCGTGGGTACAGACGCAAGGCTGCCAAAAGAAACTCCGCCAAGTCAAGCTTATTGCGAAAGGTAAGCCGTACTTACTGCAATGTGCCTTCGGTGGTAACAGGTTCACGTTGCTCACACCAGTGTGGCGTTCCTTGGGCGTTTTTGTGGATCTTCCGAGGAGTTTGGCAGATGCAGAAAGGCACTTTGTGTCCCGGGAGGGGAATGCCGAGAAGAGGTTGTTTTGGGCACAGTTTCAAGCCCCCAAGCACCCTCTCCTTCTCACTGATCAGATGAAGCAGTTGATGGAGTTGCATCGGATGGTGGAGCCGGCCATGAAGGACCTGTGCGTTAGGTTATGGCCTTCGGAGCCGCTGTCGTGTAGCTACTTCGGCTTAGTGCGGAAGCGGTGTGACGCCACGCCCGGAGTTAACATGCTGAAGCGCTCTATATCCATCGAGGGAGCTCATATGGCCTTTGCGAATACCATGGTGCACTGGTTCGGTCACAACCCTAGAGTTTGACTGCAAGTAATTATACTTGTTGCATTTGAAAGCATCATGCACATAATTAGTTTTCTAAAATTTGAATTGAGGAATTTCCAGAAGCCTCAGAATATATTTAAGAACTGATCAATTTAAAATTCTTTCAAATGATCCCAAGGAAATGTCCCCATTTAACTGTGAAAATATTGTAAAGAGTTAAACTACAAACCAATATTTTTGGAGGCTCACGAGCATTATTTTGGGGCTTTCAATTTAAATAATGAATATTTCAGTTGGATTAAATTCTTCAATAAAATAATTATAAATTGAGTGAATCGGGAACTTATTATGTGGCACTAGTGAAATCTTCTAAAGCTGACATGGTAATTTTCAGGTTTTGCAAAAAATAATTTCGAATTATATCTGAGCCGAAACAAACTACAGAAATATAAAACAGAAACAAAAAAAGAAAATGCAAAAGAGGAAGAGCTTACCTGGCCTAGCTGGCGGCCCAGCTCACTTGAGCCCCTACTGTCTTCCTCCTAGAGCCAGGAGGACAGGGCGTGTGCCTGGTGCACGCAACCACGCGTCGCGCTACCTCCTGCTTCCGCCACTCTAAGGCGAGGGTGATAAGGAAGCCAAACCCCCCTCCCATGCATACCTCCTCTCACTCTTTCTCTCTCCCTGTCCTATGCTCTCTCTCTCATCCGCACCTGAGAGCACGTCAACGTGCGCCACCGTGGCCACCTGCCACTGCTGAGCCAGCTGCCTTGCCCATTATCCTCGTAGCCGAGCGCAGCTTCTCCAAGCCAGAAGAATCGAGGCCAAGCGCCCAGGATCAACGCCATCGTCCCCTTCTTCAACCTCCAGCCTGAAAGATCGCCGGCGACCCCATGCTCACCTTGCCGCTTCCCCCGAGCCCGCTAACCATCTCCTTGTCACCGTGGTGAGCTTCTGATCTGTTCCCTCTCTTCCCCCGTTGCTTCTCAACCCTATCTGGATTCCCCGCCATGGCCGAGCTCCGGTCACCGTGGCATGTCATCTCCGAGGACTAAGATCGAGGAGCTCGCGTTCGAGCATATGGTTGGACTCCTGGAGTTCCCAGGAGCCGAACGCCCCTAATAGCTCGTCGTGCCCCGCTCTATAGGTTCGACCCCATCCTCACCGAACCCCTGCTGCCGTGGGTGAGCTTGCCGTCGTTTCTACAACTAACCCAGCCACTCCCGTTAGTCGCAATCGATGCAGACGAGCCCCAGGACACCTCCCAGAGTCGTTGTCATCCTTTTGTTTGCCGGAGTGGCGTTTCCAACGCTCTACCTCGTGCCTGTCGTCGCTAATGGCTTAACTTCGGCCTGACCACCAGTTATGACTAACCTAATGACCTCTTGGGTCGCTGACTAGTGGGCCCAGCCCCATAATGAATTTTATTAGGATTTATTTAAACCCTAATTAACCTCTCGTGTCACTGACTAACGGGCCCACATGTCAGTTTTGACCTGGCCACGTCAGGGTTGACTGGCCCCACCAGTCAGCCTTTGGAGATGACTATGTGTCATTGACATGTGGGTCTAGCCAGTCAAGTTTGACCTGGATCGGGCTAGTGGATAGCTAATGTCACCCAGATGTAATGTTGACGCAATATATGTTTTCTGTAATTAAAATAAATACTAAATGATTTATTATATTACAAAAAATATTTTGAACTTTAAAAAATCATAGAAATTAAACCACAAGTGAGATGGAAATAAATTATTTATGAAAAATTATCAGAATAATCCAAAGAATCTGTTTATGTCATGATCATGCATATTTGAACAAGTTAACATCACCAATTTGGACATTATATGATTAGGTCAATGGATGAGACATCATTTGGAGTTGGATTTCAAACTTGTTTGAGTTCCACTTCAATTAACTTGGTTTACTATTTCTCTAGGTCAATTCAATTCCCTAATTTGTCATATCATACATCATGGTTGTGCATTGCATGAATTGAATGTTGTTCCTTCTTGTCTGCCAATGTTTGGTCCTTCTCGGTAGACGATGGTTCCGACATTGTGATCGTTGACACTAATGAAGGGAAGTAATATCTTCAGAATTGTTAGGCAAGCAACCCCCCCTTGAGCATACTGATATAAACCCACTCTCTCCCTCCTGCTCTCTTTTAATACATTAGGGCAATAATGATTCAACTGTTACATGTTCTCGGTAGTTGAACCCATTCCATTGCATGACATGTCTTTGTCACAGTAAACAGTCTTACCATGAGTATCAACTGCTTGAGCCGTGTTGTGCTTACTAATCCATGCTTTCTTACTGTGCCTGCTATGCTTAGAGTCGTGTCGGGTCTGATCCATCTGGGAGATGAATCGGAATGGATGTGTTCATGTCCTACTGTGTGAGAGCTAAGTGTGTGAACATGATTTGGTAAAGGTAGCAATGAGAGGCCATATAGGTGTACATGACACGTTGTTTCATTAGTACCGTCCTTAAGAACTGAGTTCTGTGTATGTTATCCAAGACAAGATACTACCACACACTAGGCTCCAGGTACTCCAAGCTCTCTCTGCTTATTTGTTTGCCTAGATCTTTGTCCAGGAGTTGCAAGTAGTTTCTGGTGTTTGTAGGAGAAGTGTTGGCGGCCGTGCATAGAGCTGCCCGACAGGGTGGGCTGTGATGCGGAATATACATAGTGGCACGATGTACCAAGTGACACCCGAACGGTGGGCTTGTGGAACCCTGCGCACATCATTTGAGGGCGTAGAGGAAACTTCATCTGGACTTCCTTGCGGTTTCAATCTAAAATAGGTGATAAACCTAGAGTAGGGTCTTCTGTGATTGATGGTATTGGCCAACTCCCTCGTTGGGCTTCCTTGTGAAGGTTGCTGAGGTACCTTTTTATGTGCACATGCCGATAAGTGTGAACAAGTATACCCTGTAGGGTTTATTAATCTATTCGAGTAGCCGCCTCCTCGGATATGGACTACCTGGAAAGCTTATATGGTTCATATATAACTTAAACTGGATACTCTAAAACGCTCAAGATAAGTGTGAGGGATATGGATGGCCTTCTCAAAGGGAGATGGGAATGGGTCCATAGTGGTGTATTGATTTGGTTTATATATGGACTCGTGCACAATATCCCACCTCATAGAAAGTACTCGTAGTCATAGTACAGGTTAGCGAAGAGTCAAAGTTGGCTTGCTGCAATAAACTCCACAATCCCCTTTGTTGACAATGATGCATAGGTTGATAGTTGTGATGTAAGTCTTGCTGAGTATCTTTGTACTCACGGTTTCTTAATTTGTGTTTTTGCAGAGGACACATCAGTATCATTAGTGATTCTTACGACGTGAAGTTCGATGTTGACAGGATTAGCTTGGGAATCCTAGACAAAGGTCTGGCTCCTTTGGTAGGGCCGTTGTAGCTTTTTAGGCTCCTCCAACAACTTTTAGTAGATGTGTGTACTCAGACATGTTTTGCTTCTGCATGTTGCATGTATGACTTGAGTATTGGGTGAGGTGACCCATGTTTGTAATATCACACTATGGTTGATCTTATGAGTCTTTAATAAATACTTGAGTCATAGAGTTATGTTGTGATGCCATGTTGTATCTACACACATCGTGCATATTGTGTATATGTTTGAAATGCATTGGTATGTGTGGGATTCGACACCTAGTCATATGCCTATGGTAGCCTTCTTTACAGGGAAATGCCTCTATGTGCTTCCATTGAGTCTCTACTGCTCGGGACACATTGATTGACCGACATGTATACTTCTTTGCTGTTGTGTTTGTCCCTACGGGGAAATGTCATGTGGTGTAATTGTAACGCCCCGAACACACCCGCCGGTGATCATTACTCCTGGCGGGATCTAGACTAGCCTCACAGATCAATACTAGTCTTTTTTGCGCACTTTGTCCTCACTCATGCGCACCCGGGACCAACTTCCCGGTCGGTCACCCATCCTAGAACTACTCCAAGCCAAGCACACGTAACCTGGGAGTTCTGTTCGAATGGACTCTCGGAAAAGAAGGAATTCCTTATTGGTATGAGTAGTCTATCATCCCTAATAAGCCAGGCTATCACATACACCACCACTCAGAGGAACTGACGTCCTCGTCGGGTCATAGGAACGTTCCCTCTTGGCAAAAACGTATGTGCTTCCAGTCCGATACATGTGTCATTCTGTGTGCCACGACGGGTCACCAACTTCGTGAACAACATGACCGTGCACCTATCGGCAAACATCCGTGTAACTGCAAGGGTCGGCTCTGATACCAACTTGTCACGCCCAAGATGCGCACCTATCCATAGTAAAGCACGGAGGCCTCACAAGGGATAGAGGCGCATCTCGTCGTTCGCAAGTATAGCATCATTACATCATACATTACAGAAGAGATGAGTATATGAGTTGGCTTACACTCGCCACATACTAAATTACAATTCCACACAGAGTTCAAACGTCAAGATGAAGACAGGGTCCGCCTACGGACGAAATCAAACGATAAAACAGATGCAAATGATACTATCTTGCTATCCCAACACGACCATGGTCCTCTACTCATCCGGATAAGTCACATACATCTTGCCCCTTTCCTCGTCATACTCCCACTGGAGCTGCGTCATATCATCCCGCACAAACTCATATGTACCCGTCCCTGGATTGTTGTAGTAATCTGTGAGCCACAAGGACTCAACAATCATGCGCCCGGGTACCGAGACTATTCAAGCTTAAAGGATGGGATGGGGTATGTGTTTAGTTTGCAGCAGCACTAAGCATTTATGGTGGCTAAACTTACGTAACATGAAGATAAATATGAGTGGCCTACGATGAACGATCGAATCTAGAATGACCTCTATGAGATCTTGAACACTTACATCAATCATAACCCCACCGTGTTCTCTCTCGGATCATGTTCACGAGCAGTGACAATCACGGTTACTCACATAGTTGGTGTATTTTATTAGAGTTTACTTCAATTTTACTATAACAGGGTGTTAAACAAATATCCAAGTTGCCACATAACCGCGGGCACGGCTTTCCGAAAGATTTGACCCTATAGGGGTGCTCCAACTAGTCCATCACAAATTAACCACACTCCACGGGAATAGCCTCGGCCACGGATCTCGTGATCATCCTAGGCAACTCCAAACAAATTCCAACACTTCAAGATGGCCCGAAGAAAGTCAGAGTTCCTCACGCAAGACATTCAATAAGGTAAAACAAATCCAGCAAGACCACCCGACGTGTCGACGAACCCGATAAGAGCCGCGTATCTCGTTCTCAGGACACGAAGGATAAGCGATGCGTACAGAGGCCTGATAGAAATCTCCCAAGTTGCCCTGGGTTGGCCCCGCACAGTGCTCTAGTTTGGACCAACACTCATGAGGAGCACTGGCCCGGGGGTTGATTAATTATCCACGGGGTTGCAAAGCCCTATGCAAATTTTATTAAGTTATTAAGCAAATGTAGTACCAAAGTTGGGTCTTGCCAGACAAGTTTTAATCTCAACCGAATAAACAAGGGGGTTCCCATAACAACCCCGAGCATGTTAGGAGCGCAAAGTATGGAAAACATAACACCGGTAACAAGTAACTATGGAGGTAACAGCGGAACAAAACACCTAGCAAAAGGCCAAGCCTTCCACCAATACCAAGATATATATATATATATGTATTAAATTAAATGACAAATAATATTGTGATATGCCAAATCCATGTTATCACATGGAACAACCTACACCTGCAACTAAGAACGCTAAAAGAGGGGCTGAGCAGTGGTAACTTAGCCAACCAAAGGTTTGCTAGGCTGTGGAGGGTTAGAGGTTATCATGGCAATTAGGAGGCTGATATTCAAGTGGTAGGTAGCACAATTGTAACGATAAGAGAGAGACACTAGCAAGCGAAAATAGTATTGGGATCCGCGTACGATCATCTTGCCTGTTGGTTCTTCAATGGAACAAGTAGCGGGATCCTCGTAGTTGTACTCGCCTGGCTCTTCATACTCAGGTTCAATGTTCGCGTCTACCCAAAAGAAACAGCAAGAATAAACAAACAACCACAGTGCAATGCACAAGCAAAAATGATGCATGCTTATTTGAAGAGTTTTTAACATGGCAATCCTAACTAGTCATGTTTCACATGCAAAGGATTGGTTATTAATGAATCTGGACAGAACCCTATGTTAAGTTATTTAGACATGCATGAACATGGCAAATATGGATGCATCATGCAAAAACGATAAAAATGCATATGAAGAACGTAAGAAACGGAGTTACGGTTCTCACGATATGCTCACGACAAGTTACGAAGGCAAAACACAAGACAAGAAGGACCTGGGCTATTCCTTGGAATTCCAAGGTAGCCACTGGATAGGCAATGAAAAACCAACCACAATAGAGCCAAAGATCAAGCAATTCCATGGAGTATAGCTCCCACAAGTCACAAAACAACAAAACCAACAATCTGCCACCAAACAGCAACATATCAACTTTCACTGCCAATAACTTGAGCTACAGGAATCCTACAACCACAACCAAGGTATTGACAGAAACTACATAACATTCTTATCAACTTATCCAACTATGCAAACTGGAAAGGAGGCACACATCAATAAGCATGAGGCTCACAAGTTGGCATGATGAAACAGAAATCTGGGACTTAGTGAAAATAACAGTTTCTTGGAATCTGAGTTAATCTGATAACAAGTTGATAGCAGAAACTAATGGTGATAGAGACCACCTCGTGGCATGAAAATTAACAGGATGCTAGAAGACAACATATACTTCAAAACACTAGCACTAAGCTTGAGCTAAAGAAATATTCAGCATGGTGAAAACAGCGACATCAAGTTAACTACTTTGCAGCAAGTTTCCCACTTATATAGGTGATTCTCATGTCAAACAAAAATAACATGGCATAATAGGCATGAAACACTAACACTTCCATGTTGGCACATGCCCCAAAGCAAGCATGGATTAATTCATGCATAAATGACAAAGTAGCATCACAACAGAAAATGACAGTTTTATAAACTTGCTCAAAAGTGAAATCCAATAGCACCAATGGATTCCTTGGATCTTTCTACACCAAAATCATGTGTCATACTCATATAGTCACTTAAAGCATCATGGCACAAACTATACTAGCAACACAACCACCTCTCTTATAAGTGAAAATTTACTTAAAATGCACATGAGCATATTTGAACATGGCCAGATTTGGTAACATAGCTAAAATTGGAAAAAAAAACTATTTAATACTACTAAACATGACACAAGAGACAATAATAAATAGTGTATGACAAGTGGGGCATGCCCACTTGTCACACCCCCCCCCCCCAAATCTACACATCTAAACCACACACACACACATGGCATGCACAACACACATACACATATATGCACAAGTGCACATGCACATACACTCACCTATGTGTGTGGTTGCTCACCACACACACATATATGCACACATACATGCACAAGTGCATATGTGCACATATACATGCACATGGGTCACCACCTCACACATAAACACTCACACACATGTATGCAATCATCCCCTACACACACATATACTACACATACACATGTATTCTTAACAGAAAAAGGAAAAAAACATCCATCATGTATGTATACATATACATACACACAACACATGCACACATACACAAAAGAAATACAACAACAGAAAAACAAAGGAAGAAAAAGAACAAAAAGGGAGGAGTGCGGGGTCGAACCCTAGACCTCACGGTCTCTCCCTCCCGAGCGCTACCACTGCGCTAAGGCTGCGGGTCTTAACAGAGGAGGGGGATGAGCCCACTAGTACACACCACTACGCCACTAACTGTCGAAACTGAAGAAAACACACCCCGGCGACAACAAACGCAGCGACGGCTCCAACGGCTACAGGGCTTCTCCGGCAGCACAAACTACACGGGGGGCGAGCGGGAACCTACGAGATCTAGTCCCCTGCTCGTCTCGCGACGAGGAGGATGGAGGCATTTCCATCAAGGCCGCACCTTGCTGCCGGTGGCGACGAAAACTACGGCGGCGAGCTCTACGGTGACTAGCATGCTACGCGGGGAAGAAGGGGCTGCGGCGTCGGCTTGCTCACCGAGGGGATGGTCGAAGACGCACGGATGCACGAGGACGGCTCGGTGTAGCCTGAAGAAGCGCAGCACCTCGCACGCTTGCTGATGGGAGGCGATGACGAGGCGGTGCCACGGAGGAGGTAGGACCTCCCTAGCACCGGGAACGGAGCACCTGCGGCACCAGGAACCACCTCACCTTCTCCGATGGCGACGAGCAGGTCACCGGAGGCGGCTACGACGACCCGAAGAAACATTGGCGACGTGGATGCTCTCTGAACCTCTCTCTGAACCTTACCTGAAGGGGAGGAAGAAGCGAAGGGAGAAGGGGAAGAGGGGAGCAGCGGTGGCGCTAGGAGGAAGAGGAACCCTAGGGGGGACGGCATGCACGCCGAGAGACTAAATAGGAGGGGACAGACGGTGTTCCTCTGCTTCCGTGAGCGCGAGCGCATGCTCACTCTCTCTACTCTCTGAAGAACCCGATGGAGGACGATAGCAGAGCAGGTAGGCGCTAGTACTTGTGCTAGGCCGCGTTGGGGAGGAACCGGCCTAGTCTTCCTCTCTCACTCAGAGAAACAAAAACAACATGGTTTCCTATTAAATAAAAACAGCAAGAAAAGAAAACCACTAGAAAAAACAAAAAGGATTTTTGATAAGGCAAAAATACTTTTGACTAAAATAAAATGAGAACTATTTAATAAAATTGACAAGTGAATTTTTGAAGCAAGAAATTTAAATAGTTTAAAATCAACAACCCCCTTGTTATTTAAACCTCAAAATACATATTAATCTCAAACAACAAAAGAACCACAGACATAATTTTGAAACATTATAGGCTACCTATTGAACATTTTAAAATAATTAATTAGCAAGTGGAATCTATTGATCAAAATGACAAGGGAAATAAAGGGGCATTGGGTTGGGTTTTGTTGAAAAGAAAAGAGAGGGGAAATGAGAGGAGTGTTGCACCACATACACTCCAACCACATCACACAACACAAGAACACACCCAACCACAACAAGGTCACATCACAAACAAGGCATGTCATGATGGATGATATGATGCAGGATGCATGAATGCAAGAATAGGACATGGCATGATAAGGCTCAACTCCTATCATTAATCTCATGACAACAAGGTTCATACAAGGCACATGCCCAACAAGGTAGGGACAACACTTGGGTTATCACAAGGTAGGGACAACACTTGGGCTGTCACAACTCTCCCACACTACAAGAGGATCTCGACCCGAGATCTAGGAACGAAAGAACTCTAGAAATTCGGAATGGAGAAGGTCCTCACGTTCCCAAGTAGCTTCTTTGACAGAATGATGAGACCACTTCACCTTGAGGAACTTGATAGATTTGTTGCCTTACGCTCAGTTTCTTCGAGAATTGCCACTAGATGCTCATGATAGGAGAGGTCTTCTTGGAGATCAATGTCTTGGAGGTCAATGGTACGCTCGGGAGTCTTGAAGCACCTCCGGAGCTGAGAAACATGGAAGACATCATGTACATTTGCGAAATTTGGAGGAAGCACTAGTTGATATGCAAGTCCACCTCTCTTGCCAACAACTTTGAAAGGACCAACAAAACGAGGAGCTAGCTTCCCTTTAATTCCAAACCGCTTAGTGCCCTTCATGGGAGAGACTCTGAGATAGACTAGATCATCCACTTGAAAGGAAACATCCTGATGTTTGTTATAATAATAACTCTTCTATCAGGATTGAGCTGCTTTGAGGTTCTCACGAATGACACGACACATTTCTTCTGCTTCAATGATCATGTCATTGCCCAATATCTGACGCTCACCGGTTTCAGACCAGTTAAGTGGGGTACGACAGTTCCTGCCGTAGAGAATCTCAAAGGGGGCCTTGCCTGAGCTAGCCTGAAAGCTATTGTTGTATGAGAATTCAACATATGGAAGGCAGTCTTCCCATTTCACACCGAACAAAATCACACAGGCTCTGAGCATATCTTTAAGGATCTGATTGACTCTCTCAACTTGACCACTTGTCTGTGGATGGAACGCGGTGCTGAAACGGATCTTGGTACCCATAGCAGTCTGGAAGGACTCCCAAAACTTGGAAGTAAAGAGGCTTCCACGGTCCGATGAGATGAGCTGAGGAATACCATGCAAAGATAATATCCTTGACTTATACAACTCTGCAAGCTGAGCTGCCGAGATAGATACTTTGACTGGCAGGAAATGAGCAACTTTTGTCAGCTTGTCGATAACCACAAAGATGGCATCGTTGCCTCTCTTGGACTTGGGAAACCCAATGACGAAATCCATCTCCACATGATCGAATTTCCACTCTGGGATAGGCAAAGGCTGAAGAAGACCTGCTGGACATTGATGCTCTGCCTTCACTCTACGACAAACATCACACTCGTTCACGAACTGAGCAATTTCATATTTCATGTGAGTCCACCAGAAGGTTTGCTTGAGATCCTAATACATCTTGGAACTGACTGGATGAATGGATAGAAGAGAATTGTGTGCTTCATCCATGATAACTTTTCTGAGATCACCTTTTGGAACCACAAGACAGTCCTCAAAGAACAAGGTGTCTTTGTCATCAACTCGAAAGCACTTATACTTCGGAATGCCCTTGGCCACACCTTTCTTCACCTTCTTCACAATAGCGTCCAGAAGCTGCGCTTGGTGAACCTGATCTTCCAGAGTTGGAGAGACTTGAAGATTGGCAAGAAATCCTTGCAGAATCATTTGAAGGTTGAGCTTGCATAAGGCTTCACAAAGCTCGGTTTGAAGAGGCTTCAGGATGAGACTGTTGCAGTATGCCTTACGGCTGAGCGCGTATGCAATGACATTTGCTTTCCCAGGAGTATACTCAATGCTTGGATTGAAGTCCTCACGCATTTCCACCCAATGAGACTGCCGAAGATTAAGATTGGGTTGAGTGAAAATGTACTTCAAGCTCTTGTGGCGGTGTACACCTCAACTGGTCTACCCAAAAACAAATGCCTCCAAGTCATTAGAGCATGCACAACTGCCGCCAACTCGAGATCATGAGTGGGGTAGTTCTTCTCGACAGGCTTCAACTGACGCGAGGTATAAGCAACAATCTTCTTATCTTGCATGAGAACACCACCAATACCTTGTAGAGAAGCATCATAGAATACTTGGAAAGGCTTTGATTGCTCAGGAGGAACAACAATTGGACCTGAAGTCAGTCACTGCTTGAGCGTATTGAACGCCACATTACACTCAGGAGACCAAACATACTTGACACTCTTCTGGAGGAGATTGGACAGAGGCTTGCAATTTGAGAGAAGTTCTCCACGAATCTTCTGCAATAACTAGCAAGCCCGAGGAAACTCCGAAGCTTCTTCACATTCTGAGGAGGCTCCCACTTCAAGATTGCCTCAACTTTTCAGGGTGCACTTTAATTCCCTCGGCAGAGATCACATGCCCAAGGTACAACACTTCATTGAGCCAAAACTCACACTTGGAAAACTTGGCATAGAATCGATGCTCCCTTAACTTGTCAAGCACAAGGCGGAGATGCTCTGCATGCTCTTCTTCTGTCTCCGAGAACATAAGGATATCATCCAAATAGACCAAGACGAACTCATTCTTGAAAGGAGAGAAAATGAATTTCATCATTCTTGAGAAGGTTGGAGGAGCATTAGAAAGACCAAACGACATGATGATGTACTCATAAGAGCCAAAACTCGTCCTGAAGCGGTCTTAGGAATGTCTTCTTCGCGAATGTGAATCTGATGATAACCCATGCGAAGATCAAGCTTCGAGAAAACCTTGGCACCTTTCAGTTGTTCAAACAACTCATTGATGTTGGGAAGTGGGTACTTGTTTCTGATTGTCTTCTTGTTCAATAGACGGTAGTCGACACAAAGACGGTCCGTGCCATCCTTCTTCTTGACAAAAAAAACACCACAACCCCATGGAGAAGAACTTGGTCTGATCAGACCTAGATGTTCTTGCTCATCTAGTTGCTTCTTCAACTCTTTCAGCTCTTCGGGGCCAAGTTTATAAGGGCGCTTGCAAACCGGTTCAGTTCCGAGCTCGAGATCAATCAGGAACTCGACTGGCCGGTGCGGAGGCATTCCTCGCAATTCTTCTGGAAAGACATCTTCATACTCATTAACCACCAGAATTTGAGAAATCGCCGAGATTTCACCCTTCTCATTAAGAGCAAAGAGACGGATTGTGTCATCGCGAGCCGCGAAAATAATCACATCTTCTGAAGGATGAGTCAGCTTGACTTCTTTTGCTTGACAACCAACATATGCCTTATTCATAGCCAGGAAGTCCATGCCCAAAATGAGGTCAATGTCGGAATTACCAAGAACAATTGGAGAAGCTAGAAAAGAATAATTTCCCATCTTCAGAGAAACATCCGGAACCACCTTGTTAGCGCTCATGAGAGTGCCGGGCGAAAAAACACGCAAAGCCTTACTCAAATATTCAGAATCAAAATCATGCTTGGCGAAGAATGCTTTAGACATGAATGAATGCGATGCACTAGTATCAAAAAACACTTTTGCAAGAATAGAATTAACCAAGAGATTACCCATGATCACTTGAGAAGAATCCTCTGCCTCTGCTACATTCACCATATTCACTCTTGCGGACTTGGGATTATGCTTCACCATTTCATTGCCTGGAGGCCTGACTGGAGGAGGAGCCGAAAGACGCCACTGGTTGCACTTGTTTGCATAGTGACCCTTCTGGCCACACTTGTGACAAGTCACCTCAGAAAGCGGACAAACATTGCCTGGAGGAGGAACAAGAACTGCCTTGGACGCCTGGGGTCTCTGCCGAAATCTTGGGTTGGGTGGGTGGGAAGATCCATGACCACCGAACTGCTTCTGCTGCTAAGGAGGACGAAACGGAGGAGGATTTGGCACCCAATACTTCTGCTGCTTAGGAACCATCTGAGAGCTGGAAGAAGACGAATATGAATCCCTTGAAGGCTTCCTTGAGTTCTCCAACTTGAGCTAAGTTGCCTCGACCTTTAAAGCCATGTTGTAGAACTGATCAAACTCACGAGGCTCTTGAAGAACTAGGCCTGGTAGAAGCTCATCCCTGAGACCACCTCTGAATTGATAGATCATCGCCTTGTCATCTGGAACATCTTGCTTAGCATAGCGGGCTAGATTCTGGAACTTGATGTTGTACTGATAGACAGACTTGCTTCCCTGCTTCAGGTGCCTAAACTTCTCACACATCTCCTCGACAAAGCTTGTCGGAATGTAATGAGCCCTGAAGTCACGACGGAAATCGTCGCAAGTAACAACATGATCGCCCATGGAATCCTTGTACTGCTGCCACCAATCAGCTGCCTGACCCTTGAGATGGAACAATGCAAATCTGACAAAGTCCTCTGGCCTGACATTGCTGCACTCAAAATGCTTACTCATATCATGGGGCCAATCATCAACATCAAAAGCCTGCTCACAACGGGTGAAATACTTGGGCTGGTTGGCAAGGAACTGATTGAGCGTTGCAAACTGAGGTTGATTCTGAAAATTCCCTTGAAAGCCTTGCTGACCTTGATCTCTTTCTTGCAACAGCCTGAGCAACATCTGAGTGTTCGCATTGGTTGGGGCCATCACGGCTTGCCAAGCTTCTGGAGGAGGAGGCGGCGGCGGGGGTGGTGGTGGAACATCAGCCTGCTCCTCACCACGACCCGGATTGTTCCGAGTTGGTGGAGCCATCCTGAAGATGGATAAACACATCAGCACCTCATTGATAAGATGAATTCAATAGCTGAATCAAATTCTTGAAAGAAATTGAACAAATAACATCACAACCTTCCTATTGAAAAATTAGTAAGAATGCTCTCTTCGGTTTATGATAACATCATCAGATAATAGAAGCCACTTACAATAACACAAAAGTATTGAGCTAACTGCTCGGAACAAATGTACATGCCCACATACATCTGAAGAAGATGAACCTCGATGACTACAAGATTTCCCACCTAGGAACCTCCGAAAACTTTTTGGTTATGCAATCCGGTGTGGGGGATACAAGGAGGAAATATCTCACATAACTAGCAATAGTACACCCCAGCTGTATCCATCCTTCAACACATAACCATAGGCTTTTTGCAAATTCATCTAACTCGAATCCTCGAACTCACAATGATACTAAACCATGGTGGTACCCCGGACGCCTCCCTAGTACTGGGTTACTCCGACCTTATCTTACCACGACAAGTATTGAAGTAATTCTAAACACTCTCCGTCTTGAGATATCAAGGAAGCTGAATGATAACGATGTGCCAACATTCCCTGGAGCTTGACTCCCTGGAAGAAATCAAGCTAGACAGGAGGCACCAAGATAGAACCCTGTCACATCGGTATCATATAGACTCCAAAATACTCGCGTGATCCTAATTTTTTTTTGAGCGAGACGAGGAGTAGAATCAAAATTCCTAAGTCAAATTCCTCACTAGAGCATAGAAGAGGAGTAAAAAGAATCCTACTCTCTGATATAACTAGACTCAAAATAGTTTTACTAGACTCGACTCGGCCAAGTTTGATCAAGCAAAGGCTCCTATGGTCGTATGGCTCTGAATACCAACTTGTAACGCCTCGGACACACCCGCCGGTGATCGTTACTCCTGGCGGGATCTAGACTGGCCTCAAAGATCAATACTAGTCTTTTCTACGCACTTTGTCCTCACTCATGCGCACCCGGGAGCAACTTCCCGGTCGGTCATCCATCCTAGAACTACTCCAAGCCAAGCATGCATAACCTGGGAGTTCTGTTCGAATGGACTCCCGGAAAAGAAGGAATTCCTTATTGATATGAGTAGTCTATCATCCCTAATAAGCCAGGCTATCACAGTAATGGAGTCCTTGTAGCTTGCTACGACTTGTCTACACACGTTGATGACAGACACCTGCACTGCTGGGTTATGTATGCATGTCCCTATACGGTTGTGCCACTTGGGTCTATAACTAGTCATGTCGACCCGGGTCCTTTGACATATGATTGCTAGCGATATATTCATATACGTGAGCCAAAATGCTCAAACGGCCCCGATCAAGTTAAGGTGGCAGCCATGGAGATTAACGTGCGTCAGGCCGCAAAGTGATATGATGTGTTACATGCTAGACTTGTATGGCTTAGGATCGTGGTCCCGACAGTGTTGGTATCAAAGCTTGATTACATGTAGGATTACGAATCCAAACTAGTCGATGTTGAGTCTAGAACTACTTTAGTTATATGAGGAATTTGATTGCAAAAGGGAACGTAAGATTATTTTTACTCCTTTCCTCGTGTCATTCTAATTCTGAATCACCCTCTTCTTTATTCTACGGGTTTAAGGATTAGGCTTCTCGTCTATCTATCAGGATGACGAGTTGCTATGTTGGAGACCTATAGGAAAGGTGTTGTCTTCTGAATCGATGTCTCCATAAGAATTCTATTGTTACGTTGTTAGTTATCTTGCAAGTTGCCTCATATTTCGCACCCGTACAACAGTTACGTTGTCCGAGTTATCCAAGGTTGATAACTAATCCGATGCAATTGCAAATTGCTTCCTCTTGTACTGATGTCTTTTGGGCCAGACAAAGCACACTAAATATTGTGTTGAGTTACTCTATTACCTCGATGTCTCTGTTGAAGTGATAGGAAACAAAGTTATTCTAGTGAACCACCCAATAGTCTAGTTGAGTTTGGTGTTCCCAGTGTGATAATTTTGGCCATCGTTATCGAAAGCATCCTGTGATGCTACTTCATCGATAGTTTTTTTATTTCTGGGTTCTTGACCCAAGATTCATTCTTCTTATTCATGTTGATAGTATTTGATCGTTCCTTTAGGATGATTAGTAACCTTGTTATAGCCTCCAAGGTTTGTGGTTTATCAGTCTTCCACTACCATGAACCATCCCCGACAAGAGTTCTTCGTGAAAGAAAGATCACAACATGAGTGCTCATGATGAATTCTCCATTCCATATTGTGGCTCTGCCAGTTCTCTCCTTTCTACATGGGTTATCTAGAGTAATTATGTTGAACTCGTTTGACATGCTAACCTGTGCATCTACAACTCAGATGTCGGGACCCCGATCCTAAGTCATATGATTCCATACTGTAACAAGCCACATCACTTTGCGGCCTCACGCACGGTACTCCACGGCTGCAGCCTTACCTTGGCCGGGACCGTTTGCGTCTTTTGGCTCACGTATGTGAACATGTCGCTGGCAATCACACAACAAAGAACCCGGGCCGACATGACTAGTCATAGGACCCAAGTGGCACATCCGTACGGAAAGAGGCATACATAACCCAGCAATGCAGGTGTCGGTCTCAAGCGTGTGTAGACGAGTCGTAGCAAGTTACAAGGACTCCATTACATCGTGAGACATGAATGTCATCACTACACGTAGACGAGTCGTAACAGACTATAGGGACTCCATTACACTACGAGACATTTCCCCGAAGGGACAGACACAGCAGCAAAGAAGGATACATGCCGGTCAATCAATGTGTCCGGAGCAGTAGCAAGCTACCATGGCTCGATGGAAGCACAAAGAGACAGTTTCCCGTAAAGAGTACTACTAGAGGCACACGACTAGGTGTCGGATCCCATACATACCGTTGCACGCCGCACGTACGCACGACATGCCCGTTATGCATAGATACAACTATGGCATCACAACATAACCATACAACAACATGACTTTTATTTAAAAGGCTCAGAAGAGCCTTGCATAATATGTTCTTACAGATAGGGGTCACATGACCCGACACTCAAGTTATACAAACAAGTTCATACAAGCCAGCGGAAACTTAGAACTATCCGAGTACGGACAGTGAAATGAAAAGAGGGCACATGGCCTGACTATCTACAGCACGCCACACGGCACAGGGTCGTAGCTGGGACACCAGCTATTCGGCATCGTCAACGTCTAGATAGAACCCACCTGATGGGTCCTGGTTTTCCTCTGCAACATTAATTAAGCAAGGATGAGTACAATCGTACTCAGCAAGTCTTTAAAACAGACCTAGTCTAGTTATGCTCATGTATCAACAAAGGGGTGGAGGATTTTATGCAAAAAGCCAGCTTTGACTCATGGCTAACCTACACTACTCAGTTTTACACTCTTTGTTACAATTTTACTTATCGCACACGAGTCCACTAACTCCATCTCAATACACCACCATGGACTCACCTTCCCCTCCCGGAAGAGTGCCATCCACGGTACTCACACTTGTCTTGAGATTTTTAGAAGTATCCATTTGATTATCTATGAACAGCATAAGTTCTCCAAGTAGTCCATATCCACGGACGCGGCTATTCGAATAGTTTCATAACCCTGCAGGGGTGTACTTCTTCACACACGCTCTCGCCACTTATCGATGTGTGCCATAAACCATGCACCTCGGCAACCTTCAAGCGGATGCCTAGCGAGGGAGTCGGCCACGACCGTCAATCACATAAGACCTCTAGTCCAGGCTACCGCCTATTTGAGACTGACCCACATGGAAGTCCGGCCGAAGTTTCCACTACGGTCCCAAACGATGTGCGCAGGGTTCCCAAGCCCACCATTCGGGTGACCCTTGGTACACCGTGCCACTACCTACCGCGTCGTAACCCACCCCGAGGGTCAGCGCTACGCACGGCCTCCAGCATGCTATAAACACCAGAAACTACTTGCAATACCTGGACCAAAGACTAAGCGACTGATAAGTTGAGCGGGGTCATATTTCAGGGCCCAGCATGTGGTAGTATCTCGTCTTGGATCTCAAACACAGAACCCAGTTCCTAAGAACGGTCTCAATGAGACAACCCACTATGTACTCCTACATAGCCTCCCATCGCCACCTTTTACCAAAACGGATTCGTTATGAGCTCAACACATCAGAACATCACAGTTTCACTCTAACTCATCACCCAGATGAATCAGACCTGACACAACTCTAAGCATAGCAGCATGGCATGAAGGTAGGCTAAGCACATCACGGCACAAGCATCTACCAGGTATGCTAGGTTGCAAGGTGTAGCTATTTACTGTGACAAGATCAGGTCATGCATAAGAATAGGATCATCTACCGGGTATGACTGACATGTGATCGTTTGTCCTAATGCAATAATGAGAGCAGGAGCGAGAGAATGGGATGTTATCGGAATGATCAATGGGGTTGCTTGCCTTGCTGAGTTGCGGAAGAGTTCTCTCCTTCGTCGGGGTACGGAGTAGTATCGTCTGGATTCGGACCTACCGCAATGCAGATAAGAACAATCAATACAAGCAAATGCGACAATATGATGCATGATCATGGCATAGTGGTATACATGGGTGAGCTAATGTGAATGGTGATCATGTCTATTTAATTCAGATTTGAATATAGGTTCCAAGTTGTCCTCATTTCAAATTCCATATAATGACCTAATGCTAAAATGTCCAAGTTCACCTATTTGGGTTTCTCTATCATGCATGAGAGTAGCACCATTGGAGTCATTGGATTTTTCTGATAAATTTTCATATATAAATTATTTTCATCTGACTTACAGATTAATTTATATGATTTTTCAAAGTTTTAAACATTTTTTGGAATTATTTTAAAATAAGAAAATGAGTTATGACATAAGCATGATGTCATGATGACATCAGCTGGTCAGCTGACTCGGCCCAGAGTCAAACCTGACATGTGGGGTCCACATGTCAGTGTCTGGTTAGTTTAACTAACTAATTAAAATTAATCCTAACTAATTAGCAGACCGGGGCCCACTTGTCAGTGTCACATTAGTTTAACTAAATGATTTAAAGTAATCCGTGATTAACTTAACTAATCTGGACAGGGGCCCCACCTGTCATTGACTCATAGAGTCAAGCCAGGGGTCCACCCGGGTCAAACCCACCGGAGTTGGCCGGCGGCTTGACGTCGGTGACCTCCAGAGACGGCGGCGACCGTCGGTTTTTTTCTACAGGGGGTTATCTAGCGAGCTAAGGCCACTGGCGAGTAGCCCACGCACAACCGCATCCATCTGGAGCCGCAGGAGGTCACGGGGTCACCGGAGCTCGCCGGAAACGAGCTCGTGGCGGCGGCCGGAGCTCGGGTTCGGACGCAAACGCGACACAGGGCACGGAACGACCGGGCGATGGGTTCTACGAGCTCCTGGGAACTCCAGGAGTTCATTCATGCACACGCGCGTGAGCTTAGGGGTCTGCACGCACGGCGACGACCGACCACGGCAGCGAGGTGGATTCGGGTCCGACGGCTAGGCTAGCTACGGCGCGAGGAAGAGAGGGGGAACGCAGGGGGAAGGAGTAGGAGCTCACTGTGGATCCAGGGAGCTGGTCAGTGGCCTCGGGGGCGGTCGGAATCGACGGCGAGCCTCGAATTCCCCTCCGGCGACCCGAGGAGGAAGAAGACGGCGCGACGGTGATAGAAGCCCTCCGGCGATGCGTGGCTTGTCTGGGAGGTGGAGGAGGTCCGGGCGGAGCGATTGGCTGGCTCAGGAGGGCTCGGGGTTGGCTAGAACGACGACACATCGGAGAATCGTGGGTCGGCCATGGCGGAGCCGAGAGGAGAAATGCGAGAGAGAGAGAGAGAGAGAGAGAGCGGGAGAGAGGAGAGTAGAGGACACGGCAGCAAGGAGCTCCACGCTGGCACTCGCGGAGGTCTCCACGACAACCAGGCAGGCAGGAGGTGGCCGGCGCGCGGCGACCACGCGCACGGCGTCCTCCTGGCGCGAGGTGGACGATGACTGGCGTCGGCTCGCTCCTGGGCCGGGCCTGCTACAGTGTTGGGCCACAGGTAAGCTCTTTCCCCCTTTTCCTTTTATTTCTGTTTCCTGTTTTCTAATATTTGTTTTATTTCCTATGCAGGTTCAAATGACTTTTCAAAATGATCCCAATATTTCCTAAAACAAAGTTTAGATATTTCAAACTTGTACTAAAAGTTTCAAGTCATTTTGAAAACAAGAATAATGGTAATGATTTATTTATCTTTTTTAGAGGTGTTAAACATTATTTTTAAATTGTTTCTGTGGTTCAAATAATTTAAATGATCCCTGTTATATAATTGTCCAATTTAATCAGACTTAGGGAACATTTTTGAATGGCATTTTGGATTTGTTGAAATTTCATTTATCTAGAAATCCTATAATTCATTAAGTGGGTGGGGTTTTCTTCTTCTCGCCATTTCATATTGATGCATAGATGATGA
The DNA here is from genome assembly GCA_022496015.1 of Hordeum marinum. NCBI lineage: Eukaryota > Viridiplantae > Streptophyta > Magnoliopsida > Poales > Poaceae > Hordeum > Hordeum marinum. Next base: position 207,936,269 of record CM039675.1, on the reverse strand, counting down.
TGATGATGCAAACACATTACTAGCCTATGACTCTTACTAGGGTTGTGACATCAGAAAAATCACGTGCTCTTGAGTTGTCCCTCTTTAATTGTATTTTGACGTTCGGCTATCCGTGGATAGTCAAGTGTAGTTGTGCATAAGTGTTCGCTGATGCCTATTATTCTTGTGGTCTGTCAAGCCATTCTATGTCAGAATGACTAGCAGAAACAAACTCTGGTACCTCATCCATTTCTATGATTGGGTCAAAGCAGTTGCATTCCGTAGATCAAACGCCAATTCAGATTTTTCTTTGATGCACCTTGAAGTATTAACCTCTTCAGGTCAAGATTGTCATGAGAATTGCACAACCTCTTATGAGCTCGTGCTACAATGATACTTCCCACCATCATTGTTCATTCCTCGGTCTCTATGTTGATTGTAACCAGAACACCGACAAGTGAACCATGATGTGTGAAATCAATACTCCTAGTAACCCTATTTGTTGGTAGTTAATGGACAATAATTTCATTCTTGGTGTGTTGGTTATTGAATCATAATTCTAAAGATTGACCATGCTACCTATGTCCATTTTCATGGTGCACTCTTTGATCAATGAGTTAGGATTGCATCAATCCTTTGCTCTTTTGATCACATCATCTTGCCCTGAAAAGTAAGATTGTTCTCGAGCTCAATAACATATTGGTGGTTCACAATTTTTCGAATATCTTCTCAGATGTATTACTAGGTTGTTCCCTCATAGTTAGGTTGAGTTCGTCATCAAGTTGGTTTCACTATAAACCACCCCTTCTCCAAGCCTCTGTGTTAGATACCCCCTGAGCTAGTTGGTTAAGCTATACAACAACTTGGAGAGCTGGAAGATAAATGCTTCCTTTGACCTAGTTCATTCCAAAAGAATATCTACGTATGTGTTTGTGTGTGTAGAAGAAAGATGATATCCATATCGGTTGATCCTTGTGATCAATTGTTGTATTTATTGTCTTGTCCAGTCTTAGATTTGAGTATGGGTTACGTCAAACCAAAATTAGAACCAAAGATCATCCTAATGTTATTTTTACTCGTGGATGTATCCTCAAGCATACACCATTATATCTTTTGGTCTAACCAATGCTATCACCTTGTTCACATAATTATGGACTTCCATCTTCATGGAAACCTTGAGGAACTATTGTTGAGCCCATCGACAACATTGTTTATACTCTTCATGATTCATGATGAACATAAAGCTAGTATTGGAATCTTTGTAGGCGATATCTTTGTGTTCCGTACATGAAGTATATGTTTGGTGTAAGAAGTAACTTACTCAAAGTTTTACGTGCATTTGGTGCAAGTTGCCGTCGCGACTTTGGGAAAAGTTATTTTGTCTCCTCTAGAATCATCCCAAGCCAATCATGTATGTGTGAAGTATTCTATGGCTTGGTAGGCTCGCTACGTCCATTTTGTATGAATCTCCTAGCACAACAAGCGACTAATTGATTTAATCAAGGAAACAAAGTTAAGTGTTAATCCTGAAGAGCTTAGACGGACGTGCAAAATACTTCGTTACCCCCAACAATGGTTCCATCCAGCACTCAATAGTGTTTTGTTTTAAGCCTTCCAAATGACCACAATTGTCTTGGACACTGTGTTTATGTGGGTCTTGTAATCCAGCTCATGTTTTGGGTTTGGCTTCCGCAGTTCATTTCTCAAGAATCCCGCAATATCATCTCATCGATTTGTGTTGCGAGCTCTCCTTTCAAACATGCTAAATCAGAACCATCTTGTCACATCCCTAGCTAGATGTCATAGGACAGCATGTGTGTGCATCATGTTTCAATTTTGCATCAACATGAAATGGGGATTAAAAGAAACCCCAAGCTCACATTGGAATCAAATTAATTAAAAGTTGGTGAAAACTCAACAAAGTCAAAATGCCCATACAAAATGTTCCCTATGTCTGATAAATATGAACATGAATATATCAGGGGCCATTTTAAATATTTGAACAGTTATAGCAATTTAAAAATAAATAACAAAGCCTCTGAAAATGCCAAATAAAGCATTATCAATACTTTATATTTCAAAATATCCTGAAACTTTTTATTGGAGCTTGAAATATTCAAACTTGATATTAGAAAATATTTGGGATATTTTATCAAAGCATTTGTACCTAAAAAAGAAATAAAACAAATGTCAGAAATACAAAATCAGAAAGAAAAGAAAAGAAAAAGGGCAGAGGCCCAAGGGAACCGGCCCACTGGCCCATGGCCAGTCATCCCTGTCCTCTCGCCACGAGGACAGGGGCGTGCGCTCGCCGCGTGAGGGCACACGCCGGCCACCTCGTCCCTGCCTGGCTGCTGGCCTGGAGGGCTCGGAGAGCGCCAGCACGAGCCTCCTCGCCGTGGACTCTTTCTCCTCTCCCTCTCCCCCTCGCGAGCTCTCTCTCTCGCTCTACCCCTCTACCCGCCATGGCCGAGCTCGTCGCCGCCGCACCGCCATAGTTCTAGCCACCCCCGCGCCCTTCTAAGCCCCCAACAGCCCCGCAGTTACCACCTTGTCCTCCCCGTGAAGCCAGTCGACGCTGGGAGCCCTCCACGACACGCCACCGCCGTTTCTTCCCCACCGGCCACCGGAGCTCCACCTAAATGATTCGCCCCGTCCGGACCTCCCCCGACCACGCCATCGCCTCTGTTGGAACCACGGTGAGCCGCTGGTGCTCCTCCCCTCTCCCCCTGCTTCCCCGTGCCCTCTAGCGCAGTAGCCGGTCCTGCCCAAGCCGCCGCCGCCGCCAAGCTCGACGTGGCCGTCGTCTCTAGCGACCCCGAGCCCCCTCTGCTGCTTCGTTAGACGTGTGCATGCGCAGGCTATCTTCTGGTGCCCTCCGCGTGCCAAATGGCCACCGGATGCGCAAGTCCGGCGAGTCGTCGCCGTGTTTTTGGTCGCCGCCGGCTAATTAGCCCCCCAGTCACTGACCAGTGGGCCCCCGATGCGGGTCAAACCCTGGTCGGTACGGGGATTAGTCCTGTGTCGCTGACGTGCGGGCCCCGCACGTCAGGTTTGACCTGGACCGGTCAGCTGACCTGCTGACGCCATGATGACATCAGGCTGATGTAATAAAGGAATTTCTAGTGTTATAATAATTCCGGAAAATGTTTAAAACTTCAAAAATTCATATAAATTCATCTGTAACTCAGATGAAAATAATTTATATATGAAAATTTATGAGAAAACCCTAATGAATCTAATGGTGCTATTATCATGCATGTTAGAGCAACCTATGTACATGAACATTGACATTTACTAATAGGTTAATATATGGAATATGAAATGGAGATTGATTTTGAACCTATATTCAAACTCACTTCAAACTAACTTGGACAATAGTTGCACTAGCCCATCCTTATATGCTACCATGTCATGATCATGCATCATATTGTTGCACTTGCGTGTATTGATTGATATTTATCCGCATTATGGTAGGCCCTGCTTCTGAGGATACCCCCGAGTATTCCAATGAAGGAGAGAACCTTTCCGCTACCCAGCAAGGCAAGCAACCCCCTTTGATCATTCCGGTAACATCCCACTCTCGCGCTCCTGCTCTTGTTTATTGCATTAGGACAAACGTTCACGTGTCTGTCATACACGGTAGATGAACCTATTCTTTTGCATGACCTATCATTGTCACAGTAAATAGCTAAACCTTGCAACCTAGAATACCTGGTAGATGCTTGTGCCATGATGTGCTTAGCTTACATTGCCTACTACGCTTGCTTTACTTAGAGTTGTGTCAGGTCCGATTCATCTGGGTGATGAACTAGAGTGAAATAATGATGTTCTGATGTGATAGGCTTAAGATGAAACTGAGTTGGTAAAGGTTGCGATAAGAGGCTATGTAGGAGTACATAGCGGGTTGTGTCATTGAGACCATTCTTAGGAACTGAGTTCTGTGTTTGTAATCCAAGACTAGTTACTACCACACGTTGGGATACTTAATTGACCCTCTCGACTTTTCAATCGCTTAGTCCTTAGTCTAGGAGTTGCAAGTAGTTTCTGGTGTTTATAGCATGCTGGAGGCCGTGCGTAGCGCTGACCCTAGGGGTGGGTTATGAAGCGGTAGGCAGTGGCACGGTGTACCAAGGGTCACCTGAATGGTGGGATTGGGAACCCTGCGCACATCATTTGGGGCCGTAGCGGAAACTTCGGCCGGACTTCCGTGCGGGTTCAGTCTCAAATAGGCGGTAGCCTAGACTAGAGGTCTTATGTGATTGACAGTCGTGGCCGACTCCCTCGTTGGGCTTCCGCTTGAAGGTTGCCGAGGTGCATGGTTTTAAGAGCATATGGCGATAAGTGGCGACAGCATGTGTGAAGAAGTACACCCCTGCAGGGTATGAAACTATTCGAATAGCCGTGTCCTCGGATATGGACTACTTGGAAAACTTATGTTGTTCATAGATAATCAAATGGATACTCATAAAAATATCAAGACAAGTGTGAGTACCTTGGATGGCACTCTCCCAGGAGAGGGAAGTGAATCCATGGTGGTGTATTGTCATGGAGTTAGTGGACTCGTGTGCGATAACTAAAATCTAAACAAAGAGCTAAAAATGGTGTAGTGTAGGTTAGCCATGAGTCAAAGCTGGCATTGCTGCCTTAACTCCATGTTGCATATGAGACCCATGACCCATCACGTGGGTTCTATCTAGATGTCGACGATGCCGAATAGCTGGTGTCCCAGCTATGACCTTATGCCCTGTGGCGGGCTGTAGATAGTCAGGCCATGTGCCTTTTTACCCTTTCATCTGTCTGTACTCAGACAGCTTATGCTTCCGCTTGGTTTGTATGACTTGTTTGTATGACTTGAGTGTCAGATCATGTGACCCCTATCTGTAAGAACATGTTATGCAAGGCTCGTCTGAGCCCCTTAAATAAAAGTTGTTGTATGGTTATGTTGTGATGCCATGGTTGTATATATGCATATCGGGCATGTCGTGCGTACGTGTGACGTGCAACGGTATGTATGGGATCCGACACCTAGTCGTGTGCCTTTAGTAGTACTCTTTACGGGAAACTGCCTCTTTGTGCTTCCATCGGGCCTTGGTAGCTTGCTACTGCTCTAGACACATTGATTGACCGGCATGTATCCTTCCTTGCTGCTGTGTCTGTCCCTTTGGGGAAATGTATCGCAGTGTAATGGAGTTCCTATAGCCTACTATGACTCGTCTACGTGCAGTGATGGCATTTATGTCTCACGACGTAATGGAGTCCTTGTAGCTTGCTATGACTCTTCTACACGCGCTTGAGGCCGACACCTGCATTGTTGGGTTACGTATGCATGTTTCCGTACGGATGTGCCACTTGGGTTCTATGACTAGTCATGTCGTCCCGGGTTTTCTGTCATTTGATTGCTAGCGACATGTTCACATACATGAGCCAAAAGATGCAAACGGTCCCGGCTAAGGTAAGGCTGTAGCCGTGGAGCTTATCGTGCGTGAGGCCGCAAAGTGATGTGATATGTTACAGTATGGATTCATATGACTTAGGATCGGGGTCCCGACAGCGTTGGTATCAGAGCCTGACTGACTGTAGGACTACCAAGCCAAACTTGTCGAAGTTGAGTCTAGAAACACTATAGCAAAGCAGGGGAATTGATTGTGGAAGGGAACGTAAGGCTCTTTTTACTCCTATTCCCAAGTTATTCTATTCTGAGTCATTCTCATCTTTTCTACGGGGATAAGAACTAGGCTTCTCATCTATTGCTTAGGATGACGAGTTACTAACCATGGACTAATAGCTAGCTTTTTTGCAAGTGTATGTCGGTACTTGAGTATTGTTGGTGTGACAAATAGATGGAGAAGAGATTTGAATCTAGAAAGTCGAGTGGTTATGTCTTTCCATTCTTTTGCAGTTGTCTCAAAATCCTTTTTGAGCAATTACAACTATTATGCTGTCCAATTTCTGCTAGAGTCTCTAATGTCTTTGCATCATTCTCTGTTTCAGATGCCCCCTCATCCTTCCCGTCAGGTGGTCCGTCTTAGCAGGTGCATCAATGTACCGGGTCACACGGCCATGTTGGTTAGAGTTATGTTGGAGGCTGGCTACCATTGGTACCCAGAGTAAACAGTGGAGGAACAGTATCGAGATTTCAACCAGAGCCAGTATCTGTGTACTATTAAGATTTATCCTTCATATCCTAGAGCTACAGAGCCGCTTCACTGGACTTATGGACTAGGTTTCACCATAGACATGGCAGTTCAGGAGGTCGCCTACACCATGTTGACTATCATGAGGTTTCACCATGGTCCGCTTCAGAACACAGAGTTTTGTTATGTTCCTGCTTCCATTGGAGGAGAGGATGGCTATATTAGCGCAGCCTACTATGATCATTCTCATGAGGACCCTAGGCTACAGGTGACCGCTCAGATGTTGGAGAATAGGGATCGTGATGCACGTGCCCTTCGCATGGAGCTTTATGCTACTCGTGCACGTGTTTGGACAGCCCTGATGCAGTTGGCACCTGTCGTGCAGACAGGCTATGGAGATTTGGAGATGCCGAACCCATCGCGGACTCATCTGCCAACACACATAGACTGGCCCGATATTGGAGGCATCACCCCTCTTCGAGGACCGCTGTTGCCGCCAACAAGGGGACCAAGGCCACATCTGTGTCCTTACGGTTTACAGGGATCATAGGCTAGAGTGTTTCCGGATCCTCAGGTTCAGCTCCTGGGTCACGGGGGTAACCTGTATGAGGCATTCTACGGTGATGCTTGAGTGCGTGGATGTTAGTACTAGTATGGTAGTAGTCGTATCGCCACAGTCCTGCGTGTCTTGTGGGAGGTTGAGAGTTGAGTTCCGGAGGTGTAGATAGATAATGTATAGGAAGCTTGTAATGCCTCCGATGAGTTGTGTCATCTCTCTGTAGTTTGTATTCAGCTTGGGCTTGTACCGAACTTTGTCATGGTGTGTATGAATCATGGTGTTCATATGGCAATTGTTATTACCATGTTGTTTGGGTGTTACCATACATGCCATGTTGTCCAGTACATTCCTTATCTCATGTCTTAGAGTTGATGTCCTCTATGGCTAAGCTGTGGGTTTGTTTTCCCAGGATGGTGGCAACTAGGAATAACCCCATGCCTGCCCCTGATCAGGGCGAGGGAAGCCAGCCAAGGCAAGAGAACCTGCCACATGCGCCCTCTTTGGCAGAAGTGATGCTTGAAGCTGAGCGGAACAAAAGGAGACCAACAGGCTGCTCCAACGAATTGAGCAGAACGCAGGGCATGCTCCCCACAATGATCACAATGATGGTGTGTCCCTCGGTGACTTCGTCAAGCTATGCCCACCCAAGTATCATCATTCGATCGACCCACTTGATGCAGATGATTGGCTGACCAGCATGTTCGGTAAGATCCGAGCTGCCAATGTATCCAAGGCCAACAAGGTGACCTTTGCTACCTACTTTCTGGAAGGACCCGCCAATCTGTGGTGGGAAAATTATGAAGCCATGCGTCCCGCAGGCCCCACACCAACTTGGGCAAAATTCAGCGCGGCATTCCGTACCCATCACATCCCGGAAGGGCTGATGGATCGCAAGAGAGAGGAATTTTGTGCTTTCACCCAGGGAAGACTGTCCGTGGATGCCTAGGTTCAGCAATCTTGCTCGTTATGCTCCGGAGGAAGTTTCAACCGATGCCAAGAAACTGGTTAGGTTTCACAAGGGACTTAATCCCGAGCTCCGTCGAGATCTGCGGCTGCATGAGTGCACAACCTTCCAGGCTCTCGTCAACAAGGCTATCAATGCCGAGTCTAGACAGACTGACTATGAGGCCACGACGAAGCACAGCCGTGACTTCAGCCCCGCATCTGGCTTGGGCTCCAACAAATGCCGGGTGTGGGTGCCCAACACAGCTCTGCCGCCAAGGTACACCGCGAGGCCATCCTTCCAGGCGCCTCGTCCAACTCAGCCCAACCCTCCAGCCAGGACATTTGGAGGTCCTCCTGCCAATGTTACTCCCCGTGCCACCGTAGTCTGCTACAAATGTGGGGAACTAGGACACTACTCCCATGAGTGTCCTCAGAACAATGCCAAGCCGGCTAGACGTGGGAAGCCGGGAAAAGCTTTCTATGTGAAGCTAGCTCCTGCTCGTGGACGAGTGAATTATGTTTCTGCTGAGGAAGCCCTTGAGGATCCTGATGTTATCATAGGTACACTCCTTGTCAATAGCCATCCAACATCTGTTCCATTTGATACTGGGCATCTCATTCTTTCATCTCAGAAAGTTATGCACAGTTGCATAACATGTCTTTTTGTGATATGCCTACTCCTTTAGTAGTTCAGAATCCTGGTTCAAAGTGGCAAACTTCTAGAGTGAGCCATGATAATGATATTCTGGTGGATAGGTTAGTCTTCCTAGCATCTTTGATAGCCCTCAAGTCTTCGGACATCAATATCATCTTAGGCATGGACTGGATGAAAGCCCACTATGCTAAGATTGATACTCATACTAGGAATGTTCGACTTACACATCCATCGGGTGAGATAGTTAATGTCTCCACTCGAAAAGCCAATCGCCAACTCTATTCCCTCAATGCTAGCCCTCTTCCAGAATTAGAAGATATTTCGGTAGTCCATGATTTTCCGGATGTCTTTCCAGAAGAACTGCTAGGAATTCCACCTGTCAGAGATGCTGAGTTTGTGATAGAGCTCATCCCAGGGACTGTCCCAATAGCCAGAAGACCCTATAAGATGGCACCCTTAGAACTAGCCGAACTTAAGATCCAACTCGATGAAGCTTTGAACAAAAGGTTTCATCCGTCCTAGTTCTTCTCCTTGGGCTTGTCCCGTCCTCTTCGTCAAGAAGTAGGATGGATCGGATCGGATGGTTGTCGATTATCGGCCAGTGAATCTGGTCACCATAAAGAACAAGTATCCGCTCCCCAGGGTCAATGATTTGTATGATCAACTCGCTGGATCCTCTGTCTTTTCCAAAATGGATTTGAGGTTGGGATACCATCAAATCAGATTTAGAAATGGGGACATTCCAAAAACGGCTTTTGTTACTCGTTATGGCCAATACGAGTACACCGTTATGTCCTTCGGTTTAACCAATGCCCCAGCCACCTTCTCTCGCTTGATTTATTCGATCTTCATAGAGTATTTGGATAAATTCGTCGTGGTTTACCTTGACGACATACTCATCTACTTGAAGAACGAACAGGAACATGCCGAGCATCTAAGGCTGGTATTGATGAAACTTCGAGAGCACCATCTATATGCCAAATTCTCCAAGTGTGAATTCTGGTTGCCAGAAGTGACCTATCTAGGCCTCATGATGTCTGGTAAAGGTATTGCTATCAATCTCGAGAGAGTTCAGGCCGTCCTAGATTGGACTCAACCTAAATCGGTTAAGCAAGTTTGGAGTTTCCTTGGCTTAGCGAGCTATTGTCGCTGCTTTGTCGAGAATTTCTCCAAGGTTGCGAAACCTCTGACTGAATTCCTCAAGAAAGATAAAAAGTTCGAGTGGACTCCACAATGCGAGCACAGTTTTCAGGAGTTGAAAAGATGACTGACCTCTGCTCCCGTTCTGGTGCCACTAGATTTCTCTAAGGACTTTGTTATCTATTGCGACGCCTCGCGACAAGGACTAGGTTGCATTCTCATGCAAGATCGACATGTGATTGCATACGCATATTGATAGTTTCATCCACATGAGGATAATTATCCAACACATGATCTTGAGCTTGTAGCTGTGGTCCATGCACTGAAAACCTGGCGACATTACCTTCTGGGTAATCATTGCGAAATTTACACTGATCACCAAAGTCTGAAATATATTTTCACCCAGCCGGATTTGGATCTCAGGCAAAGACAGTGGGTTGAGTTGATTACAGATTACGACTTAGGGATAACTTACACCCCAGGGAAAGCCAATGTTATGGCCGATGCACTAAGTCGTAAGTCTTATTGTAACAACCTGATGTTACAACAAGGTCAACCACTTCTCCATGGGGAATTTTGGAAGTTAAACCTTCACATTGTTCCTCAAGGATTCCTATCCAACTTGGTGGCAAAACCTAATCTTAAGGATCAAATAGTAGCTGTCCAAAAGTATGATAAGGGTATATCCCAGATCAAGGAGAATATTGCTAGCGAAAACGCTAAAGATTTCTCCAAGGATGATGAGGGTGTTGTGTTCTTCCAGAACCGGTTGGTGGTTCCCAAGAGCACACGCTTAAGACAGCTGATCATTAAGGAGGCTCATGATTCTCCCCTCACAATTCATCCGGGTAGTACCAAGATGTATCAGGACCTACGCCAGAGGTTCTGGTGGACTGGGATGAAGAGAGAAATTGCCCAGTTCGTTGCTAATTGTGACGTTTGTCGTCACGTGAAAGCAGAACATCAAAGGCCTGCTGGCACCCTTCAGCCTTTAGCTATTCTCGAATGGAAATGGGATAAGGTCAGTATGGATTTCATTACCGGATTTCCCAAGACCAAGAGAAGGAATAATGCTATCTTTGTGGTCATTGGCCGCCTTTCTAAAGTGGCTCATTTTCTTCCTGTTCGGGAGAGTATAACTGCTAGTCAGCTAGCGGAGTTATATGTTTCTCGAATAGTCTCTCTTCATGGTGTTCCGTTGGAGATTAACTCAGACCGTTGAAGTATCTTTACTTCTCGATTTTGGGAAAGTTTTCAAACCGCTATGGGGACTCATCTATCCTTTAGCACTGCTTTCCACCCGCAATCAAGTGGTCAAGTTGAGCGAGTCAATCAAATCTTCGAAGACATGCTCCGAGCTTGTGTTATATCCTTCGGTATGAACTGGGAGAAATGTCTTCCATTTGCCAAATTTTCTCATAACAATAGTCATCAATCAAGCTTGGGCAAAGCCCCTTTTGAAGTTCTCTATGGACGAAGGTTTCGAACACCTCTTAATTGGTCAGAAACTGGAGAGAGGCAACTCTTTGGCCCGGATATGATCCAGGATGCAGAGGAGCAAGTTTGCATTATTCGTGAAAAGTTGAAAACAGCCCAATCTCGTCAAAAGAGCCAATATGATCGCCATCATAAGGCTGTGACCTATGAAGTTGATGAGAAGGCTTACCTTCGGGTTATACGTTTGAAGGGTACCCATCGATTCGGTATCAAGGGCAAGTTGGCTCCTCGTTACATTGGACCTTTTCGCATTCTTGCTAAACGAGGAGAGGTTGCCTACCAATTGGAACTATCGCCGCATCTTTCCAAGGTTCATGATGTCTTCCACGTCTCGCAACTTAGGCGTTGCTTCTCGGACCCTGTCCATGAAGTAGATCACGAAGCGCGTGATCTCCAAGATAACCTTCCATATCGAGAATACCCTGTTCGTATTCTTGATCAAGCTGAGCGTACCACTCGGTGTCGGAACATCAAGTTTCTCAAGGTTTAGTGGTCACACCATTCTTAAAAGGAGGCCACATGGGAAAGAGAAGATCGTCTTCGACTAGAGTACCCCGCGCTCTTCCCGACGACTTCAAAATCTCGGGACGAGATTCTTTTGAGTGGGGGTGAGTTGTCCCATCCCTAGCTAGATATCATAGGACAGCATGTGTGTGCATCATGTTTCAATTTTGCATCAACATGAAATGGGGATTAAAAGAAACACCAAGCTCACATTGGAATCAAATTAATTAAAAGTTGGTGAAAACTCAACAATGTCAAAATGCCCATACAAAATGATCCCTATGTCTGGTAAATATGGACATGAATATATCAGGGGCCATTTTAAATATTTGAACAGTTATAGCTATTTAAAAATAAATAACAAAGCCTCTGAAAATGCCAAATAAAGCATTATCAATACTTTATATTTCAAAATATCCTGAAACTTTTTATTGGAGCTTGAAATATTCAAACTTGATATTATAAAATGTTTGGGATATTTTATCAAAGCATTTGTACCTGAAAAAGAAATAAAACAAATGTCAGAAATAGAAAATCAGAAAGAAAAGAAAAGAAAAAGGGCAGAGGCCCAGGGGGGAACCGGCCCACTGGCCCATGGCCAGTCATCCCTGTCCTCTCGCCAGGAGGATAGGGGCGTGCGCTTGCCGCACGCGGGCACATGCCGGCCACCTCCTCCCTGCCTGGCTGCTGGCCTAGAGGGCTCGGAGAGCGCCAGCACGAGGCCTCCTCGCCGTGGCCTCTTTCTCCTCTCCCCCCTGGCGATCTCTCTCTCTCTCTCTCGCTCCCCCCTCTCTGCCCGCCATGGCCGAGCTCGTCGCCACCGCGCCGCCGTAGTTCTAGCCACCCCCACGCCCTTGTGAGCCCCCCCAACAGCCCCGCAGCGACCCCCTCGTCCTCCCCATGAAGCCAGTCGACGCCGGGAGCCCTCCACGACGCGCCATCGCCATTTCTTCCCCGGCGGCCACAAGAGCTCCACCTCGACGATTCGCCCCATCCGGACCTCCCCCGACCTCACCGTCGCCTCAATTGGAACCGCAGTGAGCCGCTGGTGCTCCTCCCCCTCTCCCCCTGCTTCCCCGTGCCCTCTAGCGCAGTAGCCGGTCCTGCCCAAGCCGCCGCCGCCACCAAGATCGACGTGGCCGTCGTCTCTAGCGACCCCGAGCCCCCTCTGCTGCTTCGTTAGACGTGTGCATGTTAGAGCAACCTATGTACATGAACATTGAAAATTACTAATAGGTTAATATATGGAATATGAAATGGAGATTGATTTTGAACCTATATTCAAACTCACTTCAAACTAACTTGGACAATAGTTGCACTAGCCCATCCTTATATGCTACCATGTCATGATCATGCATCATATTGTTGCACTTGCATGTATTGATTCCTATTTATTCGCATTACGGTAGGCCCTGCTTCTGAGGATACCCCGAGTATTCCAACGAAGGAGAGAACCTTTCCGCTACCCAGCAAGGCAAGCAACCCCCTTTGATCATTCCAAAAACATCCCACTCTCTCACTCCTTCTCTTGTTTATTGCATTAGGACAAACATTCACTTGTCTGTCATACACGGTAGATGAACCTATTCTTTTGCATGACCTATCATTGTCATAGTAAATAGCTAAACCTTGCAACCTAGCATACCTGGTAGATGCTTGTGCCATGATGTGCTTAGCTTACTTTGCCTGCTAAGCTTGCTATCCTTTGTTGTGTCAGGTCCGATTCATCTAGGTGATGAACTAGAGTGAAATAATGATGTTCTGATGTGATAGGCTTAAGATGAAACTGAGTTGGTAAAGGTTGCGATGAGAGGATATGTAGGAGTACATAGCGGGTTGTCTCATTGGGACCGTTCTTAGGAACTGAGTTCCGTGTTTGTAATCCAAGACTAGTTACTACCACACATTGGGATACTTAATTGGCCCTCTCGACTTTTCAATCGCTTAGTCCTTAGACCAAGAGTTGCAAGTAGTTTCTGGTGTTTATAGCATGCTGGAGACCGTGCGTAGCGCTGACCCTAGGGGTGGGTTACGACACAGTTGGCAATGGTATGGTGTACCAAGGGTCACCCGAATGGTGGGCTTGGGAACCCTGCGCACATCGTTTGGGGCCATAGCGGAAACTTCGGCCGGACTTCCGTGCGGGTTCAGTCTCAAATAGGCGATAGCCTGGACTAGAGGTCTTATGTGATTGACGGTCGTGGCCGACTCCCTCGCTGGGCTTCTGCTTGAAGGTTGCCAAGGTGCATGGTTTTAAGAGCACACGGCAATAAGTGGCGAGAGCGTGTGTGAAGAAGTACGCCCCTGCAGGGTATGAAACTATTCGAATAGCCACGTCCTTGGATATGGACTACTTGGAAAACTTATGTTGTTCATAGATAATCAAATGGATACTCATAAAAATATCAAGACAAGTGTGAGTACCGTGGATGGCACTCTCCCAGGAGAGGGAAGTGAATCCATGGTGGTGTATTGTCATGGAGTTAGTGGACTCGTGTGTGATAACTAAAATCTAAACAAAGAGCTAAAAATGGTGTAGTGTAGGTTAGCCATGAGTCAAAGCTGGCATTGCTGCATAAACTCCACCACTCCCCTTGTTGATACATGAGCATGAATAGACTAGGTCTGTTTTAAAGACTTGCTGTGTATGTTTGTACTCACGTTTGCTTAATAAATGTTGCAGATGAGACCCAGGACCCATCACGTGGGTTCTATCTAGATGTCGACGATGCCGAATAGCTGGTGTCCCAGCTACGACCTTATGCCCTGTGGCGGGCTGTAGATAGTCAGGCCATGTGCCTTTTTACCCTTTCATCTGTCTGTACTCAGACAGCTTATGCTTCCGCTTGGTTTGTATGACTTGTTTGTATGACTTGAGTGTCGAGTCATGTGACCCCTATCTTTAAGAATATGTTATGCAAGGCTCGTCTGAGCCCCTTAAATAAAAGTTGTTGTATGGTTATGTTGTGATGCCATGGTTGTATCTATGCATATCGGGCATGTCGTGCGTACGTGTGATGTGCAACGGTATGTATGGGATCCGACACCTAGTCGTATGCCTTTAGTAGTACTCTTTACGGGAAACTGCCTCTTTGTGCTTCCATCTGGCCTTGGTAGCTTGCTACTCCTTCGGACACATTGATTGACCAGCATGTATCCTTCCGTGTTGCTGTGTCTGTCCCTTCGGGGAAATGTCTCGCAGTGTAATGGAGTCCCTGTAGCCTGCTATGACTCGTCTACGTGCGGTGATGGCATTTATGTCTCACGACGTAATGGAGTCCTTGTAGCTTGCTATGACTCGTCTACACATGCTTGAGGCCGACACCTGCATTGTTGGGTTACGTATGCCTCTTTCCGTACGGATGTGACACTTGGATTCTATGACTAGTCATGTCAGCCCGGGTTCTCTATTGTTTGATTGCTAGCGACATGTTGACATACGTGAGCCAAAAGACGCAAACGGTCCCGGCTAAGGTAAGGCTGCAGCCGTGGAGCTTACCATGCGTGAGGCCGCAAAGTGATGTGATATGTTATAGTTTGGATTCATATGATGTAGGATCGGGGTCCCGACACATCCTATCACCAACCAAATTGGAATCTCAGGCACACATGATGCTTGGAACATTTACCAAGAATTATAATATTGGTCTCAATGTATCCTGGTAAGGTGATGTCATGGCTAACACACCTAGCCGGAATACCTATTGTTATCATATCTTATATCAGCAACCCTAGCCACTTTCGCGTGAGGATTTCGTATGACTTATTCTGGAAGTTGTTCCTCATGTACCCTTTGAGATCCCGAAGTCTAAACTTTACTTGATGAGTTAGATATCAATCATTATCTATAATTGGGTTAAGCTATTACATCAAGGAGAACATTAGAAGCGGAGTGCTAAATGTCTCTCTGTCGATCATCCAGATTTCTCGCCCTTGGCATAGCTAAGGTGAAATATGACTAAGTGTTCATCTTACTTTGCATCTGCATCCTCCACCACTATTCATCATGGTACCATGATGTGTTGCCAGGATCCTAGGCATTGATGTCGGTAAGACCTTGATGAATATGGAAATGCTCAAGTTCTTGAGAGCACACTCAGACACTGGGTTATACCGCGACATCAAGTGGAATGTGCATTCTGTTTGCCGAGTTGCGTTATAACTCTAGCTTCCTTTCCAAACTGAGTATGCCATTCTTTCGAATTCCTCCAAACGATCATTTGTGAATTGACTTAGGCAATTATGAAGAGTTTCAATGATCTATGGATCAAAAGTAATTATTTTATCCACTTAAGGTAATAAATCTACGAGTCACCTCTCTTAAGGTGCCTCGTTATTTTATGATGGGCAATTAACTCCTCGCTACTTTGAAACCTCTTCACCATCTGCTTTAAGTGTGGAACTATTGCCTACCAAATAGAACCTCCATCATCAACCTCATTCCATCGTTCTTGATGTATGTTTTCTGTCTCAGCTCAAGAGACATTCTTACGTCCCATTCCATGAGCTGATCATGAGTTGCTCAATCTTTGAGAAGATCGATTCTTGTATGATTTTTCGGTTCCCTTTGCCATTGTGTTCATATGAAGATCTCGAGAGAAAATAGATGTCCAGATCAACATGATGCAGTTAATTAACATCTTTGAGAAGGGCAATTGGATCGTGAAGATTGTGATAGCTATTTTCCCCTTTATCCTCTTACCCTACGCCCGAATCTCTGGATGAGACACTTGTTTAGTGGGGGTGAGTTGTCACAGCCCTAGAGTTTGACTGCAAGTAATTATACTTTTTGCATTTGAAAGCATCGTGCATCATAATTATTTTTCTGAAATTTTAATTAAGGAATTTCCAAAAGCCTCAGAAAATATTTTAGAACTGATCAACTTAAAATTCCTTCAAATGGTCCCAAGGAAATGCCCCCATTTAACTCCAAAAGTATTGTAAAGAGTTAAAGTCCAAACCAATATTGTTGTTGGCTCAAAAGCATTGTTTTGGGGCTTTCAATTTAAACAATGAATATTTGAGTTGGATTTAATTTTTCTATAAAATAATTATAAGTCCAATAAATATAAAACTTTTTATGTGGCACTGGTAAAATCCACTAAAGCTCACATGATAATTTTCAGGTTATGCAAAAAATGGATTAGAATGTTATGTGAGGCGAAACAAACTGCAGAAATATAAAATAGAAACAAATGAAAGAAAATGAAAAAGAGGAAGAGCTTACCTAGACCAGCTGGCGGCCCATCCCACCCGAGCCCCTGTCGTCTTCCTTCCAGCACCAGGAGGACAAGGTGTGTGCCCGGTGTGTGCGACCACGCATCACGCCACCTCCTGCTCCGAAGCGAGGTGATACGGGGCACGACCATTAGTCTTGATTCTTTCACACTTGGAGGAGAAAAGGGAGGAAAATCAGGAGGCAAACAAACACTCAAAGATGATCCTCAAGTCACACATCCACTAGATCCAACAATTCACGAGATACAAGGTTCGAAACCAACAAATGGATAAAAGTATCGGTGGCCTTCCCACTCTGGAGAGATGGACCTTGATATCCACGAGGGGATCTTCCCTTAGAGGGGCCTTGGCATCCGCTTCAGATCTTCTCACGTAGAGGCATCTCACCCCACGAGGGAAGGAAGTAGATGGAGCTATGCTCAACAATGGTCTTCACTAAACATAATCTAACCCTAGCTAGAGGAGGGGGTGAAGTATATATAATATTAGGAGAGAGAGGGGTACATGGGCCAAAACCCGTGGGCCGGCACGCAGACAGGGTCCAGACATCCGGACGGGGTCAGACGTCTGGCGGCTCAGGACGGTATGCACGTCTGGAGGAGGCTGGAAGTCCGAGGGTTCGGTGCGGGTGTGCCTTGGCCGGATTTCTGGACGTGGTCGGACGTTCGGGGCTTGGTCGTCTAGAGGATCCAGTCTTCCGACGTTTTGGAGTGTGTGCATGGGAGCCGGATTTCCGGGATGGCCCGGATGTCCATGCGCTGGAACGTGTCGGTCGTCCGGGCGGCATCGGTCGTTCGTGAGCTGGGGAGTCCAGCTAGCCTTCGGGCTGGGCTGGTCTTCAGGCATTGGACATCCAAGGTCTGCCGGTCGTCTGAGGTTGTCCGGACGTCCAAGAGGTGGGACTTGTCCCCGACTCCTTCCTTGTCCTTCCAAGCTTGACGTCCTTCGCCCCAGCACATGGGAACACACAGAAGTTTTGTCTGAGGTAGTGACCTTGTCTCAAGCAAGGAGAGATGTCACCTCATTTTCGATGGGTCCTCTCGTGGCTTGCGATGTTTGTGAAGGGTCCATGGTGGGGATCATGGGATGCTCCGCATCATCCCCACCCCTTGGGGAAGATCCGCCCTCGGATCAGGATCTTCATAACCATGGAAGGGAGATGAGTCCATGACATTGAAGGTGTTTCTCACATTGCACTTGTCGCGTGGGATGTCGATCATCTAGGAATTGTCGTTGTAGCATGCCAACACTTTGAAGGGTCCATCGGTGCGAGGAGTAGCTTGGACTTGCGCTCGCCGGGGAAACGGTCCTTGCGAAGGTGTAGCCACATAAGTTCATCAACCTTGAACACCATGGGGTGCTTGCTGATGTTGTGCTTGCGGTTACGCGGTACACTTGACGGTCTATTGTTTGACTTGTATCGGCATGCATCTTATTGATGTAGCTTGCCCTTGCTCTTGTGTCCATGTTGATGCGCTCTTGGAGTGGTAGAGGAAGGACGTCCAATGCGGGCAATGGGTTGACGCCGTAGACCACCTCTAAAGGAGACTTTCTGGTGGCGAAGTATCGTGCGCGGTTGTAGGCATACTCGGCGATGGGGTGGGAATCTTCCCATTCCTTGAGATTCTTCCTGATCAACACACGAAGGAGAGTCGAGAGCGTCCGGTTCGTCACCTCCATTTGGCCATCGGTTTGTGGGTTATAGGCCGAAGAGAATAGTAGCTCGATCCTGAGCTTGGTGCATAGTGTCTTCCAAAAGTAGCTAAGGAACTTGACATCGCAATCCGAGACAATGGTCTTGGGCACTCCATGTAGCCGTAAGATGTCCCTACAAAATAGATTTGCAATATGTGAAGCATCGTCAGTCTTATGGCATGGAATGAAATGAGCCATTTTGGAAAAATGATCTACAACAACAAACACGAAATCATGGCCATATTTAGAGCGTGGCAAACCAAGCACAAAGTCCATACTAATGTCTTCCCAAGGTTGAAATGGTATAGGAACAAGCATGTAAAGACCATGGGATTGAGCTTTTGACTTAGCTTTGCGACATGTAGAGCATCGGTTGGTGAAGCGTGCAACATCTCAAAACATCTTTGGCAAAAAGTACTTGTTTGAGAGGGTGGCATATGTCTTGTCGTGTCCAAAGTGACTGATTAGTCCTCCTCCGTGAGCTTCTTGCAAAAGCTACAAACGAAGAGAAGACTCGGGTATACAAAGTTTGTTAGCATGCATAAGATAGCCATCTTTCATGTAATAAGTTTCCCAACAAGGTTTCACTTGGAACTTGGTATATGGAGTAGCAAAAGAATCATCATGCTTATACAAGTCTTTGGTATGCTCAAAACCAATAACATTAAGTTCAAGTTGAGTAACAAGCATGCATTTGCGGGAAAGAGCATCTGCCACGACATTTTCTTCGACCTTAATGTATTTGATGACATAAGGAAAAGATTCAATAAATTCACTCCATTTAGCATGTCGTTTGTTCAACTTAGTTTGACCCTCAAGATATTTGAGAGTTTGATCGTCGGTATGAACGACAAATTCATGTGGGCGTAGTTAATGCTCCCAAACATGTAACACCCTCACCAAAGCATACAATTCCTTATCATAAATGGGTTAGTTAAGTTGAGCGCCGGAAAGTTCTCACTAAAGTACGCAATGGGGCACTTTTCTTGCATTAGCACTCCACCTATGTCGTTACCACTAGCGTCACAATGCACATCAAAAGTCTTAGGAAAGTTGGGTAATGCAAAAAAAGGTGCATGAGTTAGTAAATTTTTTAAGCTCAAGGAACGCGTTGTCTTGCGTTGGTCCCCAAATGAAGAGTGCATTTTTATTGACCAAAGCATGTAGAGGAGATGTAATAGTGCCAAACTCCTTAACAAAGCGACGGTAGAAACCGGCTAGTCCTAGGAAATTACGCACTTATTGCAAATTGGCGGGTGTAGGCAAAGTTTTAATTGCTTCAATTTTAGTTTCATTCACATGGACACCCTTAGAGGAAACCAAAAATCCTAGGAAACCAAGCTTTTCAACACCAAAAGTGCATTTTTCCATGTTAGCATATAATTTGTCCTTCCTAAGAACTTGCAATACTTCCCTAATATGTTTAGCATGCTCCTCAAGAGATTCTCTAAAAACAAAGATGCCATCAAAGTATACCACAACACAATATCCAATGAATGGGCATAAGACATGATGCATGATAGGCATAAATGTACCTGGTGCTTGGGATAAGCCCATGGGCATAACTAGCCATTCATATATACCAAACTTAGTTTTAAAAGCCGTTTTCCACTCATCGCCCTCTTGTATGCGTATTGGTAGTAATCACTTTTCAAGTCAATCTTGGAAAATATAGTGGCACCACTAAGTTCATCTAGCATATCATCTAGGCAAGGAATAGGGTGGCGATATATGATTGTTATAACATTGATAGGGCAGCAATCCGAACACATTCACATGATACCATCTTGATTAGGTACTAGGATCATGGGAACCACACAAGAACTTAAACTCTCGCGTACATGCCCTTTATCTACGATTTTTTGGACTTGCCTTCAGATCTCCTTAGTTTCTTTGGGGTTAACACGGTATGGTGCCTCATTGTGAAGCGGCGCTCAGGGTATGAAGTCGATGCGATGTTTGATCCCTCATTTTCGTGGTAGTCCCGGAGGTAGATCATAGGGAAATACGTCTTGAAATTCCTGTAACAATTGAGACAACACCAGAGGAAGATGTTGTGAAGGATTAGTCCGAACGACATCATCCTTGCACACGAGCACGTAGTGAAGAACGACAAATGGGCTCTCACTCGCATCCCTCAAATTTATTTTGGTGGCTAATAGAAGTAGATCTCTCATGTCCCTCGTTGTGGAGTCACTCATTGTTAGATTGTGCCTCTCACTCTCTTTGAGGTGGATCACTCTCTCACTTTTATCTCCATGATGGTATGAAGCTTGCTTGTCGGCGGTCACTTGACTTGTAGACATTGGTCAAAGCACATATTCCGTGCCCTTCATTTTGAAGATATAGTGATTGGTCCACCCATTTTGGAGGACGCCACGGACGAATTTCCAAGGTATCCCCAGGAGTAGGTGGCAAATGGACATGGGAACCGCATAACATTCCATGTTGTCTTCGCAAGCGCCTATCTTGAAGGAAACTTACACCGTGTGATCAACTTTAATAGTGCCGGAGTCACTAAGCCATTGGAACTTGTAGGGGCGCGAGTGCTTCTTCTTGACCAATTGGAGCTTGGGGCATTGGTCTTCACTTGCCAAATTGTGGCAACTTCCTCCATATATGATGACCTTGAAGGATTTGCCTTGGTACCCGCTTTGGTGTGGAAGATGTGCCAACGTTGGTCCTCATCCTCTTGTTGTTGAAGAGTCAAAACCTTGCAAACAATGAGAGAGGGGCTCGGACCGTTGTCACAAAACATTTGTGAATATTCATCTTCATTGACTTGTCGGTGCATGGCGACGTGTTCCAACGCTTTCATCTCGCCATCACTCATAGAGCCATAAGTGCCATCATCTTGAAGAATCATGATCCTTCTTGTTGGACACTGGTAGGTCTTGTGGCCGTGGCCTTGGCACGTGAAACACTTGATGGAGCTTGATTTAGCGGAATCATCCGGTGTCGGTGTAGGGGATGAAGCCCTTGGCTTGGAGTTGCTTGAAGTAGTATGATGACTTGACAAAGTCATCGTGTCCTTGGAACTTGACTTGTCGCCGGTAGATGTTGTAGATTTCATGGTCGAAGGCGTTGTTGTCATAGAACTGTGCGCGCTTGAACCATAGGTCTTGGAAGAGAACTTGGAATACTTGTAGTCATCTTGCACTTGATGTTCCGCCTTGGTTGCTTGATGGACTAGCTCAAGTAAGTTTGAGTATGGTTGGAAGTCCACGATTTTCTTGACTTGGTAATTGAGACCATTCAAGAAGTGTGCCATTGTTTCCTCATCATCTTCCTTAACATTGGCTTGGATCATGGCAATCTCCATTTTTGTATAGTATTCCTCTACGGACTTGGTGCCTTGCTTGAGTAGTTGGAGTTTCCTGAAGAGATCTCAGTTGTAGTGTGTAGGCACAAAGGGAGATCTCATGAGATCCTTCAGTTATTTCCAAGTGGTGATAGGAGGTTCGCCTCTTTTCCTTCTTCACTCAATCACTTATTCCCACCAAATGAGGACATAGTCTTGGAACTCAAGAGAGCCATGGAAATCTTCTTCTCTTCGTCAAAGTTGTGCAAACGGAAAATATTGTCAACGTTGAGTGCCCATGAAAGGTAGTATTCGGGATCGTTGCTCCAGGACAACTTGGGCATGGTGAACTTGAGCTTTCCGAAGTGTTGTTCATCATTGTAGTTCTTTTGGCGATGCCCTTGACAAGGGGAGGTGCATCCATGTTGTTGTCGAATTGATGTTGTGGTTGCCTTTGGGCATCGTCGTCATTGTGCTCGTCGTGATTTGCTTAGGGCCATTGACAATGTCCTCGCGCGTGGTTTCGTCATTCTTGTTGCTCCTCTTGGCGGGCGTCTTCTTCTTGTCATTGTCGATATTCCTCTTGGCGAGCATCTTCTTCTTGTTGTTCTCGCTAGAGTTCTTGCCGTTCACGGTGAGCTTGGAGGTTTTGCTCCTCCAAGCTATGAATAGCTTCTTCCAAGGCTCGATGTGCTTGACGCGATTGTTCATGGCCACGATGTTGTTGTTCTTGGCAACATTGTTCTTTCTCCCAAGCATCTTGATCCTGTTGACGACGACGGTCTCTAGCACGTACGCGATCTTGCAATCCATTTACATGGAATGGATTTAGGGTAGCTTGACATTGTCGACCTTGAGTTGAGCTTGGACCGGAGCATTTGTCTTGGTGATGGACTTGTTCTCGCGAAGGGCTTGCTATGGAAGAGTACTCTAACGAGTGTCGACTTGAGCGCCATCTTGACATAGTCGAAATAGAGGGAGCACGGTTCGCCATTAAGGCCGAAACTCCTCCATTTGGCTTGATAGCTTGGTGTCAAGGTAGTCTCGTATGTGCGCCTCGGATTCATGCAAGTCGGTGGCGAGGTTCTCGATGCGGTCATTCAAGGCGTGTTGAGCTTGAGTAATTGCCTTGTTTGTGCCGAAGAAGTGCAACTTGGTGACGTGGGTTGTTGCACCGTCATCACGCTCCTCAAATGTCGGTTTCGACATGATGTTCCTATCCATATCACTCAAGAAAATATAAGTGGAAGAGTTATAAGGCAAAACAAAATACCATTCCAAAAGTTGACAACGAATCAAGGAATCAAAGTTCAATTGGAAATAGTAGAATTGGTACCGAAGATCGTCCTTCTCACACATGCACAAGTAATGCTTATGGAGTAGCTTGGTTAGGATGGTGGCACAAAATTTCAAGCAATTCGAGAATACGATTCAATAAAGTTGAAACAGATTCGCAAATTTGCATGTAAGACAATGTGCATCAATAGCAATGAGTGTACATGGAAACACAAACATGGATAGATAAGTGGGGGTGTGCAACCAAGAAATGAGCACAAAATGTGGAATCCACGGAAAACGCTCGTGTTGCACAACACTAGAGAGACGCTAGCACGATTGCTCAAATGGGTGCGATACGAACTTGTGCACAACCTATAACAAACAAAACATGTCTTCTTCCTATTCCCGACTTGCTATGTATGTATGAGGCACGAGTAACTCGGTCAAGTGATCCAAGAGGATCAAGTATGATATGAAAATTTGGCGATGCTATTTCTCTTTTGTCCTTGCTTCAAAGCTTTGCTTCTCTTTCTTTTAGCAATGATATTTGGATTTTCACTATGTGGGACGTGCACACTAAGATAGTAATTATGTATGCGGGTACCATGTAACACAAGAGATGATACTAGGGTATATATGCATGCAATTGTAGCTATGCAGAGTATGTATCTCTAAAGTGCACAAGTAACGTAGCCTGGCAGTACTCAATGGCTAGTCCCGATAGGCAAGTAACGCAAATAGGCTCGGGGTAACAATGCAATGGCAAAGGTATAACTTAAGGGTGTTGTCGCGGTTACCGTCCATGCTTGCGGTGTAGTGTCAACAAAGAGTTGGTTGGCAAAGATTCGGGGCGATAATGAGTGGCGATGTTGATGAAGAACCACTCCTAAGTAGCTGAAACACGTTAGGAAGTGGTAGGGTTTGCGACTCGAAATCTCAAGTGCAAATGTGTTGCAAAAGAAATGGTGGAGAAAACAAAATCTTTGGGAAAAATTCAGTTTTGACAGACTTACTCGGACATCCGGGAACGGTCGGTCGTCCGGGGTCCGATCGTCCGGATGTTGTCGGTCGTTCGGCAGCTGTCGGTCGTCTGGAGCCTGCGGGTTTAACTGGATGAACACGAACCAAAAGAAAAATTTCAGGCGAATATGGGGCGATTTTGCGAATGAAAATGATGGGAATTGTGGGGGAAAAGATAGATCCACTGGTCCTCTACAAAATCCACGGATCCAAGTGTAACAGCTCGGGACAGACGCTCCAGAAGATTCCCCTTTTAATTCCATTCTCGTATGTGTTTCGTTTGGTTGTAGAATTCATCATCGCATCATTCATATCATCTGCATGCCATCGTCATGAGTCTTCAAAAACTTGCATTCGTTCGTAGTTGCTGGTTCTCTCCGTTCGTGTCGTTCGCCGTTTCGAGACCAACCACACATGCACACACCCGTGGTATCATTAAAATATAGTTCTTGAAGTGCGGATAAAAATAGTCTCGAATTGGGTTGGAACTTGGTGTGTGGTATGATTATATTGTCGGTTGACCGCTTGCCAAATTTCGTCGCATTTTGAGTTTGTTTGATATCCGAACGGTCGACCATGGCGGCACCGACATTAGTTTATTCGTCGGACGTTTTCCGTGTTTTAAAACTTGTGTCGGGCCGCTCTTGTCCCTCTCTTCTCAAGCCCATAAACATCTACACACCCCACTACCCACAAACCTAAACCCTCTCCTAGCCACCGCTATACCTATTTAATAGCAGCAACCCTAAATTTTAGGACGAATGTCCCATCGTCTGTCCCACCCCGCCGCCACTCTGCAGCCAACCACGCCTCCCGCCACAACCTATCCATCCACCTGGCCTCTTCCTCCTCGGGATCGACCCAAATCGCAGTAGCCAACGGTCGTCCTCCACCCGGGCAACCATCGCCTGAGCTTCCCCGCAGTTGCATCCTCTCGCGAGAGAAGCCCGAATGTCACAGCCACCTTTGATCCTGAGCATCAGGAGCCCCACGACCTGGACCCCCTGCCTCACTTGCTCACAACAACCGAGGAGAGGAGCTCCTCGAGTGCCCACGCCCCTCATCTACTTCCTACCTCGTTGGATCGGTTGCATCAACAACTGGGATCTGCCATGGCTGCGAGCTCTATCGTGCTGCCGCTCCTGCCTTGTTTCGTCGAGGATCCCCTGGTTCCTGCAACCACCGTGCCTCCCCAACATCCTGAGCTAGCCGGCAGCCTGCGACTTCTTGTTGGTGCCGAGTTGACGGGATGCCCACGTCATGTCTCCATCCCTCTCTGCCTTCTCTATCCTTTCCTCCTCAAGCTCCTCCCCAACGAACCCTCCTTCCATCTCCTTCTCTCTCAATTTTGCTCTCTCTCTGTTTCCGCAGCACGAAGGAGATGGCTATGGCACTTCCCCAATGAAGCTTCTTCGCCAGTCACCTTTGGCCCGCCTCCGGCTAAATCCGGTAGCCATGGCATCCTCAGCGACGGACCAGCGTTGCCCCGGCCATTTTCGACCTGCCAATCCTGTTGCCCTGGTCACCTGCAACCTCCGAGCACCTCTGCATCATTCATGACCGCCCATGGAGCTCGAAGCTCCCCCGTTGTCGGCCTCTACACAACGCCTCCACCTCAACTCCAGTGGGATCTGGCTACCTGAGGCTTCCTCTGCCCCATCCCGACCTCGTCGGCCTCCTATGCCTACCCACGGTGTCAGCCAGCCGTGCCGTCGCATCTGTAATCGTGTCCCCAGCCATGGCAACAGAGCTGCTCTGTTTCATTCTTCAGTTTCGTCAGATTCGTGCCATGGTATGATTCATCAGGTGCAAGTCCCTTATTTTATCATAAGGGCATCGTAGCCCAGCTGGTTGTGGCATTGGTGTGCAACCAAGAGATCCAGGGTTTGAGTACCCTCGAATGCATATTTTTCATGCATTTTGTCTCTGCAGCGTACCAGCTTTGGCATATGTTTAATATGTGTTGTAGTCTCAAATGTTATCACAAGCACATGGCTAGCCTAGATGGCTAGCGCCGGCACCCTGCATCTGTGGGGTCTAGTGTGCAAATCCCAGGGGACCCTTGAAGCCTCTACTTTTGATCTATTTTTTTACCATGAGAATTGCATATACATGTTGAAATTGCTCTCAACATTCAAATGGTTTTCCCAATGATATGGACAATGCTTAGAATTAGATCTATTTTCTGTTGGTATAATGTCTCATTTGTTTAGCTATTGTTTTGTCTAGATGAGTGCATGTAGATTGTTTAGGGTCATATGGGATATAAAAACTTTTGATTTTCATAACTATATAATCGTGCATTGATTTAAAATAATTTATATATGTAACATGTTCAGGATTTTGCGTAGGTTAATAATATGCAACTTTCAACCATGTTTAAAAATGTTAAATTGTTGTTTTCTTTAATTTTGCGTAAATGTCATGTTAAAATGAT
Source organism: Hordeum marinum (assembly GCA_022496015.1). Taxonomy (NCBI): domain Eukaryota; kingdom Viridiplantae; phylum Streptophyta; class Magnoliopsida; order Poales; family Poaceae; genus Hordeum; species Hordeum marinum. Next base: position 207,909,884 of record CM039675.1, on the reverse strand, counting down.
TTGTTTAATAACTCTTGAATAATAGCTTCGATTAAAATGTTTTATATATGTAACATGCCCAGAAAAATGTGTATAATAACATGGTGGCATTTATTTTGCTGTTTACCAAATCTAAAATTGTGTTCTAGACAAAACAATAGCAAATTCGAAAATTACATATGGGGACTTTTCGGAAATGTTATTCGTTGTTCCGGCCTCATTTAAAATGCATATTCGTGTAGAACATGTAATATTGTCGTGTACCTAAACGAGAGTGAACTAAATATTCGAATGTGGAGTTTCGTCAATATGCAACCCGTTGCATATTGAGCTTCACTTAATCTGTAGAAGTTGATTGTTGTGGTTTGCCATGTCATGTCTAACATGCATCATATTTGATTGTGCATCATGTCATGCATATGTTGTGGTGTTCTCGTGTGTTGATTGTTTGTTTCGGATTGCTTCTTCTTGATAGAGTTCCCAAAGCGTTCGGAGTGTGAGGATTCGTTCGTCTACTTCCCGGATCGTCTTCTTCATGGATTCGTTGTTCCTCCAAGTGGGATCTCATGCAAGATGACACATTTCCCTAGATACCACTACTATCATTGCTGTACTAGTTTGTCCGCTTTTATTGTTATGCCTCATTACCTACCACTTGTTTGTCAAGCCTCCCAACATTGCCATGAAAAGCCTCTAACCCTCCACCTTCCTAGCAAACCTTTGTTTGGCTATGTTACCGCTTGCTCAGCCCTTCTTATAATGTTTCTAGCTGTAGGTGCAATTGCTTCCATGTGACAACATGAACATTCTTTTGTTATCACAATATTATTGCTATTTCACTTAATGCACTTATATACTTGGTAAAAGGTGGAAGGCTTGGCCTTTTTCTTGGTGTTTTGTTTCACTTTTGCCGCCCCTAGTTACTTGTGTACTAGTGTTATGTTCCATATTGAGCGCTCCTAACATGCTCGGGGTTGTTATGGGGACCCCCTTGATTTTCGTTTTGGGATAAAACTTATCTAGCAAGGCCCAACATTGGTTTTACCATTTGCCAACCTAATAAGACTTGCATAGGGACTTTCCGGGCCCAGTGGATAATTAATTAACAAACCAGGCCAGTGCTCCTCATGAGTGTTGGTCCACCTACCTAGCAGTCGGTGGTTCCACCTCGGGGCAACCCGAGGCATTTTCAGGCTACTATCCACTTCGCATAGACGGATGATGCCCGTGGATAGAGAGCGCACGGCTCTAGATGCGGATCTGGCTCACCGGGAGGCCTTGCTGGATTTTTTTTACCTTTCTCGAATGTCTTGGGTGTGGGATTTCGACGACTCTTCGGGCTATCTCGAAGTTAATATTTTCCATAGGGATTCCGCAAATACTATGGGTGATTCCGCGGTTGCGAAATTCCAACATGGTGTTTGGTTAATTTGTGATGGATGAGTTGGAGCACCCCTGCAGGGTTAACTCTTTCGGAAATCCATGCCCACAGTTATGTGGCAACTTGGAAAACTTGTTTAACACCCAGTCATAACAAACTTGAAGTAAACTCTAATAAAATACAACAACTGTGTGCGTATCCATGACTGTTTCTTCTCGTGAGTCCTTATCCGAGAGAGAACATGGTGGGGCTATGTTTGATGTAAGTAGGTGTTCAAGATCACTTAGTGATCATTACTAGTTCACGTTCGTTATGCGCAGACCACCATACTTTACTTTCTGTATTCGTAAGTTAGCCACTCAAATAAATGCTTAAGTCGCTTGCTACAGCCTCACCACTTAACAATACCTCACCCATTAAGTATTAATAGTATTGATACCCTTGGAAATGAGATTGCTGAGTCCCTGTGGCTCACAGATTACTGAACAACAGTTGCAGGTACATGTAATGCGATGATTTGACATGAGAGTGATGGTTGTCTGATTTGGAGTTCTTCTTCTTCATCATCAATCTAGGATGGGTTCTAGGCGGTAGCCTGGGATAGCAGGTGTCACTTTTTCGTTTGATTTCGTCCATAGTCGGACCCTGCTCTTATGTATGATGTTTGAATATGTTGTTGTATTGATGGGTTTTGATGTAGCTTGTGGCGAGTGTAAGCTAATTCCATATACTCATCTCTTCTGTACATGTACTTGCAATGATATCCATTCTTGCAAAACGACGAGATGCGCTCCTATCCCTATCGAGGCCCTCAAGCCAAAATAAGGATAGGGTCGCTTCTTGGGCATGACAAGTTGGTATCAGAGCCTGTACCGACCTAGGAGCCCCCTTGATTGATCAAACTGGGCCGAGTCGAGTCTAGTGAAAAACTATTTTGAGTCTAGTTATATTGGAGAGTAGGACTCTTTTATTCCTCTTCTATACTCAGGTGATGAATTACGTATTAGGAATTTTGAATCTACCCTCCTCTCACTCAAAAAAATTAGGATCACGTGGATATTTTGGAATATATATGTTGCCGATGTGACAGAGTTCTGTACTTGGTGCCTCCTGTTACCGTGGAGTAGAGCTCTAGAGGATTCTTGACACATCGTTATCGTTTAGTTTCCTTAGTATCTTAGGATGGAGGATCTTTGAAATTACTTCAATACTTCTCGTGGCGAGATAAGATTGGAGTCACCCAGTACTGGGGAGGCGTCCGGGGTACTGCCATGTTTGGTATCATTGTGTTTTTGAGGGTCCGAGATAGATGGAGTTCCGAAGCCTCTGGTTATGTGTCGACGGATGGATACAATTTGAGTGTAGGGCTTGTTAGTTGTGTGAGATATTTTGCCTCCCGGTATCCCCAACACCTGATTGCATAACCAAAGAGTTTAGAAGTTCTTAGGTGGGAATTCAATTAGGTACCTAGGATTATCTTTCCAACAAGTGCATAATGGGTATGTATTTGTTCTAGCTTGTTTCGTCAGCCTCATCCTTTGTTTTGTTTTTGAATATAGTATTCGAGTTGCTTCGATGTCAAGTGGTGATTTCATATTTCCTAAGATGTGGTCTCATATTATGTGGGAATGCTAATTATTTTGCTCAATCAAGTTGTCTTATCAAGTCTTCTCATCCGGTGTGTTTCTCTTCAAGATAATTCTATCCTCTTCAATAATTGCAAGATCAATCCTCATATTTCTTTCCGGTGTTAGTCTCATCTGTTCCAGGTTGTCTTTGTTTTTTCCCACCCTCCCGCCCTTTCTCTTCATGATTAAATTTTCATCCAAGTGTCTTTCCTTTCAATAATGTTTCCGCTATCTTTTCTTCCATTTGTATCCGGTGATTCATTGTGAAGGTCCTCAAGTGCTTCAAGTTCATCGTTCTTTATTCTTGTTTTCTTCCACTGTGGATTCAATTCAAGACTTCGAGGTTCATCATATCCTTTTCATCCTTTAAATGATTTTCCGTGTTGGTAATTCTTATTCAAGCCTCTCTTGTTTATTCCCTCTTTCTATTCTATTCGGAGTGCTAAAGATATCTCAGAAGATTCATGTTTCCATTCAAAGTCTTTTCAATTATTTCGAGGTTCTCACATCATCAAGTTCTTAATTTGTATCGGTGAAATCTCTCTTTCTAAGCAAATACTTCAACGATGGATTTCTTCCAGTGGGCCCATAGCCCACAAGTTATCCCCATGATCTTACCTGGCTCTTCTAATCTTTTCGGAGATGTCCTCAAGTTCTTTTCAATATGATGTAAGAATGTTTTTCATCAGTCATATTCCTTCTCCATGACCGCTTCAAATTATTTTCATCATTGTCCCAACCTTTTATTTATTCATTGTTCTGGAGTGTCTCAGTAATTCATGATGTTGTTTCTCGTCATCATTCTCATCAATGAAATCCGAAGAAGTGTTCCTCTCAAATCTGATTCCATTCTCCTAGAGGTTCATGGTTCAGGTTGTTGTTATCCTATTAAATTCTTTTCAATCATGAGTAATTGCTTCCATATCTATCTGGAGCTTTTCAGAGTTATTGTCATTTTTGGATCCTCCGAAGGTCATCATTTCAGAAGATTTCTTCGTTCTCAACTTTCAGCTTTCGTTCTCAAATTCTTCTCAATTGTTGTCTCTTCGTTCGTCTCTCAAATATTCCGTTGCCTTGTGAAGTTTTCCATTAGGTGGATCATGATCTCTTTGTTCTCATGTTATTCCATTGATTTGCAGTATCCTGATTCATTTCAAATTCTTACCGGTGTTCTCGTGCAAGACTTCTTCAAGTTTGTGATCTCTCTCTCTCATTCTCTTCAATTCTTTCGAAGAAGAATAAGTGGTGCGTGAAATCCGTTGCTTGTCATCAATTTAACTTGATGAACGTTAAGCATAACACAATTATTATTCGTGTTGGTCAAGGTGATCTCAATCCTTCTTCCAGAGTTGTTCATGATATCAAATTATCCATTCTAAGTTGTTCATCTTTTCTTTTCCGGAGTTCCAAGCTTTCTCAAGCATCTCTTCGTGAAGCTTCATCTAAATCTTTGCAACATCATAATATATTATTTTCAACCGCATTCGTTTGATCGTCCTTTCATCCCGGTGTTCGCCAAGAGGTCCTTCATGGTGGTTTGTCAAGGATATAATTCTTCTCGAATTGTTCTTGAAGGTTCTTGTTGGAGGTGCTCAAGTGTTGTTTATCTTGGATTGCTAAGTTCAATTCCTTCTCCATTGTCTTTTGAGATGGTGTTATTAAATTCTTGATTATGAGGAGTCTCGAAGGAAAATTCTCAGGAATTAGATAAGTGAACCCATCTTGTTTTCTCGGAGTTATCTTGGGTTGGTTTTCACCTAAAGCATTTCCTAAGGATAGTTGCCATTATGGTGTTATAAATGATTCAAGTTTTCTCCTCCTCTTGGCGAAAGAAGTTTTTATCTCTCCATTGATCTCAATCAATCAATTGTTTTCCCATTTGTGCCTGGTTATCACTTGATTATTTTGAGATGTTGTCTATAAGCCCACAACAAGCTTATTATTTTCGTTGTTGTTTTTCAATAACTCCATTCAACCATCCTTCTCAAGTTTAATGGTGGTAGAAGTTGTCATTTTTTCTCTGTTCTTTTCTCTCCATAGATATAGTCTATATTCTCTTATTACGGAGGCCTTGTGATGTTGCTCTCCTCAATCTATCATCTTGCTTTGTCAAGATCATGTTCTTTCTTGCTTATTCATTTTACCGGAGTGTTGTGTTCTATTCAAGTTCTTCTATCTTATCAAGAATTGCATCTCTTTCCTACTAAAGTGCTACCAAAATTAATTTTAAATTCTTTCCTGTTTCTCATATCCTTCTTCATCTCTTGCAATCCTTCAAATTCATGTGGTTTCACTCATTTGTCAAAGAAGCAACTAAGTTTTACCTCTTCCACTTGCTATTCTGTTCCCCTTCTCATTCTTAGATCTCGGGAAGAGATCCTTGTGTAGTGTGGGAGAGTTGTAACAGCCCGGGACCGGCGCTCCAGAAGATTCCCCTTTTATTTCCGTTCTTGTCTGTGTTCTGTTTGGTTGTTGAATCATCATCGCATCATTCGCATCATCTATATGACATCATCATCAGTTTATTCGTCAGACGTTTTCGGTGATTTGAAACTTGTTTTGGGTCGCTCTTGTCCCTCTCTTCTCAAGTCCATAAACATCTACATAGCCCACTACCCACTAACCTAAACCCTTTCATAGCCACCGCTATACCTACTTAATAGCACCAACCCTAAATTTTAGGACGAGTGTCCCATCGTTTGTTCCACCCCACAGCCACTCCGCAACCAACCACGCCTCCCATCACAACATACCCATCCACCTGGCCTCTTCCTCCTTGGGACTGACCCAGATCTCAGCAACCAAGGCTCGTCCTCCGCCCGGCCAACCATCGCCTGAGCTTCCCCGCAGTCGCATCCTCGCGCGAGAGAAGCCCGAATGTCGCAGCCACCTTTGAGCCCGAGCATCAGGAGCCCCACGACTTGGACCCCCTGCCTTGCACGCTCGTAGAAACTGAGGAGAGGAGCTCCTCGATTGCCTGCGCTCCTCCTCTACTTCCTACCTCGTCGGATTGGTTGCATCAACAACAGGGATCCGCCACGGCCGCGAACTCTGTCGAGCTGCTGCTCCTGCTCCGTTCCGGCGAGGATCCCCTAGCTCCCGCGACCACCATACCTCCCCAACATCCTGAGCTGGCCGGCGGCCTGCGTCTTCCCGTTGGTGCCAAGCCGATGGGATGCCCGGGTCATGTCTCCATCCCTCTCTGCCTTCTCTATCTTTTCCTCCTCAAGATCCTCCCCAGCAAACCCTCCTTCCATCCCCTTCTCTCTCAATTTTGCTCTCTCTGTTTCCGCAGCACGAAGGATATGGCTATGGCGCTGCCCTAATGAAGCTTCTCTGCCGGCCACATTTGGCCCGCCTTCGGCAGGCGTCGCCCCACCCGTTTTCGACCCGCCAATCTTGTTGCCCTGGTCACCTGCAACCTCCGGGCACCTCAACATCCTTCATGGCCGCCCATGGAGCTCGAAGCTCCGCCGCCGTCGGCCTCTACACGGTGCCTCCACCTCAACTCCAGTGGGATCCGGCTACCTGAGGCTTCCTCCGCCTCATCCCGACCTCGCCGGCTTCCTCTGCCTACCCACGATGGCAGCCAGCCGCACCGTTGCATCTGTAACCGCGTCCCTAGCCATGGTAACATAGCTGCTCTGTTTCGTTCTTTAGTTGCGTCAGATTCGCACCATGGTATTATTCATCTAGCACAAGTCCCTCATTTTATAATAATGGTATCGTGGCCCAGCTGGTTGTGGCATTCGTGTGCTACCAAGAGATCCAAGGTTCGAGTACCCTCGGATGCATATTTTTCATGCATTTTGTCTCTGCAGCGCATCAGCTTTAGCCTATGTTTAATATGTGTTTTAGTCTCAAATGTTTATCACAAGCACATGGCCAGCCAACATCCATGGGGTCTGGTGTTCAAATCCCAGGGAACCCTTGAAGCCTCTTCTTTCCTTCTATTTTTTTACCATGAGAATTGCATATACATGTTGAAATCGCTCTCAACATTCAAATGGTTTTCCCAATGATAGGGATAATACTTAGAATTTGATCTATTTTCTGTTGGTATAATGTCTACATTTGTTTAGCTACTATTTTGTCTAGATGAGTGCATGTAGATTGTTTAGGATGATATGGGATATAAAAACATTGGATTTCCATAACTATATAACCGTGCATCGATTTAAAATAATTTATATATGTAACATGTTCAGGATTTTGCGTAGGTTAATAATATGCAACTTTCAACCATGTTTAAAAATGTTAAATTGTTGTTTGCTTTAATTTTGCATAAATGTCATGTTAAAATGCTTTGTTTAATAACTTTTGAATCATAGCTCCGATTAAAATGTTTTATATATGTAATATGCCTAGAAAAATGTGTATAATAACATGGTGGCATTTATTTTGCTGTTTACCAACTCTAAAATTGTGTTCTAGGCAAAACAGTAGCAAAATCGAAAATTACATATGGGGACTTTTCGGAATTGTTATTCGTTGTTCGGCCTCATTTAAAATGCATATATGTGTAGTTGTGTGTGCTTCACCTTTTGCCATGTTTAACAACATGTAATATTGTCGTGTACCTCCACCTTCTCAGTAAACCTTTGTTTGGCTATGTTATCGCTTGCTCAGTCCTTTTTATAGCGTTTCTAGTTGCAGGTGTAATTGCTTCCATGTGACAACATGGACATTCTTTTGTTATCACAATATTATTGTTATTTAATTTAATTCACTTATATACTTGGTAAAAGGTGGAAAGCTTGACCTTTTGCTCGGTGTTTTGTTCCACTTTGCCGTCCCTATTTACTTGTGTACCGATGATATGTTTCATATTGAGCGCTCCTAACATGCTCGGGGTTGTTATGGGGACCCCCTTGAATTTCGTTTTGGGATAAAACTTATCTGGCAAGGCTCAACATTGGTTTTACTATTTGTCAACCTAATAAAACTTGCATAGGGACTTTCCGGACCTCGTGAATAATTAATCAGCAAACCGGGCCAGTGCTCCTCATGAGTGTTGGTCTACCTACCTAGCAGTCGGCGGTGCCACCTCGGGGCAACCCGAAGCATTTTTTGGCTATTGTCCATTTTGCATAGACGGATGATGCCCGTGGATAGAGAGCGCACGGCTCTAGATGCGTATCTGGCTCATCGGGAGGCCTTGCTGGATTTGTTTTTACCTTTCTCGAATGTCTTGCACGTGGGATTTTGATGACGCTTCAGGCTATCTCGAAGTTGAGATTTTCCATCGGGATTTAGCGAATACTATGGGTGATTTCGCGATTGAGGAATTCCAATGTGGCGTGTAGTTAATTTGTGATGGATGAGTTGGAGCACCTCTGCAGGGTTAAATCTTTTGGAAAGCCATGCCTGTGGTTATGTGGCAACTTGGAAAACTTGTTTTGACACCCGGTCATAGAAAACTTGAAGTAAACTCTAATAAAATACACCAACTGTGTGCGTAACTGTGACTGTTTCTTCTCATGAGTCCTTATCCGAGAGAGAACACGGTGGGGTTATGTTTGACGTAAGTAGGTGTTCAGGATCACTTAGTGAGCATTACTAGTTCACGTTCGTTATGTGTAGACCACCATACTTTACTTTCTATATTCGTAAGTTAGCCACTCAAATAAATGCTTAGTCACTTGCTGCAACCTCACCACTTAACCATACCACACCCATTAAGCATTAATAGTCTTGATACCCTTGGAAATGAGATTGTTGAGTCCCTGTGGCTCACATATTACTACAACAACAGTTGTAGGTACATGTAATGGGATGATTTGACGTGAGAGGAATGCTTGTTTGATTTGGAGTTCTTCTTCTTCTTCATCAATTTAGGATGGGTTCCAGGACTCGGCCTGGGATAGAAAGGATGGATGCCATTTTATCATTTGATTTTGTCCGTAGTTGGACCCTGCTCTTATGTATGATGTTTGAATATGTTGTTGTATTGATGTGTCTTGATGTAGCTTGTGGCAAGTGTAAGCTAATTCCATATACTCATCTCTTCTGTACATGTACTTGCCATGATATCCATTCTTGCAAAACGACTAGATGCACTCTTATCCCTGTCGAGGCCCTCAAGCCAAAATAAGGATAGGGCTGCATCTTGGGCGTGACACCAAGTCAACAAAATCTCCTCAAATCCAACGAATCAAAGAAAATTTGGTATGTCTTATTTTGTGGGGATTTTCTAAATTAGGTCAAATCAAAGGAAAAAATGGCTAGAAAGTGGAGGGAGAAACTCCAAGGTGTGAATCAATGTGTCTCGTGATAACAATATAATACGGGGCACACCGTGAGTCCCGATTCTTTCACACTTCGAGGGGAAAAGGGAGGAAATTCAAGAGGCAAACAAACACTCAAAGACCATCCTCAAGTCACACATCCACTAGATCCAACGATTCACGAGATAGAAGGTTCAAAACCAACAAATGGATACAAGTACCGGTAGCCTACCCACTACGGAGAGATGGGCCTTGATATCCACAAGGGGATCTTCTGTTAGAGAGGCCTTGGCATCCGCTTTCGATCTTCTCACGTAGAGGTATGTGACCCCATGAGGGAAGGAAGTATATGGAGCTAGGCTCAACAATAGTCTTTGCTAACCATAAGCTAACCCCAGCTAGAGGAGGGAGTGAAGTATATATAGTCTTAGGTGAGAGAGGGAGGTACATGGGCCAAAACCCGTGGGCCTGTGCGCAGACAGGGTCCGGACGTCCGGTGGCTCAGGACGGTCTGGACATCCGGCAGAGGCTGGATGTCCCAGGGTTCGATGCGGGTGTGCGTTGTCCAGATTTCCAGACGTGGTCGGATATCCGGGGTTCGGTCGTCTAGAGGCTCCGGTCTTTCAATGTTTTGGAGTGGGTGGATGGGAGCCGGATTTCCGAGATGGCCCGGACGTCCGTGTGCTAGAACGTGTCAGTCGTTCGAGCGACGTCGTTCGTTCGTGAGCTTGGGAGTCCGGCTAGCCTTCGAGATGGACTGGTCTTCAAGTGTTGGACGTCCGAGGTCTGTCGGTCGTTCGGATGTCCGAGAGCTAGGACTTGTCCCCGGCTCCTTCCTCGTGCTTCCAAGCTTGACGTCCTTCGCCTAAGCACCTGAGCACACAGAGAACTTCTATCTGAGGTAGTGACCATGTATCGAGTGGATCAAATGGAGATTGAGCAAGGAGAGATGTCATCTCATTTTCGATGGCACGTGCATGGGCTCTCGTCATGGGTACTCTCGTCGCTTGCGATGTTGGTGAAGGGTCCATGGTGGGTATCATGGGATGCTCCGCATCACGAGGGCGATAAGGACGCAAAGAACTACCCTCCCGTGCACGCCTCCTCTCTCTCTCTCTCTCTCTCTCTCTCTCTCCTTCTCCTCTGATCTCTCTCACCCACAGCCGAGAGCACGCCGACATGTGCCACCACAGCCACCGGCTACTGCTCAGTAAGGCGCCCTGCCCATTAGCCCTAGATTCGAGTGCAGCTTCTCCAAGCTAGAGTAATCAAAGCCAAGCGGCAGGATCGACCATCATCCCCTTCTTCAACCTCCAGCCCGAGATATCTCCGGCGACTCCATGCTCACCTTGTTGCTTCTCGGAGCCCACTGACCATCTCCCAGTCACCACGGTGAGCTGTTGAACCTTTCCCCCCTCTTCCCCGGGTGCTTCGCGGTCTTAAGTAGGTTCCCCGCCGTGGCCAAGAACTAGTCGCCATGGCATGTAGCCACCGAGGCTTAAGCTCGAGGAGCTCACGTCCAAGCATGTCATTGGACTCCTAGAGTTCCCAGGAGCCGAACGCCCCTTATAGCTCACCATGCCCCGCTCTATAGCATCGACCACGACCTCACCGAACCCCGACCGCCGCGGGTGAGCTCTTAGTCATTGATACAAGCCACCCCAGCCCCTTTGGTCAGTCGTAATCAACGTGGACGAGCCCCAGGACACCTCCCATAGTCGATGTCGTCCTTTTGGTCATCGAAGTGGCGTTTCCGATACCCTACACCATGCCTGCCATCATCGGCAGCTTAACTCCGGCCTGACCACCGATTATGACTAACCTAATGACCTCTTGGGTCACTTACTAGTGGGCCCAACCCCTTACTGAATTTTATTAGTATTTAATTAAACCCTAATTAACCTCCCGCATCACAGACCGATGGGCCCCATATGTCAGTTTTGACCTGGCCACGTCAGTTTTGACTGGCCCCACCAGTCAGCCTCTAGAGATGAGTACGTGTCATTCACATGTGGGTCCAGCCAGTCAGGTTTGACCTGGACCGGGCCAGTGGACTGCTCATGTCACCGAGACGTAATGCTGGTGCAATATATGTTTTCTGGACTTGAAATAAATACTAAATGATTTAGTATATTTCATAAAATGTTATAAACTTTAAAAATCATATAAATTCAACCATAACTCACATGAAAATTGTTAGTGCATCTAGTGCCCCTTAGATTTTGGTGTATTGAAGACTTATAGGTTAAGGCACTAACGTGTTTGTGAGTGTACACAGGCTCTATAAGTCAATGAGGAGTTTGATATATTCGGAGTTTATCGACCCCTAAAAATGTATGTCTTCAACTAAAGACTTTGTGAAGACTTTGGTGAAGACTTTGTGAAGACTTTGAAAATGAAGAAGTTGGTGTGACCTTGAACATATGAACAAGGATTATGAAGCGTGAAGATTTTGTTTTTGTAGTTTCATTTCTGTCTTTGAGTCATAGGAAACACTGTACTGTTAAAGGGGGCCGAGGTAATACTAAGAAAAATTTCCAACTGATGCTCAACTCCAAAATCCTCAACCTATACAATCCTTCGAGTGAAGCCTTTCAAAATCTCTTATGGTTCAGTCAAGTTCTTAAGTGACAGAGACAAAGTTCTTTTGGTCTATGAGGAAATTGATCTGACTGAAGAGTTAGGATTTCGCAAGTGCAAATTGCCTATAAGTGAGGAACATGATATTTGAGGACTTTCGTCATTCGAAAATCCGACCGTTGCTGTGCTTAGTGCCAGTTGTACCCAATCGCAAATATCCACATAACGATCATATCATTGGGGGCATTTATGTCATGTCATGTCAGGTTGCACCCTGGCTATAAATAGCCAACCCCCACAACCACTAGTTGGTTGGCTGCTCCGAGAGAGAACTGACACTTGTCATTAGAGAGCAACCCATCCTCCGAGGACTTTGAGAGAAAATCATCAGTGAGGAAAAACCCACAACCAAACCACAAAACCCATAGTGATTGAGCATCACTGAAGAAATCCCTATGTGGATCCGACGCTTGTTACCTTTAAGGGCTGTGCATCCTCCAGACGGTTAGGCGTCATGGTCTAGTGCTCCTGCAGTCAATTGGGGATCACGAAGTGACCTTGGTCTAGAGCATCCAATAGTAAATTGTGGATCGTTGGGTGACCAGTTTGTGAGAGTTTTGGAAGTCTACCCTGAAGACTTACCACGAGTGTTGGGCGAGGACTGTGTGACCTTAGCTCAAGGAGAATACGGTAAGGACTGTGTGTCCTCTGGTTTAAATACCAGGCCGCTTCAAATCAGACATACGACTGTCACAGCAGTTGGAACTGGGTCATCAAACCATTGTCTTCATCAAGCTACCTGGTTCTATTTCCTTGACCCTTTCATTTCCTCGTATAACTGTTGATGAAATTGAACTTGACTGTTTGACGAATTTGTCTGAAGACTTTCACAATTTCCTCACCTCAAATTCTTCAAGTTATCATGTTCCTCACCTACTTATCCTGTATCACGCTACTTGTACTCTGTGCATGTTTCATTTCATCATGATGACTATGCTGTCACTATGTTCCTCATGCACTTGAGTACTTATTCTGCTGCTAGTTATTCATCACATTTCAAATTCCTCAAAGTGGAAATTCCTCATGTGATGAATTTGTAAAAATCGCCTATTCACCCCCCTCTAGTCGATATAACGCACTTTCAATTGGTATCAGAGCAGGTACTCCGTCGTTCTGTGTGATTTTGGTTTAACCACCTAGAGTTCTAGTTATGTCGACTGCAGGTATGATCAAGGTTTCCGCGGGTGTCCTACCTTCGATGGGACAGACTACCCCTACTGGAAGAACAAGATGTGTATGCACCTTGAAGCTATTGACAACGATCTCTCGTATGTTGTGGAAAATGGTGTGCCCTCTATCACTCCCACTGTTACTACTGCTGATGTGAAGAGATTCAAGCAACTCGATTCTCAAGTGAAGAATATCATCTGTGGCCATCTGAGCAAAGGTCAGTATGGCAGAGTGAGTGCTTTGGAGACTGCTAAGCTTATCTGGGATAGGCTGTCCAAAGTCAACGAAGGTGTTTCCACTCAACGTGACTCTCGTGTTGATGTTATTTGCAGTCTATTCAACTGCTTCAAGAGACTTGACAATGAAAATGTTCAGCAAACTTTTGATCGTCTCACTGATATCTCCAATGAGCTTCAAGCAATGGGTGCCACCGATATCACTGACCATGAAGTGGTGAAGAAACTTCTAAGATCTCTTGACTCCTCATTCAAAACTCTGGCTTTGATGATTCAAGAACGTGGAGACTACAAATCACTTGATCCTGCTGATATTATTGAGAGACTCAATACTCATGAATTCCAACAAGCTGAGAAGAGAGACCTCTACGGGCCAAGCTATGGAAGATCTCGTGCTGTGAAGGCAAAAGCAATTTCCTCATCTGAAGAAGGAGGTTCTGAAAGCAGCCTTGGTGATCTCGTGCTTGTGAGAAAATTCCAGAAGTTTCAAGGAGAGGTGGATTTGGGAAGTCATCAAAAAGTGGCTTGAGGAAATCAGATTCCTCAGAAGACTACAAGAAAAGAACTTGTCATCATTGCAAGAAGCCTAGTCACTTTATCTCTGACTGTCCTCTCTAGGAAAAAGGTTCAAAGAAGAAGAAGAAATACAAGGAGGATAGTTCTGATGACTCAAAGAAAAAGAAGAAATCTTCAAAGTCCTCATCCGCAAAGTCCTCATCATCAAAGTCCTCAAAGCACAAGAAGAATGGTTCCAGAAAGGCTCGAGCATTCATCGGCAAGGAAATGGATTCTAAGGAAGAATCTGAAGAATACGAAGAAGAGGAAGAATCTGAGGAGGAATCAGAATCTGGTGTCGCTAGCCTTGCTCTCGCTACTGCTTTCGTCAGCAAGTCCATCTTCAACGATGAAGAATATGACTACTCAAACGACTCTTACGTCAGCAATGATGATTATTCTCCCACCTATTGCTTCATGGCAAAAGACTCAAAGGTACACAAACATCATTCCTCATCTGAATCAAGTGAAGGTGAATCTGATGAATATGTGAAACCTAGCTATGCTAAACTTGTTAAAATTGCCACTAAGCAACAAAGTGCATTTTAAAAGCTTCAAAAAATGCTACACAAAAGTGTTGATCTGTTGAACCATGAAGTGGATTGGACTCAAACTATGTCTGTTGATCTCAAAAGTCTTTAGACAAAGTATGATAACCTACAAAGTCATCATAACGACCTCTTAGCTGATCATGAGAAGCTTTCTTATGAATTTCTTCAAAGAAAGAAAGATCTTGAGAAACTGAGGGTGTCACATGAGGATCTCCAAAGGGAAAATGATTCCTTACTAGCTCAACAGATCAGTAACGCTCAGGAAGAATTTGTTCCACCTTGTTTGAAATGCATCGAACGTGAAACTGCTAATTCTTCACCTGAATGTTGAAATGCTTCTATTGTTGCAAATTCTTCAACTATTCCTGTGGTCTCAAATTTCTCATCTAAGGATACCACAAGTATCACTGATAACAATGTAGGGTTCAACGAATTGTATGTTACAGGCATGTACAAAAGTCTCAAAGGGCATCAAATCCTTTGCGATGTCCTCAAAAAGAAGATTCTGAATAGGAACCCTAGGAAAGAGGGTATTGCCTTTGTGAGGAAACTCAACACTGATGAATCCTACTGGACACCTGAGTAGTACCACAAAACCTCATGGGTTGCTGCGAAAGGACCTCCTGTAGATCCATCCACTTTATCTGGCTTTACGTGTGAAACTTCATATTTCTCTGATGAGTCACTTGACTCGAATGACAAATTCTTCAAAAATCAGAAAGGTGCAGTATTTGCTAGATTTGTTGGAACTAATTGCAGGAATGGCTCTCCTATGAAGAAAATCTATGTTCCCAAGAGCTACCTTCAAAATCTTCAAGTGAATGTCCTCACGACACCACTCATGAAGAATAGGAACCCCATATCAAAGTCCTCACTAGGACCAAATTCCTCAAATGGTCAAAAATATCATTCTCATGCTAATACTTCTGTTTCGCAGGAAAAATCTAAGAGTTATGAATATGTGCATTATTCTTCAAACCATTATGTTCATAAGTCCTCGAAGAATTTCTCTGCTTATTCATTTGAGTACTCTAATCCTCGTCTTGTGAAATGAAGCACACTTACTTCAATGCCTCCTTTCTCACATGGTGCTCGCAGAATGATGAACTCTTTGCCACCCCTCCAGATGTGGGTGGTGAAGAAATTAAACTAATTTCTTATGCAGGGTCAAGTCTCCAGATGAAACTGAACATCTAATGAACTTGCTGGAGACTTGAGGAATTGCTTGAAAGGGCGCAAGCTAACCATGACGAAATGAATTCCTCATTTCTCACGTCCTCACACCGCTTGCTTACTATCTTGTGTGATGAAATCCTATCTGATGAAATTGATGTCATATTCTTCACTCTGAAGCATATGAGTTCGTAAGTTGTACTAATTCATCTGCACGATGATACTCCAAAAGCTACTGAGTGGGTCCTCGATAGTGGATGCACAAACCACATGACTTGTGACAAGAATCTACTAATGACTTTGCCACTCACTCCATCTCCTCTGAAGCATATCACTTACGCAGATAAAGGAAAAAGCAAGGTATTGGGACTTGGTAAGGTTGCTATCTCAAAGGACCGAACGATGGATAAGGTGATGCTTGTTCAATCCCTTGGGTTCAACCTTATGTCTATCTCAATGCTTTGTGATCTTGATATGGTCATCGTATTTCAAAAATATCGTTGTGTTGTCATCATGGAGTCTGACAATTCTAAATTCTTCGAAGGCTTTAGGAGAGGAGACTTGTATATTGTTGATTTCTCTACAGGTCCTCAACCTGCCACTTGCTTACTTGCAAAGTCTTCAGAAGGCTGGTTGTGGCATCGATGACTTGGACATGCGGGTATGAGGAACTTGCACATGCCCGTGAATAAAAAGCACGTCATTGGCATCGAGGGTGTCAAATTCCTCAAGGACCATCTCTGCGGTGCATGTGAATCTGGGAAGATGACCAGATCCAAGCATCCCTCACATGGGAAGATGACCAGATCCAAGCATCCCTTGAAGACAATCATGACCACGACATGACCCTTTGAACTGCTTCACATGGATCTCTATGGCCCCACTCAGTACTCCAAACTAACAAATGCTTCAAGTTTGTATGGCTTTGTCATTTTTTATGATTACTCTCGTTACACTTGGGTGCATATTATTATGTACAAAAATGAAGTGCAGGATGTCTTCAAACGATTTGCTTCAAGGGCCTCCATCAACTTCGGCGTCAAGATCAAGCATATTAGGAGTGATAATGGGACTGAATTCAAGAACACTAATCTTGATGAATATCTTGATGAACTTGGTATTACTCATGAGTTATCTGCCCCTTATACTCCTCAACAGAATGGCATCATGGAGCACAAGAACAGGACTCTCGCTGAGATGGCTTGCACCATGCTTGATGAATACAAGACTCCTCGTCGCTTCTGGCCTGTGGCAATTGATACTGCATGCCACATCATCAACAAGGTATATCTTCACAAATTCTTCAAGAAGACTTCATATGAACTTATGACTAGCAAGAAACCCAATGTAAGTTATCTTAAAGTCTTCGGTGCAAAATGCTGGATCAGAGATCCTCACCATAATTCTAAGTTTGCACTGAAAGCACATGAAGGTTTTATGCTTGGTTACGGAAAGGACTCGTACACCTACAAAGTCTTCAACACCTATCATCACAAGGTTGTTGAAACTATAGAGATGTGCGGTTCGCTGAAACTAATGGCTCGCAAAGAGAGTACCTGCCTTCGGTGTTAGATGAACAGTCTCCTGAGGAATCCATCAAGCTAAAGGCAACTGAAGATATCATACCCACTAAGGAAGTCATCCCAACGAATGAAGACACTCATGCTGATACACGTGAAGAAAATGGTGCTGATGAAAATCCTCAGCCACGTCAACCTCCTCATCCTAGAGTTGAGAATGAAGTATAGATTGACAAAATCATCGATGACATCAATGCACCAGTCCCCTCACTCGCTCAAAAGCTTCACATTTGACCTACTTTTGTCGACACTTTGCCTTTGTCTCTATCATAGAGCCCACGAAAGTTGATGAAGCATTCAAGGAGACTGAGTGGATTCAAGCTATGCAAGAGGAATTGCATCAGTTCAAGCTCAACAACGTGTGGGAACTTGTCAAGCAACCAGATCCTCGCAAACATAACATCATAGGTATCAAGTGGATCTACCACAACAAGCAAGATGAAAATGGCCTTGTGGTGAGGAATAAGGCTCGTCTTGTAGCTCAAAGCTACACACAGGTTGAAGGAATTGACTTTGATGAAACGTTTGCACCTGTTGCTAGACTTGAAGCTATTCGCATATTACTTGCTTACACTAACCATCATAATATCATCTTATATCAAATGGATGTGAAAAGTGCATTCCTCAATGGTAAGCTTGAGGAAGAAGTATATGTTGCTCAACCCCCAGGTTTTGAAGACCCTAAGCATCCTGACAAAGTCTTCAGACTAAACAAGGCCCTCTATGGCCTCAAGCAGGCCCCTCGGGCATGGTACAACACTCTGAAGGAATTCCTCATGAAGAAAGGATTCAAACCTGGTTCACTTAACCCCACTCTTTTCACAAAATCCTATGATAATGAACGGTTCATATGCCAAATATATGTGGATGATATTATCTTTGGCTGTACTGACAAACGTTATAGTGATGAATTTGTCTATATTATGAGTGAAGAATATCAAATGTCTATGATGGGAGAGTTGAAATTCTTCTTAGGTCTTCAAATTCGTCAACTAGACAATGACATCTTCATCTCTCAAGAGAAACACCTCAAAGTTGTTATGAGGAAATTCGACATTCAAGATTGCAAAGGCGTCAAACCTCCAATGCCTTCAAAAGGCCACCTCTGCACTGATGAAAATGGTAAAGATTTCGATCAGAAGGTATACTGCTCCATGATTGGTTCATTATTATATCTATGTACATCTAGGCCTGATATTATGCTAAGTGTTTGCATGTGTGCCCAATTCCAAGCAACACCGAAGGAATCACACCGTAAGGTTGTGAAACATATTCTTCGATACCTAGCTCACAAACCAACACTTCGATACCTAGCTCAAATCTTCACCTCATCAGATACTCTGATGCTGACTATGCTGGAGATCGTGTGGATCGCAAGTCAACCTCAGGCACATGTCATTTCCTCGGACGATCCTTAGTCTGTTGGTCCTCAAAGAAGCAGAACTGTGTTTCACTCTCTACTGCTAAAGCTGAGTACATTGCTGCCGGTTCATGTTGCGCTCAGTTACTATGGATGAAGCAAACACTCAAGGACTACAGCATCAAGTTGAAGAATGTGCCTCTCTACTGCGACAACGAGAGTGCCATCAAGATTGCATACAACCCAGTTCAGCACTCCAAGACCAAGCACATCCAGATTCGTCATCACTTTCTTCGAGATCATGTACTCAAGGGCGACATCTCCATCGACCACATTCCCATTGAAGAACAACTGGCCGATACCTTCACAAAGCGCTTGGATGGAAAGAGATTTTGCAACTTGAGGTGTGAGCTCAATATGTTAGAATCTTTGAATGTTCTTTGAAGAAGGACACACATCCTAACACATATGCAAAATTGATGACTTTGATGTGCAATACACGAAGTAACATTTTTCTTCAATCAATGAAGAATAACCCTCTAAGTGTGAAGAAATTAATGAAGAATTTGATTCTCAGAACCCTACGACAATTGTATGCGGTGTTTGAAATCATCATTCTTATACGATGGGTCATGCCACTAACCAAAGTTGAAATTCTTCAAAATTGAGTCTTTCGTCATTTTTGCAAATTCTTCAAATTATCAAATTCCTCAACTTTTCAAATTCTTCAAACTTTGAAACTCATGTTCCTCATTGACTATATATATATATTTGAGTTTTCAATGTCCTCAATAGCATTCACTTATTCCTAATTCTTCAAGTTGATTTTCATCTAAGTGAGTGTGATCGGACCCTTTCCCCTCTATGCTAAACTCAACCCAGTCTGTTCACAACTTCTTCATATGTGTTCTACTTTGAAACTTGTTCAAAGTCTTCACTATGTCCTTGACAGCTGAAGAATTTGCGAACGAAAACTTTGAAAATTTCACTATCAAAATTTTTAACGGTTCCAATTCCCACGACTGGATAACCCACGATCCCCCATAATCTCCTCTACTCAGAACGTGGGTGACACCTGTCACGTGGAGAGCAAGGGTCAGGGGCAATCCTGTCCAAAATCTTTGGGCAGATTGGTTTTCACTTCCTGTATAAATACCCCCTCCCCTTCAACTGTGCTCGGTTACTCCTCATCTCATTCCTCTCCCGAGCTCCAACCTAGCACCGCCGCTAAAGTCATCGTCGCCGGTGAGGAAGAGATTCACTGCCTCGACCTCATCATCGCCGTACTCGTATCGACCGCAAAAGTCCTCACCCCGCCGCCGCTGTAGCTGTCTCCCTCTGCCAAGCTAGGGTGTGGGAGATCTGAACGGACGAACCTCCCAATCTCATCTCTTGTTTGTCATGTTCTTCACCAGGGTAAATAAAATTTATTTTTACTGCCCCTATTTGATCCTCAAATGCTCCTCATATTCCTCAAAAGGTGTTTATTCTTCATGACACTATTGTAAAAGCACCTTACATCTTCACATACTTGATGTTTTTGCTAAGTAATGATTTTCTTCAAGATTCCTCAATTGTGTGAATCCTCAAAATTTGCACAAGTCTGGAACCTGAGACAAAGAACACTTAGTGAAATACCTCAAGACACCCATAGTCAAATACCTCTCACCTATTTAATTAGAAAAATTTCTGAGAACACATATGACGTCTTCAAATTCCTCGCACCTATACTCTGTTCACAGGTACAACATGTCCGCTGATGAATCACTAGGTTCTCATCAACTTAACTCATTTGCAGCGCTCCTTGAGGAAAAAACTGTGTACTTTTTCAGAGTCCTCAAGAGTTCAAATTCCTCAAGTGAAGAAAATGGTTGATGGAAAGAAACCTCAGAAAGGTGGAAAGAAGCCAGATGTGCACACTGCCTTTGAGATTCTAGATGACGTGTATGAGGAATACTGCACACCCGATGAAGAAACTCATGACAAAGAAACGGCCAAGCACAGAAAAATTCATCTACAGAAAATTGAGAGGAGATGGGTAAGGGAATGGAAGGAATATCGTTATGTAACTCCAAAATACATGATGAAATTCGCAGTAAAAACTCCTTGCAGAAGGCCTCCCCTTGGTCCAAATAAAATTGCTGATCCCACTAGCCTCAAGACTAGTGAGGACTTTCCTCACATATGGGAGAAGCAGCAAGCAAAGCTAGCGAAGAAAGCTAAAGATGCATTAAAGAAATTCAATGAAGATTCTGCTGCTGCTGCCTCTGTCGGAGCCTCTGCAAGTGCTCCGAAGAAGATCAAGATGAAGAAATCTACACTGAAGACAAGTTCTTCAACCTCAAAATCTTCACTGCAGATTCCTCAAGGTCAAAGGCCTCTGCCTACAAAGTCTTCAGCTGTTGGAACGGTTGCTGCTCAGTCTTCTGCAGCAGCTGCAAAGTCCTCAACCCTAGTGCATCTGGCAACATGTAAGAGGACTAAGGGATTCTTAAGACTTCCAAAGATCTCAGCTAGCCCCTCTACCACAGCAAAGTCTTCAACTAGCCCTTTTGCGTTCAAGCTGAAGAAAACTGCTGGACGAGGTCAAAGACCAAGTCCTCACTCAAGCAAGGCTGTGGTGACCATACCCTCAGGTACTAAGGATGATGATGATGAAGCTCATGATGAGGAATTGGAAGAAACCATGAGGCAAAGTTAGCAAAGGGCTGCTATAGCAAAGGGCAGTTCTGTTCCTCTCATGCTAGATCCCAAGATGATCCTCAACTTCATCGATATATGGCATGAAGACCCAAGCACCCCACTTTCTTCACTAAATCTGCCTCTTGGAGTGGATCATGTCCTCACCCACTTCATCTCTGAAGAAAAATGGAAGAGAGAGCAAGCTCTGAGAGCTAAGAGGAACAGAGTTCGGAAGGAAAAGTTTCTGAGAGACAATGTGATGAATTTGACCCCAAATCAACTCGTCACTGTTCAGTCTGAAATTCGCACACTCTCTGAGGATCAAGACAGATATGACGTTGAATGGAAGGGCACCAAGGATAGATTCGTCAGGGCTGCTCAAGCAGCAGTAAAGGATCACAACACCAAGGTTGCAACCCGATCGCAACCAGAACATCATTAGTCTGATGAAATTCCTCACGCTGCTGATGAAATAGCTCAGCTTGACGAAACTGCTGATGAAAATGCTTTTGCACCAGAAGCAACTCCTAGTGCTCCTGAGGAAACTCAGACCACTGATGATCTTGCCAGGACAACCTCCATTGTTGTGGCTGAAGAAACTGAAAGGCCAGTTGAAGATTCTGCTGCGCCTGAAGAAACTGAACCCACCAGGGCGGCTGCAACAGTCAATCCTGAAGTAATTGTCATTGCTGAGGAAACAACCCTCAAAAGAAAAGCATCAAATTTAGCAACACCAGCTTTGAAGAAGTTGAAGACTATGCCAAGTTCTTCAACTGGACTAATTGATGCAACCCCAATTTCCTCAGCACCTGCCTACGAAATTGTGCCATTTGGAGTGGAATATGTCATCCCAGATGAAGACGAAAATCATTCTGCTGCTTCAACAGAGCAGATTGATGAAGAGATAGTTGTTGAAGACACTGCTTCAACCCCGAAGGCATCAACACCCCAGTTTTAGTTCACTACTGAGGAAGCTAGAGTTGAAGAAATTGATGAGGAAGTTGACATTGGTGACACTACTCCGGTCATCAATGATGAATATTGGGAATCAGCACACCCAAATTCACCAATGACTACTCCTCTGACGTAGATTCCTCAATCGCCTGCTCCGATTGAAGAAATACCTGAAGAATCTGAAAATCTAAATATTCATGTCAGTGAAGAAATTCCAGCTGCAACAACAGATATTCTTGATGCTCCCGCCGTAGCTGAGGAACCAACACTCCAAATCGTTCTATCTGAAAGTGTTCCTCCCATGCCAAAGGAGATCAAGGGCCGCTTCAAGCCAAATCTTCAACCGAAGCCAAGGATGCCATTCAAAGGCTCAGCGCGCCCCAAATTCCTCAAACGAAATTTCTTCAGTGAGCGCATGTTCTTCACAGGTCCAAATCCCTATGACTTTGCAAGGGCAGGATGCAACAGATTCTGGATGGCAACACAACTCAACTACTATGCATCAGTTCTTTTTGAGAAGAAGAAAGTCTTCGAGCACCACCAAATTCCTCATGCTAACATGGAAACCCTTCCATCATTCACATTGGTGCTCCAAGTTCTTCATGATGCACGCATTCTTCCATTCTGTGTCGACATCTGCGACTGGAATGAAGAACTTATTCTTCAGTTCTAGGCCACATTGCATATCAGCGGAAATGCTTCAGATGTCAAGTCATGGATATTGGACTGGATGATAGGATCAACACACTTCACTGCTTAAGCTTCTAAATTGCCTTAGTGTGTACCAGTTCCAATTCCCTCAGATGAAGCTCGCAAACTGTTTGATGAGCATGTGCTTCCAAATCGGCTGATGCAAGTGTTGATGAAGACATTGCCTCCTGGAAAGCCTCAACCAAACACCTTCCTTGTGAAGGATCTGCTATATGTTCCTAGGACTCTCTACCATATCCTCACAAATACGCTATGTCCTCAGAAAGGCCATAATTCTAAAGAAGAAGAAGTAGGAGTCCTGAAGAATATGCTCTTCAACATCATTCATGGAATTCCCATCGACTTGCATGACTTCTTCATGAGGACATTGGCCAGTGCTGCCTTAGCTCCATTTGAACAAAAGCCCTGTGCGCCATGGATCATGAAATTCATCAGGGCAAAGTCCTCAGTTTCCTTCAAGGCTGATTTTCAGAATCACCTTGCCTTCCTCCCTCCAATAGAAGTCATCAAGAGCACAATTGCCTCAGTTGAAGGAAAAGGCAAAGCTGTCATTGATGAAGGCACTCGTCCGTTGGATGGATAGTTTCGCAAAGCCGCTTCTTTCTCCACCAATGATGACACTACCACTCAAGACTCCGATGGAAAGGCCTCAGCTCAAAAACCTCAAGAGTCTGCCCCTCGTGTGATGACTGATCGCGAGCTTCTAATAAGTCTTCATCAGAATGTCGATCGCAATCACAAGTGGGTGAAGCGTCAACTTAGTTACATTGTGCAAAACATGACTGTGACGCAGAACACTGTGAAGAGGAATCACTACTATACGCATGAAAACCTCAACCGCACTTGGGCCATACTGTCTCACCTCATGTCCTCTGAAGAACTGAATGAGCTGGATCTTGAGGAACATCCTGATTGGGCTTATCGACCTTAGAAGAAATTTAAGAAATTCCAAGTTCCTCTGATGGTCACAAGTTCATATTCTTCATCTCGAGAGCGCGATGACGATGAAGACATTGACGACACTGCGGTAGGCCCTGCATCAACAAACGACCCCGACAACGCAGGCGCTCCTTCCTCACCAACACGATGAAATTCTTCAAAGGGGTGTTAGTCCTCGCTTTTTCGTCCCTTTTGGTCTTCGATGACAAAGGGGGAGAAAATTTGAGTTAGTCTTCAAGCGGGTCTCTCTATATGGGCTATTTTTGTTTAAGTTACAACTCTCGCTCTTTTGAAACTTTTGTTGGTTGAGTTGTAAACTTAAGTCCGATGGTGGTCTGACACTTTTGAACTATTTCCTCGCATGTTTATTTCCTCAAGTACCTTAATGCATACGTGCTGATTTTCATCAGACACCATTTTCCTCACGCATTTCAAATTCTTCATAGCATATGTTCATATGCGTGTATGAATTACAAGATACAGGGGGAGTTCTCCATGTTTGAACCTGCCTTGTGCATTTACATTCCAAAGCAAATTCCTCAAATATGCACATCTTCAGGGGGAGTTCTTCTATATATTGCAATCAAATTCCTCAAAATCTGTACTTTCACTTCATATGTTTATCCCCGTTGAAAACTTAACCTATTTGTCATCAATCACCAAAAAGGGGGAGATTGTTAGTGCATCTATTGCCCCTTAGTGAGTTTGGTGTATTGAAGACTTATAGGTTAAGGCACTAATGTGTTTGTGAGTGTACACAGGCTCTATAAGTCGATGAGGAGTTTGATATATTCAGAGATTATCGACCCCTAAACATGTATGTCTTCAAGTGAAGACTTTGCTGAAGACTTTCTGAAGACTTTGATGAAGACTTTATGAAGACTTTGAAAATGAAGAAGTTGGTGTGACCTTGAAGATATGCACGAGGAATATGAAGCATGAAGACTTTTGTTTTCGTGGTTTCATTTCCATTATTTGAGTCATAGGAAACATCGTACTGTTAAAGGGGGCCGAGGTAATACTAAGGAAAATTTCCAACTGATGATCAACTCCAAAATCCTCAACCTATACAATCCTTCGAGTGAAGCCTTTGGAAATCTCTTACGGTTAAGACAAGTTCTTCAGTGACAGAGACGAAGTTCTTCTAGTCTCTGAGGAAATTGATCTGACTAAGGATTTAGGATTTCACTAGTGCGAATTGCCTACAAGTGAGGAACATGATAAGCTGAGGACTTTCATAGTTCGAAATTCCGAACGTTGCTGTGCTTAGCGCCAGCTGTCACCAATCATTCTTATCCACATAAGGGTCATATCATAGGGGCATTTATGTCTTATCATGTCAGGTTGCACCCTGGCTATAAATAGCCACCCTCACAACCACTAGTTGGTTGGCTCCTACGAGAGAGAACTGACACTTGTCATTTGAGAGCAACCCATCCTCCGAGGACTTTGAGTGAAAATCATCTTGAGGAAAAACCCACAACCAAACCACCAAACCCAAAGTGATTGAGCATCACTGAAGAAATTCCTATGTGGAACCGATGTTTGACCTTTGAGGACTGTGCATCCTCTAGACGGTTAGGCATCATGGTCTAGTGCTCCTACAGTCAATTGGGGATCATGAAGTGACCTTGGTCTAAAGCATCCAACAGTAAATTGTGGATCGCCGGGTGACCAGTTTGTGAGGGTTTTGGAAGTCTACCCTAAAGACTTACCACGGGTGTTGGGCGAGGACTGTGTGACCTTAGCTCAAGGAGAATACGGTAAGGACTGTGTGTCCTAGGACTGTGTGTCCTCTGGTTTAAATACGAGGCTGCTTCAAACCAGACGTACGACCGTCACAGCAGTTGGAACTGGGTCATCAAACCATTGTCTTCATCAAGCTACCTAGTTCTATTTCCTCAACCCTTTCATTTCCTTGTATAACTGTTGATGAAATTGAACTTTACTATTTGAAGAATTTGTCTGAAGACTTTCACAATTTCCTCACCTCAAATTCTTCAAGTTACCTTGTTCCTCACCTGCTTATCCTGTATCACGCTACTTATACTCTGTGCATGTTTCATTTCATCATGATGACTATGATGTCGCTATGTTCCTCATGCACTTGAGTACTTATTCCGCTGCTAGTTATTCATCACATTTCAAATTTCTCAAAGTTGAAATTCCTCAAGTGGTGAATTTGTAAAAATCGCCTATTCACCCCCCTCTAGTCGATATAACGCACTTTCAGATTCAAAGAAGAAGAAGAAATACAAGGAGGATAGTTTTGATGACTCGAACAAAAAGAAGAAATCTTTGAATTCCTCATCTTCAAAGTCCTCAAAGCACAAGAAGAATGGTTCCAGAAAGGTTCGAGCATTCATCGGCAAGGAAATGGATTCTGAGGACGAATCTGAAGAATATGAAGAAGAGGAAGAATCTGAGGAGGAATCAGAATCTGGTGTCGCTAGCCTTGCTCTCGCTACTGCTTTCGTCAACAAGTCCATCTTCAACGATGAAGAATATGACTACTCCAAGGACTATGACGTAAGACATGATGATTATTCTCCCACCTATTGCTTCATGGCAAAAGGATCAAAGGTACACAAACATCATTCCTCTTCTGAATCAAGTGAAGGTGAATCTGATGAATTTGTGAAACCTAGCTATGCTAAACTTCTTTAATTTGCCACTAAGCAACAAAGTGCACTTGAAAAACTTCAGAAAATGCTAGACAAAAGTGATGATCTGTTGAACTATGAAGTGGATCAGACTCAAACTCTGTCTGATGATCTCAAAAGTCTTCAGACAAAGTATGATAACCTTCAGAGTCATCATAACGACCTCTTAGCCGATCATGAGAAGCTTTCTTATGAATTTCTTCAAAGAAAGCAAGAACTTGAGAAACTGAGGGTGTCACATGAGGATCTCCAAAGGGAAAACGATTCTTACTGGCTCAACAGATCAGTACCGCTCAGGAAGAATTTGTTCCACCTTGTTTGAAATGCATCGAACGTGAAACTGCTAATTCTTCACCTGAATGTTCAAATGCTTCTATTGCTGCAAATTCTTCAACTATTCCCGTTGTCTCAAATTCCTCATCTGAGGATACCACAAGTATCACTGATGACAATGTAGCTTGAAGGAATTGTATGTGATAGGCATGTATAAAAGTCTCAAAGGGCATCAAACCCTTTTGATGTCCTCAAAAAGCAGATTCTGAACAGGAACCCTAGGAAAGAGGGTATTGCCTTTGTGAGGAAACTCAACGCTGATGGATCCTATTGGACACTTGAGCAGTACCCCAAAACCTCATGGGTTGCTGCGAAAGGACCTCCTGTAGATCGATCCACTTTATCTGGCTTCACGTGTGAAACTTCATATTCGTCTGATGAGTCACTTGACTCCAACTACAAATTCTTCAAAAATCAGAAAGGTGAAGTATTTACTAGATTTGTTGGAACTAACTGCAGGAACGGTTCTCCTATGAAGAATATCTGGGTTCCCAAGATCTACCTACAAAATCTTCAAGTGAATGTCCTCACGACATCACTCATGAAGAATAGGAACCCCAGATAAATTCCTCATATGAACCAAAGTCCTCACTTGGACCAAATTCCTCAAATGGTCAAAAATATCATTCTCGCGCTAATGCTTCTGCTTCACACGTAAAATCTAAGAGTTATTAATATGTGCATTTTTCTTCAAACCATTATGTTCATAAGTCCTCTAAGAATTTCTCTGCTTATTCATTTGAGTACTCTAATCCTCGCCCTGTGGAACGAAGCGCACTTGCTTCAATGCCTCCTTTCTCACATGGTGCTCGCAGAATGATGAACTCTTTGCCACCCCTCCAGATGTGGGTGGTGAAGAAATTGAACTAATTTCTTATGTAGGGTCAGGTCTCCAGATGAAACTGAACATCTCATGAACTTGCTGGAGACCTGAGGAAATGCTTGAAAGGATGCAAGCTAACCATGATGAAATGAATTCCTCATTTCTCACGTCCTCACACTACTTCCTTACTATCTTGTGTGATGAAATCCTATCTGATGAAATTGATGTCATATTCTTCACTCTGAAGCATATGAGTTCGTAAGTTTTACTAATTCATCTGCAGGATGATACTCCAAAAGCTACTGAGTGGGTCCTCGATAGTGGATGCACAAACCACATGACTGGTGACAAGAATCTACTTTTGACTTTGCCACTCACTCCATCTCCTCTGAAGCATATCACTTATGCAGATAAAGGAAAAAAGCAAGGTATTGGGACTTGGTAAGGTTGCTATCTCAAAGGACCGAACCATGGATAAGGTGATGCTTGTCGAATCCCTTGGGTTCAACCTTATGTCTGTCTCAATGCTTTGTGATCTTGACATGATTGTCATATTTGGAAAATATCGTTGGGTTGTTAACATGGAATCTGAAAATTCCAAAGTCTTCGAAGGCTTTAGGAGAGGAGACTTGTATATTGTTTATTCCTCTACAGGTCCTCAGCCTGCCACATGCCTACTTGCAAAGTCCTCAGAAGGCTGGCTGTTGCATTGACGACTTGGACATGCGGGTATGAGGAACTTGCACACGCTCGTGAAGAAAAAGCACATTATTGGCATCAAGGGTGTCAAATTCCTCAAGGACCACCTCTGCGGTGCATGTGAATCTGGGAAGATGACCAGATCCAAGCATCCCTCGAAGACAATCATGACCACGACTCGACCCTTTGAATTGCTTCACATGGATCTCTTTGGCCCCACTCATTACTCCATACTAACAAATGCTTCAATTTTTTATGGGTTTTTCATTGTTGATGATTACTCTTGTTACACTTGGGTGCATATTTATTCTGTACAAAAATGAAGTGCAGGATGTCTTCAAACGATTTGCTTCAAGTGCCTCCACCAACTTCGGTGTCAAGATCAAGCATATTGGGAGTGATAATGGGACTGAATTTAAGAACACTAATCTTGATGAATATCTTGATGAACTTGGTATTACTCATGAGTTATCTTCCCCTTATACTCCTCAACAGAATGGCATCGTGGAGCGCAAGAACATGACTCTAGTTGAGATGGCTCGCACCATGCTTGATGAATACAAGACTCCTCGTCGCTTCTGGCCTGAGGCAATTGATACTACATGCCACATCATCAACAGGGTATATCTTCACAAATTCTTCAAGAAGACTTCGTATGAACTTATGACTGGCAAGAAACCCAATGTAAGTTATCTCAAAGTCTTCGGTGCAAAATGCTGGATCAGAGATCCTCACCACAGTTCTAAGTTTGCACCGAAAGCACATGAAGGTTTTATGCTTGGTTACAGAAAGGACTTGCACACCTACAAAGTATTCAACACCTACCATCACAATGTTGTTGAAACTTTAGATGTGCGGTTTGATGAAACTGATAGCTCGCAAAGAGAGCACCTGCCTTCTATGTTAGATGAACAGTCTCCTGAGGAATCCATCAGGCTGAAGGCAACTGAAGATATCATACCCATTGAGGAAGTCATTCCAACGAA
Source organism: Hordeum marinum (assembly GCA_022496015.1). NCBI lineage: Eukaryota > Viridiplantae > Streptophyta > Magnoliopsida > Poales > Poaceae > Hordeum > Hordeum marinum. The sequence continues at coordinate 207,880,614 of CM039675.1, read as the reverse complement.
TGAAGACTTTCATGTTGATACACCTGAAGAAAATGGTGCTGAAGAAAGTCCTCAGCCACGTCAACCTGCTCATCCTAGAGTTGCAAATGAAGTGCAGATTGACAAAATCATCGATGACATCAATGCACCAGGTCCCCTCACTCGTCAAAAGCATCACATTTAACTAAATTTTGTCGGCACTTTGCCTTTGTCTCTATCATAGAGCCCACCAAAGTTGATGAAGCATTCAAGGAGCCTGAGTGGATTCAAGCTATGCAAGAGGAATTGCATCAGTTCAAGCTCAACAACGTGTGGGAACTTTTCAAGCGGCCAGATCCTCGCAAACATAACATCAGAGGTACCAAGTGGATCTACTGCAACAAGCAAGATAAAAATGGCCTTATGGTGAGGAATAAGGCTCGTCTTGTAGCTCAAGGCTACACACAGGTTGAAGGAATTGACTTTGATGGAACATTCACACCTGTTGCTAGACTTGAAGCTATTGGCATATTGCTTTCTTATTCTAACCATCATAATATCATCTTATATCAAATGGATGTGAAAAGTGCATTCCTCAATGGTAAGCTTGAGGAAGAAGTATATGTTGCTCAACCCCCAGGTTTTGAAGACCCTAAGCATCCTGACAAAGTCTTCAGACTCAACAAGGCCCTCTATGGCCTCAAGTAGGCCCCTCGGGCGTGGTACGACACTCTAAAGGAATTCCTCGTGAAGAAAGGCTTCAAACCTGGTTCACTCGACCCCACTCTTTTCACAAAATCCTACGACAATGAACTGTTCATATGCTAAATATACGTAGACGATATTATATTTGGCTGTACTAACAAACGTTACAGTGATGAATTTATCTTTATGATGATTGAAGAATATCAAATGTCTATGATGGGAGAGTTGAAATTCTTCTTAGGTCTTCAAATTCGTCAACAAGACAATGGCATCTTCATCTCCCAAGAGAAGTACCTCAAGGATGTTATGAGGAAATTCGACATGCAAGATTGCAAAGGCGTCAAAACTCCAATGCCTTCAAAAGGCCACCTCTGCACTGATGAAAATGGTAAAGATTTCGATCAGAAGGTATACCGCTCCATGATTGGTTCATTACTATATCTATGTGCATCCAGGCCTGATATTATGCTAAGTGTTTGCATGTGTGTCCGATTCCAAGCAACACCGAAGGAATCACACCATAAGGCTATGAAACATATTCTTCGATACTTAGCTCACAGACCAACACTTGGATTATGGTATCCCAAGGGCTCAAATCTTCACCTCGTCGGATACTCTGATGCCGACTATGCTGGAGATCATGTGGATCGCAAGTCAACCTCAGGCACATGTCATTTCCTTGGACGATCCTTAGTCTATTGGTCCTCGAAGAAGCAGAACTGCGTTTCACTCTCTACTGCTGAAGCTGAGTACATTGCTGCCGGTTCATGTTGCGCTCAGTTACTATGGATGAAGCAAACCCTCAAGGACTACGGCATCAAGTTGAAGAATGTGCCTCTCTACTGCGACAACGAGAGTGCCATCAAGATTGCTTAAAACCCAGTTCAGCACTCCAAGACCAAGCACATCCAGATTCGTCATCACTTTCTTCAAGATCATGTACTCAAGGGCGACATCTCCATTGACCGCATCCCCACTGAAGAAAAACCAGCCGATATCTTCACCAAGCCCTTGGATGGAAAGAGATTTTGCAAGTTGCGGTGTGAGCTAAATATCTTAGAATCTTTGAATGTTCGTTGCAAAAGGACACACATCCTAACACTTATGAAAAATTGATGACTTAGATGTGCAACACAAGAAGTAAGATTTTTCTTCAATCAATGAAGAATAACCCTCTAAGTATGAAGAAATTAATGAAGAATTTGATTCTCAAAACCCTACGACAATTGTACGCGGTGTCTGAAATCATCATTCTTATATGGTGGGTCACGCCACCAACCAAAGTTGAAATTCTTCAAAATTGAGTTTTTCGTCATTTTTGCAAATTCTTCAAACTATCAAATTCCTCAAATTTGCAAATTCCTCAAGTTTTCAAATTCCTCAACTTTTCATATTCTTCAAACTTTGAAAATCATGTTCTTCATTGAATATATATATATATATATATATTTGAGTTTTCAATGTCCTCAACAACATTCACTTATTGCCAATTCTTCAAGTTGATTTTCATCTAAGTGAGTGTGATCGGACCCTTTCCCCTCTATGCTAAACTCAACCCAGTCTGTTCACATATTCTTCATATGCGTTCTACTTTGAAACTCGTTCAAAGACTTCACTGTGTCCTTGACAGCTGAAGAATTTGCGAACGGAACATTTGAAATTTTCACTATCAAAATTTTCAGCGGTTCCCGCTCAAACGGTTCCGATTCCCGTGCCTGGATAACCCACGATCCCCCACTACCACCACGTCTAAGTACGTGGGTGACACCTGTCGCGTGGAGAGCAAGGGTCAGGGGCAATCTTGTCCAAAATCATCGGGCATATTGGTTTTCACTCCCTCTATAAATAACCCCTCCCCTTCAACTATGCTCCGTTACTCCTCATCTGATCCCTCTCCCGAGCTCCAACCTACCGCCGCCGCTAAAGTCATCGTCGCCGGTGAGGAAGAGCTTCACTGCCTCGACCTCGTCGTCGCCGTACTCACATCGGCTTCGAAAGTCCTCACCCCGTCACCGCTGTAGCTGTCTCCCTCTGCTAATCTAGGGCATGGGAGATCTGAACGAACGAACTTCCCAATATCATCTCTTGTTCGTCGTGTTCTTCACCAGGGTAAATAAAATTTATTTTTGCTGCCCTTGTATGATCCTCAAATGCTCTTCATATTCCTCAAAAGGTGTTTATTCTTCATGAACCTTATTCTAAAAACACTTTAGATTTTCACATACTTCATGTTTTTCCCTAAGTAATGATTTTCTTCAAGATTCCTTAGTTGTGTGAATCCTCAAAATTTGCACAACTCTGGAACCTAAGACAAAGAACACTTAGTGAAATTCCTCAAGACACCCATGGTCAAATTCCTCTCACCTATTTTATTTAGAAATTTTTTTGAGAACGCATATGACCTCTTCAAATTCCTGGCACCTATACTCCGTTCATGGGTACAACATGTCCGCTGATGAATCACTAGGTTCTCATCAACTTAACTCATTTGCAGCGCTCCTTGACGAAAAGTTGTGTACTTCTGCACAGTCCTCAAGAGTTCAAATTCCTCAAGTGAAAAAAATGGCTGACGGAAAGAAACGTCAGAAAGGCAGAAAGTAGCTTGATGTGCACACTACCTTTGAGATACCAGATGACGTGTATGAGGAATACTACACACCCGATGAAGAAACTCATGGCAAAGAAACGACCAAGCAGAGAAAAATTTGTCTGCAGAAAATTGAGAGGATATGGGCAAGGGAATGGAAGGAATATCGTTATGTAACTCCAAAATACATGATGAAATTCGCAGTGAAACTTTCTTGCAGCAGGCCTCCCCTAACTCCAAATCAAATTCCTGATCCCACTAGCCTCAAGACTGGTGAGGACTTTCCTCACATGTGGGAGAAGCAGTAAGCCAAGCTGGCGAGGAAAGCCAAAGAGGCAGTGAAGAAATTCAATGAAGATTCTGCTGCTGCTGGCTCTGCCGGAGCCTCTGCAAGTGCTCCGAAGAAAATCATGATGAAGAAATCTGCATTGAAGACAAGTTCTTCAACCTCAAAACCTTCACAGCAGATTCCTCAAGGTCAAAGGCCTCTGCCTACAAAGTCTTCAGCTGCTAGAACAGTTGCTGCTCAGTCTTCTGCGGCAGCTGCAAAGTCCTCAACCCCAGTGCATCTGGCATCATGTAAGAGGACCGAGGGATTCTCAAGAGTTCCAAAGATCTCAGCAAGCCCCGCTACTATAGCAAAGTTTTCAACTAGCCCTTCTGCGTTGAAGCTGAAGAAAACTACTGGACGAGGTCAAGACCAAGTCCTCACTCAAGCAAGGCTGTGGTGACCATACCCTCAGGTTCTAAGGATGATGATGATGAAGCTGATGATGAGGAATTGGAAGAAATCATTAGGCAAAGTCAGCAAAAGGCTGCTATAGCAAAGGGCAGCTCTGTTCCTCTCATGCTAGATCCCAAGATGATCCTCAAGTTCATCTATATATGGCATGAAGACTGAAACACCCCACTTTCTTCACTAAATCTGCCTCTTGGAGTGGATCATGTCCTCACCCACTTCATCTCTAAAGAAAAATGGAAGAGAGAACAAGCTCTAAGAGCCAAGAGGAACAGGGTTTGGAAGGAAAAGTTTCTGAGAGACAATGTGACGAATTTGATCCCAAATCAACTCGTTACTGTTCAGTCTGAAATTCGCGCACTATCTGAGGATCAAGAGAGATATGATGCTGAATGGAAGGGCACCAAGGTGAGATTCGTTAGGGCTGCTCAAGCTACACTGAAGGATCACAACACTAGGGTTGTAGCTTGATCGCAACCACAAAATCCTCAGGCTGATGAAATTGCTCAGCCTGATGAGACTGCTGATGGAAATGCTTCTGCACCAGAAGCAACTGCCAGTGCTGCTGAGGAAACTCAGACCACTGATGATCCTGCCAGGAGAACCACCACTATTGTGCCTGAAGAAACTGAGAGGCCAGCTGAAGCTTTTGCTGCGCCTGAAGAAACTGAACAGACGAGGGCAACTACATTAGTTGTTCCTAAAGAAACTGACATTGCTGAGGAAAAGACTATGAAGAGAAAAGCATCAGATTCAGAAACCTCAGCCGTGAAGAAATGGAAGACTATGCCAAGTTCTTCAACTTGACCTATTGATGCTACACCTATTTCCTCAGCACCTGCCTACGAACTTGTACCATTTGGGGTGGAATATGTCATCCCAGAAGAAGATGAAGATCATTCTGCTGCTTCGACAGAGCAAATTGATGAAGAAATCAAAGTTGAAGACATTGCTTCAACTCCAAAGGTATCATCGCCCCAACCTCAGTTCACTGCTGAAGAGGCTGGAGCTGAAGAAATTGATGAGGACGTAGACATTGGCAATACAATGCCTATCATCAATGATGAATATTGGGAATCAGCACACCCAAATTCACCAATGACTACTCCTCTGATAAAGATTCCTGAGTCACCTGCTCCGATTGAAGAAGTACATGAAGAATCTGCCGATCCGACCACCCATGGCATTGAAGAAATTCCAGCTGCAACGGCTGAAGATCTTGATGCACCCCCGCAATTGAGGAACCAGCTCTCCAAATCGTTCAGTCTGAGGGTGTTTCTCCCATGCTAAAGGAGATTAAGGGGCGCTTCAAGCCAAATCTTCAACCGAAGCCAAGAATGCTATTCGAAGGCTCAGTATGTCCCAAATTCCTCTAGAGCAATTTCTTCAATGAACTTATGTTCTTCACTAGTCCAAATCCCTATGACTTTGCAAGGGCCGATCGCAACAGATTCTGGACAGCAACACAACTCAACTACTATGCATCAGTTCTTTTTGAGAAGAAGAAAGTCTTCGAGCACCACCAAATTCCTCATGCTGACATGGAAACCCTTCCATCATTCACACCGGTGCTCCAGGTTCTTCATGATGCAGGCACTCTCCCTTTCTACGTCGACATCTACGACTGGAATGAAGAACTCATTCTTTAGTTCTATGCCACATTGCATATCAGCGGAAATGCTTCAGACATCAACTCCTGGATATTCGGAAACCCTTCCATCATTCACATCGGTGCTCCAAGTTCTTCATGATGCATGCATTATTCCATTCTGTGTCGACATCTGCGACTGGAATGAAGAACTTATTCTTCAGTTCTAGGCCACATTGCATATCAGCGGAAATGCTTCAGATGTCAAGTCATGGATATTGGACTGGATGACAGGATCAACAGACTTCACTGCTTAAGCTTTTGAATTGACTTAGTGTGTACCAGTTCCAATTCCCTCAGATGAAGCTCACAAACTGTTTGATGAGCATGTGCTTCCAAATCAGCTGATGCAAGTGTTGATGAAGACATTCCCTCCTAGAAAGGCTCAACGAAAAACCTTCCTTGTGAAGGATCTACTATAGGTGCGAAGGACTGTTTACTGTATACTCACAAATACGCTATGTCCTCAGAAGGGCCACAATTCAGAAGAAGAAGAAGTGGAAGGAGTCATGAAGAACATGTTCTTTAGCATCATTCATGGGATTCCCATTGACTTGCACAACTTCTTCATGAGGACTTTGGCCAGTGTTGCTTTAGCTCCATTTGAATAGAAGCCCTATGCGCCTTGGATAATGAAATTCATCAGGGCAAAGTCCTCAGTTACCTTCAAGGCTAATTTCCAAAACCACTTCGGCTTCCTGCCTCCAATTGAAGTCATCAAGAGCACAATTGCCTCAGTTGAAGGAAAAGGCAAGGCTGTCATTGATGAAGGCACTCGTCCATTGGATGGACAATTTCGCAAAGCCGCTTCCTTCTCCACCAATGATGACACTGCCACTCAAGACTCCGATGCAAAGGCCTCTGCTTAGAAATCTCAAGATTCCGCCCCTCGTGTGATGACTGATCGCAAGCTTCTAATAAGTCTTGATCAGAAGGTCGATTGCAATGACAAGTGGGTGAAGCGCCAACTTGGTTACATTGTGCAGAACATGACTGTGACGCAGAACACTGTGAAGAGGAATCACTACTATGTGCATGAAAACCTCAACCGCTCTTTGGCCGTACTGTCTCACCTCATGTCTTCTGAAGAACTGGATGAGCTAGATCTTGAGGAACATCCTGACTGGACTCATCAACCTCAGAAGAAATTCAAGAAAGTTCAAGTTCCTCTGATGGTCACAAGTTCATTTTCTTCATCTCAAGAGCGCGATGACAATGAAGACATTGACAACACTGTAGGAGGCCCTGCATCGACAAACGACCCAGACAACGCTGGTGCAACTTCCTCACCAACCCGATGAAATTCTTCAAAGGGGCGTTAGTCCTCACTTTTTCGTCCCTTTTGGTCTTCGATGACAAAGGGGGAGAAAATTTGAGTTGGTCTTCAAGCGGGTCTCTGTGTATGGGCTATTTTTGTTTAAGTTACAACTCTCGCTCTTTTGAAACTTTTGTTGGTTGAGTTGTAAACTTAAGTCTGATGGTGGTCTGACACTTTTGAACTATTTCCTCGCATGTTTATTTCCTCAAGTACCTTAATGCATACATGCAGAATTTCGTCAGACCCCATTTTCCTCACGCATTTCAAATTCTTTATCTCATATGTTCAAATGCGTGTATGAATTACAAGATATAGGGGGAGTTCTCCATGTTTTAACCTGCCATGGGCATTTGCAGTCCAAAGCAAATTCCTCAAATATGCACATCTTCACGGGGAGTTCTTGTATATCTTGCAATCGAATTCCTCAAACTCTGTACTTTCACTTCATATGTTTATCCCCGTTGAAAACTTAACCTATTTGTCATCAATTACCAAAAAGGGGGAGATAGTTAGTGCATCTAGTGCCCCTTAGATTTTGGTGTATTGAAGACTTATAGGTTAAGGCACTAATGTGTTTGTGAGTGTACACAGGCTCTATAAGTCGATGAGGAGTTTGATATATCCGAAGTTTATCGACCCCTAGAAATGTATGTCTTCAACTGAAGACTTTGTGAAGACTTTCTGAAGACTTTGAAAATGAAGAAGTTGGTGTGACCTTGAAGATATGAACGGGGATTATGAAGCGTGAAGATTTTGTTTTCATAGTTTCGTTTCCGTCATTGAGTCATAGGAAACACCGTACTGTTAAAGGGGGTTGAGGTAATACTAAGGAAAATTTCCAACTAATCCTCAACTCCCAGATCCTCAACCTATACAATCCTTCGAGTGAAGCCATTGGAAATCTCTTACGGTTGAGTCAAGTTCTTCAGTGACAGAGATGGAGTTCTTCTGGTCTCTGAGGAAATTGATCTGACTGAGGAGTTAGGATTTCGTCAGTGCGAATTGCCTATAAGTGAGGAACATGATATGTCCGAGGACTTTCATAGTTCGAAATCCGACCGTTGCTGTGCTTAGCGCCAGCTGTTCCCAATCGCAAATATCCACATAACGGTCATATAAATGGGGGCATTTATGTCATATCATGTCAGGTTGCACCCTGGCTATAAATAGCTAACCCTCACAACCATTAGTTGGTTGGCTGCTCCGAGAGAGAACCGACACTTGTCATTTGAGAGCAACCCATCCTCCGAGGACTTTGAGAGAAAATTAGCAGTGAGGAAAAATCCACAACCAAACCAAAAAACCCATAGTGATTGAGCATCACTGAAGAAATTCCTGTGTGGATCCGGCGCTTGTTACCTTGAGGACTGTGCATCCTCCAGACGGTTAGGCGTCATGGTCTAGTTCTCCTGTAGTCAATTGGGGATCATGAAGTGACCTTGGTCTAGGGCATCCAGCAGTAAATTATGGATCGCCGGGTGACCAGTTTGTGATGGTTTCGGAAGTCTACCCTGAAGACTTACCACGAGTGTTGGGGGAGGACTGTGTGACCTTAGCTCAAGGAGAATACGGTAAGGACTGTGTGTCCTGGGAGTATGTGTCCTCTGGTTTAAATACCAGGCCACTCCAAACCAGACGTACGACTGTCACAGCAGTTGGAACTGGGTCATCAAACCATTGTCTTCATTGAGCTACGTAGTTCTATTTCCTCAACCTCCTTATTCCTCATAAATCTATTGATGAAATTGATTGTTATTGTTTGAAGAATTTGACTGAAGACTTTCACAAATTCCTCACCTCAAATTCTTCAAGTTACCTTGTTCATCACTGCTTATCCTGTATCACGCTACTTACTACTTGTGCATGTTTCATTTCATCATGAAGACTATGTTGTTACTATGTTCCTCATGCACTTGAGTACTTATTCCGCTGCTAGTTATTCATCACATTTCAAATTCCTCAAAGTTGAAATTCCTCAAGTGATGAATTTGTAAAAATCGCCTATTCACCCCCCTCTAGTCGATATAACACACTTTCAGAAATAAATTATATATGAAAAATGATCAGAAAAATCCAATGAATTTGTTTATGCCATGATCATGCATGTTTGAACAAGTTAATATCACAAACTAGGACATTTTATGATTAGGGCAATGTATGAAATATCATTTGGAGTTGTAATTGAAACTTGTTTGAGTTCCACCTTGATTAACTTGGTTAACTATTTCTCTAGGTCAATTTTGTACCTTAATTTATCATATCATACATCATGATTTTGCATTGCATGAATTGAATGTTGTTCCTTCTTGTTTGCCGGTGTTTGTTCTTTCTCAGTAAACGATGGTTCCGATGTTGTGATCGTTGACACTAATGAAGTGAAGTAATATCTTCAAATTCTTTAGGAAAGCAACCCCCCGCCCTTTAGCATACTGATATCAACCTAGTCTCCCGCTCCTTCTCTTGTTTACTGCATTTGAACAATAACGATTCAAATGTTACATGTTCTCGGTACGTGAACCTATTACTTTGCATGATAGGTGTTTTTCACAGTAAATAGTTGAAACCACTTAGCATGAGTAGAAAATGCTTGAGCCTTGTTGTGCTTACTCATCCATGCTTGCTTATTATGTTTGCTATGCTTAGAGTTATGTTGGGTCTAATCCATCTGGGCAATGAATCGAAATGGAAGTGTTCATGTCCTACTTTGTGAGAGCTAAGTGTGTGAACACGATTTGGTTAAGGTAGCAATGAGAGGCCATGTAGGAGTACATGGCGGGTTGTCTCATCGAGACCGTCCTTAAGAACCGAGTTTTGTGTATGTTATCCAAGACAAGATACTACCTCACATTGGGCTCTGGGTACTCCAAGATATCTCGGCTTATTAATCGCCTAGATCTCTGTCCAAGAGTTGCAATTTGTTTTTGGTTTTTGTATGAGAAGAGTTGGTGGCCGTGCATAGCGCTGCCCAATGGTGTGGGCTGTGATGCGGTATATACACGGTGGCACGATGTACCAAGTGGCACCTGAATGGTGGGCTTGTGGAACCATGCACACATCATTTCAGTCTGTAGAGGAAACTTCGATCGGACTTCCTTATGGGTTCAGTCTCAAATAGGTGATAAACCTGGACTAGGGTCTTGTGTGATTGACGGTCATGGCCGACTCCCTCGCTGGGCTTCCGCTTGAAGGTTGCCAAGGTCACTTTTTATGTGCACACGACGATAAGTGGCGGGAGCGTGTGTGAAGAAGTGTACACCTATAGGGTTTATTAATATGTTCAAACAGCCGCGTCCTCGGATATGGACTATTTGGAAAGCTTATGTCATTCATAGATAACTTAAACTAGATACTCTAAAACATGCAAGATATGTGTGTGATATGGATGGCCTTCTCATAGGGAGACGGGAGTGGATCCATAGTGTTGTATTGATTTGGTGAATATGTGGACTCGTGTGCGATATCCCACCTCAAAGAAAGTACTCATAGTCATAGTACGGGTTAGCCAAGAATCAATGCTGGCTTGCTGCAATAAACTCCACAACCCCCTTTGTTGACAATGATGCATGTTTAGATTGTTCTGATATAAGTCTTGTTGAGTACCTTTGTAATCACGGTTTCTTAATTTATATTTTTGCAGAAGAGACTTAGTCTAATTAGTGATTCTTACGACGTGAAGTTCGACGTTGACCGGTTTAGCTTGGGAATCCCAGATAGAGGTTTGTCTACTTTGGTAGGTTTGTTGTAGGTTTTCAGTCTCCTCCAGCCACTTTTAGATGCCTGTACTCATGACATGTTTTACTTTCTCTTGTTGCCTATATGACTTGAGAGTTGGGTAAGATGACCCCTTTTTGTAATATCACACTATGTTCGCTCTTATGAGTCTTTAATAAATAGTTGAGTCATAGAGTTATGTTGTGATGCCATGTTGTATCTACGCAGATCATGCATATTGTGTGTATGTTTGAAATGCATTGGTATCTGTGGGATTTGACACCTAGTTGTGTGCCTATGGTAGCATTCTTTACATGGAAATGCCTCTCTGTGCTTCCGTTGAGCCCTGGTATCTTGCTACTACTTCGAACACATTGATTTACCGACATGTATCCTTCATTGCTGTTGTGCCTGTCCCTGCGGGGAAATGTCACGCGGTGTAATAGATTCCATGTAGCTTGCTACGACTCGTCTACACATGTTGATGACTGACACCTGCATTGCTGGGTTATATATGCTTGTCCCTGTATGCTTGTGCCACTTGGTTCTATAACCAGTTATGTTGACCGATTTTTTTGACATATGATTGCTAGCGACATATTCATATATGTGAGCCAAAAGGTGCAAACGGTCCTGACCAAGGTAAGGTGGTAGCCGTGGGGATTACCATGCATGAGGCCGCAAAGTGATATGATGTGTTACATGCTACACTTGTATGGCTTAGGATCGGGGTCCCGACATCAAAGATCAAGCCAGCCGAGATGGCCACCGGACCCCTGCCTCTTTGGAAGGAGCATAGGTTCGAATAGTACTTTCCCATCATAATGGATGATGCTTAGGCGATAGAGGCCCGATGCCCAAAAGATGTAATTTATGAATGAGCGTACTATCATGTATTAGATGTCAGTTAAAATCTTGGGCTTTATGATGCCGTTGCCTTGCATGCTATATCATGCTTTGTTTTTTTATTTTGACTCATGTGTGGCTGTTTTAATCTGAAAGTTACCAGTCATCGGCTTCAACCCCCTTGTAGATGCTACAAGGGGTGTTTCGACCTCCACACTATGTCCCTTAGTCGGCATCTCGGTGCCCGGAGGTGGTAGTGTGTAAGGCAAATGAGGCAATCAGAATATGTCGCTTTAGTGCTTTCACTTAACCATGGGAGCTCGACTGCGGGGGCTAGTGACTAGACCCTAGTGTTTTCTAATCTTCGGGTATTCCGAGGTTGAAACCATTATCACTTGGTTTGTTTGAATACAAACCCTTAGTATAACATGACATAAGCTCCATCGAGTTTTAGTTCAACACTTGTCGTCAGATCGCCTACCAGTTCTCGCTTATTATGACAGTCATTTTCGGCTTTCTCCACTGAGGTACTTAATCACGCAAGCTAGAAGTACAATCGTAGTGGTTCTCTCTTTACGCTCCTAGACGAACATGTGGAATGTAAGAGAGTAAACACAAGAGCCGGGCAACCCAACTATTGACCCAAGACAGAATTCCGGACCAATTCATATAAGGAAATATCTCAGATGCTGATCACATAAGATAAAAAATAGTGTCGAAATGATGCTTGAGGCAAGTTTTATATTCGAGCCCCTAGTCTGTTAGCCGGCCACATCTAAGGAAAATATGTAACTAACTAGTTTGTTTCGGCGTCAAAGTGTGGAAAGAGTTCATGCACCATAAATGACTACAATGGGACTATAAAGAATGGTCTTTATTCCTGATTAACTCATGAGTTTAACCGTACAAGCCAAACTGCCAAAGCAACTATTACAAATACTTTGTTTAAAAATAAACTTTAGAGAGGAAATGTCTACACGGGGCCTTTATGGGTGGTTTGATGTCCCTACTATGCCCTCCTACACGTTTGCACCTTTGCTCTCGAGGTGGGTGCTCCTTTAGACGAGATAGTGGTCGGCGGATGGACCTTCGAGAGAGGGTCTTGAGAGGTCACCAAAATATGTTAGCTTGATGTTTGGTAGGTCCTAGATGGTACCTACAATTCCTCGAAGACGTGCTTGACCAGAGCTCAGTCATTCCAGACACTTGATCCTTGGATAGTAGCTCCTCACCGATGCCCATGGTATTTTGAGCGCAAAATTGTGTGTCCAAGGCACGTACCTTTCGGCTAGCGGGGCCTGATACGTCTCCAATGTATCTATAATTTCTTATTATTCCATGCTGATATATTATCATTCTAGGATACTTTTGGGGTATTAATTTACCAATATATAATATTTTTAAGCGCTAACCAATTGACCCAGTGCCGAGTGCACTTCTTGTTTTCTACGTATTTTTGCCTTTTGAGAGTAACAATACCAAACAGAGTCCAATTGCCACAAAAAAATTTGGTGATTTTTTTGGGGCAATACAAGGCCTAGAAGCTTTGGAGGAGGGCCAGCCGATGCACCAGGGGCCCACCACATATCCAGCCGCGCCCCCTAGGGGGAGGCCAGATATGTGGTGGCCCCCTAGAGCATCCCCTGATGTCCTTCTATGTCCTATAAATTCAGATCTACCCTAAAAACATCAGAAGCACTCCCAAAACACTTTTTCCGCCCCCGCAAGGCTTTGTTCCGACAGGAAGCCATCTACACCTCCATTTTGACACCCTATCGGAGGGGAGATCGATCGCAGAGGGCCTCTTCATCAACCTTGCTATCCTCAACATGATGTGTGAGTAGTTCACCATAGACCTACGGGTCTATAGGTAGTACCTATACAGAATTCTCTCTCTCTTTATCTTCAATACAACGTTCCTTGCATCTTTGCCTTGATCTATCCGATGTAATCCCTTTGTACGGTGTGTTTGTTGGGATCCAAAGAATAGTGAGTTTATGTTCGGATTATTCATGAAAAGTATTTGAGTCAATCCTGATTTCTATGATTCTTATTTGCATGATCATCATAGCTTAGTAATGCTCTCCTATATATTGAGATAGTTTGGCCAACTAGATTGATATAACTTCGCTGGGAGTGGTGCGTTGTAGTAGGTTCAACCTGCCGAGTTTATATATCCCAATGATAGAAGGGGACAAGTTGCATCTTTGTGCTGTTGCTACAAAGTATAAAACAATGTGATTTATTCATATTAGTTGAGTTTACTTTGTCTACATCATGTCATCATTCTCCAAGCATTACTCCATTTGTCATGAACTTAATACGTAGAGAGGCAAGCATAGAAGCGCTCTTGAAGTGGCATAATAGTCGTAGGTGCAGGGAGGAGTCGGCCAATTTTCTTATGGACGTGATGCGTATATACACATGATAATTTCCTTGAGCATCGCATAATTCTTCACTTTTCTATCAATTGCCCAATAGTAATTTGTTTACGCACCATATGCTTTGCTTATGAGAGATGCCACTAGAGAACTCTACTGCCTGTGAGTCTATTCACTTATAAATTCACGAGCTCTATCATTACCTTGCTATTATTTATTAAATTTTATTTCATTTGCACTTTACTATTATCTACAATTATCTACACAACTCACTTGCTTGTAAATAATGAGATCAAGGGGATTGACAACCCTCTTGCCATCGTTGAGTGCAAGTTGTTTGTTCTTTTATGTGCAGCTACTGAAGACCGTTGAGGATTGGTATTCCTATTGTTTCTATAATCCTTGATTACATAACTAAGGTAAATACTTACGCACTTTGTGCTGCGATTACCCGTTCCTCTTCACGGAAAACCCAACGCAGATCACGAGTATTAGGAAGGATTTCTAGCGCCATTGCCGAGGAATACCATCACCAACTATCAAGTAAGTTCGCACAAAATTTCATTCAGTTGTTCTTATTTTTATTTGCAGTTATATTCGGTTTGTCTCATAAAAATCAAAAATACAAAAATATTTACCTTTTCTTGTTACTAGTTCTTTCTTGAAGTAATGTCTAGTTCTTCTTTTGAGTGTTTCACTCCCAACAATGATGTTCTCAATTTTACACAAAGGGGGGATAAAGTTTGAAGGATGCAGTGTATAGGAATTGCCATGCCCAAAATAAAGCAACTAATAAGATATCCACCACAAATTTGCTTCATAATTTCTATGTTTGTGTGACAACTTGGTATAGGTTTGTCCTTGACACCATCACTAGTGGGAACTTCTTGATGTGTCATACTTTGGATGCTTATAATGCAATTGAAAATCTTATTGGAACACCACCCATTATTGTTAATGAAACCAATTTTACATTGGAACATGTTATGCAAAGGCTTGATGCTATTGAAAATAAAATGATCACTAGTGAGCCTATTGAGGAGTTAGATAAAAACTTTATAATCATATCACTCAATTTGGGTCACGGGTAGGAATAACTTTGAAAACTTTAAAGGAAAAATATGCTACTATTGATAAGAAGGAAGAAAAAGGATTGAGTAGAATTGATAAAATGGAGGAGGTTATTGACATACTGAGCTCCACTTTCACACCATCCAAAACTAGTGCTTGTACCTCACAAGACAAAATCCCAAGTTCATAGTTATTCATAAGAGCATTTGTACACCTCCTTCCAAAAGAAACAAAGATCTCAAAATGATTAGTATTCACCCCAAATTTTTGAACTTGACAAAGGAACCTATGGTGAATCCTTCCATTGTTCCTATTAGTCATAGTTGTGTTATTAAGGAGCTGAATGTCAAAGATGACAACACTCAAAACTATGCATTATGCGTACCTAGGGGCATAAAATATAGCGCTTGTTGGGAGGCTACCCAACATGTATCTTTATTTTTGTATTTACTTTTTGTTTTTGTGTGATAACATGATTTTTTCCTCTATAATGATTGTGTTTTTATGTTTGAATTAGTGTTTGTGCCAAGTAAAGCCTTTGGGATGACTCACAAGATGAGTAGAAACGATGCTGAATCTGAAACAGAAACTTTGGCTCCAGTTCAGGATTTTTCAAATTTTTACTGGAGCATGATAATGATATGAAATTTTAACACAATATTTATATACAAATTTTTTACGTTGTCATAATTTTTCAGAATTTTTAGAGTTACAGAAATATGGGCTCATTACAGATTGCTACAGACTATTTTGTTTTAAATAGATTTTGTTTTGCTTGCGTAGTTTGCTTGTTTTGATTATGCGATGGACTATATGAGGGGGGTTTAAGCCTTGGGGAAGTTAGAATACAGTACCTATTATGAAAAAATGAATTTTAATCAATTTATCACAGTACTTCAAGTATGCAATATGTTTCTTATACTAACGGATCTCACGAAGTTTTGTGGAGTTTTGTGTGATTCAAGTTTTCAAGTTTTGGGTGTGATCACAATGGACTACGTAATAAGAAGTAGAAAGATCCCAAGCGTGGGGACTCCCAAGGCACCACAAGTATAATTCTAAGGAGACTCAACCGTCTATGCTTGGGTATGCCTAGAAGCCATCCCCTCTTTCGTCTCAATCCATCGGTATGTCACTTGGAGCTATATTGTTATTCATCACATGATATGTGTTTTGCCTGGAGCGTCGTTTGATTTTACTTTCAGTTTGCCACCATCATCATTTTCTAGACACACCTATTTTAGAGAGAGACATACCTTCATGATAATTTTCTAGAATACTCTATGTGCTTCACTTATATCTTTTGAGCTAGGCAGTTGCTCTAGTACCCCGCTTATATCTTTTTGAGCACGATGGTGTGTAGATTTTATAGAAATAATATGCTCTCATTCTTCACTTATATTTGGTTGGGAACTGAGAACTAGTGACAGTAATTTGCATGGGTCATAAGACTAGTCAAAGAATATTAGGTATTCAATGAATGGTAATCAAAACAATGGTGTAGCACATGTAGAGAAGTTGCGGATTGATGGCATTGATGTAGTAATATGAAAAAGGTGTCAGTCCAAAATTGTTGATTCGTAGAAGTGTCGAGATTAAGAGTTGTTAATTTGTTATTCATCTAAAAATTAAATAGACATGGTGATGATGTGTGAGCATTATATTCCTTGTTGAAACCCTAGTGTTGTTTTGAGTCGAGGGCACGCGATGGTTAACTCCTACCAACCTCCTCCCTCGAGGCATGCGAGGAGTACATTGATTTGTGATAAAACTAATAAAATATTATAATAAGTATGTGAGTTCTTTATGACTAATGTGACAACATGGACATACGCATCTTCACCTTCTCATATTTGCTAGCCTCTTCGGTACCGTGCATAGCCCATTCTCACATCTAGGATCGGTGCAAATATTCGGCGGTGCATCCAAACCACGTGACATGATATGCTCCGTGGCACATAAGCCTCATCATATATTCCTCAAAACAGCCACCATATACCTATTATGGTATTTCCATAGCCATTCCAAGATATATTGCCATGCAAATTTCATCGTCACTTCACATGACTAGTTGTTCATCATAATAATTATTTGCATGATCGTATAGAGCTGACATAGTATTTGTGGCAAAGCCACCATTCTTCATATTTTTGATACATTTCATGCTAGACATTGCACATCCTGGTACCCTTCCAGAGGCATTCATACAGAGTCATATCTTCCTATCAGTTCTTCATGTTGAGTTGTAAGTAAATAAAAGTGTGATGATCATCATTATTAGAGCATTGTACCAGTGAGGAAAGGATGATGGAGAATATGATACCCCCACAAGTCAAGATGAGTCTCTGGATGAAAAATGATATAAAAAGGGGGAGGCAAAAAGAAAAGAAAAAGAGAAAAGCCCACCTTAAAAAAATGAGAGAAAAGAGAGAAGGGACTTTGCTACGATCCTTTACCAAACTTGTGCCTCAGAGTGGCACCATGTTGTTCATATAGAGAGTCTCCTATGTTGACACTTCCATATGCTAGTGGGAATTATCTTTTCATATAATAAACTTGACTTGTATATTCCTATGATGCGCTTTCTCAAATGCCCAAGGTCTTCATGAGCAAGCAAGTTTGATGCACACCCCACTTAGCTTCAATTGAGCTTTCATACACTTATAGCTCTAGTGCATCATTTGCATGGCAATCCCTACTCCTCACATTGATATCTATCGATGACCATCTCCATAGCTCGTTGGTATGCCTAGTTGATGCGAGACTATCTTCTCCACTTTTTACCCCTTCGATACCTACCACCATATTCTATTCCACCTATATGCTATGTCCAATGGTTCACGCTCTTGTATTGAGTTAAGTGTAAAAATTTGATGCATATTCAAAAAGTACAATCCAATTGCCTAACTTGGACATGATGGTGCTTAACATTTGTATCTATGTGGTGAAGACGGAGTGATGCCTTGCTAATATAATAAGATGAATAGGGGTAAAATATTCTTTTAGGATCGTATACTTTGAAAAATTAATGATTTTGTTTCTTATAACTATAAATAATACTATGTTTTTGTTTGTTAATTCATCATTTCTCAATGAGCATACATACCAAAGATTACATAATGGCTAGCATGTCAAATAAAAAAATCTATTTTTATCATTTACCTACTCGAGGACGAGCAGGAATTAAGCTTGGGGATGGTGATACGTCTCCAACATATCTATATATTTTTTATTGTTCCATGCTGATATATTACATTCTAGGATACTTTTTGGGTATTAATTTACCAATTTATAATATTTTTGAGCACTAACCTATTGACCCAGTGCCCAGTGCGAGTTCCTATTCTTTGCGTGTTTTTTCCTTTTCAGAGTTACAATACCAAACGGAGTCCAATTGCCACAAAACTTTTTGGTGATTTTTTGGACCAATACAAGACCTATAAGCTTCATAGGAGGGCTAGGCGATGCACCAGGGGCCTACCACATATCCAGCTGTGCCCCCTAGGGGGGCGGCCAGATATGTGGTGGCCTCGTGGAGCATCCCCCGACGTCGTTCTCTGGCCTATAAATTCACATCTACCCTAAAATCACCAGAAGTGCCTCGAAACACCTTTTTCATCGCCGCAAGACTCTATTGCGACGTGAAGCCATCTAGACCTCCATTCCGGCACCCTGTCAGAGGGGAGATCAATCACGGAGGGCCTCTTCATCAACATTGTTGCCCTAAGCATGATGTGTGAGTAGTTCATTGCAGACCGACGAGTCCGTAGGTAGTACCTAAATGGCAATCTCTCTCTCTCTTGATCTTGATCTTCAATACAATATTCATCGCATATTTGCCCTGATCTATCCGATGTAATCCCTATGTATGGTGTGTTTGTTGGGATCCGATGAATTGTGAGTTTATGTTCAGATCATGCATGAAAAGTATTTGAGTAAAACCTGATTACTATGATTCTTATTTGCATGATCATCATCACTTCGTAATACTCTCTGATCTGTTGGGATGGTTTTGCCAACTAGATTTATATTTCTTCGGTGGGAGTGGTGCGTTGTAGTAGGTTCAACCTGGCGAGTTTCTATATCTGAGTGACAGAAGGGGACAAGTTGCGTCTTTGTGTTGTTGCTACTGAGGATAAAACAATCGGGTTTATTCATATTAGTTGAGTTTACTTTGTCTACATCACGTCATCGTTCTCCAAGCATTACTCTGTTTGTCATGAACTTAATGCGTAGAGAGGCAAGCATAGAAGCGCTCTTGAAGTGGAGTCATAGCAGTAGGTGCAGGCAGGAGTTAGCCTATTTGCTTGTGGACATGGTGCCTATATACACATGATCATTGTCGTGAAAATCGCATTATTATCCGCTTTTCTATCAATTTCCCAATAGTAAGTTGTTTACGCACCGTATGATTTGCTTATGATATGCCACAAGAGAACTCTACGGCCATCGGGTCTATTCACTTATAAATTCAGGAGCGCTATCATTACCTTGTTGATATTATTTAACTTTTATTTTATTTTGCACTTTACTATTATCTACAATTATCTACACAACTCACTTGCTTTTAAATAACGAGATCAAGGGGATTGACTACCCTGTTGTCGGTGTTGGGTGCAAGTTGTTTGTTCTTTTGTGTGCAGCCACTGAAGACCATTGAGAATTGGTATTACTATTGGTTTGGTAAACCTTGGTTTCAAAACTGTGGAAAATACTTACCCACTTTGTGTTGCGATTGCATGTTCCTCTTCATGGGAAACCCAATGCAGATCATGAGTATCAGGGCCATGCTGTGGGGAGCGTGTTGTTATTTATGTTGGGTGTGGGAAGATTCTGGGAGCTGAGATAGGGATCAGGCTCATTTGCTCACCTCTCATGCCTTGACGGCGGACTGGGACTTTGGCGCCTCATTGCCGACGTGGACTTCGGCTGCCAGAACCACTGTGTGTTCCTTGGTCTAGGCATCTTAAGCTTTTGTATGCATAATGGGGGATGATGTTGAAGCAAGCGAACATTGTATGGCAGAGAAGTGCATGATAGCCGTTGTGGAAAGGGACGATGTCAAAGATCAAGTCTTCACTACGGAAGTTGTTAGGTGAGCCGAACACTACTTCCCAAGTCACTTTGCCTGAGCAGCGGTCTTCAGCGCCTGGGATTACTCCTTTAAAGGTAGTGTTGCTGGGTTTGATCCTTGACGGTCAATACCCATTTTTATCAATGTATCTGAGTAAATCAGATTGAGGCTACTTTATCCATCCATGAGGACTCTATTTAATAATGGGGTCAAGTACCAGGGACGACGATCCTCTATGATGGATACTACTCGGATGATCCCTGCAGTCGAAGGTGATCGGTATGGTGACTATGGGTCGAATTTTGGGTCTACGGGTTCTATGGCGTAGACGTCCCACAACACATGCTTCCTCTCCTTCTTTGGTATGTGCGCGATGTAGATCATGATCACAATTTTTACCTAAGGAGGGAATTGCTTCTGGACTCGATTGTTCGGCACGCAAGGCTCGTCATCGTCCTTGATGTGGGGGCCCTTGCCCTGCTCCTCGGCTGTGAGTTTGCCAGCCTGTTTGATCACTCAATAGTTATGGTTCGTGTGGGTGGAGGGCTTGTCTGGGGTGACGTAGATCTGGCAGGGCCTATCTAGGATTTTGTCCAACATAGTAGGTTCGTCCCAATTCCCTTTGGAGGGCTTTTTCCATGGTCCTGATTTTGAGTTGCTGAATCAAGCATTTACTTCCGTATCCTCGGCATGACCACCATTGTGTCGAGACTTGTTCTTGTTGCACCGTGGCTTCGCACCGTGGTTTCCTGTTTCCATCCTAAAATTCAGAGGTGTCGGGGTCTTTGGGATTGTTGCTTTGACAAGCTAACCAACTATCCTTGCTTGCGCAAAAGAAGGTCATGAGTGAGGTAAGGGACGACATTGTTTTCGGCTTGTCTGGGCTGAGTTGAAAAGCTAGCCATTCGTGGCTCACCTTATAGCTAGGCATGCCTCAAGGCCGATCCAAACATGGGTCGAGGACGGGTCATCCGTAGTGTTCCTTGTATGGATCTGGGACAGTGTCTCGTTCAATAGAGAGAGGTCAGCCGAATTAGTATTCCAAAGTCTTTCGGAGTTGACCTCCGGAGTGTCGGCACAGGGAGTGTGTTCGTCCAAGGCTGAGCCCTGGTCTTTAGATGCTATAATCGCATCCGAGCTCAAAGTCGGATCCAAGGTAAGAATCGGCCCGGAGACAGGGTTGAGCGGGAGGCCTGAAGTTAAAGCTTTGGGATTTCCAGGATCATCGGGTGAGCCTGATGCCAACTAAGGACCAGATCGCCCCCGGGGTCGGCGACGTACTCTAGGTTATCGAACGGGGCGAAGCTGCCGATCTGGTCGAGGTAACCGGCTGAATTGGCATGTAGAACGATACTACCGAATGCGAAGAGCTAGTCGGGTACGAAGACATCCCCGGTGTGGATGTTATCGTTGATGACTAAGCGAGCCATCGATCCTCTCCTGATCCAACATCGGAACTCTCAATGAAAGCACCATTTTTAGTGTCAAAACCAGCGGATCTTGGGTAAGGGGTCCCAAGTTGTGGATCTTGGATAAATACGGAACAAGAAACACATGGACAATGTTTACCCAGGTTCGGGCCCTCTCGAAGAGGTAAAACCATACTCTCGCTTGATTATATTGATGTGTGTCATGATTACAAAGTCGATCTACCACGAGATTAGATGAACTAAACCCTCGGTGAGTAGGATGATGGTTCTCCTCCTTCTATGAACTAAACCCTCCGGTTTATATAGACACTAGGGGTACCTAGGGTTACACATGGTCGGTTGCTATCAAGGAAAAAACATGTTGATTCTGCCATCTTGACTTGGAGGACACACCAAGGCACCGGAGGTTTCCTTCCTGAACACGAAGTCGCCTTATAGCTCGGCCTTCAAGTAATAGTCATAGACCGGCCCACCTATCCGGCCCATAAGAGATAGACCGACGGGCCGAAGACCTCTTAGTCTTGGACTCCTTCAGCAACATTCATGAAGTTATTAAACTAAGCATTCAACAAAGGATCGCATATCCATAGTAAACATCTCATATCCTACACACACCAAAGTTGATCCATATCCCCAAGCCCTAGGGGTCTACTAACACATGCCAAAAACAACCATCAAGGTAATGGTAATGGAATACATGGACAGATCATTCAACCGATACTATTGATATGAGATGCGGATGGTGATGGTGATGATGTAGATGTCGATGATGATGTAATTTCCCTCACCGTGAGAGGAATCCCCTTCTTCCGTCATTTGATCCTACCTTATAATGGGCTCAGTAGGCTAGGGTTATGCCTTCTGGATGAGTTTCTGGAGTCTCTCCTCATCTGATTCACGATCCTGTTTGACGGGGTAAAAATAGCTGACCCCCTAGAGGCGGCGGCGCGTTGAACGACCGCTCATGCGAGCATGCATGGTCATATGGAATGTCTTCATTTGCTATGGATGCACGATAACAATTGTTCCTTTGGCCTTCTTGCTTGAATTTTTTATGGAAAATTTCTATCACCTTTAATACATTATTCCATTGCCATTTTTGGTGATTTTCTCCATCAAATGAATATTGTTCCAAAAGGCGTTACCTGAAGGAGTATTAACAAAAAAAGTGTGTGAATGCATTAAAATTCGACAAAGCCTACTAATGTGGAGCATCCTATGGAGATCACCATGGCAAGAGTCCGTTTGGAAAGTGACACGTGTGACATCTACTTCACATACATAAAGGTGAATCATATCCTTTACACGTGTTCACCTGATCCCTTCAAGGTCGGTATACTGCTTGACACTCCTCCCGTGTGCATGTATAGGTATTGCCGGAGCTTCATAAATGAGGAGGAGTATCATCCGCAAGGGAAGCTTGGAGGAGAGGAAGGAAGAAGAGGAGTTGCCAGTACAACCGGCCAGCAACCAGCCAACGACCGGTGGGCGGTACAATCGGCCCACCACCGGACCACCTCTAGCCAAGATTTTGTTGAGGTTCGGTTCAAGCCCGGTACTACACCTGTTGTACCGGAGGTTGTCTTCACGCCGGTACAACCGGTCTGCCTGCTCGCAGGTTGGGCTTTGGCCCATGTATCCCCCTGTCCACTTACCCCTTCGTGGCCAAGACTATATATACTCCTCTCCCACCTCCATTCTAGGGTTAGCTATGGTTTTCTCTTAGATAGTTGAGCATAGCTCCTTCCACTACCTATCCCATGGAGTAGATGCCTCTATAGGAGAAGATACCCTAGTGGATGTCAAGGCCCCTTTCGAGGGAAGATCCTCCGGGATATCAAGGCCCCATCTCCCCATGTGATTTGGGATGAACTCTACCATGTATCCTATTTCCCTTTGTTGTTCATGTACCTTTGTGTATCTTGTGTGTGGTGAGTCTAGTGAATGTGTGATTGGACATGTTCTTGAGTGTTTCCTATTGTGATATCACCTTTGTGTTCTTCGTGTTCTTCATGGAATCCCCTCCAATTCATGAAAGATCGACACACACGGGCTTGCCCCGTATCATATTGGTATCTAGAGCCACGTTTCTCACAAATTTGGAGTCCTCCACTTCGTTTTCTAGCCTAATTTTGTGTGTTTTTGTCCAAATTCGAAAATCCCCACCAAAATTAGCCACACCAATTTTTTTTGATTTGTTGTTCTTGTGAGTTTTTGTTGATTTTGATCCGTGGATTTGGTGTAGCAAGTAGATCCACTCCCCTTTGCATACCCATCCCCTAATGTTTCTTTTCCCCGTCAATTTGGTCCAAATTTTGATTTTGGTCCGCCCCAAGTTCTTCGCGTGCTCAGATCTGGGAATTTTTCCCGATACGAGCGGTACAACTGCTTTGTGCAGCAGTACAACCGCCCCAAGAGAGGTACAACCGCCCACCACAAGCGGTACAACTGCTAATGCCACCAAAAACATCCCCAGGACGCCCCAGGAGCGGTACAACCGCCCTAACAAGCCGTACAACCGCTAATTCCCAGGATGAGCACTGCTGATTCCCCATTTTTACCATAACTTCTACTCCTGAACTCCGATTTGGGTGCTCTTTGGCTCGTTTTGAATCTATATACGTGCACGAGATCCTCATCTTGGTTTTAGCACCATTTGATCATCATATTTTTTAAATTTTGGCAAGTTTTCCTAGGCCCTCCACCATAACATCCGCATTACCACCATAGTCATCCACAACTTAACCCATTTGTCTTACCTTTGCATTTGTGGTTGCTTGAGTTGTGATTTGAGTCTCCTAAGTTGTTTCGACTACTTAGGGATGGTTACTTCTTCATAAACCACCAGTGACTTGTATCGGTCCATCATATACATCAACCACCGACGTTCGACATTGACGACGACCATCCATCCTTTGAGACCATCTTCAATCGGAAGCACGGTCGGTTCATCCCGACTTCGTGAAAGGTTGAGTGTGACGAAGGTATACATTCCTTCATACACTTTACCTTCCTTGCCATTACATCTTTTTAGCCCCACCATCTTTGCGATTACCTTCATACCTAATGAGACTAGCTATCCGAGTGTTGCTGGGCTTCATGAAAACTTATGCACCATAGTCATACGATATCATATTGTTACATCATCGGAAATATCATATAGTGCAATTGCTTGCTCCCGTGCATATCTTGCGATATTTATCTCATATAGTTTGTTGAGGCTCAGTAATAATAGTGGAAAGGAAGAGAAGAGTCAAAACAATGCCTCTAAGCAAGATAGAAAGATCAAAGCTTATAAGCAAAGAGCTGAGCAAGAAAAGAGATACTTGTGCATGAGGATACATGAATAGGAAATGTATGCCTGCATGAACAGGATTGGTGCCAAGTGGTGAATCGTGCCCAAACATGCAATAAGCTAATGTCTCTCCTTGTGTTTTTGCAACACGAGCTTTGCTCATCCCTATGGTTGCACAAGCCCCATTATCCCACCGAGTGTTTTTGCAACACGAGCTTTGCTCATCCCTATGCTTTGCTGATCTCTTGCTTTGCATTTTTGACTCCTTTGGATTTATTTCAACATTTACAATATCTTGGACTTCATTTTTCTTGATTTTGTGCCACTTGTCCTAACCAAGCCACTCGATAAGCTTTATGTTGTAGGTGTGAGTGAACAAGTCCGGTACCAATTCCACTATTCTCTCAATTCACATTGAGTGACACGGGATACATCCTTAACTTTGGGAACGGTATCTTGGTATTGTTTATCTCATTTCCCACTCACCTTTGCTTGAGTCTTGTGATGTCTAGGCAAAGCACACCATCTTCGTTCTTCAACGACTACATCGGCATGAGCAACGACATCACCCAAAAGCTCGAGTGAATCGCCATCGACATACGACACTCCGAATCATGGAAAAGAGACATGGTGGCGGAACACATGGAGCAACTTCGACACATGGTGGCCAACTATAGGTCTTCTTCCCCTTCATCATTGTCACGGCGTAGATGCTCAAGTCACACATCTTCGAAGAAACAAGTGCGCGAAGACCAAGATCACCACAAAGGATAAGCTTCGACACCAAGATCAAGGCGATTGACTACACGCACAGATGACCCTTCCATCTTCGGAATCATCCCAAGAAAGATGGCCGAGCATGGGATTTTCCCTTCGGTCATGGAGGAGAGTGATGATGTGCCATCTTCGGCCTTCATCTAGGACAACGACGATGATTTGGTTGAGCATGGGATTTTCCCTTCGACCACGGCGACGTTTGGTGATGAGTTGAGAGATCTTTGCCACCATATTGAGAGTGAGAGTGACTTCACCACTAGACCCATATATGATGAGTTTCCCCCATTTCCATGTGACGAGAGCCACAACCCCCACCACTTGAGTGAGATGAGTGACTCCACCATATGTGAGTATGCGTGCAACTACCTAGAGGGAGTGAGTGAGCCACCAGCACATAGAGAGAGTGAGTTAGTTGATGCGGTATGTGTGGCCATTTTGATTTCTAACAACTTAACCTCTACCTCTAATGTGTTTTCTCCTTTGGTGCCATGTCCCATACACAATGACACACTGATCCTCGACGACTTCGTCCTTCCTTTGGTCAAGACGATGGCCTTGGTGGAATATGATGCACCCCACATGGTTCCATCATGATGAAGATGACCACGAGTTGGTCTATGCCACCTCACCTACACCACATGAGTGGAACGAAAAAGGTAACATAGGTTAAGGTGATGCTCTTGTCCCACTAGTGGACATTGATTGATTGCATGATGTTGATCACCTTATGGATACTTCACATGCTATGTCTTCTTCATGCTTAGATGTGCCCCCTATTTATGATGAATATGATGATGAGCATGTTAACTTACCTAGTTGTGTTGCTTTACTCCATAGGATATCATGTGAAAACTCTATTGGTCACATCATGTTTGAAAATCCGCTTGACTTGTCATATGCCATGAATGAGATCACCCATATTGCAATCTTTTCAATCTCATCGTAGTAACTATGCATATGCCATTAAAATAAACCCAATTTGCACATATGGTATATATGAAAAGCCCATGGTTATTGGCATTTGCTTTTCTTGTGATGACATTGCCATGCTCCCTTTGCCTCATTTGTGCAATTATTCTCATATGCCATGACGTGACCACCTTGCTTCGGATATTCCTTTTTTGGATATTGTCCATATTCTCCGCATTATGCTTCCACTATTACACATGAGGAGACCCCCATAGTTCCCTCATACATTTTAGGAGAGTTGGTTCCATCTCATCCATTGCATGATCCACAAACTTGTGTGCACGATATGCTACCCATGAATAAAAATGATATTGATGTGCCATATATCTTCATGCTCAATTTGTGTCCCCATCGTGTTATACACAACAACTATTCTTTCATCATGGATGACATGCTCCTATACCATGCATCGAATTACTTTGAGCATTTCTTATCTTGTGCTAACTCTCACGCACACATACACTTCATGATGGATGATGTGTACATTTACCATGCACACACATTGTTTCGTGTGTCTCCTTCTTATGTAGGTACACATGATTCTTCATCAACCTCGCAAGTGCACGAGTTGAAGAAACGAGCTATAGAGAGCAACGAAGACGTGCGCCACCATGGAGTGCATACCCTCCACCCACCCACTTTGCACAAATACTTCGCGCATTTCTTCTACATGGCTCTCACATGGTTATGGCTTATTACCCATTATATATCCTTTGCCCATATTGCCATGTTCACTTTGCATGATATGCCCATTTCTATTCCCTTCCCATGCATTTGTGACCTATGCTTTGCATCTCACATGACACTTCATTGTATGATTCGTATGTGTTTTCGCAAGCTTGGTGGAGATATCACTTGCTATTGCCATGTTTGCTATGTGCCCCATGCCTATGATGATACATTGATCGCGTTTTGTTTTCATGCTTGCGATATGTCATTTGCATTGCATATGCTTACTATTTTCTCAGATGACATGATTGCCATGATTTTCTCTATTATGTTGCATCTTCGCACTACTAGCTTGCATGACATGATCACTATGCTTGCTTATGTTGCATCACTGATGTGCTCCTTTTATGCGGTTGATGACAACCATTGCCATGCCTTGCACATGATTGACATTGCATTTTGTCACATATCTCCATGTGTTGCCTCTTTCTTTCTATATGCTTTGCCATGTACCGAGTGCAACAATGCTTCTACTCTCGCTAATGAGATTACCCCCATAGCTTTCTCACATACTATTGGAGCTTTTGACATCTTTCATGTGAAGCATGCTTGTCTTCCTTCTTTGCAACATATGCCTAGTGCCATGAATATAGCCATTGTTGCATCATATTGGTCATGTACTTTTGATCCTAATGGTTATGTGCAAGAGAGGAGAACCATAATGATGGATGATGTGTTTATCTACCATGCACATATATTCTACTTTGTTGTGTGTATGTGTAGGACAATTTGACTACATGTCAACTTCCACTTCACGTGAGTTGAAGATTAGAGCTCTTGTGAGCGAACCATGGTACACCGACGCGTTTCTACATCTCAGTTGCTTGCGCATTGGCATTGTGATGGACGCACAAGGTCACACTTTTGAGTTGTCATCCTTATTGTGCATGGATATTTTGGCCCATCCTACTTGTGTTTCTTGTACCATGACATATGTTGGTCATGTTGGACCCCTTACTTGCATAGATGTCAGAGATATTACTTTCACTCATGAATGCCATCATTCCATGCCTCATGACTTATATGCCTTGTGTGTTGCATCCAACTTGTGTATTGTTTTCTCTTATCATATGCTTGGTTGCAACAATGTCCATTCTTCACATTTGCCATGCCACATTGCTTGCTACATGCTTGAATTGATTGCCTCACACATGTTGAACACTTGATCTTTTATTGTGTTGAGTACCTCCCTATATTCACTACACCATGTGCACATTATGCTTGGATTGTCTTGCACATAGTTTCTTTGGTGTTGTGAATGCTTTCTTTGCCTACCATAGACGTTTCGTTGATTGCTATGTGCATGAGTGCTATGGCCATGAGGTAGGTGCTTGTTACATTGTTACACATATTTGCATCCCTACCTCACCTTGGCATAATTGCTTCCATGATTTCATTGCTTGTGCTCCATTTATATGCTTACATGCTATGCCACAATCCCTTGTCACACCATATGTTATACATGATGACAACACTTGTGCGGTGATTCGCCACTTGAATGCTCGGTTATGCACTAACGCTAACCACATTTGTTTTCCCAAGTGTTTGTCATGTTTGCTCCTTTTGAAGCAATTCCTAGATGATGAGACATGGGGGAGTGCCCCTTTAGAGATTCATGATGATGTGATCTTGGTGATCGCCCACTTCTACATGGCGACACCATCTCCTTCCCATGGTGATTTAGATCTTGCTCCGAGGGCGGATATTTCCCAAGGGGGAGGGGATGATGCGGAGCATCCTATGGACATCACCATGGAAAGAGTCCATTTGGCAAGTGACACATGTGACATCTACTTCACAATCATAAAGGTGAATCATCTCCTTTACACGTGTTCACTTGATCCCTTCGAGGATGGTATACTACTTGACACTCCTCCCGTGTGCATGCATAGGTATTGACGGAGCTTCACGGATGATGATGAGGAGTGCTGATACCTATGTACAACTACACCATCCGCGAGGGAAGCTTGGAATAGAAGAAGGAAGAAGAGGACTTGCAGGAAGACCAGGAGCTGCCAATACAACCGGCCAGCAACCGGACAATGACAGGTGTGTCGGTGTCAAAACCGGCGGAACTCGGTTAGGGGGTCTTGAACTGTGAGACTAGAATCGACGGTAATAGAAGATGAAGGGGACACGGATTTACCCAGGTTCGGGCCCTCCTATGGAGGTAGTACCCTACGCCCTGCTTGGTTGTATTGATGATGTGGGGGGTTGTAGAGTTGATCTACCTCAAGATCGAATAGCTAACCCTAGATGAGTTGTTCCCTCTATACCCCTAAACCGTCTGGCTTATATAGACGCCGAGGGTGACCTGGGTTTACCCATCGTCGGTTAAATGCCGAAGAGATAAACGTGCCTAACTATAGCTAATAACTTGGAGAATATGTCATGGCTCCTCGAAGCTTCCATCTGGCGTAGGTGGTCTTTGATCGTCCGATGCTCGCTTTGCAGCCCATATAGTCTGGCCCATAAACAATAGGCCGGCTATCCGAGGACCCCTAATCCAGGACTCTCTCAATAGCCCCCGGACTAGCCTTCAATGCTGATATATATCCGGTCGATCTCCTCGTGTCGTCATCTTCGGCTTGCGAGGCGAGTCCCTCATCCTTCTTTGTTCGGCAACCGACCAGTCTTCAGTAAGATCCTAGGCGTCGCGGTCATGGGTTCTTTATAAAAACTGCGCGTGTTCCTCGATTTTTGCGCGTCGTGGTGAGGCGAGTGATCAGTGATTTTATAATCTTACCCCTCCGTAACAGAGGCACCAACCCATTTAATCAAACAAAATCGTGGCTCAGACCACATCTTCTTCCTTCTCGTTGAAAGAAACTCCTAGCGGAAGCTCCACGCAAAACATGGCTAACGTCCCTAGTTCCTCCGCACGTCCCTACGGCTCGCGCCCAGGGGACTGGACTAGCTGTTCCGTCACACTCCTGCGGCTCCGTAATCTAGAGACCCAGGGGTATCTTCCATCATCAGATCTGGCGGCAACCCGCGCAGGTCTGCTCTCTTATGGTGATGAGGTTTTCGACGAGTGTTTCCCCAATCATAACAAGGGGGAGCGCGTATGCTTCGTCCCCTTATTCCTCCTTCGGGGCCTTGGCTTTCCAATCCATCCATTCCTGAGGGGGTTGCTGGAGTTCTACGGGATCCAACTCCACCATCTTATTCCAGGGTCCATTTTACACATCTCAGTCTTCATCGCTCTTTGCGATATGTTCTTGGTGTGCGAAGCATACTTCAATTCGTGAAGGAAATATTTCTGTCTCATCCCCCGAACTCGAGACAAGACAATTTTGCAGGTCAGTGGAGCCGAACTGTGCTGCATAGCGGGGACGGGGTATCTGGCAGGCACACTGAAGAAGTCCGAAGAATGGACCTCCGAGTGGTTTTATATCGAAGATGTCCCCCTGTTTGAGCCAACTCGGACAGGTCTTCCTGAATACTCCAATGTCCTCCCAAAGAAGAGGTACAACTGGCGGCCAAGGAGCTCATCCCAGGAGGAAAGCATCGTAGTTCGGAGCTTAGCCGCGTAGTTGCGGATGCTTGTCCACCACCAACTGACCATGATCAATGTCATGGCCGCCGCCATCTCCCGGTGTGTGCATCCCCTCCAATAGAGGGTACACCCCTTATGGCAATACAACGGGACAAGCGACACCACGTGCTCCAAAAAGCAAGGCCCCACCAATACGACGGTGTTGGCCTCCGCACTTGCCGACCTGTACAAAGGAGAGCAAGAAGACTTTGTTTGGCGGTCAACCAAGGAAGGATATTCGGCCCACAATCCCATCGAATGGGTAAGCCTTTCTCTTTTAAACATGAAAATAGTTCGGGGTTTCCGTTCCGCACTCTATTTGACCGATGCCTGACGTGAACAGGAATGGAGGAGTTTCATCGAGATAGTCAACTGTCCGGCTCCTCAGCCCGAGAACCATTCATGCGACAACGATCCAGGTTTCAATGAGGACCCGGATCTTCTTCTTGACTTTGAAAGCGGAGTCTACTTCCAGCACAACATCGTCCAAACCCCAGTGGCTATCATAGTTTATTACCCCAGGTCATTCTCCATCCCAGAAGCGGGCAAGAAGAAAAGCTCCTCCTGCAAGAGGCCAGCTACCAAGAGCGCCCAGGGCGTGCCGGTCCCGCCTCCCAAACGCCACTGATCCGCACGCCATACACCGACAGCCGAAGCTGTGGCTGAGTGAGAGGCCAACCAGGATCCTGCAAAGGAGCTGGACATGGGGACAAATCCACCTGCCCGCTCATCCTGATGGTACATTGTTCGATTAACCGCTTATTGTTGCGATCAATAGCATCTTACAACAATTTTTTTATTGAAATATTTAAGCGAAAGGCCCAACCCTCTCCTACTAAAGGGGTTACCCGAGTGTTGGGAGACGCCCGAAGTTCCCGAACCACGACCTATGCGGCTTCTGCTACAAAAGCCTCCATGGCCAATCTGGCACCCGCCAATTCTGGTGATGGTGTATCCATCACCAAATCGGAGGTGGAGAGTGCCATGCATCATCGGCAACGATGGGAAGCCATGCGGCACCCAATTTTCTCTGATCAGGAGTTCGGCGCCCTATGCTTGTCGGATGCACACCTTGGTGCCGCCCGAGCTGGGTTCGGCGAAGCTATAAAGTTGATAGCAACTAGCATACATGTAAGGGATCGGGTTTTATAGGATCTGAACATTTGTGTAAGCCTAGTAGCCCCTGAGCCTTAATTTGGTTTTAAACAAACAAATTAAGGGTCTCCGCACTGTTTGACTATTGACGCAGGCCTCAAAGCAATAGTCCGAGCAATTGTCCAAGGAGCTCGAGGAGAGCCATACGGAAGTACAATCCATGAAGGCCGAACTGGAACAAGTAAAGAGCTTCACTCGGGAGGTGCATGGTGAGTGTGCATTTACTGCTAATCTTAATGTAGCATAGTGCCTCACACATGGATTCCATGTCATAGCCGAATCAATAGGGCACATGGAAAGACAGTTGGAAGAAGCTCAGGACTCTCATAGGTATGCCGAGTCCCAGCTCCAGGTTGGCTGCCTTGTTATACAAAAGCAGGCCAAAGAAATAAAGAGTTGGAAGATTCAATAGGCCCGAGATCAATAAGAGAACCGAAAACTTCAGAGGGGCGTGTTCGGTAAGTACAATTCCATTGGCAGAAAATATTTCGGATGTAGGGAATAATGGTAAATGCGCTATTGTCTTATGTACATGCCTCCTGTCTGGGCATCCTGAAGAGGAGATCGAATCATACCAGGGGGACCTGCTGAAGGAGCTGACCTCTCTCCATAAGCGCGTGCAGAAAGCAATGAAAGGAATGGTGAACGCACTATGGCCTGCCGAACAACCACCTAAAGGGCTAGCCACACTCGTCGATCGAGTCAAGGGGGCTCGAAATAGGTTCGAGCTATGGAAGACTTCGGCTTGCCGTGAGTGAGCATGAGAAACGTGGGCCACGATCAAGACCCGTTTCACCGAACTTAACCCCGAATATATGGCGCGGGTTGGTCCTGCGGGATCGGATGGAAAAGAAGTACCACTCCAACTGGTGTATGATCAGGTAATGCCTGCCGCCCGTCTTTCGCAAGCGGACTGCCCCCTTAACACCATAATTGATAATCTCGATCAACAACCGCACATGTAATTTATATGTACAGGTGTATAAACAATCTGTGTTGTAAACTTTGTCTTAACCGACCATCGGCTTCTCCCCCCATGCAAAGAGCTCGTGAGTGTTCCTCCTTATTTATCCCTCCAAAAGAACGAACTGTATTCGGGGAACCAGGCAATCCGGCCATGTGGTGCGAATAGACAGAAAGCACATAGAAATATATTTTATATTACTACTTAGCGTAAGAAACATCTTCCGAGGAAAATACTACCTCTATCGATACCTTTCGTCAGGGTTCTAAGAAGATCGTAGATAGAAGTCTGCATACTTTCAGTATGCGGTTAATTTTTCTTTGGGAGGAAAAGACCCAAACAACGACGATAACGACCGGAGCCGTATAAGGTTTTTCCATCATAGTCGACCAATTGTCTACATAAGATAGCTAGCTTCCAGCTTCACCCGTCTAAGGTACATGTCCTGATAACCCGGTCGTAACAATCGTAGAGGTGCTCCCTTTACTCTCTAGCCGAACAATTGGGAACGTAGAGAGTAATCACAGGAGCGAGGCAACCCATCTTGGCAAAAGTCTTTGTTCAAATTGATGCATATGATGGCTAGAACATGACAAAAGAAACATGTGTGCCCGGTAAGTGTGCGCAAATACTTATAATAAAAAAGTTTGGCTACTACAAGAAGCCCCCACGTGTTGTGTTCTGATCTAACACTTTATGGTGTATGCCAATAATCTTTAGTACAAAATTGCTTCAGCTGAACATAGGGTAAGAAAAGAAATTGTCCCTGTTAAATAGCAAAATGGGAAGGGAAGAAGAAAAAAGGCAAAAATAACAAGAGGAAAAAGGAAAAAATGTGGGGGAGTTTAGACGACACCGGTTTATCCGTAGAAGCGCCGAAGACGAGCTGCGTTCCATGGGTTTGGTTCAAGGCAGTTATCGGATGGACTCCGCAGACGATAGACACCTCTCGCGAGTACTTCGTCAGTGATGAAAGGACCCTCCCATTTGGGGTTGAGTTTATGCTTCTGTTTCTCTAGGAGCCATAGGACGAGTTCACCTACGTTGTATGCTTTTGCCCTGACCTCCCTACTTCGATAACGTTGAGCTCGCTGTTGGTAAAGAGTGGAACGAGCCAGAGCTATGTCACGCTCTCCCTCCAAGGCATCTAAGTCGTCCTGCCGATCCAACTCAGCCTCCTTTTCCTCGTACATTCGTACTCTTGGTGCGTCGTGGATAATATCGCAAGGGAGGATTGGCTCTGCCCCATAGAAAATAAAGAAAGGTGTGTAACCCGTTGATCTGTTCGAGGTGGTACACTAGCGCCATAGAACAGAGTTGAGTTCCTCCACCCAATGACAGTGAGACTCATGAAGAGATCGGACCAAACATGGCTTGATGCCGGTCATAATTAGACTGTTTGCTAGCTCGACCTGTCCATTGGTCTGCGCATGATAGACCGACGCATAATCAAGCTTTATGCCCATTTTCCACACTAGTCCTTGACCTCTTGGGCCGTGAAGTTCGATCCATTATCCATTATTATACTATGCGGGACACCATAACGGTCTACTACACTAGATATAAAGTCGATCACTGGTCCAGATCTAGCCGACTTAACGGGCTTTGCTTCTATCCATTTGGTGAACTTGTCAACCATGACCAGTAGGTATTTATTTTTCTTGGTTCCCCCTTTAAGGGGTCCCACCATGTCCATCCCCCAGACCGCGAAAGGCCAGGTGATAGGAATAGTCCGAAGAGCTGTTGGGGGCATGTGACTCTGATTTGCGAAGAGTTGACACCCTAAGCAATGCTAAACAAGTGACTGATCGTCCGTCCGAGCTGTAGGCCAATAGAAACCAGCTCAGAAGGCCTTGCTAACAAGGGATCTTGCAGCGGTGTGATGCCCGCCCATGCCTACGTGGATTTCAGCGAGGAGCTCACGTCCTTATTCCTCTGATATACACCGCTGTAATACTCTGGTAGTGCTTTTCTTGTATAACTCACCCTCGTGTACTTTGTAGGCCTTGGATCGCCGAACTATGCGGCGTGCCTCGGTTTGATCGTCGGGGAGTTCCTTGTGAAGAAGGTAAGCGAGGAAGGGCTCTGTCCATGGCGCAATTATTGCCATTGCCTCATGAGCCGAGGGCATCTCGTTCATCGTGGAGCTGCCGATAATGCCATCCTCTGGCTCTTTATAGAGGGAACAACTTTGTCCACTGTATTCGGACTAGCGCCATTGTTGTCATTCTGCCACACTACGAAGGGCTTAAAAAGCTTCTCCGGGATGGTGTTTCTCAGGACGGGATCGCGCTTGGCTCCCATACGGGCCAGTATGTCGGCGACAAGTTGTGGTCGCGAGCGACGTGGTGGAATACCAACCCCTTGAATCGAGAAGATATCTTGAGGACGACGTTTCTATATGCCACCATCTTTGGATTCTTGGCATCGAACTCGCCGTTAATTTGGGGTATGGCCAAATTTGAGTCTCCCCATACCTCTAGCCGTCATATGCCCATTGATGCTGCCAACCGAAGACCGTGAAGGACAGCTTCATATTCGACTGCATTGTTGGAGTCAGCATACATGATTTGCAACACGTATCAAACATTGTCGCATGTGGGGGATGCGAGGATAACTCTAGCCCCCAGTCTGGCCAAGGTCTTGGATCCATCAAAGTACATTGTCTAATGGGAGTATGCACTATATTCCTTGGGGATCTCGGCCTCTGTCCATTCAGCCAGGAAGGTCGCCACTACCTGAGATTTAATGGCACGGCATGGCTTGTAGGTTATTTCAAAGGGAAGGAGCTCAATGGCCCATTTGGCTATGTGGTCGGTGGCATACCTGTTGTTGATTATGTCATTCAGGGGACCTCCGATGCCACTATTACCGCACACTCCTGGAAGTAGTGTCTGAGTTTCCTTGACACCATGAATATTGTATAGGCTATTTTTTGGTAATCTGGGTATTTGGACTTGCACTGCATTAGCACTGCTGACACGTTATATACCGGTTTCTGAGGCCGGAATTTATGTCCCTCCTCATCTCGTTCAACGACGAGCACCGCGCTGACGACTTTGTTGGTGGCCGATATGTATAATAACATGGTCTCACCGGCGCCTAGTGCCGTGAGTATCGGATTGGTTGCCAGTAGTGTTTTGATTTCTTCTAACGCAGTCTCTGCCTCATCGGTCCATTCGAACTTGTTGGTCTGCTTCAGCAGCTTATAGAGCGGCAAAGCCTTTTCTCCGAGGTGGGAGATAAAGCGGCTTAACGCTGCTACGCACCCAGCTAGCGTCTGGACATGCTTCAGCTCTATGGGGATTGCAAGTTCTGACAGAGCACGAATTTTAGGTGGATTTGCCTCTATTCCTCTATGGGAGACGATGATCCAAGCAGCTTACCAGAGGGAACTCCGAATACACATTTTTCCGGATTGAGCAGTATATCATATTCGCGTAGACTAGCGAAGGTTTATCGTAAGTCATCGATCAACTGGCCGACGTATTTGGTTTTGATTACCACATCATGCACATATGCCTCGACAGTCTTACCGACCTATGTCGCGAGACAAGTTTGGATCATGCACTGGTATGTGGCCCCGACGTTTTTAGCCCGAAAGAAATCGTGTTGATGTAGAATGGCCCGCAGACGAAGATGAATGCAATAGCCGCTTGATAGGTTTCCTTCTATTTAATTTGATGGCATTTGGAGTAAGTGTCGAGGAAACACAACAAATCCTGTCCGGATGTGGTGTCAATGATCTGGTTTTTGTGTGGTAAGGGAAAGGCTCCTTGGGGCAGGCCTTGTTGAGTCTTTGAATTCGACGCACAGCCGCCAGGACTTGTCTTTGTTAGGTACCAACCTAGGTTTGCTAGCCACTCATGGTGTTTAATATCTCGAATAAATCTGGCCTCGAGCAGTTTAGCTAATTCTTCACCCATGGCTTGCCGTTTGGGCTTGGAGAAGCGATGCAGAGTCTGTTTCATGGGATTAAAACCTGGGATGATGTTTAAGCTGTGTTCGGTGAGTCGACGTGGGATTCCAGGCAAATCGGAAGGATGCCAGGTGAAAATGTCCCAATTCTCGCGGAGGAAATTCCACAGTGCTTCGTCCGTGAGGGGATCGAGATGGGCTTCGATGAACGTTGTCTTATTGGGGTCCGATGGATATACCTGAAATTTAATGATATCCTCTGCAGGTTTAAAGGACTTGGGCCTTTTACTAATGATCACATCATCCTTATCAACTATCGACCGTAAGGCAGTCAACTCTTCGGCAGCGAAAGTTTCCGCTAATGCCTCGAGGGCGAGCGCTGCTGTTTTGTTTTCGGCCCGAAGGGCTATGTTCGGATCACTAGCAATCGTGATCACTCCGTTTATTCCTTGCATTTTGATTTTTATGTACCCGCAATGGGGTATAGCATGGAACTTTGTGAAAGCATCACGTCCCAATAGGGCGTGATAGCCACTTGGGAAGGGGACGATGTGGAAGAGGATTTCTTCGGATCGGTAGTTTTTGGGCGTGCCGAACACTAGGTCCGGGATGAGAAATCCGGAACAACGTGCCTCTTTCCCTGGGATAATTCCCCGGAAGGTTGTGTTTCTATGTTTGATGTGGGATCGATCGAACTACATTTTCTCTAGGGTGGCCTCGTATATGAGGTTAAGACCACTTCCGCCGTCCATTAGCACTTTATGTAGCCTGTATCCATCGATGATGGGGTTCAAGACTAGTGCGGCCGGTGAGTGATCGGGAAGAAAGGGCGGCTGGTCAGTGTCCCCAAAAGTAATTGGTATGTCTGCCCATGGATAGGGGATGCCACATGGTAGACTTTCTTGAGCTCCCTAAGAGCTCTTTTACGTCTGTTCCTCGAGGGGAAGGTCTCATAGACTGCGAGGACTTTGGCATTGAATCTGGGTGGTGAAGGAGCGTGCCTATTCGATGGAGGTGTTCCGAGGATGGCCTCGCTGCTTTTTGCGACTTGCTTGATGACCCAGCAAACTCGAAGGCTGTGAGTTGGGTTCGTGTTTAACAACACTGAATGTATGGGGCAAGGTTTATCCAATAGTCCTTCGAGGACAATGTTGGTCCCTGAAAAGGGTTTGTTTTGTTTTTTTGACGGGTTCGTACCTGGCTGGCCGATTTGGAGGTATCCTCTTTTTCCGAGCTCCTCTAGCGTGTTCGGGGAGAATTGGTTCCAAGAACAACTCGATTGCCAGGTGCTCTCCATGGCACAGTACTTCTATACCAATTCGGATTACTCCGAAAAGTCACTTATGCGTCGGCGGGTCAGGGCATTAAGAATCCCTTCGTCATGGCAATTGTGAATGAAAATTGTTGTTATATCTTGGTCACTAAGACCTTTTACTCTGCTCCTAGCGAGTAGGAGTCTGGTCAAAAAGCGGTGGACTAATTCTCCTTATAGTTGCTTAATATCCCGAAAGTTCGAAGACACGGGCTTTGGTGCAATACTTGGATGGTCGTCTTGGGCGGTGGGTGGGAAAACATTCGATTCCATGCCACAACGAGTGTTCGGAACCATAGTTTCCAAATCGTGCGAAGGATTCCGGACCAGTGATGGTCCGGCTTTAGAATGATTCCCTGCCTCTGGTTCACCGATAGAATCTTGGTGGTTGAGGACTGAAGTATAAACGGTTTTCAATTCCGTCCATGAATCTCCCTATCATCAGGTCTGATCCCGAGCCGATCATAGATCGGAACCTGGTCATTTGTTATACGCATAGCTTCGATCCGATCAAACAACTCATTTAAGAACAAGGCAATGGCAGGGTGCGTGTCACTGATATGAGTGGATTCAACAAGTGGCGTAAGTGTTCCAGAGTTATGCTGAAGCGGATCTGTGTTCCATTCCGCCATGGGACCTGATGTGTTGGGCATCAAAGCATCAGGACTTACATGTTTTTCTTTGAAGGTTGATGGTTCCATTAGAACGAGTGTTCCCTAACAATCAACCATGAACTCTAGGGTTCCAAACTTTATACGCTGATTGTAGGGGGGAATCTTCTGGTCTGTCCATGATGACTGATTGGGCTGGCATGCGATAAGACGTCGTTGCCGGTGAGACTCTGATCAGGGACGAGAGTCCTCTCGATGCAGATCTTGCTACTTGTGACGAGGTGAGCCATCGATTCCTTTGGCGCTCACAGAGGAACTCTCAATGAAAGCACCAATCTTGGTGTCAAAACCGGTGGATCTCGGGTAGGGAGTACCGAACTGTGAGACTAGAATCGACAGTAACAGGAGATGAAGGGGACACATATTTACCCAGGTTCGGGCTCTCCTATGGAGGTAATACCCTATGTCCTGCTTGGTTGTATTGATGATGGGGGGGTTTACAGAGTTGATCTACCTCGAGATCTAATAGCTAACCCTAGATGAGTTGTTCGCTCTATACCCCTAAACCTCGGCTTATGAGGGTACCCTGGGTTTACACATGGTCGGTTACATGCCGAAGAGATAAACATGTTTAACTACAACTAATAACTTGGAGAATATGTCATGGCTCCTTGAAGCTTCCATCTGGCGTAGGT
This sequence comes from Hordeum marinum, assembly GCA_022496015.1. Lineage (NCBI taxonomy): Eukaryota > Viridiplantae > Streptophyta > Magnoliopsida > Poales > Poaceae > Hordeum > Hordeum marinum. The sequence goes on along the minus strand of CM039675.1, from coordinate 207,841,183 downwards.
GCTCTTTGATTGTCCGATGCTCGCTTTGCGGCCCATACAGTGCGGCCCATAAACAATAGGTCGGCTATCCGAGGACCATCTGATCCAGGACTCCCTCATGGTGGGCAGTACAACCGACCCACCATCGGACCACCTCTGGCCAACATTCTATTGAGGAGTGGTTCAAGCCCGGTACTACCCCGGTTGTACCGGAGGTTGTCTCCACACCAGCACAACCAGTCCATCCACCGGTACAACTGGTCTTCTTGCACACAGGTTGGGCTTTGGCCCATGTATCCCCCTCTCCACTTACCTCTTCATGGCCAAGACTATATATACTCCTCTCCCACCTCCATTCTAGGGTTAGCTATGGTTTGCTCTTAGATAGTTGAGCATAGCTCCTTCCACTACCTCTCCCATGGAGTAGATGCCTCTATAGGAGAAGATTCCCAAGTGGAGTCAAGGCCACTTTCGAGGGAAGATCCTATGGGATATCAAGGCCCCATCTCCCCATGGGATTTGTTATGAACTCTACCATGTATCCTATTTCCCTTTGTTGTTCATGTACCTTTGTGGATCTTGTGTGTGGTGAGTCTAGTGGATGTGTGATTGGACTTGTTCTTGAGTGTTTCCTCTTGTGATTTCCCCTTCGTGTTCTTCGTGGAATCCCTCTCCAATTCGTGAATGATCGACACACACGGGCTTGCCCTGTATCACCTACCTTGTAGGCACAAAATATATAGGAAAAACATCACGTAATTTGGACTCGTCAACACGAGCCAGGCAGCCCAGCTTGGCAAAAACTCTGAAGTCAAACTAATGCATATTATGGCTTTATAATGAATTGTGGGAAGGCATCACTCGTATGTTGGAACAAACACTATGGATACCATGGGTTCTCGAGGACTCCTGAGGTTAGAGTGCCAAGGGGTCTAGGGGAGACCTCCTAATGGTAGACTTGACTCATTGAATGGTTTGAGCTATTTTACATAGGAGTAATGAAGTGTAACCATGACACAGTGTAGCCATGAGCCATATTTAAGACACCCTCCCATGCCATTTTTTGAGCCCTAACCTAGCCCCTAGCTCTCCATTCAGTTCTAGTGCGGCCACCATCATTTTTCGGCACCGACCACGCTATCCTCCACCACTTGGCATGCCGACACAGAATACGCCACCGCTAGCCGCGCCCTCAAGCCACTCCCACCGCGCCAAGTCAACCGCGCATGCCTCCCTTCCACCGTGGCCTGCCCAGGCCTGAAGCCGCCCCCCCGGGCCCGTGCGCCACCTAGTCGCAGCCTGCTCGCCCCGAGCCACGCCCTGTGTGCCTCCCAGCCACCTCCGGTCGAGCGCCATCGCACCTCGTCTCCATACCGACTATTGCCCCTGAGAACCATTGACCGCCTCCTAGCCTCGCCTCCGAGCTTCCCCGCCCTCGCCGGTCGGCTACCGCAACGACGGCCGCCGCCGGAGACACTCTCCCGCACATGACCGCTATCACCTCCTCCCTGCATTGCATCGCCGCCACGCTAAGCTCGCCATCTGGTCGCCTACGTCCCGCCTCCTGCTGGATCTAGCGACCCTGGCCCTGGATCCATTGCCCCGCCGCCGACGTCATGGTTGTTGCCGCCATGGCCTTGGCTTGTCGGTCACCCAGATCTGGATCTCCTCATCCTGGTACCCCAGAATCCCACGATCCAAATGGCTAGATCCCTCTGTCCCTACACTGCACTGTCCCACGAGGTGTTTTTTTAAGTCCCTGTTTAAAATGTCTTAATGCCATAATTAATTACTTGCAACTGTTAACACGTTCATCGCATGGGAATGAGTTATATATGAAAATTTGTCTAGTCTTCGTGCTCTACATGATGGCATCATTTGCAACCATGTTAGAAATCATAAACATGCTCAAATATGTGATAAAAAAAGTGCAACTTGAACTTATTCCAGAAACCTATTATTTTGTTCAAACTTGCGTGGATGATTGCAACAAATCTATAGGTCATATGCATGTTGTTCCTTCATGAAATTTGGGCTATGCGTTGTCCACTTTGATGCAATGCCTCCGATTGCTATCTAAAAGATCATTAGCATGTCAATATGTTGCTCTAAAGTAGTCTTCATGTTAAAACTGCTAATCTGTTAACGTTAAGTTCCGTTTTGTGAGCATAATTCTAAGCAAACCGTGCATCCTATGAAGTTGTGCCGATAGAGTATTTTTGTAGTATGCCAGGTCTATTTGATGCTAGTATCTTACTGATGCCCATAAAGGATTGCCATGCTACTGTTATTGCTAAGTCTGGAATCTGGATTGAGAGCTTTTTGTCTTGATGATTGCCATGGATTCATAGCTCTTTTGCAAATGCCCATGTGGGATGAATTCAAGTGCATGTTATATTCTATATGGATGTGTCCTTTGATTCCATGGAATAGCTTTGGTACATACATGTTTATTGTTGTTAACATGCGTACCTGATAAAAACTGCTGCCCATGTCTACACTAATTTTCACTAAGTCATAAATGTTGTTCCAATAGCCATCTTGTGAGATCATTTCCTATTGTTCCATGCTTATATTCAATTTGTTGTTATGATAATAATTGATGTGCATCACGTAGTCTACATCACCATGTCTTGTTGGTGCATTTTAGGTTCATGTAGCTTGTTGTTTTGGTTTGTGCAAAATGACATGTTGTTTTGGACAGATTATGACTAGAACTTGTGTTTGTTGTTATTCTTGATCCGTTGCTCAGTTTTGAACATGCCATTTGTGAAACTTTTCTAGAATCTCATGTAGTTCCATATTATGTTGTTGCATACATGTTTTAAAATGTTTGTGGTTGGTGTTTGCATGCATTGTGCATTCATGACATATTTGTGTCGTATTGATCATATCTTCTAGGCCATAGCTCCATTTTAAATGATCTATATATGTAAATCGCCTAGAATGACGTGTAGAATCACATGGTGAAATTTGCTTTCCTATTTAATAAATATAAAATATGATTAGTTTAGATCCGGAATAATTTCGAAATTAACATATGGGGACATTTCATAAATACTATAAGTTGTTTCCGACCTCATTTAAAATGTCTATAAAATATAGTTACATTATGCTTCACCTCTTCCCATGTTTAACAACATTTAAACTTGGCGTGTAAATAAACATGAGCGAATTAAATGATTCAAATGTGGAGTTTCATCAATATACAATCCGTTGCATATTGAGCTTCACTTAATGTCTAGTGTTCGATTGTTGTGATTGCCATGCCTTGCATATTTAAACCATACATGCATCATATTTGTTTGCACATCATAGCATGAATATGTTTTAATGTTTATCGTGTGTTGATTTTTTTGTTTTTAGATTGCTTCTTCTCAATAGATTTCTGAAAGTGTTCGGAGTGTGAGGATTTGTTCGACTATGTCCCGTTTGTCTACTTCACGGATTCGTTCTTCTTCCAAGCGGTATCTTAGGCAAGATGATCATTTCCCTAGATACCGCTACTATCATTGCTATGCTAGTTGTCACACTTCTATAATTGTGTCTCATTACCTACCACTTGTATGTCAAGCCTCCCAACGTTGCCATGAAAAGCCTCTGACCCCTCCACGTCCGAGCAAACCATTGTTTGGCTATGTTACCACTTGCTTAGCCCTTCGTATAGCGTTTGTAGTTGCAGATGCAGGTTGTTTCCATGTGACAACATGGATATCTTGAGATATCACAATATTATTGCTATTTAATGTAATGCACATATATAGTTGGTAAAAGGTGGAAGGCTTGGCCTTTTGCTCGGTGTTTTGTTCCACCTTTGCCGCCCTAGTTACTTGTGTACCGGTGTTACGTTCCGTATTGAGCACTGCAAACATGCTTGGGGTTCTTATGGGGACCCCCTTGATTTTCGTTTTGGGATAAAACTCTTCTAGCAAGACCCAACATGTGTACTACATTTGCGTAAATAATAAAACATGCATACGGACTTTCAGAACATCGTGGATAATTAATAAACCCCCGGTCCAGTGCTCCTCGTTAGTGTTGGTCCAAACTAGAGTCGTGTGCGGGGCCAACCCAGGGCAACTTGCGAGATTTCTATCAGGCCACTGTATGCTTCGCTCATCCGGTCGTGTCTTGAGAACGAGATACGCGACTCGTATTGGGTTCCTCGACACATCGGGCGGTCATATTGGATTTGTTTTACCTTTCTCGAATGTCTTGTGCACGGGATTCCGAGGACACTTCGAGCTATCTCGAGGTTGAGGTGTTTCACCAGGATTTCGGGGATACTGTGGGCTATCCCGTTGTTGAGTTTTCCATGCAGCTTGTGGCTAGTTTGTGATGGATGAATTAGAGCACCCCTATAGGGTTAAATCTTTCGGAAAGCTGTGCCCACGGTTATGTGGCAACTTGGAAATTTGTTTAACATCCAAACATAGCAAACTTGAAGTAAACCTAATTAAAATACACAAAATGTGTGCGTAACCGTGACCGTCTCTTCTTGTGAGTTCTCAACCGAGAGAGAACACGGGGGAGTTATGTTTGACTCGTAAGGAGGTGTTCAGGATAACTACTTGATCATCACTAGTTCACGTTCGAATATGCGTAGACCACCCTTCTTATTCTTGTACTTGTAATTTAGCCACTCATTCAAATTCTTAGTGCTTGCTACAACCTGACCACTTAACCATGCCTCATCCATTAAGCTTTTCTAGTGTTGATACCTTTGGAAATGAGATTGATGAGTCCTTGTGGCTCACAAATTACTACAACAGCAATTGTAGGTATATGTAATGTAATGCTTTTACGTGAGTGTGATGCTTGTTTGATTTGGACTTCTTCTTCATCATCGATCATAGGATGTGTTCCAGGCTGGCAGCCTGGGATAGCTAGGATGAATGTCGCTTTTATCGTTAGATTCCATTCGTTGTTGGGCCATGCTTTTATGTATCATGATTGCAATGAATGTTTGTATTTGAGATGATCATGATTTAGCTTGTGGTGAGTGTAAGCCAATTCCATATACTAATCTCCTCTTTACATGTACTTGTAACAGTATCCATTCTTGCAAAATGACGAGAAGCGCTTCTATCCCTATCGAGGCCCTCAAGACAAAGTAAGGATAGGACCGCATCTTGGGCATTATAGGTTGGTCTGAGCAGTACTGACCTAGGAGCCCCCACTACTCCAGCATGGTCCAAAGACAACACATCAATCAGAGACCCTTCGACGAAACTATGTGTGATGCATGAATCACAAACAGTATAGTTAAAGCTCCTTCACTAGTGACACAAACTATGTGCAATGGTGGATCCAACAAATACGATTATGAAATTAGTTGTGTGTGCGATCTACGGCAGATAGTTTAATCTTATGAACCATTTGTGATTAGCGAAGATAACAGAAACTGTTAACAAAACGACATACGTGTGCGAAGTATGACATATAGTTCACTCAGATAAACTGTGTGTGATGATACAACAGCAAGCAAATGGTTCGGCATAACAAGATTTGTGCGATATACAACAAACATGTGAGTAATGAGAATCGTGTGCGAACACCAGAAATAAAACTGACGATTGGTGCTAATAACACGTGTGCGTCGTGGGAAAACGTTTGATGGTATACAATTGTCAGCGATTGATGAAATCATCACCAACGGGTTTTGTAGTTTAGTCCATGTGTACTGTGACTTGCTCTGTCTGCACAACATCAATGTTGTGCCTATGGAACAACAACATATGTACTTATAACAACATGATTGCATACACAAAAAAGAACACAATGCAACTTAAAATATTGTATCACAAATACTAGCAACAATACAAGCTTTAAATTCAAGCATAACAAGGCCCAAATTCAACGATTACAAGGTACAAGCTGACATTAGAAATCAAATCCAATCTTCAGGATCCATGGGATGAAATAATTCTGTGAAGGGATAAACCACCGAGAAGTCATATATCGTCTCAATAGAATCACTTCCGAATAATCTATCATATGAACTTCCAAAGTGAAAATTAGCTTTTGTAGAGCCTTTTCCATTCCGTTGTAGATGCCTCCGTTGATCAGTAAACCATCCATTGTGGCACACTAAATACAGTGCAAACCTCAGTACCTTGAGCACCCTTACTTTCTGAATAAAGAAACTAGCAAATTGAATATCTTGATTGGTTCCTTGGTACTCGATCAAATTAATTATCATGAGATGGAATTAAGGCATTCGACGGGATTGTTATATTGCGCCACCTTTTCCATGCCAAGTCTTGCTTGTATCTCCAAATGAAGAAAAGAGATCAGTGCTTAGATGAAGTTTTCAATACTATGGGCCTCTTTGATTTGCAGGATTTATAAAATACACTAATAAATTGACATGCCATCTTCGATCGTTCATGATTAACATCTCAAAAAAAATATAGTACATATGTCATTGTAATCATGGGTACAAGTACTAACAAATTGAACTCCGTTGTGGTTATCAGTTAACAGGAAAGGAACATCACCTCGACATATCGCTTCTCCATGCACGGAAAGAATATAAGGAACTTAAAACTTGATCCATATTGGCGTTGATAGATTGTAGTGCCAGGATCTTCACGGTGCATAGAGATAATGCGCTTCCTGTGGGAATCATTTTCTAGATGACAGGCAAACATAGATCAACAAAAACTAGATGGAATGTGATGTACAATAATAAGAATGACAATAAGATTGTTGTACCAGAACGGTATGGATCTAGTTGCAACAAGTTTGGAGAATTCAGCACACGAATAGGCCAACACTGTCAATTTTGGTGCATCAATGACTTTGATTCTTGTTCGACCTTCATTATCAAGTACAAACATTCTCTCAAGAAAAGGTGCATTCGCAATGACCATATCATGAAACTCCCCAACTAACGGCATGTTGCGGAACCAGCCATGCACATAAATCATATGGAGATTCGTTGTAGCGATGTGGAGGCTACTGAAACCAAACATCATCTGGAGATGAAGGTACTCGAGCATTGTACTACCGCCGAGTAGGCGCTCTAAAATCCGCCTTCGAGATGATGATGCTAATGAGCTCGAGGTGCTTCATTTTTGGGAGATGAAGAGCATGCGCAATATTAATCTTGGGGAAAAGGCACCACATGAACATAGCACGGCGTAGCATGGGCGCGAGGCATAGGACGGATGGAAGCAGCGAGAGCCCATATCCAACAACAAAGTAAAGCTCCTCGATCTAATCTAGGGAGAGGGATAAGAACCATTCGTGAAACTTGGGTTTGGCCTTGTAGTTGGAACAGAAAGTGTCGATGGCAAGGCATTTGACTCGCACAGTGTGTGTGGCAAGGATGTGGGACAATGCATCCTAGCATTTTCGATCCCTGCTATGCAGCTCATCTTCGTCGAGGAGGTAAATGGGGGTGGAGTTCCATAGGGGGCGTCACCGCCTAGAGAGGATGGTGGTCTATAAGGTAGATTTGATGGGGAGGAGGGACATGATGGTTACCAACATATCGTCGGGGGTGCTGGCGTGCTGCTGATGAAGTCCACGCTCGCCGGAGGCTCGTGTGGTTCAGCCTCGACCGGACCCTTCTTGTTGGCCACCTCGTCATCCATTGAAAAAGGAGGCGATCCTCGGTGGTGGCCCTTATAGATAAGACTGGAGGAGAAGGTGGAGGATTAATGGATAAGTTGGGAGAGAATACGGTTGTGGGTGGAGGTCTGAGGTCTAAGGGCATGATAACCAGTGAGCCAGCTGCACCTACGCAGTAGACTGCTCGCACGCATCCCTTTGAGCCTGTGCGGTGAACTGCTCACACGCGTCCCGTCTAATCAAACCTACACCCACAGTACCTCCTAGCCAATAAAATTATAAAATATAGTGAATTACACAGGTTGCTAATATTTTCACCAAAAAAATTAAATAATAGAGAAAAACTATACACTTGTTGCTAATACTGACATTTAATTATATTGACATATATTTGTATTATAATAAATTGCATGGACATTTTTTGTATGTATATTTGAACAATTATGAAACGTAATTTACTTAGTTTGTACGTATAATGTTTATACCACACAAATAATTAAATGTTATGTTTGTTATTGAGATAAAAATTTACAAACCTTTTACATATTTCTAAAAAAACTTTGTTTTATGTTAATTTTCACATTTCCCTGATAGCTGGGGTCCACCTCTCATAGTGGCAGGGCCATGCCTCTGCTCGATGAGCCCATTCCCGCGCACAAAAGCATGCTACCCACTATGCTCCGCCATAGCTGGCCGAAGGCAGCTGCTGCCAGCGGCCGCCGTGGCTGCCACCCAATGGGCAGTCACCGAGACCACTACCATAGCGGCGGTCTTCTTGGCTGCCACCACACCGTGATTATTCTTTGCCCCGACCCTACAGTAATAGTGGGCACACACGTACACACATCCGAGAACGTAGGCCCACGTACGCCATCCCACACGTTTTCTAAAAACCATAAAGCATTCCATGCATGGGAACTAAAACCATCAATAAATATTGAGCTTCTTTCTCGTCACATTCCAAATTACCACGCGCTAAATTTATTGGAAATCAGTTCGCACCTACCAAAACTAAACGTGTTCCCACTTAGCAGTTGTTTACGACAGTAGGCTATAAACACGCCTACTTAAAAATTACCGCGCACTCCTCTCCCCGCCACCAAAAAACAGCCATTTCTTTGTTAGTCATTCATTCCGTCTACCATGGCCGGTAGGAGTGGGGTTCTGGGTCTAGATATAACTAGGGAAGAAAGACCAAGGCCGCGGAAGCAGCCGAGAGGTCCCGCCGCCGAGTCGTGGAAGCACTAAAGAGCTCCAGCCACACCGCGCTTGCCACAACAGAGATCTCTGGTGGCACCGCGGATGCTCGGGAGGATCTTTCACGGAGAGCCGACGGCTCTCAAAATCACAAACACATTCTCCTCAGAGGCGAATGGATTCCTCAGCCAGCGATGACATGCACGCTGAGCTCGATAGGAAGGACGCACTGATCGATGACTTGGTGGAGCTGGTAGAGATGAGTGACGCCTGGGTTGACAAGGCGACCGGCCTCATGGAGAAACTTATGGATGAGAACGCCGCCTGGAAGAAACTACTCGAGAAGAAAAGTGCCTTGGAGGGGAGGCTGGAAGAAATCGCCGAGGAACTTTTGGAACCCTTGGCAAAGCTCTACATCCAGTGTGAGGGGCTAGTGAAGGAATCTGCGGTGCATGTCAAGGAACTTCATGCATACACGACGCAAAACATCGACGCTCTCGAGCAAAAAGCCTGCTCCATGGCCTCATTTTGAAAGATGACTATTGAGAGGCGAGAGGAGATGGACGTCTTGGAGGCGGTGAAGAAGGAGGTTGAGGAACTCCACACCTAGCAATCCATCAAGAATTAGATAGCAATGGGCCAGATCATTTTCTTTGTGTTCCTTCTTCAGCCACTTCCTTCTTCTTTTGCCTCTGTGTCTTTGGGGAGTTCCCGCATGAGGCATTTTTTATTATCATGGATATGTAAGAGAATTATTATCCTTTACCAATGCGAATTTGTTGTTATATTATTTTGTTTGTATGTACATGTATACGAGTCAAAAATAGATGAACTGTCAAGTTCTCGACGAGGCACGAACAAAACAATGGTTAGGTTGAGTGGGGCAATGGGATCAAAAGCAAACTATTCCCTCTATCTAGGCGCATTAAACACATGATAAACAACAGGTCGGACGCCATTAATTCAGAAGTTGGGAGCGAGGCGAGCGGGGGTGGAGGTCAAAGTATCACTTCTCGATGAGCATGCGTAGTAGACTGCTCTCATGCATCTCGTCAAGAAGGCGTGGCGGACAGATCTCATGCATCCTGTCGAACCTGTGTGGTGGACAGCTCGCACGCGCCCCATTGAGCCTGCGCGGCAGAAAGCTCGCATTCGTCCTGCCATCAACCAGCTGCACACACGACACACCCATATCAAGTAGAAACTGGATGTGTGGCACCAAATGGTTATCATATGAGTTTTGTATTTAACGGAATTGAAAAACCAATATTATCAATGATTGCAGCCGAGCTTCATTCCTAAATGTTTCCAATTCATTCACATTCGTATAGAAAGGGCCCTCGAAAACTTAATTGATGTATAAAAAGGGTCGACTTGGTACACTAGAGGACACATTGAATGTAGTTTCACCACCAAAGGTGAAATGTTCCCTATCGAAATCACAAGGTCAGATCATGCGCTTCTAATTCAAAATTCAAACTAAGCATATTAAATCCCTAGAAAAGTTAATTAATGTATAAAAAGGATTGAATTGGTGCACTAGACGACACATTGAATGTAGTTTCACCACCAAATGTGACATGTTCCCTATCAAAATCACAAGGCTTCTTCAATAAGCTTTGGCTTGTAAGATGCACGTCCCAATATCTGTCCCAAATTCGTCAAAAAATGCACACCATATATGTGTTGTGGCTTGACACTGTGTAAGTTTCATGAATTCCTGGCGAGCTTTGGGTTCTTTGGGATTTTGAAACCAAGTTTCTCAATGTTTGCGGCCTTGTCACGACGCAAAGATGTTTTTAATTTAGTGACCTTCAGTGCATGGGATTTAAACATGGACCCAAGGACAAAAAATTGTTTTTAATTCATTTTGGTGCCCTGGATCACATGCTTGTAATTCAAATTTGAGTTCTTCACATTAAGTGCATGCCTAAAAAACTCAAATTTTGTTTCGACCACAAAGGTGGCATGTTCCCTATTGAAACCACCATGCTTCTCGTGGGAAGCTTCAATTTGTAAGAGTATTGTTGCAAAACTTGTCCCAGATTGGTCAAAGAATTACTATGTCCTATAATTGTCGTATCGACACCTAGTTTCAATAATTCCGGACGAGTTTCAAATTTATGGTGATTTAAAAGCAAAGTTTCTCACTGTTTCTGTCCTATGATGCCAAGATGTTTTCAATCATTGCATGGCACCTAAACAGGTGCCCAAGGACATATAATTTATTTTCTACCCCATTTTGGTGGCTTGGCGCATATGCTTGTAGTTCAAATTTGAATCATGTACATTAAATGGATGGAAAAGCTCAAAGGGTGCCAAACGAGCCCTGAATAATTCCACATTTTATCATTTCACTTCTATTAGTCTATGTTGCATGTAGAAAAATATCCACACAATAAGAGACATTGAATGTCGTTCCCTCCACAAAGGTGACATGTTCTGTATCGAAAACACGATGCTTCTTGAGACAAGTTTTGGTGTGCAAGAGACTTGTCCCAAAATGGACAAAAAATAACCATGTCATATAAGTGTCGTGTCATGACACCGGGGTAAGTTTCAAGAATTTCAGACGAGTTTTGGGTTTATAGCAATTTAAAAACAAAGTTTCTCAATGTTGGTGGCCTCGTCATGACTCCGAGATGTTTCTAATCCATTCACGTTCATTGCATGGGACCTAAAAAAGGAACCCAAGGACACAAATATGTTTTTTCAACCCATTTTGGTGACATGGACCATGTGATTTTAGTTCAAATATGAATTATGCACATTAAATGTCTAGAAATTTAATTAGCGTAGTATGCAAAAGTCTAAACGAACCATAAATAATTCAAAATAGTTCTATACGCCCATCAGAAGCTCGTGTGTGTAGGCACAGTGTGCGCATGTGTTGTGCTAGATCGAGTTTCCTTCTTTCATAAGTTATCCAATTTGTATTAAATGGTGTTATATCCAAACATGCTTATCCCACCACTCCCCAATCAGTCTCTCGCCACTCTGCCAATCGGTTTCCCGTCGAAGCGTCGGCCCCGTCATCAACCTCCTAGATGATGAGGACAAGACGGAGCTGCCGGAGAGCAGGAAAAAGCAACATCGCGCCATTGAGCATGAGCGAGGCCTCATCATCAACCCATGTAGGCGTCGGAAGGCGTCGCCATGCCACCATCGCACATGGTTTCTAGTACTACCAGAAATGTTTGTGATACATAGTTGGTCCCATGAGGTGCCCACTAGGGCATGCCTTGTAAATGATAGGAGGCAACCCTTACGAGCAAGATGCAGCTTCCCAACCCGTAACCCAGTCGAATGGAACTCAGAAGTTAAGCGTGCTTAGGGTGGAGTAGTCAAGGATGGGTGACTAGTTGAGAAGTTGCCAGATCTCAAGGTTCATTTAGGTGGCGTGATATGATCACTATAGGCACTATAAATTAATGCCTATAGTGATATGTCATTCCGGCTACATAAATCTCGAGATCCTTGTTTTCAAAATATCCATGATTTTCTTTTGTGGTTTTCAAAATATCAATAAATGTCTGTAGTGATATGTCATTCCGGCTAAATAAAACTTGAGATCCTTGTTTTAAAAATATCAATGATTTTCTTTTGCTATTTTGAAAATGTCAAGGATCGATGATGTGTGTGTGTGTGTGTGCGCGTGTGTGCATGTGTGTGTGTGCGCCAACCCATGCTTGTGGGTGGACCATGCTTAAATTGTGCGGTTTCCAACTACAATCCTATCGGTGCACCCTTAGAGTCTGCATGCCTTTTACTGACAACGCTAGAAGGCCAAGGATAGATGGCTGACGATGTGTGTGCGTGTGTGTGTGTGTGTGTTTGTGTGTGTGTATGTGTGTTTGTGTGTGTGTGTGTGTGTGTGAACCCATGCCTGTGTGTGGACCATGTGCCTACATTGTGTAGTTTCTTTTGAAAACCTATCGGTGGGCCCTTAGGGTTTGTCATGCCTATTACTGATAACGTTGGAAGGACAAGGATGGCTGGCGGTGTGTGTGTATGTTTGTGTGTGTGTGTGTGGACCATGCATGCCTCCGTCGTGTGGTTTTTGACGACAATCCTATATATCGATGGGCCTCTATGTAGGGTATATATATATCATCCATTTGAGTGACAACGTTGGAACACCACCCTGCTACGTGTCATGTGTGTGGGGTGGGGGAGGGGAACGATATATACGTCCATAGCGACCTAGGTAGTATATATATAACCAATCTTAAGGGGGTATATATGTCTAGTTATGTCAGCTAGGTGCATGCCACGTCATAGCTACTGTTGTGCATTGTGTATTAATTGAAACACCGAACCACACCATTTTCTTGAATACATCTAGCCATATGCAGGCGTGGTGTTCTTCTAGCCCCGCTCAACCGATCTTCGACAATATGCCAACTCGTGGGACCATGTAGTATGTATATCCCTCTTGTGTGACAACAATATGTGATGGTTTGGCCAAATTAAGGTATAAATTCTCTTGGTTGTCTTACGAAAAGTCTGACATGGATAAATGTGTGACAAAGTTTGGACTAGGTCATCTGTTCATACGACCCCCTCCTTCTGTACATAGTATAGGGGGCAACACCCTACGTTTGTCATGAACCCCTTTCCTGTCACATTGGACACTTTTACGCATGCACACAACATGTGAGACACATTAAAGTTGTGCATTGCGAATTTAAACATGACAACACCATGTTCATACATATCTATACTTCATCAATACAAGTCTTTTTTAGAGATTTCACTACGAAGTATATATATACATGGGAGCTATGCGGTTTCGCATAATAGAACTATTGTTGAACTGACGAATTTGAGAGGTTGGACTGATGCTTTCATTATGACGAATTTTTCATCCTGTTTAGTTCAAAAACAAAAAAACAAACATCGCAAGAAACGATCATTAGAACGGGGCATGTAATATATCGTTGGAAATCTCTTGACATCAAGATTGCAGTCATATAGAAAGTTTTTGCAAAAATAGTCATGGTTTAAGAGCAGTTTTGCAAAAACATTATTTTCAAAACCGAAAACGTGAATCGTATTTTGGAGTTAATTTTCAAACAGTTTGTCAGAATTGAGCAAATGAGCTGGCATTGGAAAGCTAGTGAAAATCCATATCTTGCATATATATTGTTTTTTGAAATTATATATGATTTAAAAGTAATTTGAAAATGGTGAAATGTTCGTTGGATTGTGGCAAATGATAGGGCATTGGAAATCTATGGAAAATGTGCAACTTTTGTGTACTTAAAGTTTTTTCTAATTCTCTACGGTTTAAATTCGAATTGGAATTTGGTGAAATTTGGTTTCAAACGAGATTTTTTTCAAAAGTTTGTCGAAATGAGGCAAATAATATATCGTTGGAAAGCAAACAAAAATGCGAAACTTAGTCATGTTGAACGTTTTCTCAAATTCGCAACCGTTTAAGAGTAATTTTGAATACGATGATACCCATCTCATTCTTTTCCCGTCCGAGAAAGAGAGTACTCGTACTAACATATGTGTGTGTTTGTATTGAGGTATTTTTCGTGGTGTAATTTTGAATGGTTCCCAAAACAGAGTAGTCAAACCGATCTTCGCATCAGTTTGTACTGAGCAATTTTTCTTGAATTCTCTAAATGGAGCAACCGCATTTAATATTTTGAGCTTATATGCTAGTAATACGTGAACTTTTCATGGAGTAACGGGACGAGGTTATTTAAACGTGTGTGGATGAGCACTAGAACTTATCGAAGTGAAAGTTTGTGGCTTTAGTTCTAATTTTTTTTTCTTGTCCAAACTTATGGTATGATCATCATTGAACCTGCATGGTTTATATAGCTGAACTAAAATAAACTTTTTCCCAATAAATGTGTTGTGTTTCTTCTTTATTTTTATTTGAGATATATTCCTCGGGTCCATAGACAAACTTTCTCAACTTCCATAGATGAACCGACTAAGTTTTATTTTTTGAACTTGTATGCTAGTAATAATTGAACATTCACATATATTTTTTTCAATTTGTAGACATCAACCAAAATAGGTAGGACAAAGCAATATCGAAGTCATTTTTTATTCTTACCAATCAATTTTTTTAATTCAAACCATTTTTTCCTTTCTTTGCACAAATAGTGTACTATCATGTACACTTTCTTTTAAGAAATAGAAATCATATCATCATAGACACAAAATTTGAACTTTGCAGCAGCTACTGCTATGGTCAATAAAAACATGGATAGGTAAACTACAAAGTGTGCTATGGTCAATAACAACATGGATAGGTAAACTACAAAGTGATAACCATTAGAAAACCACTTGAACATGTTGCAACGCATGACAGTAGTGTTGATCTTCCCTTTTTACCTTTCTACAAGATCAAAAGTGTCAGCCAAATACGTCATGTACTTCATCCTCAACCTACTGTTGTCCTTCGTGCTAGTGATCAGCATCGTCGTCCTGGGCTTGAGCATTGGAGGCACTATTACTGGCCACTCCTGGCATCCTCGATGATGCTTACCGTCCTATGATGCACTTTAAATTCTATTAAACAAAGAAAAAACGACAAGAGAAAAAGCTAGGTCACTACATCAACACAAATGGAAGAACATTGTTCACATTCTTTGTCAAACAAGGCTGAATACTTATTTATTTTCTCCTAACACTAATTTTCTAGCTCCTTCTTCAGAGGCTCTTCAATTCCTAAAATTCCAGAAACAAAATAGGAATAATAACCATATTCCAGTAGTCTAATAACTATCATCATTTATTTTTGTGGAACATAATATGTTTCTTCTCCACCTCAAACCATGCCATCTCCAGTCGATACCTCCATGGTGTGCATCTACGCAACAACAACAACATAAACATAAGGGGAAACAAGATTAGCCACCAGGTAGCATTTTCCATCTTACGTGTTACAACAACACACTGAATTCCTTTGACTTGAACACATCAATGATGTAGAACTATTTCTAGACCATGGAAAAAAGTCTAAACTTTGGACTTATATGGAACAAAAAGTGAAGGATTATGTACTGAAGAAAAAATCCAAACGAGCGAAACAAGAATTATGAACTAGTGTGGAATCTAAACTACCATCAAGCCTTTTATTGAACATACGAGAAAAGGTGGTGCAGAAGAAAAACCTGACTACCTACCTTAAGAAAAACTAAAGGGGTGTAAACTTTGAATTTCTCTCGAACAAAAACTGGAGTACGAACTCAAGAAATAAACTAGAGAGTAAATCCTGAAGCCTAATTTGTAATTTGAACTTCTCAGGAGCCTCTTGTTGTACTGAAGTGTGACCTAGTATTCATTCTACTATTCTTTTTTGTCATCCTGGCTGAAGCCAGTTAGTGCAGGCCTATCTGACTAAAATCTTCTTCACATTTTCACCATCCATGAAATCTTCTTCACATTTTTGCCATCCATGGCATCCTTTTTAGGATTCTTCGGTGCAACATCAGTTTTCTTGGCTTCCTAATGATGACATTGGTAGTGTATGATGATGAAATAGCTAGCAGTAGTCAATACACAGTCCCAACGGTCACTTGCAGAACTTTGTTGCACCCAGGTTCACTGAAAGTAGGACTTCTCAGTTTTATTAATTCGAACTTATGTTTACACCAAAAGGAAAATGTCCGTGATGTTGTTGAATTGTAGATGGGCGTGTACGTGAGCTGTCGACGTAGCAGGTCGTCAACCAAATTTTACTCATCGATTGGGTTTCCATCTGCAGGGGGTAGCAACAGTAAAGCAACAGGGATGTGAGGTCGAGAGGGAAGAGGAGTTTGGTGTTCTGACTTCTGACCACTTGTTATGCACGAACCAGGGTCCGTCTTCCTCCAGAAGGATTGCATCCAGTGAAGGGAAAGGAAGGGAGGAGAGTTACAGATAAAACAAGGGAAAGGTCTCTATATCTTTATAATTGCTGCCTGCTTCCTTTTGTGCTACTTTTCCTATAGCTGACTTGTCGGGGATATGCGCCGTGGTTATGACCCTTTTACAGTTATGACCCGAAATGGTTATGACCCGGTTGCAGGTTTGACTCGGAATGGTTATGACCCGGTTATAGTTATGACCCGGAATGATTATGACCCGGTAGACAATTATGACCCGATAGACAGTTTAGTCCTGGAGATGAGTCCCGGAGATGAGTCCTGGAGATGAGTCCTGAAGATGAGTCCCTCAAGATGAGTCCCTGAAGATCAGCCTTGAAGATAAACCCTGCTGTAAGTCACCTAGCTGTAAGCTGCCCGGTTGTAAGCCGCCTGACTGTAAGACGCCTGTGAATCAGAAGCCCACGAAGAGAAAGCTGACATCCATTTGGTGGTGGCTCGTCCACAACGAAGACGGAGCTGAGCTGCCAACACAAACGTGTGGGGAGAGACGGAGCAAGCCGAATGCGCGACGGCTCACAGTGGAGGCGAGGAGGCGTGTTTCAGAGATGAAGCGCAAAAGCAACTTGGTGCGTCGACGATGGCTCGACAACACGAGGCAGCTCACCAGGAGGCGCGACCTGCTTCCTCCTCTGCTACTTTCCCTATAGCTGACTCCTTTAACACGCTTGCCTTCCTTTCCTTCACTTTGGCCTCAAACTCTCGTGCCATCCTTCTATTGTGCCTCATGGCTTTGGGTCGTCAACCCGGCCGGGCCCATGCCATGACATTCCCCACCCCTTGAGCTACGACTTGCCCGCAAGTCGGTAGGAGAGGAAAACATTGTCTGAGTGCGAACGCCTGCTCCCAAGTGTCATGTGTGTCAGGTCTTCCGGCCCAACGTACGTTCACTCAAAGGGTGGTCTTGCCGCTGATGGGTACGAGCTTAGCCTGAATTATGCTTGCCGGCTTGAGCAGTGCCAAATCTCGTTGTGGAGGAGAAGCCAGACCTGAACTTGCTTGCATGTCAGGTGGCACGACTTTCTTCAGTTGGGACACATGGATGACGTCATGGATCTTTGATTGTGGTGGTATCTTGAGGCGGTATGAGACAGCTCCCACCTTCTATAATACCTGATACGGCCCATAGTACTTTAGAGCCAGCTTGTAGTTCCGGCATGCCGCCAACGAGTTCTGGAGATAGGTTATCCACTTCAAATGAACGCTCACTGTGATGCTTATCTGCCTGCCGTTTCATCCATTATTGAGCTGTGAGAGGATGTTGGCGGAGGAGCTCCAACCTAGATTTCCTCTGATTGATCATCTCGGCCACTTTTGTGTTTGTTGCTGGATTCTCGACTCCAAATGGTCGGGGCTCATACCCATATAGAGCTTCAAATGGAGACTGCCCGTGGCAGTATGGAAAGATGTGTTATACTAGTGTTTTGCTAACGGAAGCCACCGCACCCATTTGGTTGGTGCATCATGCGCGAAACACCTATGGAATGCTTTCATGCACTGATTCAATTTCTCTATTTGACTGTCTGTCTTTGGATGGCAGGATCAACTCATATTCAGAATTGTGTCCGAGAGACGGAATAGCTCTTGCCAGAATGTACTGGTAAAGACTAGGTCCCAATCAGATATGATGCGGAAGGGCATGCTGATACGTCTCCAACGTATCTATAATTTTTGATCGTTCCATGCTATTATATTATCTGTTTTGGATGTTTTATATGCATTAATACGCTATTTTCTATTATTTTCGGGACTAACCTATTAATCTAGAGCCTAGTGCTAGTTCCTGTTTTTCCTTGTTTTTGAGTTTTGCAGATAAGGAATATTAAATGGAGGCCAAACAGAATAAAACCTTCGGAATGATTTTTTCTGGAACGAAAGGAAACTATGAGACTTGAGAACCAAGGCATAGGAGCCATCGTGGGGCCATAAGCCCTAGGGGCGCGACTAGGGGGTAGGCCGCTCCGGCAGGCTTGTGGGCCCACAGCAGCTCCCCTACCTAATCTTAGGTCTATAAATTCCCAAATATTCCATCATTATCATAATGTGCCACGAAATCACTTTTCCACCACCAAAAGCCTCCGTTCCTGAGAGATCCAATCTGGTGCCTTTTCTGTAATCTACCGGAGGGGGATTCGATCACGGAGGGCATCTACATCAACTCCATTGCCCCTCCAATGATGCGTGAGTAGTTCACCATAGACCTACAGATCGATAGCTAGAATCTAGATGGCTTCTTCTCTCTTTGCTTTTCAATACCATGTTCTTCATGATCTTCATGGGTATCTATCCGATGTAATACTCTTTTGCGGTGTGTTTGTCGAGATCCGATGAATTGTTGGTTTATGTTCAGATTATCCATGAATATTATTTGAGTCTTTCCTGAATTCTTATATGCATGATTTCATATCTTTGCAAGTCTCTTCGAGTTATTGGTTTCGTTTGGCCAACTAGATTGGTAATTCTTGCAATGGGAGAAGTTCTTAGTTTTGGGTTCAATCTTGTGGTGTCCTCACCCAGTGAAAAAGGAGGATTAGCAAGGCACGTATTGTATTGTTGCCATACGGGGGAAAAATATGGGGTTTTCATCATATTGCTTGAGTTTATCCCTCTACATCATGTCATCTTACCTAATGTGTTACTTTGTTCTTCATGAACTTAATACTCTAGATGTAGGCAGGAGTCCATCGATGTGTGGAGTAATAGTAGTAGATGCAGAATCATTTTGGTCTACTTGTCACGGACGTGATTCCTACATGCATAATCATTGCCTTGGATATCTTCATAATTATTCACTTTTCTATCAATTGCTCGACAGTAATTTGTTCACCCACCGTAATACTTGCCATCATGAGAGACGCCATGTAGTGAAACCTACGGCCCCCGGGTCTATTTTCCATATTATACTTTCAAATCTAAAACCAAAAATACCAAAAATACTTGTTGTCTTATATTTACTTTTAGTTTTAATTTCTGTTCAAGCATCCTATTATATCTATATCTATTAGATCTCATCCTTGCAAGTAACCGTGAAGGGATTGACAACCCCTTTATAGCGTTGCTGCAAGAGTTTGATTCTTTGTGCAGGTACATCTATTGGTGACTCGCTTGTATCTCCTACTGGATTGATACCTTGGTTCTCAAAAATTGAGGGAAATACTTATCTACTTTGCTGCATCAAATCGTTCCTCTTCACAGGAAACCAACGCATGGTCGAGAAGTAGCAAGAAGGATTTCTGGTGACATTGCCTGGGAGATACATAACAAGTCAAGATAAGAACTCTCTCTTCAACTTGCCAATTTCTGGTTTGGTTGCGGGAAGATCTACATCAATCCTACCAAGTACCCATCACAAACTCATCTGTTGCATTTACATTATTTGCCATTTGCCTCTCATTTTCCTCTCTCCCAATTCTAAAATGATTTTCAGAAAATACCAAAAAGATTTGCCTTTTTATTCGCCCTTTTTCGTTCATCTTTTCGTTTGCTTTTTGCTTGCTTGTGTGATTTATTGCTTGCTTTTTCACGATGACTCAAGAGAATACCAAGTTGTGTGACTTTTCCAATACTAATAATAATGATTTTATTAGTACTCGTATTGCTCCTGCCACTAGTGCGGAATCTTATGAAATTAATGCTGCCTTGCTCAATCTTGTTATGAAAGAACAATTTTCCGGCCTTGCTAATGAAGATGCCGCATCCCATCTAAATACTTGCGTTGAGTTGTGTGATTTGCAAAAGAAGAAAGATGTGGATAATGATATTGTTAAATTGAATCTATTCCCGTTCTCACTACGAGATCGTGCTAAAACTTGGTTTTCATCTTTGCCTAAAAATAGTATTGATTCATGGAATAAGTGTAAAGATACTTTTATTTCCAAGTACTTTCCGCCCACTAAGATCATATCCCTTAGGAACGATATAATGAATTTTAAGCAACTTGATCATGAACATGTTGCACAATCTTGGGAGAGGATGAAACTTATGATTAGCAATTTCCTCGCGCATGGTTTATGGATGATTATACAAATTTTCTATGCTAGATTGAATTTTGCTTCTAGGAATCTCTTAGATTCCTTCGCGGGTGGCACTTTTCTAGAAATCACATTAGGAAAAGCTACTAAACTCCTAGATAACATTATGTCAAATTACTCTC
The DNA here is from genome assembly GCA_022496015.1 of Hordeum marinum. NCBI lineage: Eukaryota > Viridiplantae > Streptophyta > Magnoliopsida > Poales > Poaceae > Hordeum > Hordeum marinum. The sequence continues at coordinate 207,820,384 of CM039675.1, read as the reverse complement.
AATGGCACACCGAAAGATCTCCTACTAGTAAAAAAGTGCATGCTATTGAAGAGATTAATACTTTGATTGAAAATATGGATGAATTGATGAAATTTTTTGCTAGTAAAAGTGATCCTATTGATCCTAATGATACTCCTTTGTCTTCTTTGATTGGAAATAATAATGAATCTATGGATGTGAATTTTGTTGGTAGGAATAATTTTGGAAATAATGCTAATAGAGGTCATTTTCAATGCTACACCCTTTCCTTGTAATTGCCCTAATAATTATGGTAATTCCTATAGCAATTCTTATGGAAATTATAATAATATGCCCTCTGATCTTGAGAGTAAAATTAAAGAATTCATTACTACGCAAAAGGTTTCAATGCTATGATTTAAGAAAGTTTGCTTAAGATTGATGATTTAGCTAGGAACGTTGATAGATTTTCTCTTGAGGTTTATCCTTTAAAAATTAGATATATTCCACCAAAGCATGATATTAATGAGTCTTTAAAAGCTATGAGAATTTCTATTGATGAGTGTAAGGAAAGAACCGCTAGAGTTCATGCTAAGTGTGAATGGCTTGAAAAAGTATGTTCTCGTGATAATATTGATGAAGATCTTAAAGTGATTGATGTAACTCCTATTGAATATTTGTTTTACAATGTTAATATTTATAAGAGTGGGACTATAGAGGAGTCAACTTTAGTAAAAATCCGTCCCAATGATTCAGAGGTTATAGATCTTGATGCTAAGATTGACAAAAGTGGGATTGAAGAGGTCAAAACTTTAAATAGTAATGAACTTCCTCTTTTGGATTTCAAGGACTTTAATCATGATAGCTGCTCTTTAATTGATTGTATTTCCTTATTGCAATCCATGTTGAACTCTCCTCATGCTTTTAATCAAAACAAGGCTTTTACTAAACATATTGTTGAAGCCATGATGAAAGCTTTTGAAGAAAAACTTGAGTTGGAAATTTCTAAACCTAGGAAGCTATATGATGAGTGGTAACCTACTATTAAGATTAAGATTAAATATTATGAGTGCCATGCTTTGTGTGATTTGGGTGCTAGCGTTTATACGATTCCAAAAACTTTATGTGATGTGTTAGGTTTCCGTGAATTTGAGATTGTTCCTTAAATTTGCATCTTGCAGATTCCACTATAAAGGAACCTATGGGAAGAATTAATGATGTTCTTATTATTGCAAATACGAATTATGTGCCCGTAGATTTCTTTGTTCTTGATATAGATTGCTATCCTACATGTCCTATTATTCTTGGTAGACCTTTCCTTAGAACGATTGGAGCAATTATTGATATGAGGGAAGGGAATATTAGATTCTAATTTCCATTAAGGAAGGGCATGGAACACTTTCCTAGAAATAAAGTAAAATTATCTTATGAATCTATCATGAGCGCTACTTATGGATTTCATACCAAAGATGACAATACCTAGATCTATTCCATTTTGCCTAGCTAGGGGTGTTAAACAATAGCGCTTGTTGGGAGGCAACCCAATTTTATTTTATTTTGCTTTATGCTTTTTTCTTATGTTTTGGTGTGTTTGGCACATTATTACTTCTGTATTAGTTATTTTTAATGTTTTGATTAGTGTTTGATACAAGTAAGACCTTTGGGATGATCTATGGTAGTTGTTGATTTGATCTTGCTGAAAAACAGAAACTTTTGCGCTCAGTCCAGGAATTTTCTAAAATTTTCAGAGCGTCTAATTGCTCTAAAGTATTTACCAAATATTCATATAAAAATTTCCCTAATTTTCCTAATTTTTCATAATTTTTAGAGTTCCAAAAGTATTCTAAGTTTACAAATTGCTACAGACTGTTCAGATTTTGATAGATTCTGTTTCTTTGTGTTGTTTGCATATTTTGATGCATCTATGGGTCATATCGGGGGGTATGAGTCATGGAAAAGTTAGAATACAGTAGGTATTACACAAATACAACTAAATAATGAGTTCACAACAGTACATAAGGTGGTGATTTATTATTTTATACTAACGTATCTCATGAGTTTTCTGTTGAGTTTTGTGTTGTGAAGTTTTCAAGTTTTGGGTGAAGATTTGATGGACTATGGAATAAAGAGTGGAAAGGGACTAAGCTTGGGGATGCCCAAGGTAACCCAAGTCATGTTCAAGGATACTAAAAATCCTAAGCTTGGGGATGTCCCGGAAGGCATCCCCTGTTTCATCTTCAATCCATCGGTAAATTTACTTGAGGCTATATTTTTATTCACCACATGATATGTGTTTTGCTTGGAGCATCTTGTATGATATGAGTCTTTGATTTTTAGTTTGCCAAAATCATCCTTTCTGCACACATATTTTGATAGAGACATGCTTAATCGTGAATTTGTTAGAATACTCTATGTGCTTCACTTATATCTTTTGAGCTAGGCAATGTTGCTCTAGTGCTTCACTTATATCTTTATAGAGCATGGTGGTGTTATATTTTATAGAAATTATTGAACTCTCTTTCCTCACTTATATTATTTTGAGAGTTTCTTAAAACATCATGGTAATTTGTTTAGGTTATGAATTTAGTCCTAATATGATGGGCATCCAAGAGGGATATAATAAAAACTTTCATATTAAGTGCATTAAAAACTATGAGAAGTTTGATTCCTTGCATATTGTTTTGAGATCATAGGGATGGTAATATGAGAGCCATGCTATTTAGTAGTTGTGAATTGGAAGAGATATGTGTGTTAAAGCTTGTGATTCCCGTAGCATGCACGTATGGTGAACCTTTATGTAATGAAGTCGGAGCATGATTTGTCTAATGATTGTCGACCTTTGTGTGAGGGTAGGGAGTGTGCGATGGTTAACTCCTACCAACCTATCCCCTAGGAGCATGCGTCTAATGCTTTGTTTGATAACTAATAGACTTTTGCAATAAGTATGTGACTTCTTTATGACTAATGTTGGGTCCATGGATTATACACACTCTCACCCTTCCACCCTTGCTAGCCTCTCTAGTACCGCGCAACTTTCGCCGGTACACCAAGCCCTCCATCCTCAAAACAGCCACCATATATTCCTCAAAACAGCCACCATACCTACCGATTATTGCATTTCCGTAGCCATTCCGAGATATATTGCCATGCAACTTCCACCATGTAGTTTTTCTATGACTTGCATCATCACTTCATATTGCATATAGAGTCATATTTTGTCATAGGAATTGAGTTGTAATTTCTTTTTCTTTGAATTATAAGTAAATTAAAGTGTGATGATTTTTCATTAACAGAGCATTGTCCCATCAGAGAAAAGGATGATGGAGTCTATGACTCCCTCACAAGTTGGGATGAGTATCTGGACTTTACAAAAAATAAAAGAGACCAACAAACCCCAAACAAAAATAATAATAAAAGAGGCCAAAGAATCCCACCAAAAAATAAAAATATATATATATATATATAAATGAGAGAAAGAGAGAAGGGACAGCCGCTACTACCTTTTCCACACTTGTGCTTCAAAGTAGCACCATGATCTTCATGATAGTGAGTCTCCTATTTTGTCACTTTCATATAACTATTGGATATTCATTATGCACGACCACTTAGTTTTCTTATTGAGATTTCATACACTTATAGCTCTAAGTGCATTTGTTGCATGGCAATCCCAATTCACTCACATTTATATCTATTGACGGGCATCTCCATAGTCCGTTGATACGCCTAGTTGATGTGAGACTATCTTCTCCTTTTTCCCCCTTGCACCTCCTCCATATTCTATTCCACCTATAATGCTATATCCAAGGCTCATGCTCACGTATTACATGAGAGTTGAAAAGGTTTGAGGACACCAAAAGTGTGAAACAATTGCTTGACTTGTTCATCGGGGTTGTGCATGATTTAGATACTTTGTGCGGGGAAGATGGAGCATAGCTAGACCATGTGATTTTGTAGGGATAACTTTCTAAGGCCATGTTATTTCGAAAGGACATGACTACCTTGTTGGTGTGCTCGAAGTATTACTATTTTTATGTTAATATTAGACTATTGTTTTGAATCTTACAGATCTGAATATTCATGCCACAATAAGGAATATTACATGGATAAATATGTTAGGTAGCATTCCACATCAAAAATTCTGTTTTTATCATTTACCTACTCGAGGACGAGTAGGAATTAATCTTAGGGATGCTGATACGTCTCCAACGTATCTATAATTTTTGATTGTTCCATGCTATTATATTATCTGTTTTGGATGTTTTATATGCATTAATATGCTATTTTATATTGTTTTTGGGACTAACCTATTAATCTAGAGCCTAGAGCCATTTTCTGTTTTTTCCTTGTTTTTGAGTTTCGTAGAAAACGAATATTAAATGGAGTCCAAACGGAATAAAATCTTCGGAATGATTTTTTCTGGAACAAAAAGAAACTATGAGACTTGAGAACCAAGGAAGAGGAGCCACCGTGGGCCACTGCGCCGGGCAGGCTTGTGGGCCCACAGTAGCTCCCCTAACCCTAATCTTCGGCCTATAAATTCCCAAATATTCTATCATTATCAGAACGAGCCATGAAAACACTTCTTCGTTGCCAGAAGCCTTCGTTCCCGAGAGATCCAATCTTGGATCCTTTTTCAGTAATCTACCGGAGGGGGATTCGATCATGGAGGGCATATACATCAACTCCATTGCCCCTCCGATGATGCGTGAGTAGTTCACCACAGACCTACGGGTCCATAGCTAGAATCTAGATGGATTCTTGTCTCTCTTTGCTTCTCAATACCATGTTCTTCATGATCTTCATGGAGATCTATCCCATGTAATACTCTTTTGCAGTGTGTTTGTCGAGATTCGATGAATTGTAGGTTTATGTTCAGATTATCCATGAATATTATTTGAGACTTTCCTAAATTCTTATATGCATGATTTCATATCTTTGCAAGTCTCTTCGAGTTATTGGTTTGGTTTGGCCAACTAGATTGGTAATACTTGCGATGGGAGAAGTGCTTAGTTTTTGGGTTAAATCTTGCGGTGTCCTCACCTAGTGACAAAGTAGGGGTAGCGAGGCACATATTGTATTGTTGCCATCAAGGGTAAAAAGATGGGGTTTTCATCATATTTCTTGAGTTTATCCCTCTACATCATGGCATCTTACCTAATGTGTTACTCTGTTCTTCATGAACTTAATACTCTAGATGCAGGCAAGAGTCGGTTGATGTGTGGAGTAATAGTAGTAGATGCAGAATCGTTTCGGTCTACTTGTCACGGACGTGATGCCTATATGCATAATCATTGCCTTGGATATCTTCATAATTATTCGCTTTTCTATCAATTGCTCGACAGTAATTTGTTCACCCACTGTAATACTTGCCATCCTGAGAGAAGCCATCTAGTGAAACCTATGGCCCCGGGTCTATTTTCCATATTATACTTTCAGATCTAAAACAAAAAATACTTGATGCCTTATTTGTACTTTGAGTTTTACTTTCCTTTCAAGCATCCTATTACATCTATCTCTATTAGATCTCATCCTTGCAAGTAACCGCGAAGGGATTGACAACCCCTTTATAGAGTTGGGTGCAAGAGTTTGATTCTTTGTGCAGGTACATCTATTGGTGACTCGCTTGTATCTCCTACTGGATTGATACCTTGGTTCTCAAAAACTAAGGGAAATACTTATCTACTTTGCTGCATCAAACCATTCCTCTTCACGGGAAACCAACACATGCTCGAGAAGGAGCACATGTCGTGCAAACTTTAGACGTGATTGAAGAATACCTGAGCCACTTGTTGTGTTGTATAGGGATGCTTGAGGGTGATGAAATGACCATACTTAGTTAGTTTGTCTATCACGACCAACACCATATCCATTTCTTATGATCTGGATAGTCCCTCCACAATATCCCAACTAAGAGTGTTCCACGGGTGGGGTGGAATATCATGAGGTTGTAGGACCCCGGGCAGGCGACAATGTTCCACTTTGGCGCGCTGGCACACTTCACACTGCTGCACATATTTAGTTACTATTTTCTTTAGTCTCGGCCAGGCGAACAGCCTTTTGATGCGCTGGTAAGTTGCTATCACCCCCCGAGTTCCCTCCTAGCACACAGCCATGCATGCTCTTCATGATGTGTTGTTGAGATAAGTTGTTAGAGCCCACCCAAACACGGCCTTTGTAATGGAGCATGCCCTGAGACAATGTGAACCCTTGCAGGTTGGCAGGTGAAATGGCCAAATAAGTCAGCAGTTTTGTCGCATGTGAGTCATCTGCATACCTAATAACCCACAAGTATAGGGGATCACAATAGTTTTCGAGGGTAGAGTATTCAACCCAGATTTATTGATTCGACACAAGGGGAGCCAAAGAATATTCTTGATTATTCGCACTTGAGTTATCAATTCAACCACACCTAAAAGACTTAATATCTTCATCAAAGTATTTAGTAGCAAACTAGTATGGAAGTAACGGTAATGATGACAAAAGTGACAGTAACAGTTTTGTAGTGATTGTAACAGTAGCAACGGAAAAGTAACTTAGCAAGGATCAATATGTGAAAAGCTCGTAGGCAACGGATCAGTGATGGATAATTATGTCGGATGAAATTCATCGTGCAACAGTTATAAAATAGGGTGACAAGGAACTAGCTCTAATTCATCAATGTAATATAGGCATGTATTCCATATATAGTCATACATGCTTATAGAAAAGAACTTGCATGACATCTTTTGTCCTACCCTCTCGTGGTAGCGGGGTCCTAATAGAAACAAAGGGATATTAAGGCCTCCTTTTAATAGAGAACCAGACCAAAGCATTGGCACTTAGTGAATACATGAACTCCTCAAACTACGATAATCACCATAAAAATCTGAAAGCACATTTGCTACCTTGGTGGTTTTGGTAATTCATAACAACATATAAGTCATTGAACTAATGTTTCCATCAAGTATATTTCAGGAAAAGTTCAATGATGGGTTGGCAAAGAGATTGTGGAACACCCCAAGCTGCAAGGAAATGGATTGGCAAAGCTTTAAGCAACAGGACTCTACATTTTATATTTGTGAGAAATCACCTTGAGTCCATAGGAAGAATCGTGGAGACTCTTGCTGCTGATTTTTGAGACAGTCAAGAGGCTTGTTGCTGATCAGAAGCGCTCTTGCTGCTATGCACCATACAACCAGATGCTTATCAACTCTCAGATTGAGAAGCACATATTTGCTCTTGATAGTCCCCATTTGCCCCTACAGCCAGAGCCTGAGGATAACATCGTGGTGATGGACCCAGATCACCCCACATCTACTACAGCTCAGGCAGAGGCGGAGGCATCTCGAGCCACTAGTGCTCAAGTCCCTAGATCCAGAAATAAGCAAATGGATCTTTTGATATCATTAGTTGAGGGCATGTAGAAGGACATTAAGAGGATTCTGGACAACCAGAATAGTCTTGTGAGGATCTTTGAGACTAGGATCAAGACCCTTAATAATAAGGTGGACAGGCTAACTAAGACAGTCATAGAGCTCCAGAAGAAGTTGACTCAGTGCCTCTTCCTCACACCACTTCTTCAGATGATGATGATGAGGAGGATGGATCACCTCTCAAGACAGGCACACAATTTCCTACTCATGCCAGATCAGCCATTGTGCCAGCTAAAGACTTGAGGCCCTCTTCATCTACTCCTACTGTTGTCACCTCAGCTCCTTCTCCATCAGCTCCAGTTCCTCCAGCTGCCACTCCAACTCCATCCACGACATCTGTAGAGATCTTTGCCGATGCTGTTCTCTCGACCCCTTCATCAACAACTGGTGGAGATCAGCCCAAGAATGATTAGACATATGACTTTGAACTTTTTGGTAACTTGTTGCCAAAGGGGGAGAAGTGTATATAGATCCTTAGGCTTCGAGTGAGAGAGTGTTCTGGTGTTTATTGCTTTTCAAAAACAATTGTCTTTTGGTTGCTTGTGATACACTTTTTGTGTGGTGCTACTACTTCCTATCATCTTAATGCTTTATGAGATGATCTTTCTACATTGCTTGATTGTGTTGTGCTATGATGTTCACTCTAATTATTCTCACACACCACCAAGATGTATGTGACATGGAATAAGTGCCCCTTGTACCTAATCAATTGTGCATTTGCATTCAAACGCAAATTCAAAATATTGCACAAATTTAGGGGGAGGTCTTGCTTATCACATACTTCTCAAAGAGGCGATTACATTCATTAATTATTTCATATGTCGAAGCTTTGATCTATATGTTGTCATCAATTACCAAAAAGGGGGAGATTGAATGCACATTTGCTCCCTTGGTGGTTTTGGTAATTCATAACAACATATAAGTCATTGAACTAATGTTTCCATCAAGTATATTTCAGGAAAAGTTCAATGATGGGTTGGCAAAGAGATTGTGGAACACCCCAAGATGCAAGGAAATGGATTGTCAAAGGTTCAATCAAGAGGACTCTACATTTTATATATCTGAGAAATTACTTTGAGTCCATAGGAAAGCCAATAATATTAAAAGGGGGTAAAGTTTTGTTGGTGAACAAAGTGCTCATACGTGCACAAGTGATAGTCACCAAAGACACCCAAAAACTCTCCCACCAAAGTCTGTCCTAAGCCAAACATTCAAAATCGATGCAACCAACATTTCCATCCTGGTGCCACCAATTCCAAACCCTAGACAGACTCAACCAAACCCTAACCTTTCGGTACAGCCGATACTGCTTTCGCTGCCACCGAGTTGGGCTACCAACTTTCTGTTACGCAAGTTCATAGTTGCGGTCCCTCCCAGATTGTTGAATCGGCATCACTGAGAATGGGCGTTCTAACCGCTGGTCACCTTATCGGTGCAACTGAGATACCTATATCGGTCTCATCGAGATTCAAAAGTTGCCACCTTTTGGTCACTTTGGTACCACCGAGATAAACACATGGTGTCACCAAGTTGGTCATTTTGTGTGTACCGGATGGATTTTTGGGGATGCCTATATATACCCCTTCACCACCACCTACTCTATAGAGAAGCACTCAAAACCATTCCATACCTATCCTATCAGTTTTCTGAGAGAGAAGCACATACCCTTGTGTTGAGGTCAAAATCTTCCACTCCAACCATATGGATCTTGAATTCTAGCCTCCCGAAGTTGCTTTCCACCAATCCCATCTCTTCTATGAAGCCATATCTGTGAGAGAGTGATTGTGTGATGAGGTGTCTATCATCTTGAAGCACAAGAGCAAGGAGTTCATCGACATTACCGAGCCTATTACCTTTTGGAGGATGGTGCCTCCTAGATTGGTTAGGTGTCGTTTGGGAGTCTCCTACTTAGTGTTGTGGAGTGAATCAAGAAGTTTTTAAGGGCAAGGAGATCGCCTACTTCGTGAAGATCTACCCGAGAAGGCTTGTCCTCCGTGGACGTAGGCCGTCATGGTATAGTCAAGGTTTCTTTTTCGTGGAACCCTCTGTGGGTAGAGTCCTCCGTGGTCTCTCGCGACCGTTACCCTTTGTGGGTTGAAGACTCCATGAAAGTGGATGTACGATAGCACCACCTTTCGAGACCACAGGAAAAATCATCATGTCACCAATTGTGTTTGCTTTCCTTACCCTCTCTTTACTTACTGTTCAATGTCTTTACTTCCCGCTGCTATACTCTTATACATGCATGTGTAGGGTGTACTTGACATACAATGAATGCTAAAATCTGCCAAGAATTAAAATTGGGAAAAAGTAGATTTTTATTTGGTCAAGTAGTCTAATCACGCCCCTTCTAGACCTACTTGCGATCCTACAGAATCCTAGTTTTTGTCACCCTGGGGGATGCAGATCATAACTCGTCATAGGTGTCTACAACTTGAAAGATAGGATCACGAACACATATATATATTCATGAAATATAATAGGTTTAGATCTGAAATTATGGCACTCGAGCCCTAGTGACAAGCATTACGCATAGCAAAGTCATAACAACATCAATCTTAGAACATAGTGGATACTAGGGATCAAACCCTAACAAAACTAACACAATTACATGATAAATCTCATCCAAACTATCACCGTCCATCAAGCCTACGATGGGATTACTCACGAATGGCGGAGAGCATCATGGAATTGGTGATGAAGGATGGTTGGTGATGACGATGTCGTCGATTTCCCCTCTCCGGAGCCCAAAACGGACTCCAAATCTGGCCTCCCGAGGAAGAACAGGAGGTGGCGGCGGCTCCGTATCGTGAAACGCGATGAAATCTTCTCCTTGATTTTTTTCTCCATGAATAGGAATATATAGGGTTGGAATTAAGGTCGGCGGAGCCACAGGGGGAACACAAGCTTGCCAGGCGTGACCAGGGGGGTGGCCACGCCTGGCGGGCTTGTCACCTATGGGTGGGCCCCCCTTCGGTTGATTTTTTCGCCGGTATTTTTTATTAATTACAAAAATAATCTCCGTAATTTTTTAGTTCAATCTGAGAACTTTTATTTCTGCACAAAAATAACACCAAGGCAATTCTACTGAAAACAACGTCAGTCCGGGTTAGTTCCATTCAAATCGTGCAAACTAGAGTCCAAAACAAGGGCAAAACAATTTGGAAAAGTGGACACGATGAAGACGTATTATCTGCCCCAAGCTTAACCCATTGCTTGTACTCAAGCAATTCAGTTGATAAACTGAAAGTGGTAAAAAAACTTTTACAAACTCTGTTTGACCTTGTTGTTGCAAATATGTCTAACTGATGTTCAGATTTTCAGCAAAGATTATAGACTAACCACGTTCACAATAACATTTAGGTCTCACATTTACTCATATCAATGGCATAACCAACTAGAAAGCAATAATAATAACTCCCGAATGACAACACTTTTATCAAAACAATCATGATACAATATGATATAATGGTATCTCTCCATCCCTTCTGAGACCACAAAACATAAATGCAGAGCACCTCTAAAGAACAAGGGCTGACTAGACATTGTAATTCATGGTAAAAGAGATCCAGTAACACTCATACTCAATATCAATTAATAGCAAAGCATACAAATGACACTCGTTCTCTCTAATTGGTGATTTTTATAAGAAGATAATGACTCGGCAATAAAGTAAATAGATAGGCCCTTCGTAGAGGGAAGTAGTTATTTGCAGAGGTGCCATAACTCGAGCTTTTAAAACATGGATGAATAACAATTTTGAGAGGTATGCTTTCATTGGAATAATAATTACCAAGAGATTTCACCATCTTCCATGCTAGATACATTATAGGTGGTTCCCAAACAGAATGATAAAGTTTTTACTCCCCCTCCGCTAATCAATCACACTCCACGGTGAGCCGAATCCACGGGTACCGTCCATACAAACACAGTCCTGGGGGAGTTTTGTTTAATTATATTTTGATTTGATTTTGAGCATGGAACTGGTCATCCTAATTACCAGCCACTTTCTCGTGAATGATAGTGAATCAACACATATCGTGAGAATAACCCACCTAGCATCGAAAATATTGACAGTCCCTAATCCCTACATGAGTGATTCGGGTATACAAAACAGAATAATTATTTGAAGGTTTAGAGATTGGCACATGCAAATTTACTTGGAACGGAAGGTGAATACCGCATATAGGTAGGTATGATGGACTCAAATTGAACAACTTTGGGTCTAAGGAATTTGATGCACAAGCAGTATTCCCGCTTAGTACAAGTGAAGAAATATAATCTCTCATTTTCATTGCAAATATGTTTCACCCATAATGATATGAATTCAGAATGATGAGCTAATCATGTTTACGAAAGCAAAATAGGTCGAGTTCATACTAGCTTTTCTCCATCTCAATCTTTTCATCATATATCGTCATTATTGCCTTTCACTTGCACGATCGAACGGTGTGATGAATAATAAGAGTGCACGTGCATTGGACTAAGATGGAATCTGCAAACAATACCTCAAAGGAGAAGGCAAGGTAATATGGTATCTCTAACAGATAAACAATAATGCACATGAGAGCCACTCAACAATTTCATTGTGGTCTTCTCCATATGACACAAAGAAAGAAAATTCAAAACAAGAACAAGAAAAACTATTTACACGGAAAAGTTCCCAACAAGCAAAACAAGAATGAGAAATATTTTTGGATTTTCTTTTAAATGATACAACTAAGCGAACTATTAGGTAAAGTTATAACTATTTTTTTGAATTTTTCTCAAAGTTAATTAAACACACAAGAAGAAAGTGCAAGGAAGAAATAAACTACCATGGATGGTACAATGAAGAAGTATGAACACCGACTACTAAGATGAATGTGTGAACATGAATATAAAGTCAGTGAGAAATACATACTCCCCCAAGCTTTGGATTTTGTCCTAAGTTGGTCTAGGGCCATGGCTGGCCCAGGTAATATCCACAGTCATAATCAGGCTTGTATTGAGCTGCGGCGGCTACCGCCTAAAGGACTGCAACGTGAAGGCAAGCGGCTTCCGCATTTCTCTCGTACTCGTTTGCCTCCTCTCTGGTTATAAAGTGTATCCATTTTTCTTGAACGTTAAAGAAGGCAGGAGCAGGAAGGGTAATATGGACAGCACGATGTCTATCTAAAATTAGTTGGTACACGAGGGATTGTTCGTTCCTCTCAAGAAACTGATAATGCACCAGAGACTCATAATCGAGAAAAGCAAGTGGTAACTCAATATCATTTCCCCGTATAGGTAGCCCAAGATAATTAGCTACACGAGTGGCATAAACCCCACCAAAGAAATCTCCATCCTTAGTATTATTATGCAGCCTTGTAGCAAAAATGGCCCCGGAGTTATATCGTCTATCAACCATTACCGCACTCTTAAGAATACTAAGATATGTGGCACAAAGGTGGCTATGATCAGTTTTACCGTTAATGCATCTACCTATGAATAGAGCAAAATAATGTATAGGAGGAAAATGAATGCTCCCCAAGGTAGCCTGTGTAATATTTCTAGTTTCTCCCACAGTGATGCTAGCAAGAAAATCATTATATTCAGTTTTGTGTGGATCACTATAGCTGCCCTATTGTGGAATTTTGCACGCATGGTTAAAATCCTCTAGGTCCATAGTATAACATTTATCATAAAGATTAAATAAACGAAAGGTTTATTACGCCCGAATGTAAATTCAAACCTCCATAGAAAAGAGTCTGTGAGTTGATAATATTGCTTGCACTGTTCTGAAAGGAAATCTTTAAGGCGCGCATTTTTTGCGTATGTGTAAAATTCTTCTTGAAACCGGCATCAACCATGAATTGATCTGATGGCCATTCACAAGGCCGCACTTGTGCTTCCCTCAGCGGTTCAAGGTCGGGCTCGCGTATCGCGAGTCACGCGGCCTTCTTGCTCAAGGAGCCCCCTTGGTATATTCGCCTCAACATTTTTTCTTTCTAAAAAATTCTGTTTTTTTAGTGACTCAAAATAAAGGTGAATAAAACTTAACCAAACTTATGGCAACTACTCCCACAAGTGCCTAGAGGCTATATCATGCATCAAAACTATTTGGGACCATACAAATTTGACATTCAACCTCAAGAGCAAGGTCACCACAGCAGCAAAATTTGCAATATATAAAGCACTAGAGCAAAAACTAATTGGACCATTGGAGGAGTCACATACCGAAGAACAATCTCCTAAAACAGTTTTGCGAATGGAGCTTTGCACAAGGAGATCAAAAATGGCAGCAAAATGAGCTAGAACAAGGGTTTGAGCAAAGGTGAGATTTTTTCTGGAGGAAGGCAAAGTGGATCGGAACTGGAACAAGTGAAGGGGGCCTACGTGGGACCCACAAGCCACCTAGGCTGCCAGGTGGTGGCCGCGCCCTATGGGCTTGTGACCTACTGGTGCTACCCCCTGGTATGTACTCAGTGCCAGATATTTTTAAATATTCCAGAAAAAACATACTAGATTTTCAGGGCATTCAAAGAATTTTTATTTTCAGGTCATTTTTCTATTGCACGGAAAACTCAAAAACAGAAAAATAATAGCATTTTTACTTTATTAACTCTAACTAACATAAAATAAAGTTGCGTACAGAAAGTTGTGCTTTCTAAATTCATCCATCTCATGTCTACCAAAAGGAATCCATCAAAATGGTTGATCAAGTCTTATTAACAAACTTCTTTCGAGTGACATGACACTGGAGAATTTTCGAATAACACTATGTTACCTCAATGGGGATATGCATATCCCCAACAATAAGCATATCATATTTCTTCTTTACTGTAGGTAGAGGGAATTCAAAATCTCCAATAATAATCGTTGGAATTTTTTCAATGGAGTTGATACAATGAACTTGAGGTTGTTTCTTCGGAAAGTTTACCATATGCTCATTATCATTAATATGAGAAGTTACAATTCCCTTGTTGTAATCAATAACATCCCCTACAATATTCAAAAAGGTTCTACCAAGGATGATCGACATACTGTTGTCCTCGGGAATATCAAGAATAACAAAGTCCGTTAGGATAGTATCATTTGCAACTACGACAGTCACATCCTCACAAATACTGATGGCTAAAGCAGTTGATTTAGTAGCCATTTGCAAAGAGATTTCAGTAGGTGTCAACTTATTCAAATCAAGTCTATGATATAAAGAGAATGGCATAACAAGGTCCCAAATCACAAAAAGCAGTTTTAACATAATTCTCTTTAATAGAGCATGGTATAGTTTGTATTCCTGGATCTCCTAATTTCTTTGGTACTCTGCCCTTAAAAATGTATTATTAGCAAGCATGGTGGAAATCTTAGCTTTCAGTATCTTTCTTTTATTAGTCACAATATCTTTCATATACTTTGATGAGGACATCCCTACTAGTGTTACACCCACAACCCCGACTGCTATACATACAGGACCAATTACTAGATCTCATGCAAGTCAACTGAATTACTAGGTACTTTCATTTCTTGGAAATCCTTCTAATGTTCATGAACATATGATGCTGCCTAAATTAGATACTTTTGTTTTACTTATGAATGAAGGACCTAGCATGGACAAGAGGGATGACCATTGGAGCGGGATCAAGCATGGAGGAGAAGGTGCGCCCGCGGAAAAGAACAATGGAGCTTCCAGTGATGATTTTCGCACTTTGAAGCCACAATAATGGGATCGAGAAGCCTTGGATGAAATATGCATGATGCCACTTTATACAATTCGTCCATAGGATAATATAGGTGCTGCACCACCTTATTTTTGGGCCAGGCCCATGTAATTTCGAAATACCATATTATAGGCTATTTTTAGAATCCGTATATATGGGGAAACTGAGTTAGGGTCAGTTTCAGACCCCTCCTCCAAGGGGCCACGAAATTCCCCTCTATTCCCCCATATATACAGCCCTTAGGGCTTCGTTTTAGTGTTGGATTTTGTTTAGACTACAAGTTTGCCATAGCCGCAACTTCGCATTCTTCGTTTGGGTTCCACGACCAGACAAGGGCGTCATAGAACCCCACTTTCATCAATAAAGCTTTCCTCTTATATTCGCAATATCCAGATTGCCATCTTAGATACTTGCTTGTTCTTCGTTTGCGTGCAAGAAACAGACCCTCGTGGTCAGGTTGATCGTGCTCCAGCGTGGTCAATAACCTCTCGGAGTTGGTTTAGCGATTGCTAAGGCGGGACATCATCACATGTTCATAGTCGGATCTTCAAAGTCTACTCCACCAAAAACGATAGCCACCATCTCATTGAAAGATAGGGACAACATCGCCTCTATCAAGTGGTATCAGATTTCTAGGTTGCTCGGCGAGATTTTACCAGTTTTCGTAGTTTAGATCGCATTTGTTCTTCATACCTATAGTCCACGAAAAAGCCACAAAAAATTAGGATTACATCATCATATCCGAACCAATATGAGCCTTTGCATAGTCTTTTCAGTATTTTGCTTTGTTGAATTTGCGGTTACATCATCGTGTCGACTTACTGGTCTTAGTGTATAGTCCTTTAGAGTTTCGAGTTCTATTCATCGGTTGTCACGCCGCCACCGCATCGTCTTCATAGTTGCCATATACCACCACCATCATCATCGCTGCCATATATCACCACCCACCATCACTATCTATTGGTGTCCATATATACCACCACAAATCCGCCACCAATCCGAGTCCATCTCGTTTTAGGTTTAGTTTCGAGATCCTTTTGTTTTCGGTTTCGCGTTTTCCTACCTGAGTAGGTTTTGGAAAAAAAAGAAAAAAAGAGTAGCACGCTTTGCAGAGCACGTTTTGGCCCAAAAAAATTCAGATGAAAATATTTTTTCCTATCTTGATTTTAGATTCTCCGAAGCGTTTTGAGACACTTGCCATCATAGTGATTTTTGTCAAAAAATTTGGTCGTCATAGCCCCCGAATCGCTCCAGAAAAAAATAGTCAAAAACTTTCGTGCCTATCTTGTTTATACAACGTGGGAAGAGTTTTGAGACAATCGCCATTGTAGTGATTTTCTAAGCAAAAAGAAGAGCGCAAAAAAAAAGATGTGCCGAAAAAATGAAAAACAAATTCAGAGTGTGCTCTTCCCTTGATTACGTGTAGTGTCGTGATTTTGTTGGTGTTTTAGGCTCGCGTCTCTGGCACTGTCTAGCCTAGGACCAACATAGCACCATCGTTGAGCGCTTATTCAACCTTGCATCTCTGAATTGATTATTGCTGACCCTTTTTGCTACCATATTCTAAGCCATCCCAGCTCCAAATACATCTACGTCGTGTGTTTGACACCACCTGACAATCGCTCTATCCAAGCTTTGAGAGTTTTGACTACAACGGTTGCCGATCACCGCCTGTTGATGGGTAAGAACTAGTAGGAATTTGAGATTCTCTTGAAGGATTTGTGACACACCAACACGATGACCACCACCACCACTTCCCAGTAGTCTATAGGTTTCATATTCTTGTGTGTTTCCTATTTCTGCTAACCATGCCAGGATCACAAGATGACGGGGTCGACTGGGAGAGCATGACCAACAAAGCGCTCTATGATAAATTTCAGCAAATGATGGCTGACCAGGTACAAGACTTCGTGACCAACTTTGGAGAGGCCACGGAGAAGTTAGATGGTTTGGAGAAGACATTAGACACCAAGATGGACGCCAAGTTCAATGAGGTGCTTGCCTGTCTACCACCACCAGCTGTAGCTCCTAGCCCTCTCGAACGACGAGCGCGACGTCTGCCGATCGGCCTAGTCCAACATACTGGTACTGTTGATACTGTTGCTACTTTTGTGGCTGTTGCTACTGCTGTTGAGCAGGTTGAGGATTATGATGGTGAATATGATGATGAGGGAGAGGTTGCTCCAGATCAGTCTCAGGGGCAACCACCACCACAAGCACCAGGTCGTCTACATGGCTGAAACTGTAACGGTAGGGCCGCACCACCCCCTCAGGTACGGGATCATGACCATCTCCCTAAACTTAAATTGAATATTCTGACATTTGAGGGTAGATATTTTCCTCATATATATCTTACATGGGAGTTAGAAACAGAACAATGTTTTACATGCTTACAATTTCCTGAGGATAGATGTGTTGCTACTGCTATTTGTTCATTCACTAGTTTTGCTTGTGTTTGGTGGTCAGAACATTGTAGAATACATCATGCTAATATTTCAACTACTTGGGATGCTTTGAAATCTGCTATGCGTAATCGTTAGGTTCCACCATATTATCATAGTGAATTGGTTGAAAATTTGCAGCGTTTAACACAAGAAAAAAATTCTGTAGAGGAATATTACCAGGAATTACAAACTGGCATGATTAGATGTGGTATTGTTGAGGAGAACGAAGCTATGCTTGCATGTTTTATGGGTGGATTAAATAGAGAGATTCAGACTATTCTAGAGTATAAGGAGCATAACACTATCACTCGTTTATTTTATCTTGCTTGCAAAGCTGAACGTGAAGTGCAGGATCGACAGGCAATGACGAGAACTAGTTCTTCTGCAGTTCGCACTTCATCATGGACGCCACGTACCTCCTCTACTTCCGCACGTCCTGTTGCAACACCACCTACTTCCACCTCCAACTCCAACCGAGATACCAGGAAACAAGCTTCTACTTCACCCTCCGTGAAGAGCACACCTTCTGGACCTGCACAATGCTATTCTTCATCTATTGCATCCACATGGCAAACACATGAAGTTATATGCCGTCGTTGTAAGGGTGGAGGTCACTTTGCGAGAGAATGCCCTTCCAAGCGTGTAATGATTGTTACTGAGGATGGTGGATATGCGTCCGCTAGTGATTATGATGAGGAGACTTTGGCTCTCACTGCAAGTGAAGAACTGGGTGGCAAGGATACGTAACCAAAGACACACTACATGGCTGCTAATTACGCCGACAAGTATGAAAGTTTAGTTGCTCAACGTGTTCTCAGTGTGCAGGTTACACAGGGTGAGAAAAATCAGAGGCACAACTTGTTCCACACAAAGGGAGTTGTGAAGGAGCATTCTGTTTGCATCATCATCGTTGGAGGGAGTTGCAATAACTTAGCTAGCATGGAGATGGTGGAGAAGCGGTCCCTAACCACCAGACCACATCCTCATCCTTATTACATCCAATGGTTCAACAATAGTGGTGAGGTTAAGGTAACACGTACTGTCCATGTGCATTTTAGCATTGCTATATATTCTGATTATGTGGATTGTGATGTGGTACCCATGCAAGCATGTTCTGTTTTACTTGGTAGGCCATGGCAGTTTGATAAAAAAATTGTACACCATGGTAGGACAAATCATTATACTCTTGTTCATAAGGATCAAAATATCACTTTGCTTCCTATGTCTCCTGAACATATTATGAAAATGACATTACTAGAGCTAGTAAAGCAAAACAGGAGAAAAATAAGAGTGAAAATCAGATTGTAGCAGAGGAATTTGAGCAACACCATAAGACTAATAAACCATCATCTAGTGTTGCATCCGAAATAAAATTGAAGAGTGGATGTTTACTTGCTACTAAATCTGATATTAATGATTTGGATGTTGCTACATCTGTTTGGTATGCTTTTTTATGCAAATAGGTATGATTTTCATTCGTGGACATGCCTCCCTGTTTGCCTCCTGCTATCATTAACATTTTGCATGAGTTCGTTGACGTCTGTCCACAAGACGTGCCACCAGGATTACCACCTATTCACGAGATTGAGCATCAGATTGACTTAATTCCCGGTACATCGCTACCCAACCATGCACCATACCGTACAATTCCAGAGGAGACGAAGGAGATTATGCGTCAAGTACAGGAGCTGCTTGACAAAGGTTATATACGTGAATCCCTTAGTCCTTGTGTTGTTCCTATTATTCTAGTGCCTAAAAGGATGGTACATCGCGCATGTGTGTGGATTGTAGAGGCATTAATAATATTACTATTCGTTATCGTCATCCTATTCCTAGGCTAGATGATATGCTTGATGAATTAAGTGGATCTACAATTTTCCCAAAGTTGATTTGCGTAGTGGATACCATCAAATTCGTATGAAATTAGGAGATGAATGGAAAACAACATTTAAAACTAAGTTTGGATTATACGAGTGTTTAGTCATGCCTTTTGGGTTAACTAATGCACCTAACACAGTCATGGGATTAATGAATGAGGTTTTATGTGCTTTCATTGGACGATTTGTGGTAGTCTATTTTGATGATATATTGATTTATAGTAGATCTTTGGAGGAACATTTGGAACATTTACATGTTGTATTTATTTCTCTACGTGATGCATGTTTGTTTGGTAACCTTGGGAAGTGCCCCTTTTGCATCGACCGAGTATCTTTTCTTGTCTATGTTGTTACTGCACAGGGAATTGAAGCTGGTAAAGCCAAGATTGAAGCTATTGAGAGTTGGCCACAGCACAAAACGGTCACACAAGTGAGGAGTTTTCCTTGCCTCGCTGGTTTCTATAGGCGTTTTGTGAGAGATTTCAGCACCATTGTTGTGCCTCTCAATGGGATTACAAAGAAGGACATGCCTTTTGCTTGGGGTACTGCACAGGAAGAAGCCTTCACGGTCTTGAAAGATAAGTTAACACATGCTCCTTTGCTCCAACTTCCTGATTTTAATAAGACTTTCGAGTTTGAATGTGATGCTACTGGAATTGGGTTAGGAGGTCTGTTATTACAAGATGGTAAACCTGTTGCGTACTTTTCTGAAAAATTGAGTGGGCCTAGTCTGAATTATTCTACTTATGATAAGCAATTATATGCTCTTGTTCGGACTTTGGAAACACGGCAACATAATTTATGGCCCAAAGAATTTCTTATACATTCTGATCATGAATCTTTGAAACATATTAAAAGTCAAGCAAAACTGAACCGTAGACATGCTAAATGGGTTTAATTCATTGAGACTTTCCCTTATGTCATTAAACACAAGATGGGTAAATAAAATGTTATTGCTGATGCATTGTCTCGTCGTTATACTATGCTTTCACAACTTGACTTTCAAATATTTGGTTTGGAGACAATCAAAGATCAATATGTGCATGATGCTGAATTTAGAGATGTGTTGCAGAATTGTAAAGAAGGAAGAACATGGAACAAGTTCGTTATTAATGACTGATTTGTGTTCCGCGCTAACAAGCTATGCATTCCAGCTCCCTCCATTCGTCTTTTGTTGTTACAAGAGGCGCACAGAGAAGGATTAATGGGACACTTTGGCATGAAGAAGACAGAGGACGTACTTTCTACACATTTCTTTTGGCCAAAGATGAGACGGGATGGTGAGCGTTTTGTTGCTCGCTGCACTACATGTCAAAAAGCTAAGTCACGACTCAATCCTCATAGTTTATATATGCCTTTGCCTATACCAAGTGTTCCTTGGGAGGATATATCTATAGACTTTGTTTTAGGTTTACCTCGAACAAAGAAGGGGAGGGATAGCATATTTGTTGTCGCGGATAGATTTTCCAAAATGGCACACTTTATACCATGTCATAACAGTGATGATGATGCTCATGTTGCTGATTTGTTCTTTCATGAAATTATTCAGTTGCATGGTGTGCCAAATACAATTGTTTCAGATTGTGATGCTAAATTTCTTAGCCACTTTTGGAGATGTTTATGGGCTAAGTTGGGGACTAGACTAGTTTTTAGTACTACATGTCATCCCCAAACTGATGGCCAAACCGAAGTAGTCAACAGATCATTGTCTACTTTCCTTAGGGATTTTTTGAAGAATAACCCGAAAATGTGGGAATAATGCTTGCCTCATATTGAATTTGCTTATAATCGTTCGCTGCATTCTACCAGTAAGATGTGCCCTTTTGAAGTTGTGTATGGTTTCTTACCTCGTGCAGCTATTGATTTGTTGCCTCTTCCATCTTCGAAGAAGGTTAATTTTGATGCTAAAGAATGTGCTGAATTGATATTAAAGATGCATGAGTTAACGAAGGAAAACACTGAGCATATGAATGCTAAATACAAAATTGCTGGAGATAAGGGTAGAAAACATGTTGTTTTTGCACCTCGAGATTTTGTTTGGTTACATTTGCGTAAGGATAGATTTCCTGATTTGCGCAAGTCAAAGCTAATGCCATGTGCTGATGGTCCTTTTAAGGTGTTACAGAAAATAAATGATAATGCATATAAACTTGAGCTGCTTGCAGAGTTTGGTGTTAGCCCCACTTTTAACATTGCAGATTTGAAGCCTTATTTGGGCTAGCAAGATGAGCTTCTGTCGAGGACAACTTCAGTTCAAGAAGGGGAGGATGATGAGGTCATCCCTACTAATGTTACACCCACAACCCCGACTTCTATACATACATGACCAATTACTAGAGCTCGCGCATGTCAATTCAATTGCCAGGTACTTTCGTTTCATGGAAATCCTTCTAATGTTCATGAACATATGATGCTGCCTAAATTAGATACTTTTGTTTTACTTATGAATGAAGGACCTAGCATGGACAAGAAGGATGACCATTGGAGCGGGATCAAGCATGGAGGAGAAGGTGCGCGTGTAGAAAAGTACAATGTAGCTTCGAGTGATGATTTTTGCACTTTGAAGCCACCATAATGGGAGCGAGAAGCCTTGGAAAAAATATGCATGATGCCACTTTATAAAATTCATCCGTAGGATAATATAGGTGTTGCGCCACCTTATTTTTGGGCCAGGTCCATGTAATTTCGAAATACCATATTATAGGCTGTTTTTAGAGTCCGTGTATATGGGGAAACTGAGTTAGGGTCGATTTCGGACCCCTCCTCCAAGGGGCTACGAAATTCCCCTCTATTCCCCCATATATACAGCACTTAGGGATTCGCTTTAGGGTTGGATTTTGTTTAGATTACATGTTCGCCATAGTTGCAACTTCGTGTTCTTCGTTTGTGTTCCATGACTAGACAAAGGCGTCACAGAACCTCACTTCCATCAATAAAGCTTTCCTCTTATATTCGCAATATCGAGATTGCAATCTTAGTTTCTTGCTTGTTCTTCGTTTGTGTGCAGGAAACAGACCCTCATGGTCAGGTTGATCGTGCTCCGACGTGGTCAATAACCTCTCGGAGTTGGTTTAGAGATTGTTCAGGTGCGACGTCATCACACGTTCGTAGTCGGGTCGTCAAAGTCCACTCCAACAAAAATGATAGCCACCATGTCATCGAAAGATAGGGACAACTTCGCCTCTATCATACTTAGTATAAGGAGACATTTTCAGAATATCAGTCAAGCGCATACATAAAAAGACAGGTCTAAGCATTCAACAAAGTGCTCAAAATCCTCATCATCCTTTTTATTGGATGGTTCAGGAGGAAAGGGCTTGGGTTTCTGAACCCATGGTTGTCTTTCTTTAGCATGCTTCCTAGCAACAAAATCTCTTTTGTCATATATTTTATTCGTAGGTTGTGGTTTATCAAGATCAACAACATGTTCAATCTCCACATCATAATCATTACTAGGTTGAGCATCAAAATGAAAATCATCATTAATATTATCATTTGGGTTTTCGAGTGTATCTATAACAGGGTCACTAGCAGCATCTGAAGATCTATCAGCATCCTTATTCCTCTTATTACTGGAACGACTAGGTGCATCAATATTACTTCTGTTATAATCTCTCTCAATTCTCTTAGGATGGCCCTCAGGATACAAAGGTTCCTGGGTCATTCTACCACCTCTAGTCAAAAATCTATAAGAATGATCATTGTTCTTACTATTCATCTCATTAAGCAAATCATTCTATGTCTTAAGTACTTGTTCTACTTGAGTGGTTACCATGTAAGCTTGTTTACTAATAAGCTTAAGATCATTGATAGTTCTACACATATAATCACCTAAGCGATCAAACATGTAAGCATTATGTTTCAGTTGTCTACTAACATAAGCATTAAAATTTTCTTGCTTAATAACATAGTTATCAAACTCATCTAAGCATTGGCTAGCAAACTTATTATAACGAATATCACCTTCATCAAATCCATGGAGAGAATTTACCTCTACTAATTGTTCCAGGTTATCAAGACCATGTATTTCTTCAATAGGTGGTAGATTCTTAACATCTTCAGCTTTAATACCTTTTTCTTTCATAGATTTATTTGCCTCTTGCATATCTTCAGGTCCGAGAAATAGAATACCTCTTTTCTTCGGAGTTGGCTTCAGAGGTGGTTCGGGAATAGTCCAATCATTATCATTGTTCAATATATTATTCAATAGTAGTTCAGCTTGTTCAATAGTTCGTTCCCTGAAAACACAACCATCACAACTATCTAGGTGGTCCCTAGAAGCATCGGTTAGTCCATTATAAAAGATATCAAGTATTTAATTTTTCTTGAGAGGGTGACCAGGCAAAGCATTAAGTAATTGGAGAAGCCTCCCCAAGCTTGGTGGAGTCTCTCTTCTTCAATTTCCACAAAGTTAAATATTTCCTACAAGGTAGCTTGTTTCTTATGGGTAGGAAAATATTTTTCAGAGAAGTTATATATCATATCCTCGGGACTAAGCACACAACTAGGAGCAAGAGAATTGAACCATATCTTAGCATCACCCTTTAATGAGAAAGGAAACAACTTAAGAATATAGTAATAATGAATTTTTTTCCTCATGAGTAAACAGGGTGGCTATATCATTCAATTTAGTAAGATGTGCCACAAAAATTTCCGATTCATAACTATGGAAAGGATCAGATTCAACCAAAGTAATCAACTTAGGATCGACAGAGAATTCATAACTCCTTATCAGCAAAAAAGATAGATGAAGTAGCAAACTTACGATCATATTTCATTCTAGCATTCAAAGATTTTTCTTTCCACTTGCATGGCAATTTCTTAAGATCATCTCTATCATTACAAGCAAGAAAGTCCCTAGCTACCTATCCTTCCATAACATAACCCTCGGGTATATCCGGCAATTCATATCTAGGAGAGCTAGGTCTAGCAGGTATCTCAAAGTATTCAGTTTTAATAATTTCATCAGTTTCAAAAGTATCATCAGTTTCAGCATTGACTCTAGCAATTTTTTCATCAAGAAATTCACCTAGTGGCACAGTATTAAGAAGCAAAGTATCATCATAAGCATCATGCATAGGAGAAGTGGTATCATCAATTAGTTGCAACATATCAGAATTACAAGCAGGTGGTGGTGCTGCAAACTTACTCATAACAGAAGGTGAATCAAGTGCAGAGCTAGATGATAGTTCCTTACCTCCCCTCGTAGTAGAGGGATAGATCTTGGTTTTCGGATCCTTCAGATTCTTCATAGTGATCGACAGATATAAATCCCAAGTGACTCAGATAATAGAGTTATGCTCCCCGACAATGATGCCAGAAAAGGGTCTTGTTAACCCGCAAGTATAGGGGATCACAACAATTTTCGAAGGTAGAGTATTCAACCCAAATTTATTGATTCGACACAAGGGGAGCCAAAGAATATTATTGAGTGTTCGCAGATGAGTTGTCAATTCAACCACGCCTGAAAGACTTAATATCTGCATCAGAATATTCAGTAGCAAAATAGTATGGAAGTAACGGTAATGATGGCAAAAGTGAAAGTAGCAGTTTTGTAGTGATTGTAATAGTAGCAACGGAAAAGTAACTTAGCAAGGATCAATGTGTCAAAATCTCATAGGCAATGGATCAGTGATGGATAATTATGTTGGATCGCAATGCAACAGTTATAACATAGGGTGACACAGAACTAGCTCCAGTTCATCAATGTAATGTAGGCTTGTATCCCATATATAGTCATACGTGCTTATGGAAAAGAACCTGCATGACATCTTTTGTCCTACCCTCGTGTGGCAGCAGGGTCCCAATGGAAACTAACGGACATTGAGGCCTCCTTTTAATAGAGAATCAAACCAAAGCATTAACACTTCGTAATAGGTGTCTACAAATTGTGAATAGATGTCTACAATAAAGGCCTCCTTTGTGAATAGATGAACTCCTCAAACTACGGTAATCACCGGAAAGAATACCAGTTATTGTCACCCTGGGGGATGCGGATCATAATTCGTAATAGGTGTCTACAACTTGCAAGATAGGATCAAGAACACATATATATTCATGAAAACATAATAGGTTCAGATCTGAAATCATGGCACTCGGGCCCTGTGACAAGCATTAAGCATAGCAAAGTCATAGAAACATCAATCTTAGAACATAGTGGACACTAGTGATCAAACACTAACAAAATTAACTCAATTACATGATCAATTTCATCCAACCCATCACCGCCCAGCAAGCCTACGATGGGATTACTCACAAACGGCGGAGAGCATCATGGATTTTGTGATGAAGGATGGTTGGTGATGATGATGGCATCAATTTCCCCTCTCGGGAGCCCAAAACGGACTCCAGATCTGGCCTCCCGAGGAAGAACGGGAGGTGGCGGCGGCTCCGTATCGTGAAATGCGGTGAACTCTACTCCTTGATTTTTCTCCATGAATAGGGTTGGAATTGAGGTCGGCGGAGTCACAGGGGGCCCACAAGCTTGCCAGGTGCGGCTAGGGGAGTGGCCACGCCTGGCGGGCTTGTCACCTCTGGGTGGGTCCCCCTCCGGTTGATTTTTTTCGCCAGTATTTTTTATTAATTCTAAAAATAATCTCCACAAATTTTTAGGTTAATCCGAGAACTTTTATTTCTGCACAAAAATAACACCAAGGCAATTCTGCTGAAAACTACGCCAGTCCGGGTTAGTTCCATTCAAGTAATGCAAATTAGAGTCCAGAAAAAGGGTAAAAGAGTTTGGAAAAGTGGATACGATGAAGACATATCAATACCCATCCACCAACTTTTCCAACCATGCAGGAACTGGCGCTGAGATGGCCGTCAACGGATCTGGTTGTGGTCTACAAGACAAGTAGTCCGCTGCTGTGTTTGTCATGCCTTTCTTGTAGTGGATAACAAAATCCAAGCCCATCAACTTCACAAATGCTTTATGTTGGATCCTAGAGTGCAATCTCTGCTCGGACAAATGTCTCAGAGCTTGATGATCTATGCGGATGACGAATCGTTGGTGTTGCAAGTAAGGACACCACTTCTCCATAGGCATGAGTAGAGCAAGACATTCTTTTTCATAAGTACTAAGGGCTTGATTCTTGCAACAGTGTGCTTTGCTCAAATAAGCCAATGGATGACCTTGTTGCATCAATACGGCTCCCAGCCCATATTTGCATGCATCAGTCTCGAGCACAA